>CM040117.1:106992227-107592227 GCA_022559845.1 Amorphophallus konjac
AACCTGCAGTAGTAAAGCTTGAATTCTTTTAACTCTAACTCTTCCAGCCGGCTAGAAGACTTGGGCCTCGTGCTAATGAACCTGTAAACCTGCCAAAGAAGTAGAAAGACAAGACAAGACAACCTCAATCAGCCCTCTTTGCAAGCATAGCATCAATTCTTAAAAAGCTTAAGAACATCAAAAGGAGAGGGAATTACCGGGGAGTTTTGGTTTTTTAACCCCTCTGGGCATTTTTAAAAGTTGGGAGGATGTTTGTATGCTTAGAACAACAGTGAAAAACGTGGAGGAGGAGGAGGGACAATGCTTTGTTTTTAAAAAGACCAAGGAAGAACTCAAGCATGCAAAGATGAACTTGAAAGATCAAAACAAAAGTACTCCCTTGACTGTGAGATGGATGGACGTGGGAAGCAACTCCTCCTGGATGAAGATGGCTCCTGGGTTCGGCAGCACTTCGTCGTGAATCAAAAATCTCCTCCTCTCTTGGCCATGAATTCAAGGGTTCTATTTATAGACCCTCAAAACTCGTGGGTCGAGTAGAGGATAATTCAGCAGGAAAAAGGGATAAGTCTTAGCAAATCCTTGAGGATAATATCACCAAGAGTCCAAAGAAACAAACGGGAAGTCCTGAGGATCGGATTTAGAAAGAGATAAGGTCAATCCATGTTCTTATCTCAAACACGGAGTAGCAGAGAAAAGGCCTGAACTGCCAGGACTCCCGGAAAGAAGTAACGGCTGCACGATAGACCGCCACTTGGAAGTAACGCATCAAGGAACGACCGCTATTTTCAACTTTACCCAAAGAGATAAGATCAACGGAAAGAAGCCCCAACAAGCTGGACTCTTCAAGGAAATGATGGCCAAGGCATAGGGCGTCATAGGGAAACAACGGCTGCACGACGGATTGTTATTATCAACGTGGATTCAACAGGATAAGCACGGAACACGTGGCCTTAAGCCTTAGGACTCTTCAAAGAGTAACGGTCTAAGATCCATCCGTTAGAAGGAAGTGACGCACCTGTCTGGGACCGTTATTTAGCATTGAGATTCAAAAATATAAGAGAAGGGCTTTGCTAAGCTTTATCCAACGAAATGCCACCGGGAGCCAATTCTTTATCCAGGAAAAGACCCAAGAAACAGGCTTCAACTGATCAGAAGACTCGAATGAAGAGCGAACAACTCGGAGCATCATATTGAATGAATAAGGAGATGACCCGACTTATGGGTATAAAACGGGTGTCAACAGCCACCAATAAGTATAAACTTTCCAGACACTGAGAGTCGCCCGATAACAGGAGCAGAAGTCTTTCTTCGGGAGCTTCCTCGTTGGCGGCTTTCGGGCTTGTTGTGGTAAACGGGACGGGCGCCCAGAGCCACATGGTGCACCATGCAGCTTGCTAGTTGAGCACGGCCTCCCAGCGAGGCCTTGCAGCTTTGGGTATGAGGAGCCATGGGCTTCTTAACAACAACTTCTCCAGCAATTTCCAGAGCTTCCACACTCTGCATATTGGTGAAGGCGACCCCCAAGAAGTTGTGGAAGCCGACCACCGGAGAGAAACTCCCAAAAATAGTTGGTACCGCCGGGTACCCGTGCACAGCGTGATCGGCCACAATTGCCGAAGGTCAAAGAAGCAAATCCAGCAGCCATCGTTGCTTCCTGTGATCACAAAAATAGGCAAACGATGAGCATTCTTTGGGAGGGCCCCGGGGCCCAATTAACTTGGTGAAAAGATGAAGGGAGACTTGGTCCCACTGGGCGTGCCAACTTGTGGGAATTGAAAAAAAAAATTATAAGGATGATATAGTTATTTGTTTGTTGGTGTTTATTATTCATTTGATAGGCGTGCCAGTCACATGCATGATAATTTTATTGTGCGCTCGATCTGACTCAGTCAAACGAATGTGAAGTCCGTGTCAGGACCAGAAGTCCGCCATACCATAAAGGCTATGACACTAATTACATCTCTCCTAAAGAGGGAAAACCCTTGATTAATCACCAAGATAAAGGGTCACCAGGCCTGAATAAATTTAAGTGAATATACGAATTAAAAGGAGACTAATGTTGGTATAACACAAGGTTAAAACACGCAATCAAGAACACAACACGGCACTAATATATTTTAAGTTGATTCCCGATACATGGCGGAGAACTCAGATCCGAAGACCGCCTCTCGCTTAGTGAGAGCTTTCAGTCAGATTGAACCTGGCCTTCCGTAAATCACCATTTGATATACCCTGGACATCTGAACAGACAAGCACATAGTAAAAATAGCAATGTCTGTATATATATATATCTGTATATATATATATATATATATCGGGGTGCATGAAGAAGAAAAACCTAAATGGGTGCATTATTGATTTGTCATTATTATCATTATTTTTTTTATGAGGTGGCCATAGGTCAGGTAAGATGCAATCAACTAAATATCAGAAGATAGGAGTCGACGTGGGTTCATGGGAGTCGGCTTAGAGAGTGTGTCGATGAATCGGCACATGACCTGATGAACTAGCACACCAGAAAGGAGGAATAGGGTATCGGATCGGCGCAAGAAGGAATGGACATGAGGAGATGGAGGGGGTGAATCGGCACGGAGGGATGAGAGAGAGAGCGCAACAAGGAAGTGAATCGGCATAGAAGAGTGGGCAGAGGCAGGTGAATCGGCGCAATGGAAGGCGGTAGGAGAAGAAAGATGAGTGAATCGGTGCAAAGGGATTTCCCTTGCACCGATTCACCACACCTGGGGCCAGATGGTGCCAATTCGAGGGGAATTTTGAAGGGAGTCGACTCCATCCACCTTGGAGTCGACGCAGGGGTAGGCGCGCTAGGGAGAAAGATATGTTTGGAGGATGGAGGAGTCGACCTGAGTAGCAACGAGGTCAACTCAGGGGGTATGGATATGAACCGATGCCTGAGAAAGCAAGGGAATATAAGTGAGTCGGCGTAGCTCAAAAAGGCAAAGGATGGGAGTGTATGAATCGGTGCAGAAGAGGGAGGAGTCGACTTAAGAGGACGTTGGAGTCGACGCAGAGGGCAGGGTGATGAGTCGACATTTGGCGTATCTGAAGGGAATGAACCGACGCCAGTTGCGTCGATTCACTAGGCTTGGGAAGGACTTGGCGCCGACTCAGGCTTATACGGACATACACGGGGCAAAGGGGATTGATTTAGGGAATACTGGTAATCAATTCAAAGGATGATTTTGAGGGACTGATGAAGGGTTTCAGAAGCCCAGCCTGATCCACATCCTCAAAGGTTCAGAATGTTATTAAATTCGTTATAGTTGGTTCAACCAGGTTTCATCTTATGAAAGGAAGGTAGATGATTTTATTAAGTCTGAGATCAACTCCATTGTTTGATCTCCATGCGAGGTTCGTACTCAAGCATGGGTTTGTGATATCTGGAGTGGGCTCACGCATCACGCCACAACATGAACTTGGAAATGATATGTCGACACCATTCATGCAATGCCATCATGGTTTAACATCAATGTCAGTTTCAAACCCAATTGAAGTAAAGAACCTGAATTAAACAAAATAGAGGACGGCGAGAATCCAGGAAAGATGTTGTCAACATCTCCCCTTACTCTGAGAATTGTAAGAGGAGAAATTGAGATTCACACATGGAAAGTTCCGAAGTGAACTCATAAATGCCGAGAGGCCAAACACGGCGATCTCATGACCCAAATTGGATACGAAAGCCTTGAGGACTAGCCTACTAGGGGCCCCGACGCTCCACGGTCAATGTTATCCAGAATTCCAGACTTTGAACTCACATATTGCCAGACATATGGCCATCTTTATCCGCTCTCAATGAGGGGTTTCTGAGAGACCACATCATGAAGAGATGGGCCCTTAAAGAACCCAGAGCAGTCTTGAGGGATTTAGTCCTCGGAAGTTAACACAGTGAACATACAACGAGCATCGACATGATAAATCCAAAACGAAGGAATGTCCCCCATTTTCATTGATATATTGGACCCATGCTATGTGATACTAATTAAAATCCGGCAAATTAAGTTATCACCCTGGAGCTGAGGGCCAGTCTGTGCTGGATGCAGCAGCAAACTATGAGTCCCGAAGGGCATATTATACTAGAAGAATTCATTCAGCAGATAAGAGATGTGTTAGTGTGTGGCTGACCTCCAGGGCTAGGGTGATCGCAGCGAGGAAAAGAATATACCCATGGGGAAAAGGGACATGATTTTAAATCTTAACAGATCTAGGAGGAATGGGCCAAACCCTTACAACTTGTTGGGTATTATGTTCCCACATTATTTTTGACCTTGGTTTTGATGATAACAAAAATTGTGTGTTTGTGGAAGCAAATCATTGTGTGTGGTTAAATGATTTCAAAACTTTATGTGTTTGGAAGAGCATGTGGTTTGAAATGGCTTTTGGTTGCTTTGTAATGGAATGATTCTTCTTTGATTGTGTGAGTGATGAATTTAATGTGAACTTTAATGAATCAATCATTCAAGTTTTTGGAAAGGCTTAAAATATTCAATGAAAGTGCTCATTCATGTGTAATTGAATATCCCTCACTTAAAGTTTCTTGATGTTGAGCATATGGAAGATACAAGAATGCTATTTGCATAATAAAGCTTCCATGACTTTGTATTTGGTCAAATATGTTTTAGTTGGTTGTGGATAGAAGTCAAATACATGCTAAAGTGGGTTCATTGAAATATATTTGAGTGATCAAGTTTAAGGTGCCATATTTGATGCTCATATGTTGATTATCATCTAACCTCATGCCTTATCATGTGTTTCAGGATGAATATTCATGGTTGATCCTCATTGGATTATGGTAATATTTAATTATTCTTTTTTTCATGAATTATTGGAGGTTTGATGCATTTTTCCAACCCTCACTGGCAGGGGTTGACCCATAGGGTAGACCCTTAGAGGTTCTGGAATGGACAGAAGCTGCATTTTGCAGTCTGTCTATAGGGGACGACCCCTGGGGTCGACCCCTGTGAGCTAGGCTTTGTTTTTTTGTTCTGTTTGGCCCTCTAGTGCACGAGGGTCGACCCCAAGGGTCAACCCATTCCGGACAAGGGTTTCGAAACTTATTAAAACCTATTGAAAACCTTTCTAAACTTTACCAAAATAACCCCTAATGTTTATTAGTCATGTAAGGGTGTTTTTAACACACTTTAGAAGGGGTATTTGGGTCTTTTGGTCACTCCTCTATATATATGAATGTGAACTCCGAGTTCTGAGTAGTGAACCCTAATGTGCCTATTTTCTCTTATCTTGTAGGTGAAGAAAGGAGGAAAAAGAAGGAGGAGATCTTGTGGAAGGGTTTTGATCTACATCCATGTAGATATGAAGCTCGAGGTAGAAGATAAAGTGAAGCGGCTTGAAGAGAGGATCGAGGAGATGCTCAAATCGATGCCATCCGACTTCTCTCCGACCTAGGCTTCAAAGAACTTCTTAAATCGGCTTGTGAATCTCAAGGGGGATACATTCTACAACCTTTGCTCATATATCTACCATGTTCTTCATCGTTTACATTTTGGGTTGAGTTGTATTGTTCATATTTCTGCATTTTCTGAACTTAAGAATACATTATGGTGGACCGTTTGTGTACGGTCGTGTGGTTATTGCTGCGATTGCCGTAGCGTGTGTGTGTGTGGATTGATCCCGTAGTTGGATCGCTGTGGAGTTGAAGTCTCCATGTGTGTTGGAGATTTTACTCTGTGCGCTTCATTGTAAGCGAGTGAAGCCTCACCGGTTTGGTGAGGGGTGGATGTAGGGTGCCCGTCATGGTCCCGAACCACCTTAAAATTCCATGTGCATTGTGGTGTGTGCTAGCTTGCTTTTATCTATCGTCTTGATCGTGTAGGCTCGGCTAGATTGAGAGAATCTATTTCATTCTTATATCTTTTATTTTCCTCAATCTTGTTGCTTGCTTGCGCATTATCTTATTCCAACACATTCGAGTGTGGTAGGAGAGATTAAGTGAACTAGATTTAATTCTGTTCAACTTACTTTTCATCAATCTCATTAATTCCGCTTGTTAGTTTTAAAACTATCATCGCGATTGGGGGACAATTCAACCCCCCTTTCTTGTCCACGTATATTGTTATCTGAGCCAACAATTGGTACCAGAGCGAGGCCTCTGATTTTATTCAATCTCACAGTTGAAGAGGAAAGATCTTTGTCGATGGAAAGTAGGGGAATGATTCCTGAGGGACATTCTATACATAGACCCCCCTTCTTTGATGGGGCTAATTATTCCCATTGGAAAAATAGAACGACTGTGTTCCTACGAGCACAAGATTATGATACTTGGAAAGTCATAAGTAAAGGTCCTTATAAATTGCCCGATGATGAGGACAGTTGGACTGAAGAACACATTAAAAAATCATGTGTACATTTTAGGGCTATGAGTATTGTTCAATGTGTTGTTCATCCAAATGAATATTCACGCATACTTATGTGTTCCTCTGCGTAGGAAATGTGGGAGAAGCTTCGACTCATATACGAAGGAATGTCAGAGATAAAGGAAACAAAAGCTAATCTATTAGTCCGAGAATATGAGGTCTTCATGATGAAGCCGCATGAGACTATCTCGGAGATGTTTGCAAGGTTATGTGAGATCTCCAATGGGTTGAAAGCACTGGCAAAGGAGTACTCAAATCAAGATCTTGTAAGGAAGGTGCTACGGTCCTTGTCACCACAATGGCACATGAAAGTGACTGTGATAGAAGACTCTTGTAACGCCCCAGGATCTGATCCCCAAATTTTTGGGGATATATTTTTTTCTTTTTATCGGAACCCGAAGCAATCACTTCGTACGTATCGCGGAAGCACAATATTATGTAACATACAAACATTCACATGAGAGAGAAACCACAGGTTATAAGAAATGTAGATAAGCATCTCAACCATTCATAATCTCCAAAAAGGGTACAGGTTCATGTTCCAAATTACACATGCGCCCACATGGGCTTTTCACCCCACACCCTACATATAGCAAAACATTTGACTGTAGCATACCCAGATGGACGGTGCTAACTCTATTCCTCTACTACTGCCTCCACCTCAACCTCCTCCTCTATATTTCCTGAAAAACGTGTGTCACATGGGTGAGTGTGATGCTCAGTAGACATCCTAACAAACTGGGATCAACTTTGCATCTATATAATCATTTATATGTATTTTCCTGATGTTAACAGTAGCATAGTTCATTTTATATCATCTACTTAAAGTAACTCAACAAGGAAAGTACGGATTCTTTAACTAGTATAAACACCCATGCATGCAGCAAGACCTCAGTACAAGAACAATTTCCTATTATCACATTTTATGAGAGTTCATTTTATTACCATTCATGGAATCGAACAGTTGCCGCAAACACAGGAGGCCTACACACACAACGAACGAAAGAGTACTGCGCATACCCGAGAGTGAACTCCCACCTAGATTCTTGTGGCCCAGTGGTGTTACGTATCGCCGTCCTGTTGTACCCCTGTGGTTTTGATGATGTCAACACTATGACTAATCTGGTGTTGCATTGCTATAACCTTGTGGTTTTTATGATGTCACACTATGCATGATAGAAATGAGTTCTGTGCTTGATTGAACCATTCATAATAGAAATAAATTCCATTGAACACTTGCTGTATATGCATCATGATTTTGTTGAGCATTTCATAATGTCAAACATATTAATAAATGGAAGTCGACCTTAAGTGTCGACAGTTGTCTTCGCGTATGGCTAGGCCTGCATCTGTGCACACATTATTTTATGACTAACCTCGATGCATCACGCTGTAAAGGTCTGTGCAAGTGTTCATATAGATCGACTAAAGTCGATGCAACTAGTACTAGCAGGCTTGTGCACATCCCGTGCTATTGTCAAAGGTCCGTGCATATCACTATTCACAATGCACTTAAGGTCTACACAAAACACTGTTTAGGTTGAAGATAATTTTGCTGACATAGGAGCCAAGGTCGGTGCACATTCTATCGTCTAGCATATAGGTCGGTGCATATGGGTGAAGTTCAAGTCATGCAGGCCTGTGCAATCTTTGCATTAGGCAGGATAGGTCGGTGCACTTAGGCAATCCCATGCAAGTCACTGTTGTATTCTAATAAGGTCGGTGCATACTCTGTGTAAGGCATATTCACGTCGATGCATGTTATTGATTGTTGCATGTTGAAGTCAGTACCAGTTATTGTTTACATGCATATAGGTCTGTGCATATGATAGATAAGGTCAGTGCATATCTCAATTATGTCTTCACAAGGTCTGTCAACACCACCATTCAACGCATGCCAGGGTCGGTGCATATGTCTTCTATACACATGGAAGGTCCATGCAGGCTTTGCCTTATTCATAACCAAGTCTGTGCTCTTCACTATAGCACAGATGTAGGTCGGTGCAATCTTTATCTCTTGCACAAGCAAGGAGTGTGAACGATTGGTTTATGGCATATTGGGTCAGTGCATTCCTTGCATCTTGCACACATGAAGTCAGTGCACTTTTTAGCCCCACTGTCATATAGAGCCTATGCATGGTTTCAAGTCTGAGCACTTTTGCCACAAACAACTAAAGAGTCTGACCATGTTTGCCTTGTGGACAACTGAAGTCCGTGCATATTTGTTCTAATACTCTATCAGGTCTGTGCAATTCCTATATTTGTCTAACTGTCCTTTATCGACTTAAGGGTTGATATATTGATAGGGACTTCATTGAAGAAGGTCCAGAGAATGAAGACTATTGTTCGTGAACTTTAATGATTGGCACGTGATCCGAGGTGGACCATCCCAGAAAGAAGATGCCACGTGGAAAGCTACAATGCTCAGAATCTGACACGTGGCTGAGAGTCTTCTGAAATCTCTTGGCAGGAGTGTTTCCCCCACACGCTCAATGCGTGAGCTCGTGGGTCCCAGGCTGTAGCAATATAAGACCTTGTTTCTGAGACTAGAGATGTAGAAGAACCAAAAGACGAAAAAAAGAGATCCTGGGAGAGACGAAGAGCAGATGAGCAGAGCTAGAGAGAAAAAGAGAGAGAGATCAGAGATAGTCTGAAAGAAGAGCACAAGAGCAGTGAGAAGAAGGAAGAGGAAGAGATTAAGAGGTTGAGAAAGAGGAAGAGGAAGAAAGAGTGAGAGAGTTCGTGGAAAGGAGGTTGAAGCTGCTTGAAGACCTGTTCCACTGGACTTTGGATCAAATCCAAACCAGTCAGCTCCTGCGAGAGTCATATTTATTTTAAAATCGTTTCCATCTTTCCGATGCTATGATTTTCCATCTTTTATTTTCTTTTAAACCTTTGTTTCAAGCTGTGAGTCAGCGGAGCAAGCTGTGATTGCTCAGCGTTGCAGAGGATCGGTTCCTCTAGACAACAAGCTGTGATTGCTCTGTAGTTGCCGAGGATTGGTTCCTCTGGACAGCAAGCTGTGTTGCTCAGCGGTTGTAGGCAAGCTGTAATGCCCAGCAGTTTAAGCTGTGTATCAGCAGGAAGCCTCATTCTGGTTTGAGTGAGGAATGGACGTAGGTCTGCAGGCAGCAGACTGAACCATCTAAAGTCCTTGAGCATTGTGTGGTTTGCATCCTTGTGTCTTCAGTGCTTGATGAATGATTAGGATCGTTCCATCAATGGTTCTGACTGAATTGATTTCAGGCACACGCATAATTGATTTGGTTCTATCTACGGCTTAGACTTGCTTAGGAGTCTGCATTCTAGTAGTCCAACTGTTTGATCAAGCTCATCATTGAATCTCTTATTTTGAAGAGCTCAACTGGCCTTTATTCTGCAACTCTGTCTGGTTATAAGTTTTTATTTAGGCATTTTATAGGGGAGATTCATTCACCTCCCCTCTGAATCTGGGCCTAGCACCCTAACAATTGGTATCAGAGCAGGTCTCTGAACTTCCAGATCCTGCGATCTACAGAGGATCCTGCTAGCTTTCGGTGCATCACTGTCTTCTGCATACTGTTTTGAAATTGCTTCTTGGTTTGCCTCCATGGCTCATCCACCAGTTTTCGACGGTACGGATTTTAATATGTGGTTTAAAAACTTGCATATGTTTATTAAGACTGTCAATCCAAATCTGTGGAAACTAATTTCACATGGTCCACATAGACTACCTAAGTATAAGTCCAAATGGACTGATAATCATAGATCTACGTGTGCTGAAAACCAGAGAGCTTTTGAGATGATAAAGGTAGCTACTAACAGGGGATTCCACTCTTGCTTTCATGATTGCAGATCTGCAAGAGATATAGTGGACAAACTGAAGACTGTCTACCGTGAAAACGATGATCAATGGTTGATGGCCAACCGGAGTGATCACAACAGTAATCATTTGAATGAGGATTCCTCATCTCAGGTAAGCTCCGGATCAGAAGAACCTTCATTTGATGACTTGGTAGTGATATATGAAGAGTTGCTAGAGTTGTCTAGGAAAATGAAATCTGAAAATAAAAAGTTGAAGAAAAAGATTGAACAGAATAAATCTAAATTCTCTTGTGAAAATTGTCCAAAGTTGAAACAATCTTATGATATGTGCCTGGTGGATGTTCATAACAGTAAGGAACAGATGTCGTCCTTGAAAGATGAAAATCAAGAACGTCTGAACAAGATTTCTAAATTGGAAGATAAGCTGAATGCTAAAAATGATGAACATCTATTGAAATTGCAAGAATTGAATAAGGTTAATTCCAAAGTGGACAAATTGAAACTTGTGAATGCTAAACTTTAGAAGAATAATGAAAACTTTGTAGCTAGAATAAAAGAATTCAAGGAGAAAGCTTCACACATTTTTTCTATAGAGCCAGCCTGCAACAAATGCCCTCTCCTAAAGGAACGTAATGAAGGTCTCTATCTTGAAAATGAATGGCAGGGGAAACTGATTGTCTCTCTTAAATAAGAAAAAAAAATCTGTTAGATGTGAAAATTGAAGTTGAACAGTCCGGAGAAAAACTGATTGAAGAAAATGAGAAACTAGAACAAGAAATTGGGAAGCACAAAACTGCAAACAAAGTTTTAAGTGAATGTATTAATTGTAGTGAATAAGAGATTGCTAGCTATGAGATACACATTGCATCCTTAGAAAATAAAATTAAAAAACTTGAAAGACTGCAAGAAGAAAATGAAGTTATCTCTAAGGAACTTGATGCTATTAAAGTTGTTAATGTTGAACTACAGAGAAACCTGGAAAAATATGAATCTAAACAGAAACAAGAACTATCTCCTAAAGATAAGATTTTAAAAATTGAACTAGTTCAGAATGAAGAGCTAATGAAAGAAAATGAAGAACTGAAGCTGCTGAATTCTGCTATGTCTGAAATGCTTTTGACCTTGGAAAAGGGAAAGTGCTCACTTGATAATGAATCTGAAAAAGTGAGTGCATTGATGCAGGAAATTGACAGTCACAAAACCATCAATACTATGTTGAATGAAAAAGTAACAAAATGTGAAGAAGAATTAGTAAATTCTGAAGAGAACATCACTTCACTTCAAAAAGAAATTCATGAGTTGAATGATGCACTGTCAAAATTTTTTGAAGGAAAAAGAAACCTTGATAAGATTCTTGGAACTAAGGTTAATGTTCAGAAGGAAGGACTGGGTTACAATTTGGTCAACAAGAAGAAACCTAAAAATAAGATATCCACCTCTTTTGATAGTTATTCTAAGCCATCTAAAACACCTTCATCATCATTCTTTCAATTCAAGGCTCAGAGAAATGAAAAACAAACAAATTTTTTAAAAAAGACTAAAAAATTCAAAAAGAATGCTCATATGAATAAAGTCAAAGTTGTCCCTACTTGTGCTGTTAATTCTGTCAGTTCTGTGGAATCTGATAGTTTAGAGCATGCTGTTCAAAGGTCTTTTACTCATTCACATGTACATAAAAAGGATGTTTCATGCCATTACTGTGGTAAGCTAGGCCATGTAATGTATGAGTGCAAATTGATGATAGAGGATGATCACATTTGTGGGACAATGCATTCTAAGAACTCATTTAACAAAAATCATGCTACTAAGAAGTTTAATGGTTCTTGTCATTACTGCGGTAGGCATGGTCACTTCATGAATGAGTGCTTTGTCATGAAACAAGATGATAGGATGCATGCTAAATTCCCTGTAAATCATCATGGCCTTTATAGAAACACACCTGTTCCAAACCAGCACATCACATGTTTTAATTGTAACAAGCCTGGTCACAAGGCTATTGAATGCTGGTTAGGGTCTCAATGGAATAATACTAGTTCTAGAGGTAAGCACATCGAGTGCTTCGAATGTGAAAAGCATGGCCATACAGTCAAGGACTGTTGGCATGTTCAGGGAAACACACTTAATTCCAAATTTGCTAAAATCCCTAGACATGCTTTTGACAGGAGCCTTAACAGAATGAATTCTTCATGTTTTAATTGTGGAAAGCCAGGTCATAAATCTACAAATTGTTGGCTAACTGACAATAAGAGATAAAATGTTCATGTAAACAATAGAAAGTTTCATGCTCATGCACATAGATTTCATACTTATGTTGATGCTCATAATAAGACCAAAAAGTCGGTTGTTTCATGTAGATATTGTGGAAAATTTGGACACTCTATGGCTTATTGTTCTTCAATGGAGTTTGATGACCATCTAGCTAAGAAAATGTTGAGAACACCTGTCAAAGGTGCCACTAACTTTGCAGGACCCAAGACTTCTTGGGTATTGATTGGTGCAAAATAGTTTCTTATCATGCAGGTGTGCCTTGGAACTGAGAATTAAAATGGGGTAAATAAACCAAGGCACCCTAGAATGAAAACCCCACTTCTGCACTTGTCAGGTAACACTCTCAGGCTTGTCTATTTAAATTCTCTAGAAATTTTATGCATACAAGCTCACATCTAAATTTGACTTGTCTTTCATAGATTATCAAATGCCTTTGTTGAATTGTATGTGCATACTTTAAGCTAAGAGTGAATTGAATGTTGTTTTCTGAAAATCTGAATTGTGCCATCTGAAATTTCTTATTTAGATGTTTGTATAACTTGTTAAGCATACATACTTGCATTCTAGTGTGTCATCTACACTGCTCAATTTGAATCTTTTCTTGCATAACGAAATTCATCTGTGCATCCTCTAATTGAAATACTTTGAAAATCTGAAATGCACATGAAGTCTATTGTAGTCCATCTCAGGCTGTAATTGCATGTCTACTTCATGTGCATAGATCATAAAACCATGTCTTCAGTCTTCATTGCATATAATGCATTTAGTCAAGGGGTGTAGATGCTTAAATGGTCATGCGTTTGTGGCATTTAGTATTCTGGATTTTATTGCATTTAGTCAGGGGGAGGTTGGCTCCACCTGCATGATGGTCATGTCACTCATGTTCATATTCATGTAATGCTTTTAGGAAAATCATTGCATATGCATACATATAGTGAATTGCACTACATATCGTTAATTTGAAATTTTCAAAAAGAAGTGACTCACTGCATCTAGATAGGGGGAGCATTTTAGACTCACTAGTCTTTCACAAACTGAACTCTTCCTGTCTAGTCACTCAAATCACTCTCCTATTCTTGTGTGTTGGTGATTACATTATCATCATCTGAGCTCTCAATTTTCTTGAAGAGGAAATCTATATCTGTTACTCCTTAACTTGTTGAAGGAGAGCTTCACTTGAACTCATTCTTGTCACTACTGTCAAGCTGATCTGTCTATACTCCAGACTCGGCTATTAATTTCTGAACTGAATTACTCAAGTGCATACCTCTTGCTGCATCCTTGTAAACTCACTACCTCCTGAAAATTTGGTTGATGCATAAGCATGTGTTCCAATTCCTTCACTTCATATGCATGCTTGTTGTTGTCCTCTACTGCTCTCTAAATGAAATCTCTTGTTGCTTCTATTGATTGACTGCACTGTCAATGTTGATCCATTTGAAATTGGAAAGATTTCAATCTGAGTACCCTAATCATAAATCCAACATATTTCAAAAAGAAGAATCTTCTATTATATTGGTTTAAGAATGTCTGATGAATCAAATTGATTTAAGTCTAATGTATTCATTAAGGTTGGATGTAAAAGACTTGAAAATATATGAATCATTATTTTAATAAATCTTAACCAATTATCTCATGTAATTTCATGCAAAATCTTTTGAAATCTGAAACTTTAAAAACATGGCTTCCTTTGGATAAAATACATGTAGTAAGTATTGTTCTTAAACATTTTAATATACCGAGCATTGTCTAAAAAATTTGAAAACATTTGAAAGAAAACTAAAGTCAAAGCATTGACTTTGGTCACAGAGAAACTGGGTTCTCTATCAAAGAAATAGAGTAAACCCATGTCATGAAGTGCCATAGTTACCTCTGCTATAAAAATGATTGAAAATCTGGCAGAGCAATGGCATGGTTGTAATGAGTAACTGGGGATTCTGGCCTCTGATCAAGGTGTCTCCTCATGTAAGAAGACACTCCAAATTGCTAACTCTGTTCTTATTGAGAGGCAATATGGTTGTCACACTAAGTAACTGGGTCACTTCTGTGTTGTGCCTCACGTAAAAAGGTGTTGATTTCAACCAGACTTGCTAAGGAAAAATAATGTTGCTGAACAAAAGAAAAATTCTAAAAAACTAAAGACAAGTTCAGATACATTCATATATGTTTAATCTCAATACTATCTTGTGTAACTCCCAAAGGAATCATTGAGTTTGAATGAGTTAGAAGGAGGTTAAACAAGAATATCATATGTGCAATTGGTTCATCTTTATTAAAACTTGATTTCAGACATGAGTATTAAATTTCATTGATAAACTTTGTATACATCATGCTTAAATCATGCTGGTCAGCTTAGACTCATTCATAATCTATTATAATAGAAGAGTCTGAAATTTGCTTATCAAGATTTATGAATTGTATGAAATTTGCTTAGACTCATTCATAATCTATTGTTGAGAATCTTTCTACCTTATCTATTCATTAGCAATCCAGTTAGTTCTGTGCTCCACTCTTGCTCACTATTCTTAACATAAATTGTCATGATCTGAATTTTGGTGACAACTCACGTCCAATTCAACTTTTGTCTGATTACTCACTCTGAAGTCTGAATGTTGATTTATCATGAGAAATTCTTGTACTCAATCTCTAGCTGTTGTTCGACCTGAAAAATTCATTGGTATCCTTTGCTTCCTGATCTTGATGCCTCTTGAGTTCGACATGAAAAAATTCTATGACTGCACCTGTGCTTTTGTTGATATCACTTTTCATCACAATTGGTATCAGTCTACTGAGTTTATCAACTAGTGGTATCAGACTTAATTTTACTTGTCCGATAATAGTTTTAGAAGATTGACTCATCAGCTTTTGTCTGAGATTAAGGGGGAGATTTGCCTGATTTCTCCATGATTAAAACTCCTTCTTGACTGTCCTTGAGATCTTTGCTGATCATTGTCCTATCCCCACTTCAATTCATCTCACATTCTCAGGGGGAGTAGGTTTCCTTTTATCAAAACTATCTTTTCAGTTAAATGGTGAGAATATTTTGAGTCATATTGGGTGGTTGTGCATACACCATATCATGTCTGTTTGCATTTCTCAATATCAACTTTTTTGGTATTAGATGAAGTTAAAGGGTCAATGCAAGAGAATAGTGTACCACAGTTCCTAACACTTGGTATCTGCTTCAATTCTTTTGAAAAGGAACAAAGGGGAGAATGGTTTGGCATCATACATGTTTTGTATTTCTCTACTGATTTTCTCAAACTATTATTTTTTTTTTGATGAAGTCAAAGGGGGAGAAGAATGGTTTTATATGAGTCAGCATGTTGTCGTGTGACTCATAGTGTTGTCATCATCAAAAAGAGAGAGATTGTTGTACCCCTGTGATTTTGATGATGTCAACACTATCACTAATCTGGTGTTGCATTGGTATAGCCTTGTGGTTTTTATGATGTCACACTATGCATGATAGAAATGAGTTCTGTGCTTGATTGAACCATTCATAATAGAAATAAATTCCATTGAACACTTGCTGTATATGCATCATGATTTTGTTGAGCATTTCATAATGTCAAACATATGAATAAATGGAAGTTGACCCTAAGTGTCGACAGTTGTCTTCAAGTATGGCTAGGCCTGCATCTGTGCACACATTAGTTTATGCACTAACCTCGATGCATCACGCTGTAAAGGTCTGTGCAAGTGTTCATATAGCTGGACTTAAGTCGATGCAACTAGTACTAGTAGGCTTGTGCACATCCCTATAGACGGCGGAGATCGTCCAACCTCGGGGGGTAAGAGAGGATAGTGATGAAAGGCTAGAGAAAAGTGAGAAGTAGACGGTTGAGATCGTCTCTCCGAATGCAAGAGGGGGTAGTGATGAAAAGTGAGGGAAGGGTAACAGAAAACCCATCCTAAAAGGAGCCTGCTAGTGAGACACAGTAAAATCTGAACTTACCTAAATTTCTGGTACAGGGCGGAGATAGGGACCCGAAGGTCCTCTCGCGCAAACTAACTCCCTCTTCAATAGGCGTAACCCGTTGCTTTGGGAGTAGCTTTAGAGATACTGAATATTAGGGTAGGACGTAAGGTGACTTTGGGTAACAAGCGAAATGTAAAGTGTTGATGCGAACAATGGTGATGATGAAGGGAGCGGCGCAGGAATGAGGCGTGAGGGGTACTAACTTAGTAGCAAAAGCTAGAGAAGGTCCGACGGGAGTCATTTCCACGGATTCAGGAGTGAGTGATACACAACATAAAGATACACCACATTATAACAAACTGTTAATATCATAAAATGATAATAGCAACATGAACTAGGCAAACTAACTATAACAGGATATCACTTAACAGAACGGGATGACAGTAGTATGAACAACATGAACCGCCACTAGGCATTGGCTTTTGCGGGGTTTTATAACAAATATGGGAGTAACAAGAACAATTGACAGAATGAGAATCATGAAAGAAGCCCTCGCGAGGAACTGGTTCTGTCAATGGGGCTGGGATGGAGAACAGGAAATAAAACCACAGTGAGGAACGGATTCCTTGATCGGGGTTGGAACGAAAGTATAGGAAATGAAACCACCACGAGGAACGGATTCCTTGATCGGGGTTGGAACGAAAGTACATGAAATGAAACCACCGCGAGGAACGGGTTCCTTGATCGGGGTTGGAACGAAAGTATAGAAAATGAAACCACCACGAGGAATGGGTTCCTTGATCGTGGTTGGAACGAAAGTACAGGAAATGAAACCACCGTGAGGAACGGATTCCTTGATCGGGGTTGGAATGAAAGTGTAGAAAATGAAACCACCGCGAGGAATGGATTCCTTGATCGGGGTCGAAACGAAAGTACAGGAAATGAAACCACCGCGAGGAACGGGTTCCTTGATCGGGGTTGGAACGAAAGTATAGAAAATGAAACCACCGCAAGGAACGGATTTCTTGATCAGGGTTGGAACAAAAGTACAAGAAATGAAACCACCGCGAGGAACGGGTTCCTTGATCGGGGTTGGAACGAAAGTACAGAAAATAAGACCACCGCGAGGAACAGATTCCTTGATCGAGGTTGGAACGAAAGTACAGGAAATGAAACCACCGCGAGGAACGGGTTCCTTGATCGGGGTTGGAACGAAAGTACAGAAAATAAGACCGCCATGAGGAACGGATTCCTTGATCGGGGTTTAAACAGGAATTAAATGGGGAGAGGAACCACCGTGGGGATGGTCCTCCGCGCAGGTGAGAATAAAGTAAATAACTAACACAACAGGAGTAAGGAGGGTGTGATCGCCAGAGGTAGTGTACCTCAAAATAGGAGAATGATCGTGTCTTGCCTCTAGGCAACGGGATGATGTGAGTTTCTTCTTCCTCTTCCTTCGGTCGGCCGACGGAGAGGGCTTCCTTTTGTTATCCTTGTAAAACACAGCAGACGAAACAAATGGACGGTGGATTAGAATGAAAGTGGTGTAGTACTGGTCCCTTGATATGAAAATAGCAGAGTAATGTTCAAACGCGCACCTGGTTGGTGTTGTTTGAAACCCCTTTTAGACATAAAAAGGTAGATAGATGATATGATGAATGAACAAGTAGGGGTCTCTCAGGGAGAGAGACGATGGGAGTGACAGATAATGATGCATGCAGTGCAACGCAACTAGTGAAACAAAAGCAAATAAGACGATGTGGTGACGAAGCTTATTAAGAGGTTCACGACGGTCTCGAGGGAGCTTCTCCAAGACGAAGGCGGCATGAATACACGACTGAGTGGAATATCTTCTCGTGCGCTCGAACGTCCAATAACTCAACTTTCTTTATTTCACAGACTTCAACACAGATCGGACCGGAGCATCTCTTTCCATTCCGTGCAGACGCATACGAGCACTTACACGCACACCTGCAAGAACACACACATATACCCACCTATATACATATACGGGAATATATCTATAAAGGGAAGACCGAAAGAGAGAGGGTCGGAGAGAGAAAGGAAGAGGGAGGGGACAACTCTTCCCCTTCTTTTTAGATTTTTATTTTTATTTTAGTTTTACATATACAGCATGTATATATATGCAGAGAATATGTCTACGAAAGATAAGAGATGTATATATATATATATATAAGAGGGAGAAAGAGAGAGAGACTGCGGGAGAGCAGAGAGTGAGACGGAGGGGAGAGAAAAGAGAGACGCAGGGGGAGGGGAGAGACGATGGGAGAGAGGGGGTGAGGGAGAGGAAATAAAAAAAAAAGAAAGAGAGGGATCGAAAGAGACGGAGGGGAGATGGGGTGAGAGAGACGCAGGGGAAGAAAAGGTGGAAAGGGAGGGGATTAAAAAAATATAAAAAAAATGGTAAGAGGGATTGAGAGAGGGGGGAAGAGAGAGAGAGAGAGAGAGAGAGAGAGAGAGAGAGAGAGAGAGAGAGAGAGAGAGAGAGACGACTGCGGCGGGGAGGAGGAGAGAGAAGGAGAAAGAGAGAACGAGAGAAAGAGAGAGAGAGAGAAAGGAGGAGAGAGGGTGAGAGAGAGGAGAGAGAGAGAGACGAAACAGAGAGAGGGAGTGAGAAGCGGAGAGAGGGAGAGAGAAAGAGAGATACGGCAGGGAGAGAGAGGGACGAGGGAAAGATAGAGGGAGACAGCCGGCGAGAGGAAGAGACGCGGCGGGGAGGAAGGCTCGCGGTGGGAGGATAGCCAGGACGACGGTGGCCGGTGGCGGGCCGGACGACGGTGACGACGGTGGTGTAGGCGACGATGACGTGGTGCATGCACAGGAGGGCCACCGACGACGGGCGCGGCAGCGGTGACGTGAATTGGCTCACGGAGTGGAGGGGCTGCCGTGGGCGTCCGGAGGCAGCGACGCGGGGTGGATGACGACGAAGTGCTTGTGTGACGGGCGTGCTCGCGTTCGCATTGGGCTCGGTGGCGGACGCGGTGACCGGCGACGTGGGCGTGGTGAGCTCGGGTGCACCGATGGTGTTGGCGCAGCGGCGTCGACAGCGACGTCGGCAGGGTGGCGGAGATGACAGTAGCGGCAGCCGGAGGTGGTGCAGCGGCATCGTAGGGGGGCGTCCGGTCGATGGAGGATGGTGGCCGGAGTGGAGTACGACGGCAGACGTGGCAGCATGCGGACGTGGAGTTGTCGTGAGCGTCCGAAAGGGGGGGCTTCGGCAGCTGGACGGCGTGCAGACGCGGCCGATGGTGAGGTGACCATTGTCAGACGTGGGGAAGGCAGTGGTCTGGCAAGGCGTCCGGTGGTGGTGCGGCATTCGACGGAACGTGGCCGACGTGGCCGGCCCGGCAGTGAGGAGGACAGCGTGGAGAGTGGAGTCCCGCGGGGGGTCTTCTCGACGTGGACGATGGTGACGAGGGAGGTCGGAGGTGTGCTGGGGGAGAAAAGGGGGGCTGGCTATGCGTTCTGCCGAGGATGAGGTGGTTGACCACGGCGGTGGCCGGAAAAAAATGGGTGAAAAAAAGGGGGGGCTATGGCGACAGACGTTGAGTGGAGAAAAGGAGAGAATAGATGAGAGAGAGGGGAGGCGATGAGGCACTGGGTAGTGGGATGGCCGTGGAGGGGATGGAGAGAGAAGGCAGAGCAGAGGGGGTGGCTGCGTTGAGGGAGGAAGTCGGTAGCGTGGGAGAGGCCGGAGGCGGACGTGGCTCGCCGGGGTGGTGGTTAGGACGGTGAGAAGGAGTAGAATGAGAGGGAGGAAAAGATGGATAGAGCTTGTTCACGGTTGGGAGAGAATGGAGATAAGTGGAGGTGAGAGATGGGTCTGCTGGGTGTGAGGCTAGGAAAGAGATGGGCTAGGGGAGTTCGACCGGGAGAGGAGATGGAAGTGTGTGTGTCGTGAGAGTGGGGGTGAGAATAGTATGCGTGTGTGTGTGCCTTGGTGGAGAGGAGTCTGTGCAGTGAAATGAGTGTGTGTGTGTATGTGTGTGCCGTGGGGGAGATGGATGTGTGCAGTGATGTGGTGGTGGGTTGAGAATAATGATCGACAGACTGAGGTGTTCATGCAGAGGAAAGGGAAGGACGGGGGGACCAGGAAGGCCATGTGATCAGGATGAGCGGAATATGCAAATAGTAAGAAATGGGGGATGTCTGAGAGAGTGATAGTGAGTTGGCAAAAGGGAGGGATAAAAGGATGAGAAAAGAGAGGGGGGCCAGTGGATTAAAAGATGGGGGCCAAGGGTTTTAGCATGGATTAAAAAAAGTGTATAAGGTCGGTGAAGATCTGATGGGTTAGTGCACATGAGTAGGCCCATGCACGTTTGCAGCACAGAAGTCAGTGTAGTGCGTCCTCGCACAGGCTGAAGTCGGTGCAGCCCTGACGTGCTCGCAATACACATTGTACAGACTTTATTTTGAAAGACTGCACAAGTGCAGATAGGAAAGTATGTACATTGAAGGGAGATGCTCAGGCATGTTGTCAAAGAATGTACAGACTTTGCGTGCATGCGGCAAGGTGATGTACAGACTCTCTGTGCCTACAACAAAATGATGTACATACTTGCTGCTGAAGAACGTACAGACTTTAAGGGTTATGCATGCATAGACTTGCTATCAAAGAATGTATAGACTTACTAAGGTGAATGTATAGACTTGCTAAAGAATGTACAGACTTACTAAAGCAGAATATATAGACTTGCTAAGGCGAATGTATAGACTTGCTAAAGAATGTACAGACTTACTAAAGTAGAATGTATAGACTTGTTGCAACGTACAGACTTGAATGTATAGACTTGTTGCAATGTACAGACTTGCTATGTATAGACTTGTTGCAACGTATAGACTTGATATGTATAGACTTGTTGCAACATATAGACTTGCTATGTATAGACTTGTTGCAACGTACAGACTTGCTATGTATAGACTTGTTGCAACGTATAGACTTGCTATGTATAGACTTGTTGCAACGTACAGACTTGAATGTATAGACTTGTTGCAACGTATAGACTTGCTATGTATAGACTTGTTGCAACGTACAGACTTGAATGTGTAGACTTGTTGCAATGTATAGACTTGCTATGTATAGACTTGTTGCAACGTATAGACTTGTTGCAACATACAGACTTGCTATGAAGATGCGCGGACCTTGTTTATGCAAGGCAAAGGCTGCACTGACTCTTACATGCTAGAAATCTAGGCTGCACCGAGTATGTCTATGCGGCACGAAGACCTGCACTGACTTCACTCATGTATATGAACAGAGTTGCACAGACTTAGTGTGGAGTGCATCGAGTTTGTGAGGCATGCACTGAGTTGATTACGTGCACGAGAGGAGATGCACGAGTATGTCTGTGCAAGAAAATTTGCACCGACTCCAAACGTGCACAGGGACGATTATGTACAGACTTTATTCCAGTACACGGCCAAGAGATTCACTAACTTCAATGCAGAGAAACAAAGATTGCACCAAGTTTGTTCATGCGACGTGTTGTTCATGCACAGACTTTGTGACATGCGTAGATCAAATGTGCACTGACTTAGCATGTGGTATGCACCAATGTTAGAATGCAGGGGAAGGCATGGGATGCACCGAGTTAGTCCAATACATGCACAGACTTTAGATGCTGATGACTTAAACTTAAAAAGGTGCATCAACCCTAATGCAATATGCTAAGGGTGCACCGATGCTATATGCCAAATGAGCACGTACATATGCACCGACCTATATGCTGACTTTATGTGTATACACCGACCTATATGTACACATAAACAGAAACGTGCGCTGACCTAACAGTGATATGTGCACGGACCTTTGTTATATATTTATGCTCAGACCAACAATGTGCTCGGACCATGAATGCATATTTCACCATTTTTCAACCTCGCCAGAAAATTGAAGACCATTTAAAAAATTCGACCGGGAGTGCTGCTTTGGGGCATCATAATATAATACGAGATTTACTCGCCACAATGTCAAAATTGGCGTGTCTATAGCTGCCCTGCCTTGGCCTTCGCTTTGTAGGGGAACGACATCTAATGGAATGCAATGAAGGGTAATGAAATGAAATGGAGTGGACTGAAAAGTGGATGCCAAGATATGATGTGACACGCTTTCAACATTTTGGGATTGGAGCCTTTTCCAAAGTCTCAACAAAACGACCTTGAAGAGAGTCCCCCAAAGTCAACGCTTGTTCGGATGGAAAGAAGGAAAGAGAAAAAGTGCACTTGAGCATAAATGAAAAGGGTGGGACCAACTTCTCTGCGCGGAAGTACCCTGATCGTAGACCTGTGGGTTTCACCTCAGGGAGCGGTTACCAACCATGTGGAAGTGCTGCGACCGAGGTGGGTCCAATGGAGTAAAAAAAAGCAGTTGATAAATCTAAACAAACGTTTCTTCCGGAGAACCAACCCAAGGTGGTTTCAAGGAAACTGAGTACTCGACTCAGAATGGAATATCTCGTATTATTTAAGAATTCAAGCACAGCAACTCTCGCAATCAAGTTAAGTTAATGATCTTCCACAATGATATCAAAGTCCTACATGAATGCATGCTGGGTTTAAAAGAAAAATATAAAACAAAAGAAAATAGAAGATAACCAAGGATAATATTGTTAAGTTGTGGAGACTGGGTCAGGATAGCGATCCGATGAGCTGATACTGAGTCGGGGCCCATTTATCCACGTACCGACACACCGGACGGAACCGTCGTCCCCAAGCTGTCACATCCTAACGGCCTATCCGTACGTCCTAAATTCCTCTGAAGTGATCACTATTTTTGTTGAAGGGGAACTCAAACTCCATATTTATCCAAGACATAAGGTCCTTGGTATGCTCTAATAGTGTAGATATCATATAGTAGGATGCATGACATAGTGGAGCCGATCACTGGAGTGACCGAGGGTGGGACAGTGTTATCCCTTTTTTTTTTCAACGGTACCTGCACTCAACAGTTAACACACAATTATTGCATCAATGTCAGCACCGAACAGTTAACACATAATTATTGCATCGATGTCTGCACCGAACAGTTAACACACAATTATTACACAAGAAATGGAATTGCACTTTACAAAGAAATCCATACACCCAGGTAATTCACAGAAACAAGCAAAGACATAATGCAAACCAAACAAGATTCCTCCGGTAAAAATCCATAACGGTAACTCATCATTCATGCTTTACATTTACAGTTTTACCCCTCTTTCCTCCTATAAGTATCCCCCTAGGACTTAGCCAAATGCATTCAATGGTGGTTCTGTGCTTTTGAGATGGGAAGAGAGAGGTCCCAGTCTTTGGAGATAGAGGGTGAACCTTCCAGTCTTACCAAAAGGGGGAGGTTCGATCGTGAATTCCTGAAATTGACTGACATCGGAGGTCATCTGAGCGAAAGGATTCTCTCGCGAAGGGTGAGTTAGCTCTTTCCTCTATTTTTCAGACACGAGTTCTTTCTTACTCATTCATTCTTTTCTTTCCTTTCTTTTCAGCCGTATCCCCTCTTTCTGGGTCCTTGAAGATTCTCCAGACTACCCTGGCTGTCTAAGCTCACTTCCAACATTACTACCGACATGAGGGTTTTTATTTCAAAGTGGCACCTTCAAGGCCTGGTTATCCACGCCAAATATTATAACAAGATTTGCATGAATTGGGCAGCCATGGGTGCACTGATAGATGTTTGGCACCTTGAAACTCACACCTTCGTCTTTTCCGACTTTTGAATCGATGATCCTTCTAGAGGAGGTGGAACTCCTGCTTGGCTTAAAAAGATTCAGGAATGATGGGAGAATAAAATTTTTTCCCATGGGGAAGAAGGTGTCCTCTGAGGAAGTCTTAGGAAGCTTCATGCCCTACGGAGCCATTAAAGGCGTTCGGACACAGCGGGGAATCAACTTACAAAAGTTTGCAGATTGGACCATGAGCGCTTTAGAAAGATTTACAGGTGACGGATGCTTAGAAGGACTCATGAAAGGGTCGTGATATGTTTGGCCGGAGCTCTCCTCTTCCCCAGCACCGAAAATATCATGGAGGAGGATCAGCTGGGCGCGATTTGCGGACTCTGGAAGGGCAAAAGAGTGGGGCCAGCCATCCTCGGCTACCTTTACAACGGTCTTACGGCTTCCAGCATGGGCCAACCCCCCTATGAGTGCATGTTTCTCCTCAATTGCTGGATCGATCTCCACTTCAAATTTGATCACTGTGAGGAGGCACGAACTACTTCCAGAATCTTCCAACAAAGCCCCCTTTATCACATGGTTGATGTGTTGGGTTTTGGCGGGAGTGTGGTCAATCGCACGCCTCGGCTGAAGTCACGTGGAGACTGGCGCACTTACTTCAACACCTTGGAGCGGGATGCGTTTACTCACGCGCCAGCATGTTTACATGGACGTGAGCTTCTCACGAGACTCTCCCCTAATGCGGAACTCCAATTTATCGGTGCAACTGAGTTTGTTCTTTACAACTCGCACCGGTGTTGCCTGCAAAATGGCCTTCCGTGACACTCTTTTCCTATGCTATCCGACCTTCCTTTGATTAAAGAAAGGGAGTTGGGCATGGATGATGATGCAATAGACATGACAGCGATCAAAGAAGCATGGAAAGCAAGTGTTCCATGGAAGGCGATGGTGTCTGTGAGTGAGGATCAGGAGCTATGGAAGGCTTATGTAATGGAGCTCGGGAAACTGAGGCCTGAGATGCCCAAACCCTAATGTATCTCATTTTAGAATAAATGCCAAGCCTTAATGTCATTGCATGCTCCTTGAATCCCCTTTCCCCTTTTCTTTTCATAGAGGTGGCTAAAATGATGGACGCCGGGCAGCAGCTGGCCGTCCCAGACAGGAGCTAGAGGATCGGAGCAACTACAGTATGAGGAGTTGCCCTGAGACGTCCTAGAGCTAAAGGTTTCTCTCCAGGTTCCGAGGAGAGAGTAAGGAGAGAGACGAGGATAGAGAGGCATCAAGGTTGGTACAAGAGGAGGGCACTGGGGGCCCTGGCGATGAAACTTTGGGAGAAGCAGTGGTCGGGCACGTCAACCCCTCAGAGTCGTTGCATGGAATTGGAGCTCACAATGGTGGGCTCCTGGAGCTGATGCAATCTTTTCGGGAAGCAAAGGGCGGCTCGACCAGTGGCCTTGACTTCGAGAGCTTCGCAACCATCGGGGTCGCGAGAGAAGCAGGAAGATGACGAAGGGCACTGCCAAAGAGCCGGTGGGAACGTGTGGCACGGCAAAGCGATTGTTGTGTCACGGAACTATAGAAGGCCTCTGAGGGACTTCTTGCCTTCGGAGAGAAGAGAGAAGAGAAGTGACCAGAACAGTGATGAGGGTTAGTGAGTGGCTTGCACACCCACTCTCTCCTCATGACGGGCACAAACCCTTATATAGATATGTGAGTGGAATGGGTTGGTTTAAGGGCAGCTTGCTTGCCCTAGATGTGTTCCTTCTGTTCTACGGCTCTTCTCTACCACGTGGGTTCCCATGAGACATGCTCGACGAGATGTCTCCTTAAAACAAGGGGCAGTGACTCACGATAGTCATGATTTTCAAAGAGAATCTGCCACTGATTTCAACAATATCGACGCCTAATCCTCTTTTCCCATGTGAATGTCCTCAATTTTCTTTTTCGCGCTAAAAGTAGTCGCAATAGGACAAGGGACACGGGGAATTTTAGACCACGTGAGGGTGGCGGGTCGACAAATCATGGCTTTGCTCCATTTACTTCACACGGCAAAGTGGCACGCGAGGGTACCGAGGCCATGATTTCAAACGATCTACCACCAATTTCAACAATGTCGGTCGCTGATCCTGTTTTCCCGCATAAATGTCCCCTACTTCCTCCTTTATGTTAGAGATAGTCGCAATGGGACAATGAACACAGGGAATCTTCGGACCGAATAGGGAGGACGGGTCAACAAATCACACCCCCGAATCGATCACTCCACATGGTAGAGTGGGCGCGAGAGTAAAAGGAGAGTGCATTGCCGTAAAGGCTGTTGCTAGGGGTGATGGTGATAGATACAGATCACATCCTTTCCAATCCTATAAATACCTCCCCTTTCACTCAACTTGAAAGTACCAAAGTCATGAGAGCAGATTTGAGGAGTGCAAGTTTGTAAGGAGGGGAGGTAGTGAGTGTTGCTCATTTATCAGGATGGAGGGTGAATCTAGCTTCAGAGCAGAAGGTGAGTCTTCCCGCTCTTCGAAGAGGAGCAGATCTGGTAGCTGTTCCAGAAGACTCTCAGAAGTCGAAGGACAACTGAGTGAGAGGACCCGATCATAGCTTGTACGTGGATCCCTTAGTTCCTTTCTTCATCCTTTCTTCTCCTTTCTTGCTTAGCAAGGCTCCCCTTTCTCACCTCTTGTATATGTGCAGAGCATGATGCGATCGCACATCTCGTGGGAGCTGGTAGTAGCGGCATATCGAGGTCTTCCGGACTTCCAGAAGGCCAGACTAGACGTGATGGGGTTCGGGGCCTTCCTCCGAATCGAGCCAATTAAGCTCGACCTTGCCCTAATCCAAGCACTGCGTGAAAGATGGGACCCAATGAGCCGGGCATTCCTGATGCCGTGGGGGCACATGGTGCCCAGCCTGGAAGACATGGTCCACATCACGGGCCTGAAGGTAGATGGGGAAGCGGTGACTGGCGTCACCTACGCGGACTACCGAGAAGGTGCCCAGAAGTTGTTGGGGCTAGACCTTGACAGTCGGAAGAACAGGTCAGTAGCTAAGGCATCGATCATGGAGGTGTTAGGGCTTACTAACATTCGTCCACGGGATAATGAGTCCCTGGAGGAATTCATGGAAAGGGCAGAAAGAGGTGCCCGTGCCGTATACTGCGTGGATGCTAGCAACTGGGAGAGGACCAATATGGACCTGAGGAGGTTCCCCCTCTTCCTGTTCGGCAAGTTGCTGCTGGGCTCCAAGGGAGACAACATACACTGCCGCTTCCTGGAGCTGCTCGTGGACTTGGAGAGGGTAGGACAGTACGCATGGGGAGCTGCCATACTAGCACATCTATTCACAGGTCTGTCGTAAACGACAGGCCGAGAGGTGACAATAAATGGGTTTACGCCCTTCATCTAGGTAAAAGATTATTATTATTATTTTATGGTTTTTGTTGATGCCAATGACACATGATGGTGTAACTATGGAGCTACTATTATATTCCAATGGGGAGAGCTCGACACTGGCGGCCAGTGACGATCCCGTTGGCTAGGCGGTGGCAACCCATCATGAGCACAGCACCACTATCCTACCAACTGATGGTATTGAGACGGGAGCTACAAGAGTTCCCTGCAACGATGGTAGGATACTTTTTTCTATTTTTTTGTTTTGTTCATTTTTTACCATTTTTTATATTTTTGAGTAACTAAGAAGATATGTACAACCCAACATAGGTGAACTGGAGGCCTTACTCAAATATGGTCGATGTCGACCAGCCATGGGTAATTGGAAGCCGTGCCCGATTCGGACGGGACCTTTGGCTCCATTGTTTGAATGAAATTGAGCCACTAAGGCTACGATTAGCCATGAGGACCCTAGGGCTTGCCCAGGAATGGGTGGATATGACCACATCACCCAGTGTTGGGAAGAAGATGCGTGGGCCAGCAACCTGCGTTGATTGGAGGGTGCGCTTCCCCGAACAGTATGAAGACTAGCAACGGGGTGGCACGCTCGTAGAATCACAAGCGCAAGAAAGTGAAGATTACCTATGGCTCTACAGGGCAATGTATGCGGAGAGGCTCCAGCTTGGGGGGCTTGTGGAGGTAAAGTAAAAACACCATTTTTTTGTCTTTTACAATTTCCATTTTTTTTGATTTTTTGTGAACTCAAGAGCCATAACTATAGGATACCCGTGACACCATAATAATGAACTTACGAGCTCGTTTGGCGGACATGGATCAAGAGTTGAATGACACCCGAGCGGCTCTGGGTTCATCAGTAAGTGTGTATGTACACGCTCCTGGTATGATTTAAAATTCATGGCTCTAACCACTTAAATGTCACCTCTTATCTGTCGCAGCGTGCCTAGCTCGATGCAGTTTCATCGGCGATGGGGGTAGACGGCGTTTCTTCCAGTCTATGGATTCCTACTTTAGAGTTAGATCTACTCCACAAGCAGCTTGCTCATGCCACACAACGGGCTGCGGAGGCAGAAGGGATGCTTTCTGCACAGGTGAGGGTTTCACCGTTTAATATCCCTTGTTCAAACCTTGCCATATGCCTGAGATGAAACGTATGGCAGGAGAAAGAAACACAGGAGGCACTTGCGCATGCCGCGCAGAAGGAAGCTAGAATAACCGAGCTAGAAGAGGAACTGCAACGTCGTCTAGGTGAGGACTCTTCTAGGGATGCCTGGAGCTGAGGATCACCCTTCAGCTAGAGAGGGAAGATAGAGAGAGAACGGGCCGAGAGAGAAAGGGACAGGGAAAAAGAGAAGGCCAAGAGATCGACCGAGAAAGAGGAGAAGAGGGCCCTGGAGGCCCAATTATTTGAATTGAGGACCAGTCTCGGCCTCGCTGAGCAGTGGCTGAAGGATGGCGAGAAACGCTCCAGAAGAGCACGAGAGCATGGCTTTCGTGTTAGTAGCTTCTTTGCTGCCCCCGCAGATCGACGTCTGGGAGTGAAGATAGAAAGAGGAGCACAAAGCGGTAGGAGTACCACTTTTCATGGCTGGATAGCACCTTCTAGAGTTTCTTGCCCAGAAAGCGGCGAGACGAGTAATGTAGAGAAGGAGGGTGGAACCTAATGTAAGCTCTCTCTTTTTGTTTATTTTTCGGTTGAGAGTGGAATAAAATATTTTGTGCTTGGTTCTCTGCTTCTTTCTGGTCTCTCGAATCCTTGCACACATCTAAGCAAACAAGTTAGTATTTCTGCTCTGACTTGCCCCTTGCTCAATAAACAGATGTGGTTTTGAATTATCCTTGATAACGAGTCAAGGGGCAAGCCTTTATTAACAAAGACAATAATAAAGGATAATGATGAATGCGGCACACAAGCACACAGATGCAAACGGAAATTTAAAATGAGATGTTGCATACAAATGCGATCATGTGAAATGTGTTTTTTTTGTGTTTTTATTCATTTTATTCATTTTTTTGTTTTATTGTTTGTTTATTATTTATTTTTTTTGATCTTTTACATTTCCATTTTTTTTGCATATACATTTTTCTCCTTTTTTGGGTTTTTGGATTTGTTATTTTTTTTGTTTATTTTTGGTTTGTTTAATATTTTTTTTTGTTTTTTACTAATGCATGATGACCACTCGATATAACATCTGACTTATATGAGAATAGGGGTTTCTTACTAACCTCCCAGGCATCCTAAGTGCACATCTAGGTTGATTTGGGCCTCTAGACTCCTCGAATGATAATCCCTCCAGCTAAGACTTATCTTAATGACAATACCGTCATGCCATGCTTAGGCTCCCAGTTGCTTCCGACCACAGGGATTCACCCAAAAAGTGTTCAAGGTAAATGATTTGCCCGACCCGGGTCTATTTCCTCACAACTCTATATGATATGTAATGGAACACCCTGGAACCCAAACGACCAACCGGGCGACGCTGACCCGGAATCTGACGCCGTCGCACCCATAGGTGACGCGCTTGCATTGGTCTAAGCCTGAGGTTAGACTTAAGAATAGATTAAGGTGGTAGATAGAGGTCTTGACTGGTCAGAAACAGGGAGACTCCTTCACGACAACGGCTTTTACTTTTCAAAAAATGGACAACCATATGTTTGTATTGAAATGAGGTTACAAGCTTTGGCAAGCTTCACCCTTCGGGAACTCCATTGAGCTGTCATCTTCAAGGGAAGAAGGAAGAATATTGGGGGCAAACCTCCTGAGAGGACCAGCAAAATCGTTAACCCGGCGAGCAAGTAGGGGCGCACTTAACTTCCCCTTTCGGGTAACTTCAGACCAAATCTCGAGCATTTACATCTCATGACCCCTTTTGTATAGAATTTGACTTTCAGTCAAAGGTGTTTCATTTGTGGGATCATGCATGGTTACGACCAGGCTTTTCACTTGACTTTGATTTTGTTCTTCTTTTCTGATTTTTTTTTTGTTGATAGATTTTTGCGAGGGACATAGTATTTTGACATTATGGAATCCCTCTTGGATGCCTACGGGGACACTGCCCTCTTCTCGTGCTCTGACCCATGCTCGAGGAATTGCGCCCTACTCTCACCCTAGGGGTTGTGTTTGTGTTTCCCATGCTCACCGTTTTAAGGGCGCCGGCTGTCTCATTTGGTCGAAGAGAGAGAGAATAAAGATTTAAGCCTTCTGGAGACCTTCTGGGTGAGGCCTCACCATGAGCGATGCTGCCGATCTTCTATAGAACACATGTGTACATGCATGTTACCTTCTTTTGAGGGGGGCATAAGCCGAACTAGCCGGACAGGGATCTCCACGGTTCTGGCAAACCAAGACCCGGAACCTACCAAGTCTTAATAAGCCCTATCCCAACATGGAGGTTGAATGCAATGAATTAACTACATGGTAATCCCCAGGCATTGGCATTTTAAATTTTTTGTTTTTTTTTCTTTTCATTTTTTTCTATTTTTTTCTTTTGTTGTTGTATATATACATATTTTTGTTGTTTTCATTGTTTTCTATTTTTTTGTTGTTTTTCGTTTCATCATTTTTTGACACTATGTACACCTATCTAAGGGTAGTACTTCTTAAGATAAAGCCCAATCCAAGGGTGGGATAACTCGATCCCCTCAGCATTGACTAGCCTGTAGGCGTTGCCAGGATGCATAGCCTGAATCACGTACGGTCCTTCCCAATTAGGTTGGAGTTTAGAATGTGGCCCACCAGGTTTTACAAACATTCTTTTCACTACCATTTCACCGACTTGAAATTTCCTTTCAATGACCTTCTTTTGATAAAAACGTGTGAGTCTGTTCTGATATACACGTGCATGCTCGGCAGCGGCCAGCCGTTTCTCATCTAAGAGTTCCAATTGGGCAAGGAGTGAATCACGACGTTCGTCGAGGGGAAGCTCCTTGTCCAACTGTACCCTGAGAGAAGGAACCAAGATTTCATACGGAACTACCGCCTCCATCCCATAAGTAAGGGCAAACGGAGTTTGCCCAGTGGGAATACGGATTGAAGTGTGATAGGCCCATAAAGCATCAATCAGCTTTTCTAGTCAATCCGAGAACTTGTTTGACTCACAGGTCTTTTTTATGATTTTAATCAATGTTTTATTAGTGGCCTCTACTTCTTGTGGATAATAAGGTGATGAATGATGCAATGCAATTTTATACCTTTTGCAGAGGTCTTGAAGGTCCTGAGAAATGAATTGTGGCCCATTATCGGTGATGATTATGCTTGGAATGCCGAACCTGGCGATGATGTTCTTCATGATGAATTTGCAGACTATTGATGCTTTAACCTCCACGTAAGCTTCGGCTTCGGCCCATTTGGTGAAGTACTCCGTTGCAGTAAAAGATGAATGATTTTTGCTTAGTGAGGGAGTTAGGATTACCAAGAGGACCAATGACATCGAAAGCCCACATGGAGAAAGGCCATGGGGAGGATATTGGATGAAGTGAAGAAGATGGGGAATGAATTTTATCGGCGTGAAGTTGACACTTGACACACTTGCGGACATAGACGGCACAATCCTCTTCCATGGTGGGCCAGTAAAAGCCTTACCGAAGGATTTTCTTGGCAAGCATTTGGCTATTCACATGGCCACCGCACACACCAGTGTGTGCTTCCTCGACGCATTTCCAGACCTCCTCTTCGTCGAGACATCTTAGAAGAACACCAGTAAGACTTCTCTTGTACATCACTCCTCCGACCAGCATGTATCTCTGTGCCACTCTCCTTATGGCTTTTCTATCTTCCGATGTGGCTTCTCCAAGGTAGGATTGATCTTTGCAATACTTGGCAATTTCGTAAAACCATGGCTTCTCCTCATCAGCCAATTCTTCTTCTAACTCTGTCAACATAATTTCCCTCTTCTCAAGGATTTCTTCCTGTAGGGCCTTCCTTGCTATCCTGTCCTTGATATCTACGTAGGAAGCGTCATCGATTGCAGGGGCGTGACGCTTGTAGATGGAAATGGAATCAAACCATCTTCCTAGAGGGAACCTTAAAGATGATGCCAACGAGGCGAGGGCATCGGCCAGAATATTCTGATGACGAGGGACATGGACGAAGATCAATTTGGTGAACAGTTTGGCAAATGCAGTAGTGAGTTCTTGGTATGGCTTGAGCTTGGGATCGCGAGTGCGATATTTGGTGAGCACCTGGCGAAGAATGAGTTGACTGTCACCTACGACTCGCAATTCAGTGATACGAAAAGAATGAGCAAGTTCCAGGCCTGCCAGCAGAGCTTCATATTCAGCTATATTGTTGGTAACTAGAAATTTGAGCTGGTATACCAGTGGGAATGTAAGGCCTTCAGGCAACAGGAGGGCAATGCTGATTCCCTTCCCTTGGGAATTCAGAGCTCCATCAAAATGTAATCATCTAATTGGTTGATGGACATTAGTTCATCATCTGGAAACTCTGACTGGACAGGATCGAATTTGGGGAGAGGATGGTGAGCGAGATGCTCAGCTATGGCATACCCCTTGATTGCCTTTTGCTGAATGTAGGTGATGTCAAACTGAGAAAGAAAGCTTTGCCAGCGTGCTAATTTATCCGTAAGGATAGATTTTTCTAGAAGGAACTTCATAGGGTTCATTCGGGCAATCAGATGGACTTCATGAGCTAGAAAGTAGTCTTTCAACTTCTGCACTACCCAGACAAGGGCAGCACAAGTTTTCTCCATAGCCGTGTACTTCTGCTCACAGGGGTTGAGGAGTTTGGACAAGTAATAGGTCGCCCTTTCCTTGCTCGCTTCATCGGCTTGTGCTAGGACAACTCCCACGGAGTCGTCCAGAACCGAGATGTAAAGGATTAAATGTTTATCTGCCATGGGTGGAATTAGGACGGGTGGATTGGCCAGATATTCCTTCAATCCTTCAAAAGCTTTTTGTCATTTAGAATTCCAACTGAATTCTACTCCTAACTTAGTCAACTCGTAGAAAGGTTTGCACCTTTGCGAGTGCTGGGACACAAATCGACGAATGAATTGTAACCTTCCAATTAACCCTCGAACTTCTCTCAGGTTTTTCGGAGGTGGCATATCCCTAATTGCTTTAGCTTTGTTGGGATCTATTTTAATGCCCCTCTTACTCACAATGAAACCAAGCAATTTGCCCGACGAGACACGAAAGACGCACTTTTTTGGATTCATTTTCAAATTGAACTCCCTTGATCTTTGCAGCACCTTCGCTAGAACTCTCGGGTGTTTTGCCCTAGTCCTGGATTTCACCAGTAAATCATCCACATACACCTCTAAATACACATGCATCATGTCATGAAATATTTCCATCATAGCCCTTTGATAAGTAGCTCCAGCATTCTTCAAGCCAAACGACATGACTAAATAACAGTAAGTTCCCCAGGGTGTGGTGAATGATGTCTTCTCCTGATCCTCTTCCGCCAAACGGATCTGATTATACCCTGAAAATCCATCCATAAATGAGAGAGTTTTATAGACTGCTGTGTTATCAACCAACACGTCGATGTGAGGCAAGGGGAAATCATCTTTTGGACACGCGCGGTTAAGGTCCCTGAAATCGATACATATTCTCACCTTTCCATCTTTTTTCATAACTGGGACAATGTTTGCCACCCATTGAGGATATAGGACGACTCTAATAAACCTGGCTTTGTGGAGCTTATCGACTTCTTCCTTCATCTTCAAAGCCATATGGGGGTGGAAACGTCTTAACCTTTGCTTGACCGAGATGGACCCTGGTTTTAGCGTTACACGGTGTTCGACCAGGGTGGAATCCAATCCCGGCATATCCTCGTAGCTCCATGCGAACGTGTCCCTATACTCCTTGAGGACCTCGATCAATTCCTCTTCTTCAGATGGCGGCAAATTATTGCTTATGAGGACGATCCTAGGGTCTTCCTCGGTCCCCAGGTTGATTCCTTTGGTGGGTTCTTCTATAGCGGCTGATGGTTCGTCAAACCTCCTCATTCCGCTAGCATATGCGTCGGCCGCGTCCTCATATTCTTCGTCCCCTTCTTCAATAGGGTACTCTTCATCTGTGAGCTCATAAACTCCATACCCCTCATCAATTGTGTAATCTCCTCACATTCTAACTCGACAGTTGGATGGGATTCTCTAGCAATTGAGGAATGGCTAGAAAGGCTTGACACCTATTGGCTAAATCTAGAAGAAATCGACGAGGAATTTGCCTACCCTTGGATTTTCTTCTAGGCACTACCCTTGACTCATTATTGTTAGATTGACCTACCTGTCCTACAGACGAAGGGGAAACTAAGGAATGTACAGGAAAAGACCCCTCAGTGGAGGGGTAAAGAAGGTCACTCAAGGGACCTTGAATGAGTGGCCCGTAAGTCGGGGCACACTCGTGAGAGATGTAGGAGGTCTCCTCAAAGGAAATGCACTGTTGAGGAGTTCAGAAATTGACGTTTTTTTTATTTTCATTTTCAATTACAAAACAATTGAAAGAATTTAGAGAATGAGAGGAGGGAACTATAGCTAAGGGGTTGCATGGCTCATTGAGCAAATCATGGTTGAAAATTTGACATGGGCTGAGAAACTCGCGCAAGAATGTGAGCAGAGAAGGGGACCTGGGAATATCATCAGATAAACGTCGGGTCCAAGAAAGAGTCAGCAGCAACGGCTGAGGAGAATGATCAGATAGAATGACGGAAAGCGATCCGTCAGTGGCAACTTCCTCTCGGCGAGGAAAACTTGGAATTTCGGCCATGTCAACGACACCTTTTGGCACCTCGGAGATCAAAGGCGGCCCCTCTAAGTTCGGAGGTGAGAACATCTGTTGTAGTGCAATGGAAACATCGTGTATATCGAACCACTTGTTCCACTCACAGTCCGGGTCACCGTGCTTTCCCTTCTTTGTAGCTCTCGAGCAACTTTCAGCTAAGTAGGCAACCTGCAATTTCCCATGTGATTCTTGCGGACAATCTCCCATCTGCATTACTGGCCCCTTTCTGAAATGGGAGTACAAGGTCCATGTGAGAGGTTCTTCATATGCTTCAAGTGGCCCTTCAAAGCCTAGGCCGGCTTTAAGGGTTAACCTTGTCTTGTTTGGCAGTATCAGTCTCCCTTGTAATTGTGCACCCAAGCCTTTGCCCTGTTGGTAGCCGATGTTTCTCATGATCTCCCATCCCTTAGAATGGGAAGGGTGACATGACTTTGGCGTTGGAAACGACTTTTGTGTTAAAGGGGCTCGGCGAGGGTCACACACATCTAGTAGTGAAAGAATTGGCCGGTGAGTCGGCCAAACAGAAGGCAAAGAGGTATTAATGGCATCCACTGTAGAAAAGATGGGCATGCTATTTACCTTGATAATCCAAGCCTTGTATGGAAACTTCAAGCACTGATGATTGGTGGAAGGCACAGCATTCATAACCTCAATGTAAGGGCGACCTAATATGGCCTTGAATGTGGGATCCATATCAAGGATATGGAATTCCGTAGAGACTGATGCAGGGCCCAATTCTACATTCAAGATAACCATCCCCATTGGTGGTCTTTTGCTGTTGTCATAGGCCATAACTGTGATTGATGAAGGCCTTATCTGTTTTCTTGTCAACCCCACATGATTAGAGGGTGATTATAGAGATCACGTTTATAGATGCACCAGTGTCCACCAAGCACGGGTCTATAGACACCACATTGATCTTTACTGCAATACACAAAGCATATTTTCGAGCCTCCTTGGGGGCGAGCTCATGGTGGTGGAATATGATAGCCGGTTGTGTATCAGTCGGCATCAATACCGATGATATCTTCTCCACTGGGAGATCCTCATTTACCATAACCTTCTGAAGGTACTCCATCAAGGCGTCCTGATGGGTTTTTGACCTCTTGATTAGCTCGAGAATGGAGATCCGAGCTGGTGTTTTATCCAAGTGTTTCAACAGGTCATATTGTGTCCCGGGGATAGACTCCTCTGGCTGCTCTTCGGTGTCTTTCTCTGGCTGAGACTACTCGAGGACCTGACTGTTTTGGGGAAAAATCCGATGGAACATCCTTCCACTACGGAGCACCATGGCTTGTGGTTTTGGCGGTACCTCTATTGAGTTAGATATGGGGTTTAGCAGGGGTTCGAGGGGTAGTGGTGGAGGAACAATTGAGGAAGCAGGGGCGATGACAGGTGTAGGGGCTCTGATGAGTGGTTTGTTAGGTGGATGTATGGTGGGAGTGGATGGAGTCTCAGATGGACGGTGAATGATAAGGGGTTTAAAAGGTGAAGGCATAGTAGAGGTTGATGGGGCCCCGGATGGGCGATGGGTAATGAGGGGTTTCGAGGGTAAAGGGGTTATGGTGGAGGTGGATGGTGTTTGCTGAGGACTCAGTGGAAGGTTAACAGCAGGGATGCGGATGATAGGACGTGATGGCGTTGGAAATGAGTGAGGCGTTGTTGTAGGTTGCGCTACGGGTCGAGGACAGACAGGTGCGGGACGGACAAGGCATGGAGGTTGGTTAGGAACATGATTGGCGACAAGGACAGAGCTGCCTTCCGTATGCCAATCTTGCCCTCTTCCAACTTCCGGGAAGGAAGAGATGGGGTTGACTTGGTGGTTGGGTTGTTGGTGCGCCGGTAATGGATTTTGGAGGATGCCCATGTTTGGCTGTTGCTGTGGTGCCTGCTGAGGCTGTTGTTGTTGTTGTTGTTGTTGTTGTTGTTGTTGTTGTTGTTGTTGCTGCTGTTGCTGTTGTTGTTGTCTAGGAGGAGGTCTCCTGGCCTTCATCATGGCGACATATCGCCTCATTTCATCCCAATCTATTTGATGTTCATCATTCATATCATAGATATAATCTCTAAAATGGAAACAATTTTCCACTGTATGACCCGGCTGTCTATGGAAGACACAATATCTAGAAGTGTCAACGTTCGTGGGCCATATGGCTCTTTCCTTAGGCAAGGTGAGTATATTAGCAGCCATGAGAGCATTAAAAATGTTCGATAATGACTCTGGCAAAGGTGGGTAGTGATTTCTCCTTGGGCCAATTGGCCTCCTCTGTTGTTGGGGGCCATAGTCCCCGGGTGGTGGAACCTAATTATATTGAGGAGGTCGTTGTTGTTGTTGTTGGAGATGGAGTGGTTGAGGCATATTGTTCTGGAGGAGATTGTTTTGTGGGGGAGGACGATAGGGTTGCTGACTTTGTTGGTCCTGATGAAAGGGGAATTGTGGAGCTTGTGGAGGCCTGGGGTTGGCTTGCCGGTTGGGATTACCAACTGCACTTACCTGCTCATTCGTTACGACCCCTTCTGTCACCCCACCTTGGACACCAGTGCTTGGTTTCCTAAACACCCTTGGCTTTGACGGCTCGAACATATGCATGAAGGGGGAATCTTTCAGCTGTGTTTGGATATATCGAGCCCTCTCATACAGTTCCTCCATAGTGGTGAGCTTGTTCATTGCCAGGACATGTCTGAATTGCGGAGTGGCATTAGACACGATCATCTTCACTTGTTCCAATTCCGAAATGGGGTCTCTCACTTTTTCTGCCAAGGATCTCCATCTATCAGCAAATTGGACGAAATCTTCGTCCGACTTCATTTTCTCGGCCACCAAGTCGGTAATAGAAAGGGAGGGACCGACCCTATCCCGATATTTCTGTAGGAATTTCCGTTGCACTACGTCGAAGTTCTCAGCCTCACTCGGCTCTAGGGAATAGAACCACTCTAAGGCGGGACCATCCAATGATCTCCTGAAGAGGTATGCCAGGGATCTTTGATCGTTCTGCCAAAACGAGGACTCATACATAAAGTCCTTCAAATGAATGAGAGGGTTGCCTGTGCCGGTGTACCGTCGGTACGTTGGCATTTCAGAAGGAGGGAGATGGAATACTGGAAGGATTGGTAAAGAGATCTCAGGCGCGGATTTGACATCCACAATCTTTTTGAAATCTCGGAATTGTTCATCCATCTTGTTCAACCTATGAAGGAGAGATTGGGTAACCTCATCGTAAGGAGCAGGTTGTGGTGGCCACTGAGGCCTTGCAGAAGCCTGAGAAGGGAATTCCGGATGAGAGAGACGTTGTGGCATATCAGCAAATGGAACTGACTGAAATGTCGTATGAGGAATTGGTGGAACTTGAGACTGGGGAGGTAATTGGAAAGAGGGAGGTTGCGGACGTTGTGGCATATCAGTAAATGGAACTGACTGAAATGTTGTATGAGGAATTGGTGGAACTTGAGACTGGGGAGGTAATTGGAAAGAGGGAGGTTGCAGACTTGTCTGCACAAGAGGGAATGAGGAAGGGATTGCCTGTGCAGGCTCTTGAGTAGGGAGGGCAACTGGTGTTGGGTTTTGAGGAGTAGAATCAATAGATTTCCCTTTTAAGACGGCCTGAAAGGCTCGGATCTGATCGGAATTGAGCTGTGTGTTCGCGAGAACACCTAGCAAGGAGGAAATATCTTGCGGCGGGGATGCTTCCCCGACGGTGGTTCGCACCTCATATGAGGGCTCACAGGAGGAACCTGCATCCTCAGCAGGGACATGTGTCCCCTGGTGACTCGGGGTCGGATTCTGACCGTTCCCGAACATTTCTTGATCTTTTTCGGAACGCTAGATTTTGCTGGAATGCAATATCATACACACTCAAACCAATAACAAAGATTAACAAACAAGTTGATGTTTAACGCCTTTTTTTGTTTTCTTTTTGTTTTCCCTTTTTTTTCTAATCTAATGTTCACACCACAGGAGAGACCCTAGTTGCAATATTGGTTTCCGCCGTGTCATCTAAGGACACTCGACTCACCACGAATGGCTTGACTATCTCCAGGGGACTTCAGTGGTACAACCAGCCCAGTGAACGAAGAGGAAATCCTTCAATGTCGGGGACTTATGGAGGTCACAATGAAGGAGATCGTAGTCCGTCGAGAGGAATTCCCGACGGAGAGTCCTTCCTTCACCAAGAAAGGGTGATCCTAAAAAAAAGGAACAAAAAATTAAAAATAAAAGGGAGATGATATGCAATGTAGTGCTGAATTTAACAAGATATATATAAACAGACAACAAATATATACAACAAAAGAAATTAAACAAGCATCACAACACTCCTTTTCCGTAACGATACGACTCTTTTCAGATCTTACAAGGGATTGTGGAAGAATGCACGTAGTGAACGAAAGATGAAATTGGGATGACAAAGTACTATTGGGGAGACAAATGTAATGCGTAAGCGCAATCAGGAGGGGCACGCGTGGGTGCCAAAAGGAGGGGGCACACGTGGGTGCACGAGACAACGTCGACCTCTCAAGTAACCACAAGGGACCGGGGGAGTGCACGGGGTGCACGAGGGGAGTAGGCGCACGTAGGCGCAATAGGGAAAGGCACACGTGAGTGCCGAAAGGAGGGACACGCGTGGGTGACAAGAGGAAAAGGCACTGTGGGTGCCAAAAGTGGGCGCGCGTGGGTGCAATAGGAAAAGGCACTGTGGGTGCCAAAAGCTTGTGGGTAACCAAAGAAAGCAAAAAAGAGGTCCCACCGTGATCGCCAATCAGGTGTAGACGGCGGAGATCGTCCAACCTCGGGGGGTAAGAGAGGATAGTGATGAAAGGCTAGAGAAAAGTGAGAAGTAGACGGTTGAGATCGTCTACTCCGAATGCAAGAGGGGGTAGTGATGAAAAGTGAGGGAAGGGTAATGGAAAACCCGTCCTGAAAGGAGCCTGCTAGTGAGACACAGTAAAATCTGAACTTGCCCCAATTTCTGGTACAGGGCGGAGATAGAGACCCGAAGGTCCTCTCGCGCAAACTAACTCCCTCTTCAACAGGCGTAACCCGTTGCTTTGGGAGTAGCTTTAGAGATACCGAATATTAGGGTAGGACGTAAGGTGACTTTGGGTAACAAGCGAAATGCAAAGTGTTGATGCGAACAATGGTGATGATGAAAGGGAGCGGCGCAAGAATGAGGAGTGAGGGGTACTAACTTAGCAGCAAAAGCTGGAGAAGGTCCGACGGGAGTCGTTTCCACGGATTCAGGAGTGAGTGATACACAACATAAAGATACACCACATTATAACAAACTGTTAATATCACGAAACGATAATAGCAACATGAACTAGGCAAACTAACTATAACAGGATATCACTTAACAGAACGGGATGACAGTAGTATGAACAACATGAACCGCCATTGGGCATTGGCTTTTACGGTGTTTTATAACAAATATGAGAGTAACAAGAACAATTGATAGAATGAGAATCATGAAAGAAGCCCTCGCGAGGAACTGGTTCCGTCAACGGGGCTGGGACAGAGAACAAGAAATAAAACTACCGCGAGGAACGGATTCCTTGATCGGGGTTGGAACGAAAGTACAGGAAATGAAACCACCGCGAGGAACGGATTCCTTGATCAGGGTTGGAACGAAAGTACAGGAAATGAAACCACCGCGAGGAACGGGTTCCTTGATCGGGGTTGGAACGAAAGTACAGAAAATGAAACCACCACGAGGAACGGGTTCCTTGATCGGGGTTGGAACGAAAGTATAGGAAATGAAACCACCGCGAGGAACGGATTCCTTGATCGGGGTTAGAATGAAAGTGTAGAAAATGAAACCACCGCGAGGAACGGATTCCTTGATCGGGGTTGGAACGAAACTATAGGAAATGAAACCACCGCGAGGAATGGGTTCCTTGATCGGGGTTGGAACGAAAGTACAGAAAATGAAACCACCGCGAGGAATGGATTCCTTGATCGGGGTTGGAACGAAAGTACAGGAAATGAAACCACCGTGAGGAACGGGTTCCTTGATCGGGGTTGGAACGAAAGTATAGGAAATGAAACCACCGCGAGGAACGGATTCCTTGATCGGGGTTAGAATGAAAGTGTAGAAAATGAAACCACCGCGAGGAACGGATTCCTTGATCGGGGTTGGAACGAAAGTACAGAAAATAAGACCGCCGCGAGGAACGGATTCCTTGATCGGGGTTTAAACATGAATTAAATGGGGAGGGGAACCGCCACGGGGATGGTCCTCCGCACGGGTGAGAATAAAGTAAAGAACTAACACAACAGGAGTAAGGAGGGTGTGATCGCCAGAGGTAGTGTACCTCAAAATAGGAGAATGATCGCGTCTTGCCTCCAGGCAACGGGATGATGTGAGTTTCTTCTTCCTCTTCCTTCGGCCGGCCGACGGAGAGGGCTTCCTTTGGTTATCCTTGCAAAACACAGCAGACGAAACCAATGGACGGTGGATTAGAATGAAAGTAGTGTAGTACCGATCCCTTGATATGAAAATAGCAGAGTCATGTTCAAACGCACACCTAGTTGGTGTTGTTTGAAACCCCTTTTAGACATAAAAAGGTAGATAGATGATATGATGGATGAACAAGGAGGGGTCTCTTAGGGAGAGAGACGATGGGAGTGACAGATAATGATGCATGCAGTGCAACGCAACTAGTGAAACAAAAGCAAATAAGACGACGTGGTGAGGAAGCTTATTAAGAGGTTGATGACGGGCTCGAGGGAGCTTCTCCAAGACGAAGGCGGCGTGAATACATGGCTGAGTGGAATATCTTCTCGTGCGCTCGAACGTCCAGTAACTCAACTTTCTTTATTTCACAGACTTCAACACAGATCGGACCGGAGCATCTCTTTCCATTCCGTGCAGACGCATACGAGCACTTACACGCACACCTGCAAGAACACACACATATACCCACCTATATACATATACGGGAATATATCTATAAAGGGGAGACCGAAAGAGAGAGGGTCGGAGAGAGAAAGGAAGAGGGAAAGGGACAACTCTTCCCCGTCTTTTTAGATTTTTATTTTTATTTTAGTTTTACATATACAGCATGTATATATATGCAGAGAATATGTCTACGAAAGATAAGAGATGTATATATATATATAAGAGGGAGAGAGAGAGAGACTGCGGGAGAGCAGAGAGTGAGACGGAGGGGAGAGAAAAGAGAGATGCAGGGGGAGGGGAGAGACGATGGGAGAGAGGGGGTGAGGGAGAGGAAATAAAAAAAAAAAGAAAGAGAGGGGGATCGAAAGAGACGGAGGGGAGATGGGGTGAGAGAGACACCGGGGAAGAAAAGGAGGAAAGGGAGTGGGATTAAAAAAATATAAAAAAAAGGTAAGAGGGATCGAGAGAGGGGGGAAGAAAGAAAGAGAGAGAGAGAGAGAGAGAGAGAGAGAGAGAGAGAGAGAGACGACTGCGGCGGGGAGGAGGAGAGAGAAGGAGAAAGAGAAAGAGAGAGCGGGAGAAAGAGAGAGAGAAAGGAGGAGAGAGGGTGAGAGAGAGGAGAGAGAGAGACGAAATAGAGAGAGGGAGTGAGAAGCGGAGAGAGAAAGAGAGAATGTGAGAGATACGGCAGGGGGAGAGAGGGATGAGGGAAAGAGAGAGGGAGACAGTCGGCGGGACGACGGTGGCCGGTGGCGGGCCGGACGACGGTGACGACGGTGGTGTAGGTGACGATGGCGTGGTGCATGCACAGGAGGGCGACCGATGACGGGTGCGGCAGCGGTGATGTGAATAGGCTCACGGCGTGGAGGGGCTGCCGTGGGCGTCCGGAGGCAGCGGTGTGGGGTGGATGACGATGACGTGCTCGTGGTGATGGGCGTGCTCGCGTTCGCATCGGGCTTGGTGGCGGACGCGGTGACCGGCGACGTGGGCGTTGTGAGCTCGGGTGCACTGATGGTGTTGGCGCAGCGGCGTCGACGGCGACGTCGGCAGGGTGGCGGAGATGGCGGCAGCGGCAGCCGGAGGTGGTGCAGCGGCGTCGTTGGGGGGCGTCCGGTCGATGGAGGATGGTGGCCGGAGTGGAGGTACGACGGTAGACGTGGCAGCGTGCGGACGTGGAGCTGCCGTGAGCGTCCGGAAGGGGGGGCTTTGGCAGCTGGACGGCGTGCAGTCGCGGCCGATGGCGAGGTGACCGTAGTCAGACGTGGGGATGGTAGTGGTCTGGCAAGGCGTCCGACGGTGGTGTGGCAGTCGACGGAACGTGGCCGACGTGGCCGGCCCGGCAGTGAGGAGGACAGCGTGGAGAGTGGAGTCCCGCGGGGGGTCTTCTTGACGTGGACAATGGCGACGAGGGAGGTCGGAGGTGTGCTGGGGGAGCAAAGGGGGGGTGGTTGTGCGTTCTGCAGAGGACGAGGTGGTTGGCCACGGCGGTGGCCGAAAAAAATGGGTGAAAAAAAAGGGGGGGCTATGGCGACAGACCTTGAGTGGAGAAAAGGAGAGAATATATGAGAGAGAGGGGAGGCGATGAGGAGCTGGGTAGCGGGATGGCCGTGGAGGGGATGGAGAGAGAAGGCAGAGCAGAGGGGGTGGCTGCGTTGAGGGAGGAAATCGGTAGCGTGGGAGAGGCCGGAGGCAGACGTGGCTCGCCGGGGTGGTGGTTGGGACGGTGAGAAGGAGTAGAATGAGAGGGAGGAAAAGATGGAGAGAGCTTGTTCACAGTTGGGAGAGAATGGAGATAAGTGGAGGTGAGAGATGGGTCTGCTGGGTGTGAGGCTGGGAAAGAGATGGGCCAGGGGAGTTCGACCGGGAGAGGAGATGGAAGTGTGTGTGTCGTGAGAGTGGGGGTGAGAACAGTATGCGTGTGTGTGTGCCTTGGTGGAGAGGAGTCTGTGCAGTGAAATGAGTGTGTGTGTGTGTGTATGTGTGTACCGTGGGGGAGAGGGATGTGTGCAGTGACGTGGTGGTGGGTTGAGAATAATGATCGACAGAATGAGGTGTGCATGTAGAGGAAAGGGAAGGATGGGGGGACCAGGAAGCCCATGTGATCAGGATGAGGGGAATATGCAAATAGTAAGAAATGGGGGATGTCTGAGAGAGTGATAGTGAGTTGGCAAAAGGGAGGGAGAAAAGGACGAGAAAAGAGAGGGGGGCCAGGGGATTGAAAGATGGGGGCCAGGGGTTTTAGCATGGATTAAAAAAAGTGTATAAGGTCGGTGCAGATCTGATGGGTTAGTGCACATGAGTAGGCCCATGCACATTTGCAACACAAAAGTCGGTGCAGTGCGTCCTCGCTCAGGCTGAAGTCAGTGCAGCCCTGACGTGCTCGCAATACACATTGTACAGACTATATTTTGAAAGACTGCACAAGTGGAGATAGGAAAGTATGTACATTGAAGGGAGATGCTCAGGCATGTTGTCAAAGAATGTACAGACTTTGCGTGCATGCGGCCAGGTGATGTACAGACTCTCTGTGCCTACAACAAAATGACGTACAAACTTGCTGCTGAAGAACGTACAGACTTTAAGGGTTATGCATGCATAGACTTGCTATCAAAGAATGTATAGACTTACTAAGGCGAATGTATAGACTTGCTAAAGAATGTACAGACTTACTAAAGCAGAATGTATAGACTTGTTAAGGTGAATGTATAGACTTGCTAAAGAATGTACAGACTTACTAAAGGTGAATGTATAGACTTGTTGTAACGTGCAGACTTGAATGTATAGACTTGTTGCAACGTACAGACTTGAATGTATAGACTTGTTGTAATGTATAGACTTGCTATGTATAGACTTGTTGCAACGTATAGACTTGCTATGTATAGACTTGTTGCAACGTATAGACTTGCTATGTATAGACTTGTTGCAACGTACAGACTTGAATGTGTAGACTTGTTGCAACGTATAGACTTGCTATGTATAGACTTGTTGCAACGTATAGACTTGCTATGTATAGACTTGTTGCAACGTACAGACTTGCTATGAAGATGCGCGGACCTTGTTTATGCAAGGCAATGGCTGCACTGACTCTTAGATGCTAGAAATCTAGGCTGCACCGAGTATGTCTATGTGGCACAAAGGCCTGCACCGACTTCACTCATGTATATGAACAGAGTTGCACAGACTTAGTGTGGAGTGCACCGAGTTTGTGAGGCATGCACTGACTTGATTACGCGCACGAGAGGAGATGTACGAGTATGTCTGTGAAAGAAAATTTGCACCGACTCCAAACATGCACATGGACGATTATGTACAGACTTAATTCCGGTACACGGCCAAGAGATGCACTAACTTCACTGCAGAGAAACAAAGATTGCACCAAGTTTGTTCATGCGCCGTGCTGTTCATGCACAGACTTTGTGACAAGCGTAGATCAAATGTGCACTGACTTACCATGTGGTATGCACCAATGTTAGAATGCAGGGGAAGGCATGGGATGCACCGAGTTAGTCCAATACATGCACAGACTTTAGATGCTGATGACTTAAACTTAAAAAGGTGCATCAACCCTAATGCAATATGCTAAAGGTGCACCGATGCTATATGCCAAATGAGCACGTACATATGCACCGACCTATATGCTGACCTTATGTGTATACACCAACCTATATGTACACATAAACAGGAACGTGCGCTGACCTAACAGTGATATGTGCACGGACCTTTGTTATTTATATATGCTCAGACCAACAATGTGCTCGGACCATGAATGCATATTTCACCATTATTCAACCTCGCCAGAAAATTGAAGGCCATTTAAAAAATTCGACCGGGAGGGCCGCTTTGGGGAATCATAATATAATATGAGATCTACTCGCCACAATGTCAAAATTGGCGTGTCTACAATCCCGTGCTATTGTCAAAGGTCCGTGCATATCACTATTTACAATGCACTTAAGGTCTGCACAAAACACTGTTCAGGTTGAAGATAATTTTGCTGACATAGGAGCCAAGGTCGGTGCACATTCTATCATCTAGCATATAGGTCAGTGCATATGGGTGAAGTTCAAGTCATGCAGGTCTGTGCAATCTTTGCATTAGGTAGGATAGGTCGGTGCACTTACTCCATCCCATGCAAGTCACTGTTGTATTCTAATAAGGTCAGTGCATACTCTGTCTAAGGCATATTCACGTCGGTGCATGTTATTGATTGTTGCATGTTGAAGTCAGTACAAGTTATTGTTCACATGCATATAGGTCTGTGCATATGATATATAAGGTCAGTGCATGTCTCAATTATGTCTTCACAAGGTCTGTGCACACCACCATTCAACGCATGCCAGGGTTGGTGCATATGTCTCCAATGCACATGGAAGGTCCGTGCAGGCTTTTCCTTATGCATAGCCAAGTATGTGCTCTTCACTGTAGCATAGATGTAGGTCAGTGCAATCTTTATCTCTTGCACAAGCAAGGAGTGTGCACGATTGGTTTTTGGCATATTGGGTCGGTGCATTCCTTGCATCTTGCACACACGAAGTCAGTGTACTTTTTAGCCCCACTGTCATATAGAGCCTATACATCGTTTCAAGTCTGAGCACTTTTGCCACAAACCACTAAAGAGTCTAACCATGTTTGCCTTGTGGACAACTGAAGTCCATGCATATTTGTTCTAATACTCTATCAAGCTTGCACAATTCCTATATTTGTCTTACTGTCCTATATTGACTAACGGGTTGATATATTGACAGGGACTTCACTGAAGAAGGTCCAGAGAATGAAGACTATTATTCGTGAACTTTAGTGATTGGCACGTGATCCGAGGTGGACCATCCCAGAAAGAAGATGCCACGTGGAAAGCTACAATGCTTAGAATCTGACACGTGGCTGAGAGTCTTCTGAAATCTCTTGGCAAGAGTGTTTCCCCCACACGCTCAATGCGTGAGCTCGTGGGTCCCAGGCTGTAGCTATATAAGACCCTATTTCTGAGACTAGAGATGTAGAAGAACCAAAAGATGAAAAAAGAGATCCGAGGAGAGATGAAGAGCAGATGAGCAAAGCTAGAGAGAAAAAGAGAGAGAGATCAGAGATAGTCTAAAAGAAGAGCACAAGAGCAGTGAGAAGAAGGAAGAGAAGGAGATTAAGAGGTTGAGAAAGAAGAAGAGGGAGAAAGAGTGAGAGAGTTCGTGGAATGGAGGTTGAAGCTACTTGAAGACCTGTTCCACTAGACTTTGGATCAAATCCAAACCAGTCAGCTCCTACGAGAGCCATATTTGTTTTAAGATCATTTCCATCTTTCCGGTGCTGTGATTTTCCATCTTTTATTACTTTTAAACCTTTGTTTCAAGCTGTGAGTTGGCATAGCAAGCTGTGATTGCTCAACGTTGCAGAGGATCGGTTCCTCTGGACAGCAAGCTGTGATTGCTCAGCGCTTGCAGAGGATCGGTTCCTCTGGACAGCAAGCTGTGTTGCTCAGCGGTTGTAGGCAAGATGTAATGCCCAGCAGTTTAAGCTGTGTATCAGTGGGAAGCCTCACTCTAGTTTGAGTAGGGTATGGACGTAGGTCTGCGGGCAACAGACTGAACCATCTAAAATCCTTGAGCATTGTGTGGTTTGCATCCTTGTGTCTTCAGTGCTAGATGAATGATTAGGATCGTTCCATCTATGGTTCTGACTGAATAGATTTCAGGCACACGCATAATTGATTTGGTTCTATCTACGGCTTAGACTTGGTTAGGAGTCTGCATTCTAGCAGTCCAACTGTTTGATCAAGCTCATCATTGAATCTCTTATTTTGAAGAGCTCAATTGGCCTTTATTTTGCAACTCTGTCTTGTTATAAGTTTTTAATTAGCCATTTTATACGGGAAATTCATTCACCCCCCCCTCTGAATCCAGGCCTAGCACCCTAACACGTCCCACAAAGGCCACCCCACAATGGGACCGAAGACTGAATCAACAGGATTTTAAACCAGGGCGTTACGTATCGCCATCCCCTGGGATCTTTTACTTCCGTGGCATTGCATATCGTCATCCTGCAAAAGGGACCGAAGTCCAACCTCACATAATGCTGTTGTTTTTCCTTCGTGGAATACATATTCTTACTTGATATTACTAGCATGATGCTTATCAGACATATTTTCATGATTTTATGGGGCTAAACATACTCATAGTCATGCTTCTAATGTGTTACTCATGCTCATAGATATGCTGCTAATAGAATAAGATGGCTAAACACACCCGTAGTCATGTTCAGGTTACTATATGAAAGTACAGGTTCATCATTCTAGGCTAAACATGCATAGAAAATGACTTATATATGAAAGTACAGAATTTCTGGGTTCATGAAACTTTTATAGTGGGTTACTAACTTATCCTTCTACCATTTTCTATTTTTTCCATATTTTTATGAAATAAAATACCTTTCCAAAACTCTCCTTTTTTGTGTTTCTGGAAATCTGGGCAGACCCACAGGTGCACCGACCTTACCTAAGTCTGTGCAGCACGTGCACCGACCTTACTTATGCATGGACCAAAAGTGCACTGACCTTAGTTATGCTTGGGCCAAACATGCACCGACCTTACCTATGCATGGACCAAATGTGCACTGACCTTAGTTATGCTTAGGCCAAACATGCACCGACCTTACCTATGCATGGACCAAATGTGCACTGACCTTAGTTATGCTTGGGCCAAACATGCACCGACCTTACCTATGCATGGACTAAATGTGCACTGACCTTAGTTATGCTTGGGCAAAACATGCACCGACCTTACCTATGGATGGACCAAATGTGCACCGACCTTAGTTATGCTTGGACCAGACATGCACTGACCTTAGTTATGCTTGGACCAAAACATGCACTGACCTTACTGTGGCTTGGGCAAAAACATGGACCGACCTTACTTTGGCCTGGGCAAAACATGCGCTGACCTTATTTTGGCCTGGGCAGAACATGCACTGACCTTACTTTGGCATGGGCAAAACATGTACTGACTTTATTTTGGCCTGGGCAAAACATGCAATGACCTTATTTTTGGCCTGGGCAAAACATGCATCGACCTTACTATGGTTTGGGCAAAAATATGCACCGACCTTACTTTAGCCTGGGCAAAACATGCACTGACCTTATTTTGGCCTGGGCAAAATATGCACTGACCTTACTAGGACTTAATCAAATGTTCTGTTCTGAGACACTACTGACCTACCTAGGGGCTGTGGGAACTTATGAAACCCAAAAGAACTTAATGAGAGACAAAATCTTAATGAACATAATGGTGGTCCCCACATGCCCTTAATCCCTCTTTTAGAGTGTAGAAAATATATTTTAAAACTATTCTAATACATCATCGACCCCTAAAGTTTGAGGTTAGGTGCCTACCTTTGAGATGTTAACCGACGATCCGGGGATAATATCCACACCCCAGATCCACCTCAGCTTTACCCTTCGATCCGAGGATGAGATCCACACCCCAGACTCCCGCTCGCCGTCCTAGGAACTGCAGGTTCGCCTCCCCTCGCAGGGCCAAGGTCCCTCGCCTCTCTTCTCTCCCAAGTGAGACCGCAGGTGGTGGATGTTGAGGATAGGTGTTGCTAAAAACTGATCCCTCTTGGAACCCACTCCTTATATAGGGTTTTGAAGCCTCCCAAGGCCCTTTTCCACATCCAGTAAGGCTTAGCCCAGCCCAAAGGTCACTGGCTCAAAGAGGGGGTCAATGCTAAGCACCCTTTTGGTTTGAATAGAGGTGACCCGTCATCTACCCGGTCAAAGATATGAATGGGCGTGCTTTTCTGATATGATTTAGGTTAGGCTATCTTCATATGAAATAAAGAGGACCTCTAGATATAACTTTCAATCATATGTTCATCGAATTTCATCAACTCTAGCGTGAGTTATGATTTTTTCAATATTAACGTTATTCCTCCTCTATTTCAGTCGCGACCCTTCATCTACCTGGTCATAAATGCGAGTGGGCGCGCTCTCTTGTTGGGATTTGGATTCAGATGTCTTCAGATGAAATCAAGAGGGCTTTCATATCTAACTTTGGGTCATTTTTTCATTGAATTTTAGTATCCCTAGCCCGAGTTATGATTTTCGCAAATTTATCATTTATTCTCCCTTATTCAAACTGTGACCTCTCAGTAGCCCGAGGTAATCTGGGCACAACTCTATTATCCAGTCTGCAGTGGGCCTCAACCCCATCATAGAAGTTGTGGTTAACATCCTACTCGAAATTTTGGTCTTGGTTTCATGTCATTTCATTAACCACAAGCGAAGTTATGAATTTCCCATTAATTACCTTCCAATTTCCCCAACAGTCACACCCCTTCGTGATAGCTATCAGCCAAAGGGCTCTGAGCCAAAGTTCTGATGTGAATTGGGCTTCCTCCCCAACACAGGATTTTGGTATAAGGGCCCAAGCTTTCTAACGAGCCTAGTTTCATCCTTTTCTGATTTTCCTATGTTAAGTTACGGGTTTTCTAAGGATTCTTAATTAATCAGTCTAGATTTTCGGCCCATTGAGTCTTATGGGTTCGAATTATACCTGATTGGATAGTGCCCATTTAGCGGTCATAACAACTCTAAAGGTCTCACTACACTCAAGCTGGATGAGTTGATTGGGTCCTTGATGACCTATGAAATCAACATTAAGGGGACAGAGGAAGAGAAGGGCAAAAAGAAATCAGTGGCATTTAAGGCTTACTCTAAATCTTCTGAGGAGAGCAATGAAGGGTCAAGTCTAAATAGCAGTGAGGAAGAACTTGTGGATGTAATCACTAGTAAAGTTAGAAAGTTACTCAGAAAGGCTAGACAAGATGGCACTTCTTTTGGAAAAAATCCGAAGAAAGCATTGAGGAAGAAAGGGGAGATTAGATGCTATGAATGTGGAAAGGTCGGCCATATGAGAAGTGAATGTCCAAGTCTTCGGAAGAAACTGAAGAAAGAAAAAGTGAAGAAGTTCAAGGCCATAAAGGCGACATGGAGTGATGAGGACAAGAGTAAGTCCAAATCTGAGAAGGACGATGAGCTGGACGAGGCGGTCCAGAATTTATATTTGATGGCAAATGAGGAAAATGACACTGAGGTAAACTCTGATAACGAAAACCTCACTTGCGAAGAATGGCAAATTACTTATGCTGGAATGTATGAAAAGTGTAAGAAGTTGAAACATGAAAACAAAAATCTGAAAAAGAAGTTTCATGATATTTTACATTCTAGCTCATCTTCATGCACGAAATATAGTTTGCTTGAGTTAGAACTTGAAAAATTCAAAGATGAAAATGAAATGTTGTTTTCCATAGTCTCTCTATTTGAGGATGATATTTCATGCTTAGAGATTGAAAAATAACATGCTTATGAGAATGTGAAAAATCTAAAAAGTGAAAATAAAAAATTGGTAAAGGAGTTGGATGAACTTAATTCAAGACTGAGTGAATGTGAAAAATCTAAGAAAGAATTAGAAACCAACTTCAATACCATGCATGATGAATTAAACAAATTGAAAGAAGTTGTTCAAAAGGAATTAAAAGGAAAAGGGAAAATGATTGAACATGGTGAGACTAGCAATGGAAAGGCTAGGAATGAAAAAGATGATATGGGACGTTCATCCACAAAGAAAAATTCATTTGTGAAAAATAAATTTCAAAAATCATGTGATTCATATGGCTATGGCTATACTCTTGTTAACTCATACATGAACTCATATGTTGATAGATCATATATGCATAGGAGTCGTTTTAGAAAGTCAAATGTCACATATTTTTACTGTGGTATGTTCGGCAACTCTATGTATGTGTGTGACTTAATGAGGGCCGATGATGAATGGTTTGAAAGAAAGAATAAAATGTACTTTTCTCATGCTGGAACTAATCCCTCGAGACCAAGAAGGCTTAGGTACACAAAACCTTGAAATGAGAATTATGTTTTGCAGGGGAGCCCTGAGACCGAGGTAAATAATAGTTTCTCAAGGCAAACGTAACAGAGCTCATGTTCTGAAATCTTCGGTTAAATGATTCGGTCCTTCAGTTGATTTTGGAATTTGGATCTTGTTAATTCAACCTTCTTCAGTTTTGGAATTACCCTTTGGTGATTTTGGTAGTGATAACGAGTGCATACTCACTTTTGTTCATCTTAATACAAATTACAATTCAATTTTGCATACATAGAAAGCATACTCCGCTTGATGCACATATCATACATATCATTGCATACTTGTGAATAGAAATAATCTTCCATCATCTTTTATTCACTTGCATATATTTGTGCATACTTGCGTGCGTGAATGCCATGATTTTTCGGTATTTAAAATGGTGTGTTGTGGAATGGTGGATTCCGTCCACCGGGAAACACTCACCATGCGTGAGTCGGGTCTTTGGACCTACACCTCCGCCACGTACCAAAAATCATATTGCATGAATTAACTTTCAAATCCTTCCTTGTTTGCATGTATATATATTTCTAGAAAACTTTTTCTTGAAAATCTTCTAAGACCTCACCTCCTTGTTATATAAAAAGCTGTGATTTTGATCATTTGTGAAAAGTGACATATACAAAGGAGGAAGAATCATTTCTTACAATGCATACACTTAGGGGGAGTCATTACTATGTTATGGCAAATTTATCTTCTACATACATAGCAATTACCCACTCTCTTTGCATAAAAGTGATGCATATGACTTTGATTGATAAGGATTTCAGAACGTCTTTTCAACACCTTAAGGGAAATAAAATTTCTACATGGAAATGAAGAGTAATCGTGAGGAAAAAGTTGCCTACCCCATGACAAATAAGTGGAATGTGGAACTGAGTAGCTGGGAATCTCCACTGAAATAAATGAGGAAACTCGTATCGAAAAGTGAAGCTAAAATCCACAAGAATCAAAATTGTGATGAATCCTAGTAGCCAGGAAACCCCATTGAGACATATGAGGTGACCCGCGCCGAACGGTGATATCCAACAAATGAAACAAAAAAAAGGCGTTGTGTGAAGCTACCAAAAGTTGAGGATCTAAATGGAAGTGTAGAAAAGAAAAAACCCTCAAGTTGTTTTTTTGGAAATTCTGTGAATATCCATATTTTTTTTGAAGTTCATTGCTCATTGCAACATATTTCACTCTCGGGTATTATTGTGATGAATGTGAAACTTGAATTTATTCTTATAATGATTTATGCAGTGCCTCTAGTTCATGCATGCACTACCTTTTTTAATTATGCATCATGTTTCACACTTTGACTTGAATCAAATGCTCATTTGCTATCCTTCTATCCCATTGAGGGGGAGATATACATATTTACATGCTTGCTAGTCTTTCATGCTTGCCCGCTTGCTTGCATGAATAGTTTAGATACTTTCATACATGTTCATATCAGCTTTTAATAACCCTATTGACAAAGGGGGAGAAAAAGTGCTCAAAATGTTCATATCAGTTTGGAAGTTTAGAAGTCTTTGTGCATACATCAAGTTTCATTGATATGGTTGGTTTTCATATATATTGATCTAGCTTTTATGTTCCCCATTTTTGATCATGCCAAAGAGGGAGAAAGATGTAATGATTACCACAATATTTTGTCATCATCAAAAAGGGGGAGATTGTTGGGTATTATGTTCCCACATTATTTTTGACCTTGGTTTTGATGATAACAAATATTGTGTGTTTGTGGAAGCAAATCATTGTGTGTGGTTAAATGATTTCAAAACTTTATGTGTTTGGAAGAGTATGTGGTTTGAAATGGCTTTTGGTTGCTTTGTGATGGAATGATTCTTATTTGATTGTGTGAGTGATTAATTTAATGTGAGCTTTAATGAATCAATCATTCAAGTTTTTGGAAAGGCTTAAAATATTTAATGAAAGTGCTCATTCATGTGTAATTGAATATCCCTCACTTAAAGTTTCTTGATGTTGAGTATATAGAAGATACAAGAATGCTATTTGCACAATAAAGCTTCCATGACTTTATATTTGGGCAAATATGTTTTAGTTGGTTGTGAATAGAAGTCAAATACATGCTAAAGTGGGTTCATTGAAATATATTTGAGTGATCAAGTTGAAGGTGCCATATTTGATGCTCATATCTTGATTATCATCTAACCACATGCCTTATCATGTGTTTCAGGATGAATATTCATGGTTGATCCTCATTGGATTATGGTAATATTTAATTATTCATTTTTCTATGAATTATTGGAGGTTTGATGCATTTTTCCAACCCTCACTGGCAGGGGTCGACCCATAGGGTCGACCCTTAGAGGTTCTGGAATGGACAGAAGCTGCATTTTGCAGTCTGTCTGCAGGGGTCGACCCTAGGGGTTGACCCCTGTGAGCTGGGCTTTCTTTTTTTGTTATGTTTGGCCCTCTGGTGCACGAGGGTCGACCCCAAGGGTCGACCCATTCCAGACGGGGGTTTCGAAACTCATTAAAACCTATTGAAAACCTTTCTAAACTTTACCAAAATACCCCCTAATGTTTATTAGTCTTGTAAGGGTGTTTTTAACACACTTTAGAAAGGGGTATTTGGGTCTTTTGGTCACTCCTCTATATATATGAATGTGAACTCCGAGTTTTGAGTAGTGAACCATAATGTGCCTGTTTTCTCTTATCTTGTAGGTGAAGAAAGGGGGAAAAAGAAGGAGGAGATCTTGTGAAAGGGTTTTGATCTACATTCATGCAGATTTGAAGCTCGAGGTAGAAGATAAAGTGAAGCGGCTTAAAGAGAGGATCAAGGAGATGCTCAAATCGACGCCGTTCGACTTCCCTCTGACCTAGGCTTTAAAGAACTTCTTAAATCGGCATGTGAATCTCAAGGGGGATACATTCTACAACCTTTGCTCATATATCTACCATGTTCTTCATCGTTTACATTTTGGGTTGAGTTGTATTGTTCATATTTCTGCATTTTCTGAACTTGAGAAAACATTGTGATGGACCGTTTGCATACGGTCGTGTGGTTATTGCTGCGATTGTCGTAGCGTGTGTGTGTGTGGATTGATCCCGCAGTTGGATCGTTGTGGAGATGAAGTATCCGTGTGTGTTGGAGTTTTTACTCTGTGCACTTCGTTATAAGCGAGTGAAGCCTCACCGGTTCGGTGAGGGGTGGATGTAGGGTGCCCGTCGTGATCCCGAACCACCTTAAAATTCCATGTGCATTGTGGTGTGTGCTAGCTAGCTTTTATCTATTGTCTTGATCATGTGGGCTCGGCTAGATTAAGAGAATCTATTTCATTCGTATATCATTTATTTTCCTCAATCTTGTTGCTTGCTTGCGCATTATCTTATTCCAACACATTCGAGTGTGCTAGGAGAGATTAAGTGAACTAGATTTAATTCTGTTCAACTTACTTTTCATCAATCTCGTTAATTCCGCTTGTTAGTTTTAAAACTGTCATTGTGATTGGGGGACAATTCAACCCCCCCTTCTTGTTTGCGTATATTGTTATCTGGGCCAACACAACTCATGAGAGTGAGTAAAAGGGGAGCGGAAGACCATCTCCATTGGCAATATGTCATACAAAAGTTGCTCACAACGGTACCCACATTGTAGCAGCGAACAAAGTTAGACAATAATGACATAATCGTTGAAATATGGTGTAGCAAGGTCCATAAGGAGAAGAACAGGGGAGGTTACTATCGCCCGGGTGGGCGTGGCCAATAGCCATTTTAATCATGAAATCTGGTGCATGAAATTGTAATCAGTCGAACGATCAAAGGATCATGAATATATATAGCCTCGGTGAGGCCTCCTCACGATTGGGACACATGCCTCTATGTGCTCGAGATCAAACATACAGACTGCCAGAATGCAAATAAGGAAAATAGAAAATTAAGCAAACTAGAACGAACATTCAACATAATATCCTGCGAAACATAAACACGAGCACCATGGGGGCTTAACAGATTTTTTTTATTTCTGAAACGAGGAGAACACGATGGGGGCTTCTCTATTACAAGAACACGAAGAAAGGAAAATAACAGGGATACAAATGAGAGTGGGGAGGAAAATAAAGAAAAGATGAAGCTATCAGTCCCCCTGGGACTTTGCTGCGGCGGAGACCCACCTACAGATGAGAAGGGATTGAACGGAGCTCTCCTTCCGACACTACAGAGACAAAGTGAGGGCGCTCCCGATGAACGTGGCTCCCTCTATCACTCCTTTCTCCTCTCTTCGATTGGTTCCCCTCTGATTCATTGTTCTCTTCTTTTTGCGACTATAACGCCCGAGAATTTTCTAGGAATCTTCCAGGATTAAAATTTAATTACTTAGCAATTTAAAATGCTTAATGGGCTATTAAAAAGAATTAAGGATTTATTTAATCCATTTAAGAGCCCTATATCAACTGAAGGGCTAAGCCCAACTCAAATAGGCCCAAAGACCTAATTCTAAGACTTTTAGACCCAAGCCCATTTAAAATGGGATATATAGATCAATTAGGGGATAAATGGGGGATAATACGAAAATCTAACAATTTTGAATTTAATGAAGCCTGGCAGTCTATCGCGCGACTGCCAGACCCACCCTAGCGGTCCTCCTCTGTTGACACCCGTTTTATGCCGATAAGTTGAGTCGTTCCTCTTACTCCCATTTGTTGATGCCTCGAGTTGTCTGTCACTCGCTAAGGGTGTTTTCAGGCATGTTGTGGGCCAGTTCTATGGGTTGCCTCCCTCCTTGGTTAGGTCCAAGTTGATACAGGGCTTAATGGGCCTTGGTGTTGGTTGATTGGGCTTTTCTATGAGTTTTCAAGCGTCCATGTGCATGTACGGTTCCTCCCTGGCCGCTCAATCCATGTGCGGTTGACTGTGAACCGTTCATATATTTTGGAATATTGTGGGTAATTTTTTGAATTTGCACCGACAAGCTTTTATGCGGTCCTATTCTGGCCGTTGATGGACAGACTGATGATGACCGCTCATCTCTCAGAGTCCTACGCTGAATGGTTTTCTCAGATAATTATCTAATTATCTTACCTATTTTGATTTATCACCGACAAGGCTAGAACGGTTTGTCTTTGGTCGCTCAACGTTTGAATGGCCTCATCTGAGCCGTTCATCTATGAGAGTCCAACGGTGAAGGTTTCGGTCAGTTCAGTGGATAATTTGGATTGTTTTCTATTTATTTTGAATCTCCACCGACGAGGTTGGACGGTCAGGACATGACCGCCCATCTAGTTGGGCGGTCTATCGTAAGACCGTTCATCCGTTCGATTCATGAATTTCAACAGATTTTATCCCTTTTATCCGTGGTTTTATCCCCAACTTCTCCCATCATTTTCTCTGCGGATAATCAACCATTTTAAGTGCCGTTTCGACTGGATAAAAGATAATCTGTTTATCTCTGATTTTCCTTTGATTATCTCAACCTGAAAATGCCTCTAAACCCTAATTTTAAGCTAGGACTTTAGGTGCTCTATAAATAGACCCTAAAGGCCGGGTAGAAAAGGGGGGAGATTTTGGTCGACGGCGAAGCCCTGCCGCATTCTTGAGCGACCTAGCACCAATGAGGGAGGCTTTCTACATCCATACAAGCCTCCTATTTAGGGAGTAGTCTAGTTTTTGAGTCTTTTGTGTTTGATTGGTTTCGTCATCTTTGTCATTGCATGCATTGTTTTCCTCCTTTTCTCCCCACGTTCTTCTTCATCTTCATTACCATGCATACACCCACCCACATTTTTGACACCCTAGGGGTTTAAAATCCCCCAGGTATCCCCCTTTCCACTTATTAACGTTCACTCCTTATTATTTTGACATCTACTACATTGTCCAGTTCTAATATAGGTTTTATCTTTGTGTTTTCACGTCATTTTGCAGGTCAGCAATCCCTAGCACGAGGCCCATCCCCTCTGGCCGGCTGGAGAGGGTGGAGGTTGGACCCCTTTGCGACTTCTGGCTTGGTGGTCTTGCGCAGTTCTCTACTAGCCGTTCAAGGAGATGTGCGGTGCTACGTGGACCGTCCTTCTTCTTCTTATGGTCGTGCTGAAGCCGTTCAACTTCTAGGAGCACTTCATCTCGCATCTTCTGCAGCGTCCGTAAATGGTCTATTGTAAGATAGTGTATGCTTTAGGCGGTTCTACCTAAACCGTTCATCTTCCCAGCGCTGCAGGTCAGGCGAGTGTCTCTCCCTCTTTCCAAGGCACGGCGTGTTCATCACGTTCGGCGCTTTGGTGGCGATCACAGGTTTTTGTTTCCTCCGTTTCCTTCTGTCTTCATTCGTTTCGCATATCGGATATGATAGAATAGACATTAGGAAGACATTGGAAGGAATGGACTAGGATGAGAAAATATATCTACACCCTTCTTTTGTGGCATTCACGGTGGGACACCTAGTGCCCATCGTGCTTGTGATTTACTGACCCCTCTTTCATTGTGTTAGTGCCCTTTTGGAGTGATTGCAGGTTAAGTTGCGTTTCCTGCCTTTTGGAACGTGAGCAGTTCTCCCAGAGCCGTTCATCCTCTGGGTGGCTGATCATCCACCGTCCTTCCCTGCAAACAGCGCCAGTTCTCCTGCCAGCGTCCTGTCATAGACGGCGTCCCATCGACCGTCCCCACTTCTGAACGGCCTATCCCTGGCCGTCCATCGCTCTGGCATAGGTATGCTTCTGGGTGTTCTGACTGTAGGTACACGGTTTGTGGAGATCCGTTCCAGAGCTTACACGGCTGAATATAGACGACTCTTCTCGGTACGTTTTTCATCGATGCCGTCCTTCATTTCCAGCACTCTGTGATTCTTTTACAGTTATTCTGTCATTTAGTTGCTCTCTGGATTGTACGGTTCTGTCCAGACCATCTGTCTGTTTGAGCGGTCGCATATAGACCGTCCTTGTGGTGCTACAGTCACTCATAGTTCATTTTTGATTGCCATATTCCATGCTATTCGTGATCTTTGGTGCTAGTTATTGATCTCCCCCTACTCCCATATCATTGCTGCATGATCACTTTCATTACTTGTATATTTGATTGATCATTGCTTGATAGTTGCTAGGCTAGATTTTGCATGCACTCCGGTGCACATAGGAGCATTCACCTCTTTCATAGTAGTTGCATTCCTACCGAGGTAGGGTTTTCTCTCGTCTCCATACTCCTTGGAGCCGACTAGGGACCTTGCTGAGGACCTCCGTAAGCCCCCGTGAGCCGTGGATTCCCACACGGACGCCGAGCAGGTTGTACCGTATCCACCCCCAGTCTAGGGTTTGCATCCGTTAGTGAGAGATCCCCATAGAGTCACCCAGTTCCTCATCTCCCATTCTGGTTAGGTACCTTGTGGTTGAGCGAATTCATATATTAATTAATCCACTAAGGTCCTACAAGAGGAATTTAAAAATCGTCGTGCATCATTTGACAACTTGGTTGCTCATGTGCTTGATTCTCTTCTCGTCTCTCCTCTCCATTGGATGCTTGGTCGTTTGAGGTTGTGCTTTGCTTAAGATTAATCGCTCTAGTCTTGAGGTGTTTTAGTGTATGTGGGGTTGTTTCTTTCCCTCGGGATCATCTCCTAGGGTCAGTTCTCATTTCCATTCCTACTTCAATCCCTTGTGTGATTCATCATCTCCCATGTCGTCATACGACTTCTCTCAGTCCCACGAGGACTCCCTTCCTCGCGGCCCTCTTGAGGACCCGCCTAGGGTCACCCATATGCAGGGAGGAGAGGGGACAACCCCTCCACTCCCGACCATTCTTGGCGAGGGTTCCCAACCCTCTCTTTCCAATCCATCCGTTCAGAATCCGGCCAATCAAATCCTCAACATGATGGCCCAGCTGGACCCTACCCAGCTCCATCTCATCCGGCAAGCCTTGCAGGGGGCCGATGCCCCGACTTCAGCTCCTTCTCATGGCATGACTGCTGTTGCCACTACATCTTCTATTGCTGGGACCACCTTTGTGGCCCCCATTGACCTTACTCCCACCCGTCCCCAGATCTTTCGGTACTCCGGCATGGAAATGGGCCAGGCTTCTACCTCGGCCCATCAGCCGCTCGATAAGGGGAAGTCTCAGATCCCCTCTGTTCCTTACCTTGATCCCTATGCCACCATTTCTTTATCGCCGTAGGCTCTTGTAGCCCCGGCAGACTTTACTCGGTTGTAACCAGGGGCCGCCCAGCTGGCTCATGCGGATGTGGGCCCTTCCCTAGCCCATTATCCATCTTACGGGCTGCCCCGTCAATCAGCTTTTCATTTGGCTGCGTATCCAGGTACTGCTCCTTCGGCTCCTTCTCCTCCATCCCGGGAACAGGAAATTCTGGAGAAATGGGCTGCTATGCAGCAACAAATTGACCTCCTCCACAAGTGGGTTGGCCCGCAGTCTTTGGCTGACGTCCCTATTCCTAACTTCAGGGACATTCGTTTTACTCCTCAGTCCGAGCTTGCCGTGTACCGAAAATATGACGGGAACGGCAACCCGTTCATTCATGTTCAGGAATTTCTTTACGAGTCAGCACAGTTCCAGCATGACGATCGCCTCACGGCTTACTTGTTCTGCCGATCGTTGGAAGGGGTCACCCTGGAATGGTTTTATACCTTGCCTATGGAGGAGGCCGAAAACTTCAAGATAGTTAAGGAGAGGTTCATTCAGAGGTTCCAAGATCGGGTCGATCCCGAATATTCCTTCATCGACCTGGTAGCAGAAAAGATGAAGCTGGAATAAGATTTTGCAACCTATGCGGATCGGTGGAGGCAGATGGCCTCGCGTGTGCCCGGGCAAATCCCGGAAGAAGAAAAAGTCAAGTTGTTGATCTCCAATGCCACCCCAACGTTCAGAAATATTTTGGCAATGAATGACATTTTGAATATGCACTAGTTATACAGTAGAGCTCGGTTCATACAAACCCAATTCAAAGACTCCCCTATTCATTCACTATTTGAGGCCCAGAAACCTAAAACCGCCAGGAAGTCCCAGGGCCCCGTCACTGAGGGAGTACAGATCAATGAGCAGGTCCAAGCTATTTAATTTCCCCACCAAGCCGCTCCACCTCGCTTCCCGCAGCCTCCACGCAACCCTAGTTCACCGCTCTACATGTCCCCCAACCAGCTTTCCCGGTTCCTCAATACCCGCAACAACAACCACCACCACCCCAACAGCCCCAGAGGCCGCAACAATATAATAATGTTCCTCCACCTGCCGCTTACGGACCTGCTCGATCGAGCCCAAAGAGGACCTATTACCCTCCTCTTCCTGAGACATTGCCTGATACTTTCTGTAGAGCCCCCAAATTTTATAAAAGTAATTTCTAGTTATTTAAATAATATTCTGACATTAATTGGGCTAAATAATCAATATAAGGCCAAAATTGTGTTAATCAATTAACCCAAACCCACGTAATTAAAGTCTAAAAGGTTTTTAACTCATGCCCATTAAGCTAGGCCCACATTCTAGAAGGTAATTAAGTCTATCCACGGATATTAAGGATAAATACTAATACTATAAGATAATGATTTGGATAATTAACAAGGGAGTTTTCATAAATTGAAACTCTAAGCTACGATGACTGTAACGGTCTATCGTAAGACCGCCACAGCCAAATGACGCAGTGGCATTCGACCGTTACATTCCTACTGGTTCCATGAAGAAAGGAACTCATGAAAAGGTTGTAATTTGAGGTTCCTATCAACTTTTGGATCGACTTGGGAAGGATTGTAAAGACTCTAAGGACTCTTAGGGATAAGGATTTAGTGGAATAAGGACTCTAGAAACGATCTAATCCCCAAACCCTAACCGAAACTCTATAAATAGGGCATAGTTTTGAACTGTGTGACTCTTACTTTTTGGACGAAAAGAAGCAAGGTAAGAAGTCATTATTTCGGGTAAGTTGTTTAGAAGTTTTTGTTCATTATACTCTAGACTAACTCCCCTCCAAATTTCACATCTCTAGGTCAAGAGAGCGTGGAGTTAGAGCCCAAGGAAGTAGCTGGAAAAGTCACAAAGGAAGGTGAAGAACTAGGGCTGGTTTCTCAACCAAATCCAGAAACTTCAACCTAAGTAAGAGGTAGGTTATCTCATGAACGGCAAAAAGAACTTGATAGGACAAAGTGCCTCTAGTTTTATGGGTTTTTTCATGCATGATAGATCATTGATTCCATGTTTTGATAGTTCCATGCATATCATGCATCCCTTAGCCCTAATAAGAGAGGATTATAACATGTTGTTCATCTACTCACAATTACCTATGCATGTAGAAGACCTTTACTTCATTGTCATGTCTAAGAAACTCATGATATTTTGATTATAGACATGATGTGAATTGACCTCTTAGGTTTCTTATTTGTTTTCTGTTAGCAGACACTGTAACGCATCCCAGTAGGACCGTCACTTGCATGTAACGCGCCTACCATGATCCATCACAGTCTCTGTATATCTTATTTTCCTCTGTTGATAATAACGCGCCAAGACAGACGCGTTACTTTCATGTAACGGCTATGTAACGGCTCCTCGACAGACCGTCATATTCACTGTGACGCCCTGACCCTAGACCGTTACAATCTGTGTACTGGCAACCCTAGGCAGAATATATCATGCCGCTATTACCTATGTTTATGCCTACATATCTAAGTTGCAACCTGATTTCATGACTATCAGATCGTTCTTATTAGGTATTGCATGGTTGATATCTCACTTTTATTTTGAGTTTTGCTAGTTTCATAAAGCCTAAATGTATAGTTTTGTACTATAAAGCATGACTTGTAAAACGGAGTTTTCATCGTGATTTCACATAGATTATATATCTCTCTCTGTCAATAGAGTCAAATTCTATAAGTACATGGCACTTACTCTGGTATGATGTCATTAGTTCACACATTGCACTATAGGAACACTATCTTGGACATGAGGACCTCTCTATTGGATATTCCTTCCAATGGACTAGGAAATCATTATTTCAAGGCCTCCGTAAATCTCCGCGAGCCTGGGATTCCCACTAGGACGCCGAGTTGGTTGTACCAATAAAAGCCCATTAATTAGATTACACTATCGAGTTTCTGGTTCTTGAAAAATAACGGCCCTGGATTGGACCGTCAGGCCCAAGTAACGGCCTAGTTCCAGACCGTCGCATTCCTCTGAGTCTATCTTTATCTTTCTGGACTCTGGTCATTGTAACGACCCAGCATGGACGCGTTACATAATGTAACGGCCCAGACCCTGACCATTACATAGCTTGTATATGTTAACCCAAGGATTGACCAAGGGTTAATATTTCAATGATTCTAGACATACCTTGATGATCTAGAACTTATCATATTGCTTAAATTGACGTAAGATAACGAATGAGAGTTAAGAAAAGTACCGTTATGCTGCCGATTTATTTCCAAAAGCATAGCCTTGTTTAAATCTTTCTTGACTCATATTGTTCATCCGTTGAAGCATTCATTCATTGATTATTGTTATCATGGAATTACTGAACTTGTTATATTCTTGGCCATACTTTACTGTTACATGCGTGGAAGTAGCTTAATTTATAACTGAAGATGTGATTGAGCACTGATTGTGTTCAAGGGCTCTATGCTAGTCCCCTCGGCTGATTACCGGAAACATACTATTTTATAAACCATGGGGTATGATGCTACTAGCGTCGCATTGCGCTGGGAGTACTATTTCTATAAATAAGTGAAGATCCACAGCACAACATGACATTCTTGCTTGATATTCCACAGAAATTCACGAAGCACTTGCTCTTAAGCATAAGATGCTAAAGTGAGGAATATGTGGCTTGCTAGTACAATCTCGTTACATTCTTGTTCATGGAAGGCCAATATCATGTTCTTGTTATATTCTTGCTAGTTCATTCTTGATCATTTTATCTTACATGGTTATCTTGTTTCTATTGATTTCATCGCATGAGTGATTCGCATTGCATGATTTTACCTAATTCTTTAGAGCTAAAATGATAATTACTTAAATAGTGCCTTCATGTTGATACGAAGATACCTACTGGGTAAGTGTGCTCATGACCTATTGTTCAATGATTTTTAGGAGATGGAAATAGTTCGGATTCGAATTCGGGCTATACTAGTAGCGGGTCCGGAAGCGAGTGAAAGTGTTATAAAGATGAGAGTGAAGACTTGGGAAGTTAAAGTGTCTAGATTGAGTCAATGTAATTTTCCTATTTCTTGAGTCTAGTAGAATGGAAATCAAATTAGTGATTGTATCTTGAGTTTTGAGCATTATGAAATAAAGTTGAAGTTTGATTAAATCTTGTGCAATTGCATTTACTTGTGTGATTATCTTGCGCTCTGATTGATTCTTGCTTGCAAGAGGCTTACCATGCCGGCTGTTCGCGCTCCCCGAGCGAGTCTTCCGCTGTAATTAAAGGCTCGGGGCGTGACAGTTAAGTTGGTATCAGAGCCTAAATCTCAGGACTTAAGGAAAAGAGTCATGTCATAGGATAAGTCCAAGGTTAAGGACCCCTACCTATGAACTAAGGAAAAATTCCACACCCATGTGAGGATTGGGTAGAACTCGGGATAAGATAGCTAATTAGCTTTAAGAATTATTTTGATTCATTCCAATTTCATAAGAAATAACAAGTTGTTATTTTCTCTCAGGTACCTTATTATTCTTATCATGGCTCATCGCGTAGATTGGGACGGTATGCAACAAACTGTTGCCGGCCTCACCCAGGCACTGCAAACTATAGCACAAGGTGGTGCGGGGGCAAGGGCAGGAGACCTTCATCGCAATTTCTGGAGTCTAAATCCTCCGCGTTTCTATGGATCTTCCAATCCAGACGAAGTAGAAAATTGGATCGACGAGATGAATAGGATATTTGATGTTATTCAATGCACTGATCAGGAGAAAGTCCGTCTAGCTACGTTCCAATTAAACAAGGATGCTCACACTTGGTGGAAATCGGTTCCGGCACCTCCAGCCGATGCGCCACATACATGGAATGTTTTTCTCACTTTATTCCATGTCAAATATTTCTTCGAGCATGTAAAGGAAAGAAAGGCTATGGAGTTTGCCTCCCTTCGTCAAGGGATGATGTCTGTGGCAGAATATGAGTTGCAGTTTTCAAGACTAGCACCGTATGCACCACATTTGATTAGTACAGACTTATTAAAAGTAAACCGATTTATGGATGGGTTACGGCTCGGTTTCATCCAACAACTGGGGACACAGAATATCCGCACTTATGCGGAGATGGTTCAAAGGGCATATTTATGCGAGAGGACCTTAGAGAAGGTCGAAAGATTGAAAGGAAAGGGAGAAGAATCTAGCCGGCGCTCTGATCGGCATTATAAGAAGTAGAAGTTCAGTATCACGGAACCATACAAAAGCCATGATAATAAGAAAAGATCAAGGAATGGGAACGGTGGAAATTCTCAAAAGAGTAGTAAAAAGGTGAAGGAAGAAAAGGAGCAAGTCGCCTCAGCGTGCACCTTTTGTGAGAAATTCGGCCACTCGGCTGAAGAATGTTGGAAGCGCCTAGGTGCTTGCTTGCGCTGTGGAAGTAGGGAGCATCGTGTGCCAGATTGCCCCCTTATGAAAGACCAACCAAATAACGGAGGACGTAGGAGGCAGGCTCGCCTCAATGCAGTTATAGATGAAGAAGAAGCGCCCAGGGATCAAAATGATGGGCTCATGGAAGGTACTCTTCAAATCTGTTCTCGTCCTGCATTCGTGCTATTTGATACTGGTGCTTCTCATTCTTTTATCTCCACCACTTTTGTAAAAACCTTACCAACTGCATCAGTTCCCCTACCTTCAGATCTCGCTATTACTACACCTTTAGGATCTGGAACTAAGCTTACCAACTATTATCCTGATTGTGAGGTAGTGGTAGAAGGACACAATCTCCCCGCAAACTTAGTATGCCTTGACATGAAAGGATATGATGTCATTTTAGGGATAGATTGGCTTGTAGACCATGAGGCTTACATCAACTGCCGAAATAAAATTGTATCTTTCCGAAAGCCCGGTCTTCCAAGATTTTCCTTTCTTGGCATCAAATACAAGAAGCATCCTACCATTATATCTTCTCTACACGCCTGCAAACTTATCTCGAAAGGATGTGAAGTTTTTCTTGCTTCAGTCATTGTCACTGAATCTAAGGAAATTATCCTAGCAAACATTCCTATTGCAAATGAATTCCCTGACGTATTCCCATTCGAACTACCTAGTTTACCGCCCGAGAGAGAAGTAAACTTTACCATTGAACTCATTCCAGGTGCAGCACCTATTTCTATAGCCCCTTACAGGATGTCCCCCATAGAGCTCAAGGAATTAAAGAAGCAATTACAGGAACTTCTAGACAAGAGTTTTATCAGACCTAGCACATCCCCTTGGGGTGCGCCGGTTCTATTTGTCAAGAAGAAGGATGGTTCTCTCAGGTTATGCATTGACTACCGGCGATTGAATCAACTTACAATCAAGAACAAATACCCATTGCCGCGTATTGATGAGCTCTTCGATCAGCTTTCGGGAGCAGAATATTTTTCTAAGATTGACCTAAGATCAGGTTATCATCAGCTTAGAATCAAAGAAGAGGACATCTACAAATCGGCTTTTCGAAGTCGTTATGGCCACTATGAATTCGTGGTAATGCCGTTTGGGTTAACTAATGCCCCAGCATCATTCATGCAACTTATGAACAGTGTCTTCCAGCCATATTTAGATCAGTTCATCGTCGTCTTCATCGATGATATCCTGATATACTCCAAGATAAAAGAAGAACATGAAGAACATCTAAGGATAGCCTTGCAAACACTTAGAGAACACAAGCTATATGCCAAACTCAATAAGTGTGAATTCTGGCTCAAGGAAGTCTCATTCCTAGGCCACATTATTTCAAAAAAAGGAATTGTTGTGGACCCTTCTAAGGTAGAATCTGTCAGAGATTGGAGCCGACCAACGACTATATCTGAAGTTAGAAGCTTTTTGGGTCTAGCAGGTTATTATAGAAGATTCATAAAGGACTTTTCAAAGATCGCGGTTCCTTTAACTAGACTTACCAGAAAAGAAAATCCTTTCATCTGGTCGAAGGACTGTGAAAAGAGTTTTCAAAATCTTAAGAATCATTTTACAACAACTCCTGTTTTGTCACTACCAATAGAGGGTGTTGGATTTGAAGTATATACGGATGCATCTGGAATTGGCTTAGGGTGTGTCCTTATGCAAGATGGAAATGTGATTTGCTATTCTTCAAGACAATTGAAACGTCACGAAGAAAATTATCCTGTACATGATTTAGAATTAGCAACAGTTATTTTCACCTTGAAAATTTGGCGTCATTATCTTTATGGAGAAAAGTTCACTGTCTATTCGGACCATAAGAGTTTGAAATATTTATTTTCTCAAAAAGAGCTTAACATGAGGCAGAGGAGATGGTTGGAATATCTTAAAGACTTCGATTTCGCTATTCAATATCACCCTGGCAAGGCAAATGCTGTAGCAGATGCGCTCAGCAGGAAACCAATTGGTATGTTATCAAGTCTCATGATTAGTATGACTAACCTTGTTCCTCAATTTGCTCAATTGAATTTAGATGTTGACATTAAGGAAGATAATTGTTTCATGGCAAATATCCGAGCTCAACCAACATTGATTGAGGATTTGGCCAAGTTACAAGAGGATGACCCAATTTTACTAGAAATTAAGGCCAATATTGAACAAAGACCGGATTTTTCTATATCCGAAGATGGAAGAATGCTATTCAAGGGCCGAATGTGTATACCCGATCATGAAGATACAAAGAAACTGATCTTAGAAGAAGCACATAAATCAAAGTATACCATTCATCCAGGAGGTACAAAAATGTATCAGGATCTCAAAAGAAACTTTTGATGGCCCAATATGAAGAAGGAAGTAGCAGACTTCGTATCTCGGTGTCTCACATGTCAACAAGTGAAGGCGGAACATTTCAGACCCGCAGGTAAATTACATCCCTTAAGCATCCCGGAATGGAAATGGGAGAGCATAGGAATGGATTTCATTATGGGACTACCTTAGACAAAAGGTGGACACGATGGAATATGGGTAATTATAGACCGATTGACTAAATCTGCACATTTTATACCAATAAAAAGTCGATGGTCTGTAGATATTCTAGCAGCACTATACATAAAAGAAATTGTCAAGTTACATGGAGTCCCTGTCGATATTGTATCAGATAGAGATCCCAGATTCACATCACAATTCTGGAAGAGCCTACAACATTCACTTGGGACTAGATTGAATTTTAGCACCGCTTTCCATCCACAAACTGATGGCCAAACAGAAAGGGCAAATCAAGTGGTAGAGGATATGCTCAGGGCTTGTGTCATTGATTTTGGAGGAAGTTGGCATGATCACTTGCCTTTGGTAGAATTTGCATATAACAACAGCTATCAAGCAAGCATACAAATGGCACCTTTCGAAGCTCTATATGGGAAAAGTTGTCGATCACCAATATGTTGGAATGAAATAGAGGAAATACAATTTCTAGGCCCCAATTTAATCAGGGATTCTACAGAGAAAATCAAGCTCATTCAGGAAAGGATGAAAATGGCACAAGATAGGCAGAAATCTTATGCTGACAATCGAAGGCGCGACTTGTAATTTCAAGTAGGAGAACATGTATATCTAAAGGTTTCTCCGGGTCGTGGTATTCGAAGATTTAGCATTAAAGGAAAGCTAACTCCAAGATTTATCGGTCCTTTTGAAATCCTCGAAAGGATTGGTGAAGTGGCTTATAAATTGGCTTTGCCACCATAGTTAGCAGGAGTTCATGACGTATTTCACGTCTCGATGCTGAAGAAGTATGTGTATGATCCAGATCACATTATCACTTATGACAATCTGGAGATTCAGAAGGACTTGACATATGAACAAACGCCAACGAATATTTTGGAACGAGAAGTACGTCCACTCAGAAATAAGGTCATTCCTATGGTGAAGATTCAATGGTAGAAAGCATGGCCTTATGAAGCAACATGGGAAATCGAATCAGCTATGAAGAAAAGATTCCCAGAATTATTTAATTGTAAGTACACTCTCCTCAATCCATGAATTGAATTTGGGGACCAAATTCTTCTAACTGGGGGAGAGTGTAGAGCCCCCAAATTTTATAAAAGTAATTTCTAGTTATTTAAATAATATTCTGACATTAATTGGGCTAAATAATCAATATAAGGCCAAAATTGTGTTAATCAATTAACCCAAACCCACGTAATTAAAGTCTAAAAGGTTTTTAACTCAGGCCCATTAAGTTAGGCCCACATTCTAGAAGGTAATTAAGCCTATCCACGGATATAAGGATAAATACTAATACTATAAGATAATGATTTGGATAATTAACAAGAGAGTTTTCATAAATTGAAACTCTAAGCTATGATGACTGTAACGGTCTATCGTAAGACCGCCACAGCCAAATGACGCGGTGGCATTCGACCATTACATTCCTGCTGGTTCCGTGAAGAAAGGAACTCATGAAAAGGTTGTAATTTGAGGTTCCTATCCACTTTTGGATCGACTTGGGAAGGATTGTAAAGACTCTAAAGACTCTTAGGGATAAGGATTTAGTGGAATAAGGACTCTAGAAATGATCTAATCCCCAAACTCTAACCGAAACTCTATAAATAGGGCATTATTTTGAACTGTGCGACCCTTACTTTTTGGACGAAAAGAAGTAAGGTAAGGAGTCATTATTTCGGGTAAGTTGTTTAGAAGTTTTTGTTCATTATACTCTAGACTAACTCCCCTCCAAATTTCACATCTCTAGGTCAAGAGAGCATGGAGTTAGAGCCCAAGGAAGTAGCTGGAAAAGTCACAAAGGAAGGTGAAGAACTAGGGCTGGTTTCTCAACCAAATCCAGAAACTTCAACCTAAGTAAGAGGTAGGTTATCTCATGAACGGCAAAAAGAACTTGATAGGACAAAGAGCCTCTGGTTTTATGGGTTTTTTCATGCATGATAGATCATTGATTCCATGTTTGATAGTTCCATGCATATCATGCATCCCTTAGCCCTAATAAGAGAGGATTATAACATGTTGTTCATCTACTCACAATTACCTATGCATGCAGAAGACCTTTACTTCGTTGTCATGTCTAAGAAACTCATGATATTTTGATTATAGACATGATGTGAATTGACCTCTTAGGTTTCTTATTTGTTTTCTGTTAGCAGACACTGTAACGCATCCCAGTAGGACCGTCACTTGCATGTAACGCGCCTACCATGATCCGTCACAGTCTCTGTATATCTTATTTTCCTCTGTTGATAATAACGTGCCAAGACAGACGCGTTGCTTTCATGTAACGGCTCCTCGACAGACCGTCATATTCACTGTGACGCCCTGACCCTAGACCGTTACAATCTGTGTACTGGCAACCCTAGGCAGAATATTTCATGCCACTATTACCTATGTTTATGCCTAGATATCTAAGTAGCAACCTGATTTCATGATTATCAGATCGTTCTTATTAGGTATTGCATGGTTGATATCTCACTTTTATTTTGAGTTTTGCTAGTTTCATAAAGCCTAAATGTATAGTTTTGTACTATAAAGCATGACTTGTAAAATGGAGTTTTCATCGTGATTTCACATAGATTATATATCTCTCTCTGTCAATAGAGTCAAATTCTATAAGTACATGACACTTACTCTGGTATGATGTCATTAGTTCACACATTGCACTATAGGAACACTATCTTGGACATGAGGACCTCTCTATTGGATATTCCTTCCAATGGACTAGGAAATCATTGTTTCAAGGCCTCCGTAAATCTCCGCGAGCCTGGGATTCCCACTAGGACGCAGAGTTGGTTGTACCAATAAAAGCCCATTAATTAGATTACACTATCAGGTTTCTGGTTCTTGAAAAATAACGGCCCTGGACTGGACCGTCAGGCCCAAGTAACGGCCCAGTTCCAGACCGTCGCATTCCTCTGAGTCTATCTTTATCTTTCTAGACTCTGGTCATTGTAACGGCCCAGCATGGACGCGTTACATAATGTAATGGCCCAGACCCTGACCGTTACATAGCTTGTATATGTTAACCCAAGGATTGACCAATGGTTAATATTCCAATGATTCTAGACATACCTTGATGATCTAGAACTTATCATATTGCTTAAATTGATGTAAGATAACGAATGAGAGTTAAGAAAAGTACCGTTATGCTGCCGATTTATTTCCAAAAGCATAGCCTTGTTTAAATCTTTCTTGACTCATATTGTTCATCCGTTGAAGCATTCATTCATTGATTATTGTTATCATGGAATTACTGAACTTGTTATATTCTTGGCCATACTTTACTGTTACATGCGTGGAAGTAGCTTAATTTATAACTGAAGATGCGATCGAGCACTAATTGTGTTCAAGGGCTCTATGCTAGTCCCCTCGGCTGATTGCCGGAAACATACTATTTTATAAACCACGGGGTATGATGCTACTAGCGTCGCATTACGCTGGGAGTACTATTTCTATAAATAAGTGAAGATCCACGGCACAACATGACATTCTTGCTTGATATTCCACAGAAATTCACGAAGCACTTGCTCTTAAGCATAAGATGCTAAAGTGAGGAATATGTGGCTTGCTAGTACAATCTCATTCTATTCTTGTTCATGGAAGGCCAACATCATGTTCTTGTTATATTCTTGCTAGTTCATTCTTGATCATTTTATCTTACATGGTTATCTTGTTTCTATTGATTTGATCGCATGAGTGATTCGCATTGCATGATTTTACCTAATTCTTTAGAGCTAAAATGATAATTACTTAAATAGTGCCTTCATGTTGATACGAAGATACCTACTGGGCAAGTGTGCTCATGACCTATTGTTCAATGATTTTCAGGAGATGGAAATAGTTCGGATTCGGATTCGGGCTATACTAGTAGATGAGAGTGAAGACTTAGGAAGTTAAAGTGTCTAGATTGAGTCAATGTAATTTTCCTATTTATTGAGTCTAGTAGAATGGAAATCAAATTAGTGATTGTATCTTGAGTATTGAGCATTATGAAATAAAGTTGAAGTTTGATTAAATCTTGTGCAATTGCATTTACTTGTGTGATTGTCTTGCGCTCTGATTGATTCTTGCTTGCAAGAGGCTTACCATGCCGGCTGTTCGCGCTCCCCGAGCGAGTCTTCCGCTGTAATTAAAGGCTCGGGACGTGACACTTTCTCTGCTTTGATGTATACTGGTGATATTCAATTACCTCCGGAGCGTCAAAATTGGAATCCGGCCGCCGATCAGTCCCGATATTGCATATATCATCGGCAGCTCGGGCACACGATAGAGCGGTGCTATCAGTTTAGAGATCTGGTATATGATTTACATGAGGGCCAGAGGATTGATTGGGCCCAGATGCACCAGCTGATCGAGGACATCAAGCAGAGGCAGAGACAAGCCAGACCGCAGCAGGCGGCACCCCAACAACAGCAACAGTAGCAACTCCAACAGCAACAGCAACCCCAGCAACAGCAACAACAGTAACTGGACCTTGGGATCCATCAGAATCCCATGCCGATGCATCAACCCGCTCCTCAACAACAACAACAGCCACCGACGCCGGCACCAGCCCATGTAAACATTGTCCAACACCCAGCACACAACGCTGGGTGGACTTTTGATGATGAAACCCCCGCACACCTCTTGGCCTTCCACCATAACCATTCCTTCGCACCTGCTATCCCCTCCATTCTCAGGCCCGCCGTTCTCACCACCACACCACCCATTATTCCCTCCGCATCACCCATCAGACCCACCGCATTCCCCTCCATACCGCCAGTCCTGTCGCCATCACCCACCATACCCTCCATCATCACCCCTTCACTTAACCCCTCGCCCATTTCCCCTTTCCCAGGGCTCATCAGGCCAACTTCCGCCATCCTCACCCCCATTTCTACCCCTTCCACCTACCCCACCAGGCCAAGCGGAGGTCCATCTCAGGCCGTGCCGGCACCACATTGCACCCTTCGGAGCGGGAATCTATTTCACAAAGTTTACCCTTCTTCTCGTGCACCCGCACCTACCCCTCAGCCTTCTTCCTCAACATCTGAAGATGCAGACCCCGTGCCAGGCACGAAGTACGACTTGTTCCAGCACTTGGACTGGATGCCGGCCAAGATTTAAGTGTTGGAATTGATCAAGAGGTCACCGCTACATCAGGATGCTTTGAAGACTTTTCTGCAGAAAGTGATGGTGAATGAAGATGTGGCGGTGGACAGCTTACCAACGGTGTTGGCGACCATCACAAGGGGGCCCTCTATTTCATTCTCCGAGTCAGAACTAGCTCCCCTAGAGGCACGGCAAATGCCACTCTGCATTACCATTTCTTTGAATAAAGTGGTGGTTGAGTCTACCCTTGTGGACATAGGAGCATCGATAAACGTGTGTCCATTGAGTACCCTCCGTGCCTGCAACATTTCAGAGGATATGCTTAAGCCGACACCCACCACAATTGCAGCGTATGATAATTCCATGCGTGCTTGTCACGGGGTCGTGACTGTACAGGCCGAGCTAGGGCCGTTGGTTATGGACGTGGAGTTTTATGTATTAGACATAGACCCAATGTTCAAAGCCATTCTGGGTCATCCGTGGATAAACAGTTTAAATGCCGTACCTTCAACCGCCCACCAATACCTGAAATTCCCATTCCACGGCCGGGTGGTTAAAGTGAAAAGCATCTCCACCATCTAGTCTGTTGATGCCATTTCAGACAAGATTCTCCCTACATTGTGGCCAAGCAATAGGCCAATTTTATCAGTAATGGACTTGAATTATTCATGGGCATATGCGTCACACAAGCCCGCCACTACACCAACAAATGTCAAGATCAAGTCCAAGATAAAGGATTCAAAGGGGTGGCACATGATTCTAAAACTTGGTTATCAACCGGGCCTGGGTCTCGGTGCACAATTACAGGGGCGGACCAAGCCCGTCCCTAAAGGTAGGAAGATGGGCCGCCGAGGCCTTGGCACCCGTGATTCCGCAATGTCGATACTTGGAGACTCTAGGCCGTTAACATGGGACTATCGACAGTATTTTGTGAAAGGCCCGCTGCAGCCCGACACTTTGAAGAAGCCGCGACCCGGTTCTGAAGAGAAGGCCGACGATGCCTGCGATGATTCTGACCCACCACCGCCGCTGAAGGGGTTGGTGGGTGATATGGAAGATTTTGCCGGTTGTTTTGAGAAGTTGTTCAATAAGAGAGAAGACTGTCCGAAGAAGAAGGAGATGCAGCTAGTGAAGCATTCTCCGATGCAGCTGGTCCACCGGGGGCCACAGGAAGTGGGGAGCTCTATCACCACCTTTTCTCTATCCCCATCCCGTTTTGCCTCTTTGTTCCAACAATTGGGGTTTGTTCCCCGTTCCCCTCCAATTCTGGTCGACCCGTACTTCACGGAGATACTGCTAGAAATTCTATTTGTTCCATGTGCTTGCGGGCGCTGCCCGCTTATTGATCTTTCAACCTTGTTCACTCCTCCTCCCCCCAATGCTCAACTCCACGAGCTGTGGTTTCGATCTTCTGATCCCTTTTTTGATTGCATATTCCCCGAGTTGTTCCCCATGCAGCTACCTCCTCCTCCGTCTTCTTCCTCCTCTTGTTGCGTGCTCTCCTCCAGCCTCCAAAAAAAATGCCAATTTCAAAACTGAGGTTTCAATGGAAGATTACGCTGTGTTCTACTCCGATTCCCAGGGGTGTGAGGTCCCTGTTCCTTTTTCGGTAGATTTTCTATCTCCTAGGTTAGGTGTACAGTGTGCAGAGTCTCCTAGGTTAGTAGAGTCAGTTGGGGTAGAGTCTAGTTCAAGTCTAGTCAGCCCGTCCTCGTCTGCGGTGCACCCTGTGACGCGTCGTCCTAAATCCATCCCTGATAGGTTTTTGCAAGATTTGGCCGAGAGGTGCCATGCCCTCCTTAGGTGCCCAGAGTTTGTAGAGACCGCGATTGTTTTAGAAGAAGATGAAGAATTGGATGGGGAATGGAGCAATGACGGATTAGGGGTATATGAAATTGTGAATGAGAAGGACCTAGCTGATGATGAGGAAAGCGAGGTGGACGACGCTACCGATCTGTATGCGCAAGGTTTGAAAAGGTTTGATGAACCATCCTCGGCAGTGTATGAACCCACTAAGGGAATTAATCTTGGAACTGAAGAGGACCCCAGGCCCATACTTATTTCTGCTAATCTCCCTCCTCAGGTTGAAGAGGAGCTCATCAAGGTTTTGAGGGAGTATAGCGATTCTTTTTCTAGTCCTACGAGGATATGCCGGGTCTTGACCCCACATTGGTTGAACACCGATTGATTCTTAAACCAGGGGTAACACCCGTTAAACAGAAAGCGAGAAGATTCCACCCACAGATGGCCTTAAGGATAAAGGAAGAAGTCGACAAATTGCATAAGGCCCGATTTATTAGAGTTGTTTTATATCCACAATGGGTGGCAAACATAGTCCCAGTAATAAAAAAGGATGGCAAAGTTTGGATTTGTATCGATTTCAGGGACTTAAATAAGGCATGTCCGAAAGACGATGTCCCGCTTCCTCACATTGATGTATTGGTTGATAATACAGCTGGGTATGAAGCCCTCTCGTTTATGGATGGTTATTCTGGATATAACCAAATCCGTCTGGCTCCTGAGGATCAAGAGAAGACCTCGTTCACTATGCCTTGGGCACATACTGCTATGTCATTATGCCGTTTGGATTAAAGAATGTAGGTGCTACTTACCAGAGGGCAATGATGGCTATCTTCCACGACATGATGCATGTCTACTTAGAAGCTTACGTGGATGATATTTTGGTAAAATCGAGGTCTCAAGAAGAACACCCCGCCATTCTAGCCAAAGTGTTGCAAAGGGCTAGGGAATATAAATTGAAGATGAATCCAAAGAAATACGTGTTCGGAGTTGCATCAGGGAAGCTACTCAGGTTTATAGTTAGTAAACGGGGGATTCAGATCGATCTGAACAAAGCAAAGACCGTTATGGAGATGCCGCCGCCTAAGAACATCATTGAACTCTGAGGTTTGATTGGGCATTTACAATTCATTAGGAGATTCATATCTCAACACTCGCAGAGATGCCACCCATTCTATGAATTGTTAAAGGCGGGAGCAAAGTTTGAGTGGAATGAATAATGCCAAAAGGCCTATGAGGAGCTTAAGGCTTATCTTTCCAATCCCCCAGTTCTGTAACCACCTGTCCCCGAGAAACGCTTGATCCTATACATTTCTATGATTGAGGACTATCTAGGAGCTGTTCTGGCTCAAGTAGATGATGAAGGAAGGGAAAGGGCAGCATACTACCTTTCGAGGTTGTTTAATCCCGCTGAATCCAAGTATATTGCCATGGAGAAGGCCTGTGCAGCGCTAGTGTGGGTAGCTCAGAAGCTCAAACACTATTTCCTCACCCACGAAGTTAGGCTGATCTCTATAATGGACCCCATTCGTTATCTTTTGGAAAAACATGTCCTTTCTAGCCGATTAGCTCGCTCGCAGAGCTTTCTTTCCCAATTCGACATCACCTTCGTCGTCTAGAAAGTGATCAAGGGATACGCCATTGCTGAGCATCTCGCTCATTCTCCCATCCCTCGCACTGATTCAATCCAGGACGAGTTCCCTGATGAACACTTGTCAGTAATCACTCATCTTCCTTTTTGGTCTCTCCATTTTGATGGTGCTCTCAATTCCCAGGGTAGTGGAATCGGCGCCGTTCTCCTTACTCCGCAAGGGGTAACCATCCCTATCGCTTATCAACTCTCATTTCCTGCCACCAATAATATAGCTGAGTATGAGGCTCTCCTTGCCGGTCTAAAGCACGCCTACCTCTTGGGCACGCGATACCTTAACATCATAGGAGACTCTCAGTTGGTACTGCATCAAGTTCTGTCAACTTACCGCACCCGTGACCCTAAGTTTAATCCCTATCAAGATCTGGTCACGCTCTTGGCTAGGCAATTCCGGAAGCTTATCTATATTCATACTCCTCGTTCTCAGAACATTTTGGCTGACACCCTTGCGTCACTAGATTCTTCTCTTTCGTTTCCCCTTAGTCATGCCACTGAGACCATTGTGGTCCAGCGGTTAAACGCTCCCTCTCTTCAGGATCCTGTTGGCACTCATAATGTGATCATCGGCGATCAAGCCATAAAGACGAATGATGCGGCCCGCTGAAGCACGAAAGCCGATAAAGATCAACATATTGAAGACTTCTCGAGCTGCCAGAGCCTCAAGTCACCCTGTATGAACGCCAGGGACTTCACCTCAGGAGAACCGAGATGAATTCACAACCAACCGGCAGTGCGACCAAGCCTGCCCAATGAACCGGCATCGACTCCGTCGTGCCGCATACACTACACCCGTTGTCCGACCAAGGACGACGGTCTACCCAGTGGCTACCCACCTCATGAAAGGCTCTCCTGAGATGAAAGAGTCCCCTTGGCTCTTCAGAACGGAGGACCGAAAGCTCTGTCGGTAGAAGATCCCGGTCACCCAGCATGGGTACGATTTCCCACCAAGATGGGCTCGTTAGTGGTCAAATGATCACCCAGCTCAGGCGGAACTATCCCTGGTGTTGTCCCACCCTCTAAGGAGCTTTGATCACAAGCCATACCAAGCTAGCGGCACGTATCATAGTGCCAAGAGCCGTGTCAGTGGAAAACCCGCGTGATCAAACCAAAGCCATCGGATGTTCCGAGAATGGCCGTACGTCGATCTGAAAGCTTCAACAAGGCATCTTGGCAAGGTTTCAAGGAGCATTGGCGAGATTAATGTTCACGGTGACCCCCGGATTCATTCCCGGACTCATCGTCTGACTCGCGACGTGCGAGGAGCATTAACACGGCGCGCCCTAAACCGGCACGCCTCCATCTTGCGCCCCTTATTCCAGCGTGCAGAAACCCTCACTCGGCGCCCTCCTATTCCGGCGCGCAAGGGATAGAGCTCACCCTTACCGACGTGCCATTCTCTGTGCCGTATTAAGGCATCGAACCTCCTCCTATATATAGGGAGCCGTTCGATTGATAGAAGGGAGAGGATAGAGAGAAGAAGGCTTTGAGGAAGACTTTCAAGAGGGTTTTTAGAGAGGCTTTCAGAGAGGTTTTTCGAGAGAGGATAGAAGGAGAAGAAGCAGGGTTCTCTGGAGTGCCCGTTGCCGCCGTCTTCCCTCAACCTGCCTGAAGCCCTCCGGAGTCGGAGAAGAAGAAGACGTCTGATACTCTGTTCTGGGAATAGGTGGGCGCCTGTGTTTCCGCTGATTCCCGATATCAATTTCTCTCCAACGAATGTAAGCGAGAGGGGTGAGGGATGGCGATGATATGAGCCAAACCCTCCCCCCCTTCTCTACGTCTTCTTTCATTTACTGATTGTTCTTCTGTGAATCCTCCTGCGAGTAGGATGGTGGCCGTGCCGCGATGCCGGCACCCAAACTCACGATATGTATGTGATTTCCCCCATCAATGGAATGATATCGTGCGTATATGAATGCATCAATGGGTTGAATGTTTGGCGTCTCATCTTCCTCTTCCATTGCTATGTCATTCGATAAATGTATATATCTATTGGGGTCTTCCCGTATACGGCTCTGAAATCCCGGTTTCTCCGGACTCCGAACGCGCCCTGGTATGCCATGGGCTACATGGACAAACCCCTCCATGGGTCCTCCTCGCTTGTGCCTATGCATATGTCGCTCTCTATTTTGATACAAAATCTGACCTTGGCCTCCCCTCCTCTTTGCATCTCTCTGTTGTTCAGAGGGGGCAGGCGATGTTTTGGGACAGTGAAGTCCGCTTCACGACTATTGCATTCCAGTCATTTGTGGGTATGTGTGTGTAGACAAACTTTTCTAGTTGCATATCGATCGCCCCTTTCCGTGACTACTGTTCCATTCTATTCTGTGAATGGCAACGTGGTCCCGTGAGCATCAACATCTTGGCCCTCCACCCAGGGAGGGGGGTATCTTCCGCCATTTCACAGTGCTGTCAATTGGCCAGGGGAACTCCGCTCTCGAGTGATAGATGTTCTCATGAGTCATGAAGCCAACAACAACAACAACAACAACAACAGGGGCTCCGGCCTGACAATCTCAAACCCACAAACCCTCGGGACCCTGTGGTGACCAGAGGGGTAAATGTTCCTAGCAGGCTAGCCCTCGGAACCTCTTTCCCTGAGGGTCTCTCTCTCTAGCAGGTGCAGTGTATGCTGTAGGTCGCCCACCCCTTTGTAGGCTTGTCCTCAGGGTGTCCCTTCTATCATCAGTTACCTCATCCTCTACTTTCACCCGCGGAGTTTTGGTGCCCCTCCTAGGCTAGTCCTCGGGGTATCATATCCATTGGGAATTTGCTGGCTGTCACCATGCAGACCGGTAGTTTAAGGGGCTTACTCCACAAGTGAGTATGACCCCGTTCCTCTCCTGCAACCTTTCAGGTTCAGGGGAGATGCTGCCCAATTTTCGGCAGGTTCTGGACAGATAAATCATCTATATGGATTCATCGTAATAAAGCATTCATTCTGAATCAAGGACCCTAGTGCTCGAGTATGGACCTCGCATTAGCCCATCACCTCATTCTGGAAGGGTCCTGGACTTCAATTAAACAAGCAATTGGCCCAAATAACTTAAAAACTCTCAACAGAATCTTAATGAACTTAAATGCTTTCAAAATTCATCAAAAAAATAAGCTAAAACGGCACGGCCCTAATCCGGCGCGCCCTAATACGGCGCGGTACCCCCCCCCCTGCGTCGGATTAACACTAGACTCATGATTTCCTCTTTTTATTTGGCCCGTTCCCGGCGCGCCCTAAATCGGCACGCCCCGTGCCCGTCGGGCCGTATTAACCATTTGTCATAATCGCGCCATATTAAGACCCTTCACCTACGTTTGGCCGCGCCGGGGAAACCTACCCCTATGCGTGGTCGTGCCGGTTTTGAACCCTTTTGCTGTTTTAATCGCTCACTCGCCTTCGGAGCGATCCTCGTCTCCCGTGGTCGGAGTTAATAAACCCTAATTAGTAATAAACTGAATAAGAGAAGGGTTGTTCGAGTCCGAGTCATCTTGTTATCATGCTTTCACTACCATGTCCGTCAGCACTTTGCTCTCGTTATCATGCTTGTGTTACCATTCTCTCCCCTTGGCGGGGATTAATAAATGTTATTGAGCACTGCTTGTTTTCATAACTCTATTGCCATGCGTAGCATAGTCACGAACATCATGCATGCATGCTTGCATAGATCCTCGGATATATCAAATGGCATTGACAGAAGGCTGGGTTATGCCCGATCGGAAGTCTCCGCTATGCGCGATGGTGATCTTCAGACCTACGTCCTCCGCCACGTACCAAGGGTCTCCAATTCAATGAACCATGTCTCTTTTGCATGATAGATAAACGCATCTCATGTGATCTCGTCATGTTCATAACATCGCATCTTTATTCTGGCCTCGACAGCCCACTATCTAGGCAATTAATCAAAGGTTTTACCTCCTTGCAGGGGATGTAATTAACGCCATATCATTTATGGTGTGACGGACTGCTGGTCCTGACCGAATCTCACTTTCGCCCGACACGGGTCAGAATGAGCGCATAATAAATTTGTCACTCACGTGACTGGCACGCCTGCGCAGTCAATCAGTCAGTTAATTGCCAGTCAGTTAATTGATTGATCGACCCATGAAATAAACCAAATAAACCCAAATGATAATCATAAACAAAGAAAGAAAGAAGACCGGAGTAGAACGGGAAGAATCTCATCGCAAATAGTCTGGCACGCCTGGTGGGACTTCGTGTCACCTTTCATCTCTTTGCCGAGATACCTGGGCTTCGAGGCCCTCCCAAAGGCTGCTGATCGTTGGTTTTTCTATCTTTGTAGGCGAGCGATGACGATGAATGGGTTAATTGGCGTTGGCTTTGGCCCTTCGATTATCGCCGGTCATGCGCAAGGGTACCTGGCGGTGCCCATGGAGTTCTGCAGCTTCCCTGCCGCTGTTGGCTTCCCCAACTTCTTGGGGTTGGCCTTTGTGGATATGATAGAAGTGGAACCCTCAGAGCCTGTCGAGGGAACTACAAAGAACGTGGAGCCTCTGAAGGCTCGATGCAGCCACGACTCGCTCAAGAGTCCGACCTCGGTCGCCAACTGCTTGGTGCACCATGCTATCCATGTGGCCCGCCCCAATGCTGTCAACAAAAACCCCGGAGGACGTCAGCGCAGGCAGATTCGGAGGAGTACTGTTGTGGTTACCGGAACCGTCTCCCAATCCGACAAATCTATGATGGTTGGCGGCATGCGCGTCTTCCTCAACGGACGCGACACGCGAAAAGTTCCGGATCGGGTTATCCCTTCCGTCCCCGTCCGCAACTCATATCAAGCCCTCATTGGAAGGAGGGTGGAAAGAGAAGAAGCCGGCCATTACGGTCGAGAGAAGTTGGCCCTCAGGCCAAGGAAATTGAAGCAGGTATGGGTCCCCAAGTGGGTCCAACCTGTTCACCAAGCTGCACCCGTCCCCCGCCGTCTTGCTCACGACGGAGGGGAAGGAAAGAGAGGAAGGGGCCTGGCCCCGAAAGAGGAAGAAGTGGTTGCGGATCCTCCGCGCCGTGAAAGTTTTCGGGCCTACGCCCGTCAAGCCAACATCCCAGCTGTGGGACAAAGATTCCAACAACCTGTCGATAGAGCTCGGCTAGCTTATACCCCTCCTGTGGGAGGTCGGCAACTGTCCCCCTTGTTACATCAAGAGCGGGGTCAAGAAGGTCTGGTCAGGAACTATTTTCGAGGGTTAGGCAACCCCTCGCTTGGGCAACAACGACTGATGCAAGCAGCCCCCGCCAATGAAGACTACTGCCCGTCAATGGCTGATGAAGAAGATGTAGGAGAAAGAATGATGGTGTCATCAGTCGACGACAATGGATATGATAGCGGCTTCGAGATCGAAGCCGATGAAGCCGTCCCCAAACGGGAAGAAACAAAAAGAACTTCTGTGTTCGAGAGGCTGACTTTCCCACATCAGGCTAAGAGAAGGGCCCACCGACAGAGAAGAGAAATACGGGTTTTTACCTGCAACATGGCTGGTATATCCAACCAATATGGGGGGCTTCCTGAAGACCCCCGCGAGTTGGCTAAATTGGCCGCACGGCCGGGGCCGAATACTCGCAGAACAGAAGCAACAAGGGAGCTCCTGACGAGGACTAAGGGAAAACAACCCCGGGTCTACCACCAGTGGGATGATAAGGCCCCCGTCCTGACCGCCAATGTGGTGATGGCGGAAGAAGAAGACGATGTTCCCCTCGACATCCTGCCCGAGGGTACGTCCGGGGAGACAGCAGATGTTATCCCCACTACAGCCACTATAGACCCATCAGTCTTGATACTACTTCAGAAATATCGGCAAGAGATAGACTTGCTAAAGAAGCAGCTGATGGAGAAAACTGAACAGTCCTCAGCTTCCAAACCACCCGAAGTCCAGGGTGAATCATCTCGGGGAGCGGTTTGTCATGACGGCCCTCCGCCGCTCTACACACTGCCTCAGTCGTCGGAACCAAGCATGGCGACAATGCAACAGCGGCCACCACAGCTCCAGCCGCTGCTACCACCGGTGCTCCCTCAAGTGCACCAGACACCCCCGCTGCCACGTCCTCCACAGGCGACCACCCTGGTCACCTCGTACCTGCAGCTGGCACACTTCTACCCAGAGCCAGTTGACCATGTAGTCATGAACCGGATGATGGTGGAAAGAATGATCGAGCTGAAGCTCGCAGAAAGGGGTGAAGGCGACTACGTCGCATTTGATGCATACCGGGTGCCATACCCGCAACACCATGCTGCTAAGCGGCTTCCCCCGGGAATCAACAAGCTGCCCAAGTTCGACAAATTCAATGGGAGGGGGTCCCCGAGAGAACACATTGCCTATTATATGACTGTCATGGGTGACTTGGCCACCGACGAGTCATACTTGCTAAAAAATTTTGGGTCCTCGCTGATAGGGCTCGCATTTGAATGGTATTATGCCTCTCGGCCGGGTCGATCAGCGACTGGCCAGATATGCAGAAGAAGTTCAGAGAAAGATTCCATGTTACAGAGAGGGAGGTCATAGTGGCCGAACTCTACTCAACAAAGCAGAGGACCGATGAGACAGCCCTCGATTATATCAAGAGGTGGAGGAACCTCAGAATGAGGTGCAAGCGGCCCCCGCATCAGGAGGATGCTGTGTAAATATGCAAATAGAATCTCAGAAGGGAGGTTCTAGAAAAGATGATCGGAATGGAAATACGATCGTTCGATCGGTTGAACAATGTCATGGCCAAGGTGGAAGCTTTCCTAGCCAGACCTGCCCCTACATCTGCTGCCGGCACGACACAGAAGGGCAAGGCGGTGGAGCGACGCTCGTCGCCTAAGGAAGAGAACGCTCTTGACATAAAGACGTTTGAACAACAGAAAAGTGAAGGCAAGAAGGGAGTAACCCCACAGCCAGCAGAAGCCCCAGATGGCAAAGAAGGCCCTTCGCTGAGGGACAAGATGAAGAAGGCCTATTCATTTCCAAAGGATAAGACCCGGGTTCTGTTCGATTGGGTAACGGAATATAGCATGGTCACCCTGCCAGAGCCAAGGAGGCCGGAGGACCTAAAGAGAAAAGACAGCCCAAGATTATGCCCCTACCACCAGATGTTGGGGCATCCAATCGAAGACTACTATGTTTTCAAGGACATCATCGAAGGGATGGTGAAGAAAAATGAGATCGAGCTGGGAGAGTACAAAGTGGACCCTCCTCAGCCACATGAAGCCCCTCGGAGGAGGGCAGGAGTCAACATGATTCTCCTATACCAGGCACTGCCCGAGGAGATCTCTGAAACAAGCATGCGAAGCACCTATGAAGCTCATCTCTTGGAGCCCGTGAAAGAACAGCAGGGATGGCAGCAGGTCCCTGTGAAGCATAAGAAAAAGAGGGCACCCCGCCCGAAAGAGGGGGCACATATCCGTGGTGTCACACCCCGGCTTGCTCTGCTGGAGGTGGCACCCGTATGGGTCACTCCACCTACAACTGTCAGGATACCTACACATAATCGGAGGAGACAAACTCCGCTTCCAGTGATCAAGGAAACCAATCCTGGGGTCCTTCGACTGCAAAACCTCATTGAGGAGCTGGACGAATACGTGCAGCCCGAATTGAAACCTTTACTGGTGCGGGACCATGTCCCGTGGCAAGAACTAGAGCAGCTCTCACTCGAGCAAAGGGAGGAAGCTGAAGCGGCACCTGATAGAGAGGGCGGTCTGTTCTGGGGGCACCCGCCCGCTGAAGCAAAAAAGAAGAAGAAACAAAAGAAGAAGAAAAGGAAGGCCGCTGAGGCCGATAAAGTGCAGGTTGTCTCCTGTAATACTCTATCAGCACTTTTCAACCTATCCGGAGAGGAGGAAGAAGAGGAAATTTGCTTCACACCCCATGCTGGGGGAGGCAAGGCCGAGGCTGCAACTGCTGCACATGCCACCCGGTCGGGCCGAAAATGGGGGCGCCAGCCGCCACCCAACCACAACATCATGTTCAGGGGGGAGCAGTCCTACAAAACACCTCCGCCGGAGGTCAAGGGAGTCCAAATCCCTCCTCCGCCATGACTATATAACAAGAGTGGGGGCAAGGGGGTCCCTTCATTTCTTGAATTCATGAAGATGTCCAAGGGGAAGCAGCCCTGTCAGGAGACTAACCCTACACTCGGGGACGTTCACCCGCAGCTAGCACAATCTGCCGAAGATCCAAGTGCAGATGGAGCTCGCCCCGCAGCAGCTAACAAAGAACACCCAGAAGTCTGTACCAGCCAGAGGGGCGCCGAATCTGAGGAAGATGAAGTAGGTCCGTCAGGGCCCGTAAACCAAGACTTCCCCAAGCCCAGATGGGCTGAAGAGATGAAGCTCTCTAATGTCCGAGCTGGGAGCCGAATAATGAAGCTACTCAAGAAGCTCCCTGCTCGATTTACAATCTGGGAGATCCTTTCTTTGAGTGAAGAGACCCGACAGGCGATTATTACTGCTCTCCAGACGCCTGCTCATTTTAAGACATGTCTGGCTGAAGCAATGCTAGAGGTTAGCATGACCTTCACTCCAGACGATATGCTGCTGCCCACCATCAGCCACAACAGGCCGCTGTATATGAAGGGGCACCTAAATGGAAGGGAGCTGAACAGGATTCTGGTTGATCCCAGTGCAGCGGTCAACATCCTGCCTTATAGAATATACGAGAGGCACCATTTTAACGTGCATCTCGAGAAAGTCAGAGATATGCGTATCGCCGGCTTCAATCAAAAATGTGAAGTGTCAATGGGGGTGGCAGAGTTCACCCTCACCTTAGCAGATTTCACTACGATGGTGCAGTTCCATGTCATTGACTCCCGCACCTCTTACAAGGCACTGCTCGGCCGCCCATGGCTGCATGAAAATATGGTGGTGCCCTCCACGCTCCACCAATGCATCAAGTACAGTCTCCAAGGGAAGGAGGAGAGGATATTTGCAGACCCCCACCCGTTCAAGGTGTTTGAATGTCATTTGGCGGATGCCAACCTATATACAGGGCCTTCCCAGAAGACCTCTGAAGCTAAGATCCCTGCGGGGGCATCGAGAAGCACATCCGGCAGCAGTTGGTATCCACCACTTGATGTGACACAAAATGCAGCGGAGACTTTGATTCCTTGGACCTAATTCGCAATCACAATTACAAGGCGTCGAGAATATGTTAAAGCTACCAACGCACCGCGCACACACGATTCCCGTGATGACCCGGTGATGCCGAGGCGAGGTGATGGAGATAGCCCCTGACTGGTTAGAGGACCAGCACCACTTTAGTTAGCCCTCCCGAAGGTTTGAAAGCCCACAAACAAGGGCGGCCGGATGCCTTAGGGGCACGGGGTCACTCGCTCACTTATGGCCACGGTGACCACACTGAAAGGTGGCGCCGGGATCGGGCACTCGCTCTCCTACCGGCCGATATGTTTCGCGGATATTAAATAAACAGATATAAGGAGGCAAGGGCAGGAGGCTCACCTAGTTGGTTTGAGGAAACCAACCCCGGTCGGAGACGAGGGCGAGCGGGGAAGTGTGGGTTCCCCGCACACTGCGCCGATGAAGCTTCAGTCCTGTTTAAAAGTACAATCACTACACCTCGCGCAGAAGGGTGATCTCGGGGGTGGGAAATATTCAAGTACAATCAACACTACCTCCACACAGGGAGGGGCGGTCAGCCGGCCAGGCGGGGAAGGGGGATTCGTCGGAAGGTGCGCGGGTGAAGCCGAAACGGAAGCTCCATGTTTGCTATGTTGGCTGACTGTCAGTCGCTGTAGAGACCGTAAATCACGGTCCGGAATTTCTCTGGAGGCGAGACCAGCGTAGAATTCCTCGTATCTGGCACGCAGATGATCCTGAATTTCCCCGATTTCTTCTGCTACAGATGCCGGTCCAGGTCAGGCTTTGGACAGAGTGGCAGGTTCTAGCCACAGTCACTATCTGGCACGAACAGTGACTTGCAGAAGCCACACCGGTCGCTCCTGAGTGCCGAATCTCAAACCGTTGGAGGTGTTGGAACGGTGGATGAAGCCTCTGCGCTGCAAAACTGATGGGGAAGTCGTCCGTTGTCGGGGTGGACTGGAGGACGCCGATGAGTGGGAGCTGATCGCTGCAGACTGGGGGAGGCAGACCCGCGCAACTGTAGGGGAAAAATCAGAACTTTGGCTCCCGGATGCCGAAGGTGGTTCTGCTTCTTGCTCCTGGACGGGGACAGGTGGAGGAAGATATTCTTAGAAGAACTTGTGGCTTGAATATTCCAGTGGCTGGTCCGGGTAGATCTTCGAACAAGGTGGCAGCTTCTGGCCGCAACAGCTACCTGGCACGAACAGTGACTTGCAGAAGTTGTCCCGGCCGTTCCCGGACACCAAATCTTGAACCGTCGAAGTTGTTGGAACCGTGGATGAACCCTCTTTGCGAGAAAACTGGTGGGGAAGCCGTCTGATGTCGGGGCGGACTGAGGGATGCCAATGAGTGGAGGCAGGTCACTGCCACCTGTGGGAGACAGACCCGACCAGTCGAGGTAGAAAGACCATAACTCTGACCTATGGATGCCAAATGCAATTCCGCTTCCCTGATCCTGGAAGAGGATAGGACGTGGAAGAACTTTGTTGAAGAACTCTTGGTCTGAATCCTCCGCCGTTTGTCGTGGTACAGCTTCAAATCAGGTTCAGGAACTCTGCAGAGGGAGCCCAGCGCAGTCGGGGGAGAATGGTTCTCCCGGATAGCCCCAAACTCAGAATGGGACGAGATCACCTCGTCTGCAAAGATAACTGGACGACCTTTCCAGAATGGTATGGTACGCCTTCAGACGACGCCGTATGAATCCGTGGATTCTTCAGCAAATCGACCCTTTCTCTGCCACCTGCAGACTTGGGCAAAGGGAAAGAGATAGTGGTGGAACTAGGCTAATGGAAGAACAATGGGGAAGGGGGTTGGGGGGGGGCTGCGACCTAGGGAGGTGAAGGGGCTGGGAATGAATGGGGTGCAGTCCCCAAAGGGAGGAAAATTCGAATTTTAGCTTGGGAGGGGTGAAGGGTGTGCTTGGGGAAGTGAGGGGGTGTATGGGGAATGCCAAGGGGTGCCTTGGAAGAGGGAGAGGTGCCTAGGAGAAAGGGATTCCACCTAGGGGTTGGAGGGGACTTAAATGGAGGTATGGGGAAGGGGGAGGGGTCTTAATTAGAGGTGAATAGGGAGGAGAGAGAGTGAATTTTGAATTTGGGGTGGGGAGGAGAGAGAGAGAGAGAGAGAGAGAGAGAGCTAGAGAGAGAGAGAGGGGGCACTTATGCTCAAATATTCAATACTTCATTAGCTTCAAAAGAGGGGGTTTGGGGTCCTATATATAGGAAAACCCAATTTACAAAGAAGTCCTCATGAAATGGACAAATGACGGAAGACCAAGGGGTGGGGAGAGGGGCGCCCATGGGCCAGACCAAAGAAATGGCCCAATAAGACCTACTAGCCCCATTAGCCCACTAGCCTACATACAAGCATAAGTAAATAACATGATAACCTAGTAACATGACTCAAAACATAGGCAAATACATCAAAATGACTCAAGAAAATAGGAAAATGTAATAGGATGATAAGCACCAATGTTCCGTCTGAAGAAGGGCTGCTCCCTAGCTGCCTCCGGGAGGGAGAGAAGTGCCAAGCCAGAGGGTATGTGGTGTGATGCCCTCATCAATTCTCCCGGGCGGCGAAGAGCTCGACTCTGTCGAGTAAAGGCCCTCCCTGCTGCGGTACTGCTCTAGGAGATCGGGGGACAGCTGCTGGAGATCGTCCCGGCTCACCCAGGTACCGTCCGAGGGTGGTCGTCCCTTCCACCTGACCAGGTAGCGCTCATACGCCTTGCTCCTTGTGATGGTAACCTGTTCATCTAATATCTGCTCCACTTCATCGCGCCGGTTTCTCAAATGGGGTTGAGCTCTCTGGGGTGTGGGGGCGCTCTCAAAGGAGGGAGTAGGCTGGATTTCCTCACCGGGTGTCACCGTGGGGCCCTTGTAGGGCACCAGGTCAACCACATTGAATGTGGGGCTTACTCCGTACTCTTCAGGGAGGTCCAACACGTAAGCATTGGTGCCAAGGCGTCTCAGCACCTGGAAGGGGCCAGCTCCACTCGACCTCAACTTCGAAGTATTCCCAGGGAACAACCTCTCAGTTCTCACCATCACAAAATCACCAATCTGGAATTCTTGGTGGCGGCGGTGGGAGTCAGCAGACTTCTTGTAAATCTCGTTGCTCTTGTTGATGTTTTTGCGAATGTTTCCATGCAACTCTGTGAATGTTGATTCACTAGTGGATAAAGGGGGTCCTGGACAACCAAATGGGGACCTAGCATGCAGTGGCGCTACATAGACTTCGATGGACCTAGGGGGACCGGGACATCCATAGATGAGACTATCATGCAAAGGGGTGTTTGATGCCGGGGGTCCAGGACATCCATGAATGCTTTCTTCATGTTTTGTCTTCACTTGGATTGGCCTAGGGGGGCCTGGACATCCAGATGTAAACCTATCATGCTTAGGAGTCATGTGGACCTTGATGCACTTAGGTGGTCTGGGGCAGCCACAAGTGGCCCTATCATGAATGAGATGGATGAAGAGTGGGGGAGGACCCGTTTGTTCAAATGTAATCCTGTCGTGCACTGGACCTAGTGTGTATGTGACACAAATGACATGACTAGCCTTACCACATGATGCAGAATGTTGTGACATATGTATTTCTATCAAGATGGTCCCATCTTTAGGTGGGGGTGGATTTGGGGGTTTCCACTCATAGGGGTCGAAGGGGTCCAAGAAGGTGGACATTTTGGGATAGGTCACTTCCTCATTTCCTAGGTGGACGTCACCCTCGGTCATGGCTCTCATAGTGTGAACTAAGTAGTGGAATGGGTGGGTTGGGTTCAACATGGTGGATGAGGGTAGGAGGGAGTGGGTGGTGGGTAAGGCGGCTAGGTCCCATGGGTTCAATGTCTTCCATAGGGAGGGATCAAAGGGGTCATGGAATGTGTTACCAAGGAAGGGGTATTCTATCTCCTCAAGGTCTTCAAATGATGGTGAGTCCTCCTCCTCAAATGTGGTATTTGAACCGAAGTCCTTGGCGGGTTGGTTGGCCATGAATGGAAGGCTTGGCATCCTACCCGAAATAAGCAACTCTAATTTGTGGAGAGCATCGGACTCCTCGGGTGTAGGGAGGAATAACAGAAGGTCACTAGTGTAGCAACCCATAGTGTAAGTGGAGGAGATGGATCCGACACATAAGTGTAGGAGGTCAAGGCTCCTAGGTTGGTCGGCTACAGTGGTCAACAGGTCAGTTAGCTCCATTTGCCAAGCTATTCCTTTAAGAAAGTCCCCTAGTGTCTCCACCTGATAGGATGATTGGATTGTGGTGTGGTAGGTGGGTAAGGGTACTATAGGGAGGTTTTGTTCCATAGGAGGGCAAACATGGGCCATGAGATCTCTAAATGGGTTCTCCTTTAGCCAACGCGAAAGGGGTTCTCCTAAGATGAGCTCGGCCCCTACTAGGGAGGGTGGTGTAAGGTGAAGTCCACCATGTGAAGTTTCTTCTTCTTCCAGGACATGGGTGATCTCCATGGCGGGGGTTGGGTCCGGAGTACTCACCACTATGGGGTTGGGTATGGGGATCATGATTTTCTTCACCAAGGAGGTGAGTAAGTCCATTGCTTGTGGGGTGATGATGACTGGCATGTGGCTCTTTTGGGGTGGTGAGTAATGGGGGACTTGGGATAGGATGGGGAGGGGTAGGAGTGGAGGCCTAGGTTGGGCATCTTGTAACTCATGGGAGAGGGTGCACCCCATTTGGCTCACCGGGTCTTCTTTGGGTAGGAATGAGTTCTCTTGACCTATTTGGGCCTCATATTCTTCTTCCCAATCTAGGGGAGCCTTATAGTCTTCGGTCACCTCCGTAAGTTCCTTTTGGAAATGGGTGGGATGAGGATTTGTGGAAGCTTGTGGGGTGTGGGTTTGATGGGGAATGTTGGGTTGGGTGATGGCCAATTTGGTTTGAATGGTGGTGGTGATCGGGATAGGAGTCATTTGGGGTGGTGGAGTTTGGGGCCTAAGGGAAGTGAAGATCTTCCTGATCTCAACCCTTATCTCTTCCAATGAATCTAGGGGTCCTTTGGGTGGTGGGGTTTGGGTCCTAATGGAGGCCTTGGGTTGAATGGGAGGAAGAGGGGGAGTGGGAGTGCTCCTCGGGTTATGGTCCTTACGGTAGGAGTGGGACGGTCGGGGAGCGTAGATCTTCCTAAGCTCACTCTTCATCTCTTCCCATGAGTGAATGGGCTCTTGTCCCCAAACCCTTCTGAATCTCTCTTTGTGTTCCCACATTTTCTTAGCTAGACCCCGAAGTCGTGCCTTGGCCCTGCGGACTCTCTCGTACCCATATACCCAAGTACTTTCAAAGTCCCTTTCCATGGTATTCTCCCACCTAAGATAGGCATGAGGATAAATTCCATCAAAATGAAGGTCCTCATCTACAATGTAGTCCATGTGGAGGGGGTCAATCGGACCATGTGACCAACGAGGGGTATGCATGAGGATCGGGTGATGAATGCAAATGCCCTAGGACAAGACTTAGTAGAGACAAGTCTAGAACTTGCTCTGATACCAAGTTGATGTGACACAAAATGCAGCGGAGACTTTGATTCCTTGGACCTAATTCGCAATCACAATTACAAGGCGCCGAGAATATGTTAAAGCTACCAACGCACCGCGCACACACGATTCCCGTGATGACCCGGTGATGCCGAGGCGAGGTGATGGAGATAGCCCCTGACTGGTTAGAGGACCAGCACCACTTTAGTTAGCCCTCCCGAAGGTTTGAAAGCCCACAAACAAGGGCGGCCGGATGCCTTAGGGGCACGGGGTCACTCGCTCACTTATGGCCACGGTGACCACACTGAAAGGTGGCGCCGGGATCGGGCACTCGCTCTCCTACCGGCCGATATGTTTCACGGATATTAAATAAACAGATATAAGGAGGCAAGGGCAGGAGGCTCACCTGGTTGGTTTGAGGAAACCAACCCCGGTCGGAGACGAGGGCGAGCGGGGAAGTGTGGGTTCCCCGCACACTGCGCCGATGAAGCTTCAGTCCTGTTTAAAAGTACAATCACTACACCTCGCGCAGGAGGGTGATCTCGGGGGTGGGAAATATTCAAGTACAATCAACACTACCTCCACGCAGGGAGGGGCGGTCAGCCGGCCAGGCGGGGAAGGGGGATTCGCCGGAAGGTGCGCGGGTGAAGCCGAAACGGAAGCTCCCTGTTCTGCTATGTTGGCTGACTGCCAGTCGCTGTAGAGACCGTAAATCACGCTCCGGAATTTCGCCGGAGGCGAGACCAGCGTAGAATTCCTCGTATCTGGCACGCAGATGATCCTGAATTTCCCCGATTTCTTCTGCTACAGATGCCGGTCCAGGTCGGGCTTTGGACAGAGTGGCAGGTTCTGGCCACAGTCACTATCTGGCATGAACAGTGACTTGCAGAAGCCACACCGGTCGCTCCTGAGTGCCGAATCTCGAACCGTTGGAGGTGTTGGAACCGTGGATGAAGCCTCTGCGCTGCAAAACTGACGGGGAAGTCGTCCGTTGTCAGGGTGGACTGGGGGACGCCGATGAGTGGGAGCTGGTCGCTGCAGACTGGGGGAGGCAGACCCGCGCGACTGTAGGGGAAAAATCAGAACTTTGGCTCCCGGATGCCGAAGGTGGTTCTGCTTCTTGCTCCTGGACGGGGACAGGTGGAGGAAGATATTCGTAGAAGAACTTGTGGCTTGAATCTTCCAGTGGCTGGTCCGGGTAGATCTTCGAACAAGGTGGCAGCTTCTGCCGCAACAGCTACCTGGCATGAACAGTGACTTGCAGAAGTTGTCCCGGCCGCTCCCGGACACCAAATCTCGAACCGTCGAAGTTGTTGGAACCGTGGATGAACCCTCTTTGCGGGAAAACTGGTGGGAAGCCGTCTGATGTCGGGGCGGACTGAGGGATGCCGATGAGTGGAGGCAGGTCACTGCCACCTGTGGGAGACAGACCCGACCAGTCGAGGTAGAAAGACCATAACTCTGACCTATGGATGCCGAATGTGATTCCGCTTCCTGATCCTGGAAGAGGATAGGACGTGGAAGAACTTTGTTGAAGAACTCTTAGTCTGAATCCTCCGCCGTTTGTTGTGGTACAGCTTCAAATCAGGTTCAGGAACTCTGCAGAGGGAGCCCAGCGCAGTCGGGGGAGAATGGTTCTCCCGGACAGCCCCGAACTCAGAATGGGACGAGATCACCTCGCCTGCAAAGATAACTGGACGACCTTTCCAGAATGGTATGGTACGCCTTCAGAAGACGCCGTATGAATCCGTGGATTCTTCAGCAAGTCGACCCTTTCTCTGCCACCTGCAGACTTGGGCAAAGGGAAAGAGATAGTGGTGGAACTAGGCTAATGGAAGAACAATGGGGAAGGGGGTTGGGGGGGGGCTGCGACCTAGGGAGGTGAAGGGGCTGGGAATGAATGGGGTGCAGTCCCCAAAGGGAGGAAAATTTGAATTTTAGCTTGGGAGGGGTGAAGGGTGTGCTTGGGGAAGTGAGGGGGTGTATGGGGAATGCCAAGGGGTGCCTTGGAAGAGGGAGAGGTGCCTAGGAGAAAGGGATTCCACCTAGGGGTTGGAGGGGACTTAAATGGGAGGTATGGGGAAGGGGGAGGGGTCTTAATTAGAGGTGAATAGGGAGGAGAGAGAGTGAATTTCGAATTTGGGGTGGGGAGGAGAGAGAGAGAGAGAGAGAATGAGAGAGCTAGAGAGAGAGAGGGGGGGCACTTATGCTCAAATATTCAATACTTCATTAGCTTCAAAAGAGGGGGTTTGGGGTCCTATATATAGGAAAACCCAATTTACAAAGAAGTCCTCATGAAATGGACAAATGACGGAAGACCAAGAGGTGGGGAGAGGGGCGCCCATGGGTCAGACCAAAGAAATGGCCCAATAAGACCTACTAGCCCCATTAGCCCACTAGCCTACATACAAGCATAAGTAAATAACATGATAACCTAGTAACATGACTCAAAACATAGGCAAATACATCAAAATGACTCAAGAAAATAGGAAAATGTAATAGGATGATAAGCACCAATGTTCCGTCTGAAGAAGGGCTGCTCCCTAGCTGCCTCCGGGAGGGAGAGAAGTGCCAAGCCAGAGGGTATGTGGTGTGATGCCCTCATCACCACTGCCGCGCAAATATGTCAAGCCCAAGGTGGTCTCCAATATCACAGCATCCGGAGACATGGGCAGAACAGCACCCCCGGCATTATACCCTGAAGCTAATGAAGTGCGGGTCGCTCGGCGGCGCAATCATATTGAAATCCCGAATGGACTCACCAAGCCAACTCCCGGTCTTGATAACCCTACTGCCGAGCCTTTCAAAACTTGGGAGGTGACACATGAAGATGGACCTAGTAGCTTGTTCTATACGGCTGAAGAGCACCCTTCTTGGGAACACACATACTGCAGCCTCCCCGAAGATATAAGCAACCCGCCGGTTCCCGTCAAGGGTCTGGCATTCACGACTGAGCGAATGACCAGGATGTTTCAGAAGCAACACATCCCCCCCCCCGATCAGTCTTTAAAGCGCAAGGAAGCCTTCCAGAAAATGTGGTATCCCGTAAATCTGGATAGGGAAATGAGACGTGTCTCTCAACATCCGGGGTTGGGCTTCACCCTGGAAGAATATTACTACAGTGGGCGATACGAGGTGGACACCATCTCCACCTTCTATCCTACTGAAGATGGCCTGCTGGGGGCAACTTTTGATGAATACCCGACGGAAGCTGAGCATGTTGAACTGGCTCAACCCGGAAATCAAGAAATAAAGACCTCGGTCCCCTGCCGATGCTGGGAGCAGGTCTACCCTAAAGAGGCGGCCCTTCAAGCCAAATTTGATACGGCTAGCAGCAGTGAAGCCGAAGATACTAAAGAAGCAGGAATTTCTCCCTCCAGTAAAGTCCCACTGATGATAACTTCAGCACCCCTTCTGCCAATCGGGGAAGCCTCGGTCGACTCTGATCAAGAGGAACACGCTGCCAAGAAAGAAAAAGCCACTTCTATGGAAGATACAACTGCCCCAGAAGGCGAGACCTCCTCAACTTCTGCTACAAAATCGGGATGCTGTCCAAGCCCTGCAATAAACAACTACCAGCCTGTCACGGCTGCATCCTCATCTACAAAGACTAAAGCTGCTCTCTCTCCCTTAGGAGCTGCAACGGCAGTGGATTTGCTAATAGAACAATCCTCACAGTCGCTACTACAAGAAACAGAGAATCCTCAAGAGGCTCTGATGATGTCAGATGAGGAAGTCGAAGAACTCGACCCTCAAGATGGTATTCCAGACTTCGTTGACCTCCAGTCGGCACCTCTGGAGATAGAAGAAGGAGGCCAAGCCACAGTCGACGAACTGATAGAAGTCAACTTGGGAAATGAAGAGGACCCTAGGCCTACCTTCCTCAGTGCCCAACTGTCCCCAGAAGAACGGGAGCTGTACACCTAGCTGCTGCTAGAGTATCGGGATTGCTTCGCCTGGACTTACAAAGAAATGCCCGGTCTAAATCCCGCTGTCTCACAACATGAGCTGGCAATCAGCCCTGAGGCCCAGCCGGTGAAGCAACCACAGCGACGCATGAGGCCAGAACTCATTACTCAAATTTGTGCTGAAATCGACAAGCTTATTGACGTGGGATTTGTTGAAGAAAATCAGTACACCACATGGCTGGCGAATATCATCCCCGTGAAAAAGAAGAATGGACAAATTCGGATATGTGTCGACTTCCGAGATCTAAATAAAGCCTGCCCCAAAGATGACTTTCCAGTGCCAATAACAGAAGTCATGATCGATGCTACAACCGGCCATGAGGCCCTATCATTCATGGACGGGTCATCCGGTTACAATCAGATTTGGATTGCGAAGCATGACAGGGTCCATACTGCTTTCCGAACCCCTAAAGGCATTTATCATTATAAGAGGATGCCATTCGGACTAAAGAATGCCGGCGCAACTTATCAGCGCGCAATGACCAAAATCTTTGATGAGTTGCTCTACCACAAGGTCGAGTGCTACATAGATTATCTGGTGGTCAAAACCAAAAGAAAAGAAGATCATCTGCAAGACCTCTGGATTGTTTTTCAGAGGCTGTGGCAGTATGAGCTGAAAATGAACCCCATGAAATGTGCGTTCGGAGTGTCGAGCGGGAAGTTCTTGGGCTTCATTGTCCGATACCGGGGGATCGAGATAGACCCCGCAAAAATCAAAGAAATTCAGGAGCTACCTCCACCAAGGAATATCTCTGAGCTGAGATCACTACAGGGCCGCTTGGCTTATATCCGGCAGTTCATTTCCAATTTGTCAGGGCGATGCCAGCCTTTTCACAAACTGATGATGAAAGATGTTCCCTTTTATTGGGATGAAGATTGCCAAACGGCCTTCGACAAGCTGAAAGACTATCTGAAGACTCCTCCAATGCTGGGCGCACCGGTGAAAGGACGGCCATTGATACTATATATAGTAGCTACACATAACTCCCTAGGGGCAATGCTGGCCCAGAATAATGAAGAAGGGAAAGAGCAAGCCCTCTATTACCTCAGTCAGAGACAGGTCAGAACTGAGGAGAAATATACTTATAATGAGAAGGTCTGTCTGTCACTGGTCTTCACAGTTAAGAAGCTTCGACACTACATATTGTCGCACGAAATCAGCCTGGTATCCAAAGAGGACCCCCTGAAATATATTATGTCCCAGCCGGCACTCAAAGGTCGCCTGGGCAAATGGGCAGTAATTCTAATGGAGTTTGACATCTCCTCTGTGCCGCGGAAGGCCGTCCAGGGCCAAGCTATTGCAAACTTCTTCGCTGAGCACCCAGTACCCGGGGACTGCCCGTTGGAACCGGAGCTTCCTGAAGATGAAACCCTGGAAGCCGTTCAAGTGCGGCCCTCCTTATGGTAGCTATATTTCGATGGCGCTTCCAGAATTGACACCTCTGCCACTGGATCGGCCAGGGTCAGGGCAGGAGTAGGCATAGTCCTGAAATCCCCAGTGGGGGAAGTGGTGCACACATCTTGCTCGATAAACAAGCATTGCACGAACAACGAAGCAGAGTATGAAGCCCTGATAATCGGGTTATAAATTGCTCTATCCATGGAAATTCAGATGCTGGAAGCATTCGGAGACTCCATGCTAGTTATAAAACAACTGGAAGGAGAGTTCGATGTGAGAAAGTAAGAACTTCTCCCCTATCATCACCTGGCAAACCGCCTGATGTCGAGATTCTACTTCATCAGCATCAAGCATATCAACCAAGGCCAGAATGCTCAGGCAGACGCCCTCGCTAAGCTGGCCAGTTCGTTGGCAGTCCCGCCAGACACAAGCCTGAATATAACGGTGATCAATCGCCGACAAGTCCCCAGTGTAACAGAAGTCTTAGCCGACGAGAAATAAATTGAGGTGGAAGTCGTCGAGGGGGTTCAGCAGCCCGATTGGCGAGAACATCTCCTGCGGTGGTTTCAACACCAACAGCTCCCAAAAGAAAAAGAACATAGAATGAAGCTCCTGAGGGTCAAGGACTCTTACGAGATGAGAAGCAGAACCCTGTTCTGAATAATGGCAGATGCCCGAAGGAAAGTCCTACTTCATTGCTTGTCTTCAATAGAGGTGGGACAGGTGATGCAAGAAGTCCATTCGGGATCAGCTGGAGCACACCAGGCTGGCCCAAAGATGAAAATTGAGATAAAGAAATTAGGTTACTATTGGCCCACTATGTTTGATGATTGCTGCAAGTTCGCCAAGGCTTGTCAGAAATGTCAAGAACACGCTAACGTGGCAAGGAGACCTCCAGTGCCATTACATCCGACCCTACCAAGCTGGTCGTTTGCTCAGTGGGGCACGGACGTGGTAGGGCCGCTATCAGCATCTTCATCAGGGTGCAGATATATCTTAGCAGCTACAGACTACTTCTCCAGATGGGCAAAGGCGGTCGTATTGAGAGATGTAACCGGGGAACTGGTCGCAAGATTCTTCCGACAGAATATAATATTCCGGTTCGGGATCCCTATCCGAATTATCTCTGATAATGGCAGCCATTTCAGAAACCAGAAGGTTTATCGAATGGCCGACAAATACAAGATTGACTGGAGGACATCATCCCTCTACAACCCTCAAGCCAATGGACTCGCAGAAGCCTTCAACAAGACACTATGCATGTTGCTGGCAAAGACTGTCAAGTCTAATAAAAAAGATTGGGAAGAAAGGATGTACGAAGCGCTCTGGGCCTATCGTACTGTCTACAAAACCCCAACCGGCTGTTCACCTTTCTCCCTCGTCTACGGGTCGGAGGCTGTGGTGCCAGTCGAATTAGAAGTTCCTTCGCTGTGAGTCACCGTCCAGCATGGACTAGCCAGTGTTGAACAGACAAATGCAGAAAGAAGATTGGAAGAGCTCGCCGAGCTCGAAGGAAAACGCCTCCGGGCACAACAAAACATCCAACTCTACCAAGCTCGCATGACCCGTGCTTTCGATAAGCTGATCAAAGGCCGAGAATTCAAGAAAGGAGACCTGGTGATGGTTAAAAGAAGAGAAGTGATGGCCTCCAACCCCAAGGGGAAGTTGGTCGAAAACTGGATCGGACCATATATCGTCCGTCGAGTATATGAAGGGGGTGCCTACGTCCTGGTGGACCACAAAGGAGTCGTCCAGTTCTCTCCCCTTAACGGAAAGCATATAAAGCTGTACCACACAGCTCAACCGGCATTCCCAGAATGACCGTCATTCTTTACCCTTGGTTTAGTGGCGCTCCGCCCTAGCCAAGCCACCTTTATCTTGCTTTAGTGGCATTCCGCCCTAGACGAGCTACCCATATCTTGGTCTAGTGGCACTCCGCCCTGATCGAGCTATCTTTCTTTGGTCTAGTGGCACTCCGCCCTGATCGAGCTATCCTTCCTTGGTTTAGTGGCACTCCGCCCTTGCCAAGCTACCCTTACCATGGTTTAGTGGCACTCTGCCCTAGCCGAGCTACCCTTCCTTAGTTTAGTGGCACTCCGCCCTAGCCGAGCTACCCTTATCTTGGTCTAGTGGCACTCCGCCCTGACCGAGCTACCCTTCCTTGGTTTAGTGGCACTCCGCCCTAGCCAAGCTACCCTTATCTTGGTATAGTGGCACTCCACCCTAGCCGAGCTACCTTTATCTTGGTCTAGTGGCACTCCACCCTAGCCGAGCTATCCTTCCTTGGTCTAGTGGCACTCCGCACTAGCCGAGCTATCCCTCCTTGGTTTAGTGGCACTCCGCCCTAGCCGAGCTACCCTTATCTTGGTCTAGTGGCACTCCGCCCTGACCGAGCTACCCTTCCTTGGTTTAGTGGCACTCCGCCCTAGCCGAGCTACCCTTATCTTGGTCTAGTGGCACTCCACCCTAGCCGAGCTACCCTTATCTTGGTCTAGTGGCACTCCGCACTAGCCAACCTATCCTTCCTTGGTCTAGTGGCACTCTGCACTAGCCGAGCTATCCCTCCTTGGTTTAGTGACACTCTGCCCTAGCCGAGCTACTCTTCCTTGGTTCAGTGGCACTCTGTCCTAGCCGAGCTACCCTTCCTTGGTCTAGTGGCACTCCGCCCTGATCGAGCTATCTTTCCTTGGTCTAGTGGCACCCCGCCCTAGCCGAGCTACCCTACCTTGGTCTAGTGGCACTCCGCCCTGATCGAGCTATCCTTCCTTGGTTTGGTGGCACTCCGCTCTAGCCAAGCTACCTTTATCTTGGTTTAGTGGCATTCCGCCCTAATCGAGCTATTCTTCCTTAGTTTAGTGGCGCTCCGCCCTGGCCAAGCTACCCTTATCTTGGTCTAGTGGCATTCCGCCCTGACCGAGCTACCTTTCCTTGGTCTAGTGGCACTCCGCACTAGCCGAGCTATCCCTCCTTGGTCTAGTGGCATTCCGCCCTAGCCGAGCTACCTTTCCTTGGTCTAGTGGCACTCCGCCCTGATCGAGCCACCTTCCCTTGGTCTAGTGGCATTCCGCCTTGGCCGAGCTCTCGAAAGAATACACCATATTGCCATTACGGGCCCTACGCCCGAATCAGCGAAAGAGCATTCCTTTGCGTTAGCATTCAGCCCTTGCTAACGAATGAACTACTCTGCTCGGCACGAGGCCCGGTGCCCCAGCCAACAGCCGTCTACTATCAACCGAGGGTCGGACATCACGCTTCGACCTACCACCCTTTGTATCAAAAAAAAAGAAGAAAAGAAAAGAAAAATGGGGTTAAAAATAGAGATACTCCGCCAGACATGCTCCTATATTAGGACAAGTGCAAAAATGGCTATAACCTAGCTGTGACGAAAACCCGAAAGGGCGCTACAGGCAAAATCGGGTACCCCGCCACGTGAAAACCCGAAAGGGCGCGTGGGCAAAAGCAAGAGGGGGTTGGCTTCGACGAAAACCCGAAAGGGCGCTGATGCGGGACGAGACACAGACACGACAAGCTCACGGTTGTCCCTTAACGAGGGAAGCGTCGGACGTGCACGGTTGAGAAACCGGCAAGAGCTAGGGTGGTCAATTCACACTTTCGTGCCCGGATCGGGTCACGGGACGGTAACGCTCTCTCTCGCAGCAGCGGTGATATAAATATAAAGCGAGCTACGATCCTAGAACATGCTCTCTAGCAGTGGCATAAACAAGTATATATGAAAATAAGCAAATGCCGAGTGTAGGGAGCGAGAATGATACCTCCACGCGCTCGGCGTGGGGAAGACGGACCCGGCTGAAACTCGTACTCCCGGAACAATAATACACAATATTACAGCAATACACATCACTGCCCACTCCACGCAGGGAGGTAAAGGGCTACACAATGGGGTCCGGGAGGACCGAATTCGGGTTTACGGGCGGCTTCTCGCGTTGATTCGGCAACACCCGAACTAGTGACGGTGGGGCCCACGTGCTGTCCGGAGGGGCCGTGTGGGACCCGGTGGCACCGCTGTAGTGGAGACGCTTGGGGAAGCGTTCCCTGGGCTGGCGGCATGCTGGTTCACCGGCCGGAGGCCGGGCGGCTCCGTTCGGCACCGGTCGGAATGACTGGCCCCGGATCTGCAGCTTCTAGTTTTCAGCGCGCGTCCTGGCAAGAACGGGCCTTGCGACCAGCCCCGATGTCAGAATGCGACGAAACTGATGCCGTTGGAAAGCTTCTTCAAAGGGCTTCAACCCTATGGGATTACAGAAAAATAACAAAGCATGTACTTCTGATTGGCAAATTTTGAATATTACTATTGTACAGTGTCTGAACTCTCAGACTAGCAGGGAACTTTCATGAGAGTTGCCTTTGACCGATATGTGAACGTCCGAATCTGAAGTTATGGTCTTCAGCAAAGTTGTAGGAAATCAAGCTAGAAAATTGAGACTATTTTTTATGAAGGGTTTGGAGGTGGCAGTGATTGGTTCTGATTTTTGAACTGGAAGGTGATCGGATCTGGGAATTAGCTGAAAACACTGTAGCAAAGATAGAACACAAATTTTGGAAAATGGATAAAGGATGAATCAAAAATCAAGAAAAATGGTGGATGTAGGGGATGATGGAGAGAATGCCCAGTAAAATTGGGATCTCCAACAAAAATCAAAAAGAAGGTCAGAGATGGGAAACTCAGAGCTACTCTCACTGTAGACAGAGACAGGACAGATTTGGGAGTGATTGAAGACCAAAATTGTAAAAATATCAAACGAATGATTTTCGACCTGAATGCTTTTGTGGATGATGGGATGGAAGATAGGAACACACCATAAAAATTACAAACCACGAAGAGGCCGTGGCTGGTATTAGGAATTTTGGGAAGACACCTCTGTCCAGCAGGATAGAAAATCGAAGACGGATTCACGGCGGCTCGAAGGTGACACGAACGGCGGCGGCGGCGGCGGCGACACCAATGAAGATCAGAGGTTGAGAGGTGGAGATAGAAGATTGATACACTCTAGAATTGGGGGTTTGAGGAGAGGAAACCAGGGGGAGAGGAAGGGGGCGCAAGGAGCTTCCAAGTTTCACACAAATTTTTGGAATTTTCACTAATTTCCACATGAAAATACAACATTTTATATGCTTCCAATCTAATCTAATGTAGACCCTTGGATCTAGGGATGGGGATTGAAGGGTTGGGATGAAGTGTGAACAACACACACAAAAATAAAATTAATTACAAGGAAGGGGGCGGCCTATTGACTATATGGAATGGGTTGAAAAATTAGGTGGCCTACCTTGGACAAAATGAGCCACTTGTCTACCATGTGTCCATATGACTAGTCCATCCTTCTAGATGTCCACCTAGGATGGTTTACTAGCCCCACAAGGTGACATGGACCAATGGGAAAGGGCTGAGGGCCCCCTAGCTAGACCTACTACACAATTGCACAAAAACCCACACAATCCATGGGAATGACTCATTGGCTTATAAAGTCTTACATTTGCGTACATACTTTCCCAAGGATATAAACACAAACTAAAAGGACATAAATGTAAAAGAAAAAGTACATGCTCGGCGTCGATTCCCATCAACTCTCTTCGGGTGGGAGGAACTCGACCCCGTCGAGTAGGGGTATGGGTGCTCAGGTACTCCGACGGATACGTCACCGTGCCAAGTAACGCTGGTATACTCCACTCCAAGTGACCGTCACTTGCTCATTCCATATATACTCGATATGCACAAGCTGCTATGGGCTAAAGGTGGACACTCCGGGTGGGGCACTCTCAAAAGGGGAGGTGGCGGCTCGAAGACTCACTAGGAATCACCGCTGAGTCCCTGTAGGTGACTAGATCCGGGTGTAGATATGGAACCGATTTCATACTCATCGAGTGAGTCCAATCGCCTCTTACTCATAAGAGAATGACAACGAGCTGACACAAGACACATGCAGACTCACCATGCACTAACACACATATGCAAACCACATAAATAAGAAACAAACTCATGCATGACTCTAGACAAATCTAGTGTTAGTCCGACCCGTACATGGATGACGGCGGGCCAGGACACCCGAATGTGTGCCATGCATGTATTTGACGTAACCGGAGGTTGACATCATGGGGAACCCCTAGACATCCTACGATGCACCAATCATGGACATTGGGCTTGGATGTGGGAAGTCCGGGAGGTGCGGGTGGTTTAGATGGATCGGGGAAACCAAAGTTTTCATTACCCCCGAATGAAGGTTCGGACCTATGACTATGTGGAGGTTGCTTGGCCCGAGTGGAAAAGGCTTGATAGTGAACTCCGCGGAGGAAGTGGAGTGAAGATGGCGGCTCGGGAGATTCACTAGTGAGGGGATCAAAAGGGTCGAAGAAGGTATGACCCCGTGAGATGGGTTCCAACATGACATGGTCCCGATCGTGAAATTCTTGAAGGTGCGAGTGGTCACCTTCCTCCGTCATGGGAGATGGGACCGTGTATAGGAAATATGACTCCTCCCTCGGAAGCAAAGTCATGAAGTCGGGCTCATCCGGTAGCGGGAGAAGTAGAAGAACCTCCGTGGTGACACAACCAACGGTGCACTATGAGGTAATGGACCCGAAGGCCGGATGGGTGAAGCTATGACTCGTGGGTTGGTCGAAGCCTCCGGCCAACATATGTGTCAACTTCCATTGCGTGTCTAGTCCCATAACAAGATCGTCCAACGTGTCAACATGGTGACTAGATCGAAATGTGGTATGGAAGGAGTTGACCGGCACTAGAGGTAGGATGGGGTCCATAGATGGGAAGGGAGGTGGGACCAAGCCATCCTTGAGCCAACTAAGAAGCGGCTCGGCTATGAAAAGCGTACCCGTTAGAAACACGGGTGGCTCGGGCCTTGGTGGTTCCAAATGAGAGGATTCCGAATCAAATTCGGAAATAGAGAGTGATGACATTGGAGCTCTCATGGGTGAGGAAGGAATGTCCTTCTCGTGGTGAAGGGGTCCTTGGGGTGGCTCCGGGAACAACCAATCTACCCCGATAGACCGATCTAGGCTAGTACTAAACCGATCTAGGCTTGTACTAAACCTTTGCACTTGTCCCATCATGGCTTGGAACATTGCACCCACTTCATCGGGACTATAGGCTCGGGATGCGGCCATGGTTGTAAAGATGATGTTGGGTCTCCTAGGAATGGAGATGCAAGACCATTTTTTTTTAAGTTTAAAAGTAAAATGTGATGCTAACTAATGCACCTAGACATAACCAAAACTCGGTACGCGGCGGAGATAACCGATCCGAAGACCACTCGCGTAAGTGTGCGACCTTCCCGATAGGCGTAGCCTAACGTTCGGACAACACCTTTTGATATACCCGGTTATTGGGATGCAATGCAAAAGATACTTTTTTTTTGACACCCTAGACTCAACTTTCTCTGATACCACATTGATGCGGGACGAGACACGAACATGACAAGCTCGCGGTTGTCCGTTAACAAGGGAAGCGTCGGACGTGCACGGTTGAGAAACCGGTAAGAGCTAGGGTGGTCAATTCACACTTTTGTGCCCGGATCGGGTCACGGGACGGTAACGCTCTCTCTCGCAGCAGCGGTGATATAAATATAAAGCGAGCTACGATCCTAGAACATGCTCTCTAGCAGTGGCATAAACAAGTATATATGAAAATAAGTAAATGCCGAGTGTAGGGAGCAAGAACGATACCTCCACGCGCTCGGCGTGGGGAAGACGGACCCGACCGAAACTCGTACTCCCGGAACAATAATACACAATATTACAGCAATACACATCGTTGCCCACACCACGCAGGGAGGTAAAGGGCTACACAATGGGGTCCGGGAGGACCGAATTCGGGTTGATGGGCGGCTTCTCGCGTTGATTCGGCAACACCCGAACTAGTGACGGTTGGGCCCACGTGCTGTCCGAAGGGGCCGTGTGGGACCCGGTGGCATCGCTATAGTGGAGACGCTTGGGGAAGCATTCCCTGGGCTGGCGGCACGCTGGTTCACCGGACGGAGGCCGGGCGGCTCCGTTCGGCACCGGTCGGAATGACCGGCCGCGGATCTGTAGCTTCTGGTTTTCAGCGCGCGTCCCGGCAACAATGGGCGCTGCGACCAGCCCCAACGTCGGAATGCGACGAAACTGGCGTCGTTGGAAATCTGCTTCGAAGGGATTCAACGCTATGGGATTATAGAAAAATAGCAAAGCCTGTACTTCTGATTGGAGAATTTTGAATGTTGCTGGTGTATAGTGTCTGAACTCTCAGACTAGCAGGGAACTTTCCTGAGAGTTGCCTTTGACCGATATGTGAACGTCTGAATCTGAAGTTATGGGCTTCAGCAAAGTTGTAGGAAATCAAGCTAGGAAATCGGGAATATTTTGTATGAAGGGTTTGGAGGTGGCTGTGATTGGTTCTGATTTTTGAACTGGAAGGTGATTGGTTCTAAATTTTGAACTGGAAGGTGATCGGATCTGGGAATTAGCTGAAAACACTGTAGTAGAGATAGAACATGAATTTTAAAAATGGATAGAGGGCGGATCAAAAATCAAGAAAAATGGTGGATGTAGGGGATGATGGACAGAACGCTCAGTAAAATTGGAGCCCCAACAAAAATCAAAAAGAAGGTCGGAGATGGGAAACGCAGAGCTGCTGTCACTGTAGATAGAGACAGGACAGATCTGGGAGTGATTGAAGACCGAAATTGCAAAAAATATCAAACGAAAGATTTTCAACCTTAATTTTTTTGTGGATGATGGGATGGAAGATAGGAACACACCATAAAAAGTACAAACCAAGAAGAGGTCGTGGCTGGTAGCAGGATTTTCGTGAAGACACCTCTGTCCAGTAGGATAGAAAACCGAAGACGGATTCGCGGCGGCTCGAAGGCGGCACGAACGGCGGCGGCGGCGGCACCAATGAAGATCAGAGGTTGAGAGGGGGAGATAGAAGATTGATACACTCTAGAATTATGGGTTTGAGGAGAGGAAACCAGGGGGAGAGGAAGGGGGCGCAAGGAGCTTCCAAGTTTCACACAAATTTTCTTAATTTTCACTAATTTCCACATGAAAATACAACATTTTATATGCTTCCAATCTAATCTAATGTAGACCCTTGGATCTAGGGATGGGGATTGAAGGGTTGGGATGAAGTGTGAACAACACACACAAAAATAAAATTAATTACAAGGAAGGGGGCGGCCTATTGACTATATGGAATGGGTTGAAAAATTAGGTGGCCTACCTTGGACAAAATGAGCCACTTGTCTACCATGTGTCCATATGACTAGTCTAACCTTCTAGATATCCACCTAGGATGGTTGACCAGTCCCACAAGGTGACATGGACCAATGGGAAAGGGCTGAGGGCCCCCTAGCTGGACCTACTACACAATTGCACAAAAACCCCCACAATTTATGGGAATGACTCATTGGCTTATAAAGCCTTACATTTGCGTACATACTTTCCCAAGGATATAAACACAAACTAAAAGGACATAAATGCAAAAGAAAAAGTACATGCTCGGCGTCGATTCCCATCAGGCGCCTAAGTCAGTAAAGTGGTAATCTAAAAAAATTCCTCTTTTGTTCTCCGCCCGCTGAAACTCCAAAAAGGGACAATCATCAAAAGTCCCGCCGGAGATCCTCTAACAAACCCATGTTCGACCCTCGTCATCATCGGTGAGATCGATCGATCTCTGCCCCTAAATTGGACCTTCCGTCCTTGTTAATAATCCTACCTTTGCTTCGGCATGTGACCCATGTTGATGAGCAAACCCATGTTCGACCCTCGTCATCATCGGCGAGATCGGTCGATCTCTACCCCTAACTTGGACCTTCCGTCCTTGTTAATAATCCTACCTTTGCTTCGGCATGTGACCCATGCTGATGAACAAACCCATGTTCAACCCTCGTCATCATCGGCAAGATCGGTCGATCTCTATCCCTAACTTGGACCTTCTATCCTTGTTAATAATCCTACCTTTGCTTCGGCATGTAACCCCTGCTGATAAGTAAATCTGTGTCTGACCCTCGTCATCACCGGCGAGATCGGTCAATCTCTACCCTTAACCTGGACCTTCCGTCCCTGTTAAGAACTATACCCTTTGCTTTGGCATTTAACCAATGTCGACGAATTAAACCAGGATCCGACCCCTGTCATCATCGACAAGGCCGATCGGCATTCTAGAGGGCAGGCTCTCCTGTGTCCCGGCTTCTTCCTTAAAAAAAAAAGAAGAGAAAATGATGGGGTTAAAAATAGAGATACCCCGCCGGCCTTGTTCTTATATTAGGGCAAGGGCAAAAATGGCTATAACACGACTGTAGCGAATACCCGAAAGGGCGTTACGGGCAAAATCGGGTACCCCGCCACGTGAAAACCTGAAAGGGCACGTAGGCAAAAGCAAGAGGGGGCTGGCTTCGGCGAAAACCCGAAAGGGCGCTTAGGTCAGTAATGTGAATAAAAAATTATATAAATGAATGATGAATAGTGATGATCCATCCTCCATCCTGAAGACCCTTTACAGGGTCGAAGCTGAGTCTTCATCCAATGTCCCACCTATATATGTATATATTTCCTACCCTTTTTGACCCTTGTCACCATCGGCAAGATCGGTCGCTACCCTTTTCGGTCCTTGTCATCATCGGCGAGACCGTCTACCCTTTTTGACCCTTGCCACCATCGGCAAGATCGGTCGCTACCCTTTCCGGTTCTTGTCACCATCGGCAAGACCGTCTACCCTTTTCGACCCTTGTCACCATCGGCAAAATCGGTCGCTACCCTTTCCGGTCCTTGTCACCATCGGCAAGACCGTCTACCCTGTTTGACCCTTATCACCATCGGCAAGATCGGTCGCTACCCTTTCCGGTTCTTATCATCATCGGCAAGACCGTCTACCCTGTTCGATCCTTGTCACCATCGGCAAGATCGGTCGCTACCCTTTCCGGTCCTTGTCATCATCGGCAAGACCGTCTACCCTTGTCGACCCTTGTCACCATCGGCAAGATCGGTCGCTACCCTTTCCGGTCCTTGTCATCATCGGCAAGACCGTCTACCTTGTTCGACCCTTGTCACCATCGGCAAGATCGGTCGCTACCCTTTCCGGTTCTTGTCATCATCGGCGAGACCGTCTACCCTTTTCAACCCTTGTCACCATCGGCAAGATCGATCGCTACCTTTTTCGGTTCTTGTCATCATCGGCGAGACCGTCTGCCCTTTTTGACCCTTGTCACCATCGGCAAGATCGGTCGCTACCCTTTCCGGTCCTTGTCATCATCGGCAAGACCATCTACCCTTGTCGACCCTTGTCACCATCGGTAAGATCGGTTGCTACCCTTTCCGGTTCTTGTCATCATCAGCAAGACCGTCTACCCTGTTCGACCCTTGTCACCATCAGCAAGATCGGTCGCTACCCTTTTTGGTCCTTGTCATCATCGGCAAGACCGTCTACCCTTTTCGATTCTTGTCACCATCGGCAAAATCGGTCGCTGCCCTTTCCGATCCTTGTCACCATCGGCAAGGTCGCTCGCTATCTTTTTTGGTTTTCGTTGCCTAGACTTACTGACTTTCCATCGACCCTGGTCGCCTTCGACAGGACCGGTCGACCTTTTCCCCCCTAAATCAGACTCCTCGTCCTCATCGAGCGGCAGACTATTTTTGCTCCATATAAACCCTATTAATGAATAAGCCGTATCCTCAGTTCCATCAGCTTCGACGGATTCAGCTGACGAGCCATCTGCCCTTATTTCCTAGCCCTGAAGAGGCCTCTATACCCTGTTGGGTCCCCCGGACTCTCGGCTTGCACTGGCCGTTGTTTAGTCTCGAGGATAGCCACGGCGCGGTGGAGCGAACACCTCACCCCTTTGCTGAAGGCGTGAGCGCTCTCTTGCCCCCGTGACCCACACGCTCGGACTAGAATCAACAGGCGAAGAAAAAAAAGTAGAAGAAGAATAATGAAAGAATGGAGTCGTCATTTAACAGCAAAATGAAGATTTTCATTCCTATAGAATAAAGGGTACATGTTACGCGGGGCATTCCCCGGAATACATGAAGTCCATCAAACAGAGGCAAATAGAAAAGAACTAAGGCAGATAGCGTCAGAAGATGTCCTCCAGCTCCGGAATGCCCAGGGAAGGATGGCGGGCTTGTTCTGCAATCTGAATTCAGTGGCCTCCAGCTGAGATAGTCTCTCCTCGAGGGAAGCAACTTGCCCCACTGCCATTTCTGCCTCCTCCACCCTCTGGACTTCCAAGCGTTCTACCTCTCGAAGCTCAACCTCTGCCCTTGAAAGTTCGGCGTGTAATTCCGCTATGCGGGCCGTGAGAAAGCTTCGACGCTGCAAAGACGCATTGGCATCATCCCTCATCCTCGCTGCAGTCCCTTTTAGAGAGATGAGAGCTGTTCGACATTCAGCCCGCTCCAGTGTTATGGCCGCCAGCTGGTCAGCTGCCTCCCGGCCTAAGAATTCCCTCCTGTTTACATATTTCAGAAGCAGGATCACCCGTGGAGTCCAGTCGTCCATGGGGCAACCAAAGGCCAACAGCAAGCGGGATAAGTGCTCTATCAAGCCCCATAGCTGAACATAAGTCAAATCTCTGTTGGCCGTTATGGTCTGCTGAAGGGTCCCTAAGAACTGCCACACAAGGTCACTCGAAGACTGGAGACCGAGCGGCGACGTCTTAGGTAGTTTAAACTCCACTCTGCCATCCATAGTGGCCCAGATATCGTCGCCCGTCCCAGAAGATGACGACGGCATGAGCTGCAATGCACTGGTATGGGGAACAACCGCGGTTGCCGATACGGTAGCTGGAGTCTCAATGACGACAATTTCCCTGCCAGCTTCCTGGGATGGAGGTGCAACAGGAATATCAAGAGCCAAGGACATCTGTTCTTCGACGATCTCTCCGGCTTCTATCTCGGGGGGGCCATCCCAAGCTCCTGTCAACTGAAGAGGAGACCATTCCAGGTGAAGCTCATCCGTCGGCCTTGTTACGCTCATGCCTCGATCACAACACCCATGTCTGGGGGGCATTTGTTAGCACTCATAATGTGATCGTCGGCGATCAAGCCATAAAGACGAATGATGCGGCCCGCTGAAGCACGAAAGCCGATAAAGATCAACATATTGAAGACTTCTCAAGCTGCCAGAACCTCAAGTCACCCCGTATGAACGCTAGGGACATCACCTCAGGAGAACCGAGATGAATTCACAACCAACCGGGAGTGCGACCAAGCCTGGCCAATGAACCGGCATCAACTCCATCGTGCCGTATACACTACACACATTGTCCGACCAAGGACGACGGTCTACCCAGTGGCTACCCACCTCATGAAAGGCTCTCCTGAGATGAAAGAGTCCCCTTAGCTCTTTAGAACGGAGGACCGAAAGCTCTATCGGCAGAAGATCCCGGTCACCCGGCACGGGTACGATTTCCCACCAAGATGGGCCCGTTAGTGGCCGAATGATCACCCAGCTCAGGCGGAACTATCCCTGGTGTAATCCCACCCTCTAATGAGCTTTGAGCACAAGCCAGACCAAGCTAGCGGCACGTATCATAGTGCCGAGAGCCGTGTCAGCGGAAAACCCGCGTGATCAAACCAAAGCCATCGGACGTTCCGAGAATGGCCGTACGTCGGTCTGAAAGCTTCGACAAGGCGTCTCGGCGAGGTTTCAAGGAGCATTGGCGAGATAAATGTTCACGGTGACCCCCGGAGTCATCCCCGAACTCATCGTCTGACTCGCGACGTGCGAGGAGCATTAACTCGGCGCACCTTAAACCGACGCGCCTCCATCTGGCGCCCCTTATTCCGGCGCGCAAAAACCCTCACCCGGCGCCCTCCTATTCCGGCGCGCATGGGATAGAGCTCACCCTTATCGGCGCACCTTTCTCTGCGCCGGATTAAGGCATCGAACCTCCTCCTATATATAGGGAGCCGTTCGATTGATAGAAGGGTGAGGACAGAGAGAAGAAGGCTTTGAGGAAGACTTTCAAGAGGATTTTTTAGAGAGGCTTTCAGAGAGGTTTTTCGAGAGAGGATAGAAGGAGAAGAAGCAGGGTTCTCCGGAGCGCCCGTTGCTGCCGTCTTCCCTCAACCTGCCTCCCTCCGGAGTCAGAGAAGAAGAAGACATCCGATACTCTGTTCTGGGAATAGCTGGGCGCCTGTGTTTCCGCTGATTCCCAATATCGATTTCTCTCTGACGAATGTAAGCGAGAAGGGTGAGGGATGGCTTTGATATGAGCCAAACCCTCCCCCCCTTCTCTGTGTCTTCTTTCATTTACCGATTGTTCTTCTGTGAATCCTCCTGCGAGTAGGATGGTGGCTGTGCCGCGATGCCGGCACCCAAACTCACGATATATATGTGATTTCCCCCGTCAATGGAATGATATCATGCGTATATGAATGCATCAATGGGTTGAATGTTTTGCATCTCGTCTTCCTCTTCCATTGCTATCTCATTCGATAAATGTATATATCTATTGGGGTCTTCCCGTATACGGCTCCGAAATCCTGGTTTCTCTGGACTCCGAACGCGCCCTGGTATGCCATGGGCTACATGGACAAACCCCTCCCTGGGTCCTCCGCGCCTGTGCCTATGCATATGTCGCTCTCTATTTTGATACGAAATCTGATCTTGGCCTCCCCTCCTCTTTGCATCTCTCTGTTATTCAGAGGGGGCAGGCGATGTTTTGGGACAGTGAAGTCCGCTTCGCGACTACTGCATTCCAGTCATTTGTGGGTATGCATGTGTAGATAAACTTTTCTAGTTGCATATCGATCTCCCCTTTCCGTGACTGATGTTCCATTCTATTCTGTGAATGGTAACCCGGTCCCGTGAGCATCAACATCTTGGCCCTCCACCTAGGGAGGGGGATATCTTCCGCCGTTTCACAGAGCTGTCAATTGGTGGCCAGGGGAACTCCGCTCTCGAGTGATGGATGTTCTCATGAGTCATGAAGCAAACAACAACAACAGGGGCTCCGGCCCGACAACCTCAAGCCCACATCCCCTCGGGACCCTTTGGTGACCAAAGGGGTAAATGTTCCTAGCAGGCTAGCCCTCGGAACCCCTTTCCCTGAGGGTCTCTCTCTCTAGCAGGTGCAGTGTATGCTGTAGGTCACCCACCCCTTTGTAGGCTTGTCCTCGGGGTGTCGCTTCTATCATCAGCTACCTCATCCTCTGCTTTCACCCGCGGAGTTTTGGTGCACCTCGTAGGCTAGTCCTCGGGGTATCCTATCCGTTGGGAAATTGCTGGCTGTCACCGTGTAGACCGGTAGTTTAAGGGGCTTACTCCACAAGTGAGTATGACCCCGTTCCTCTCCTGCAACCTTTCTGGTTCAGGGGAGATGCTGCCCAATTTTTGGCAGGTTCTGGACAGATAAATCATCTATATGGATTCGTTGTAATAAAGCATTCATTCTGAATCAAGGACCCTAGTGCTCGAGTATGGACCTCGCATTAGCCCATCACCTCATTCTGGAAGGGTCATGGACTTCAATTAAACAAGCACATGGCCCAAATAACTTCAAAACTCTCAACAGAGTCTTAATGAACTTAAATGGTTTCAAAATTCATCAAAAAAATAAGCTAAAACGGCGCGGCCCTAATCCGGCGTGCCCTAATACGGCGCGGTACCCCCCTGCGCCGGATTAACACTAGACTCATGATTTCCTCTTTTTATTTGGCCCGTTCCCGGCACGCCCTAAACCGGCGCGCCCCGTGCCCGTCGCGCCGTATTAACCATTTGTCATAACCGCGCCGTATTAAGACCCTTCACCTATGTTTGGCCGCGCCGGGGAAACCTATCCCTACGCGTGGCCGCGCCGGTTTTGAACCTTTTTGCTATTTTAATCGCTCACTCGCCTCCAGAGCGATCCTCGTCTCCCGTGGTCGGAGTTAATAAACCCTAATTAGTAATAAACTGAATAAGAGAAGGGTTGTTCGAGTCCGAGTCATCTTGTTATCATGCTTTCACTACCATGTCCGTCAGCACTTTGCTCTCGTTATCATGCTTGTGTTACCATTCTCTCCCCTTGGCGGGGATTAATAAATGTGATTGAGCACTGCTTGTTTCCATAACTCTATTGCCATGCTTAGCATAGTCACGAACATCATGCATGCATGCTTGCATAGATCCTCGGATATATCAAATGGTGTTGACAGAAGGCCGGGTTATTCCCGATCAGAAGTCTCCGCTATGCGTGATGGTGATCTTCGGACCTACGTCCTCCGCCACGTACCAAGGGTCTCCAATTCAACGAACCATGTCTCTTTTGCATGATAGATAAACGCATCTCATGTGATCTCATCATGTTCATAACATCGCATCTTTATTCCGGCCTCGACAGCCCACTATCTCGGCAATTAATCAAAGGTTTTCCCTCCTCGTGGGGGATGTAATTAACGCCATATCCTTTATGGTGTGGCGGACTGCTGGTCCCGACCGAATCTCACTTTCGCCCGACACGGGTCAGAATGAGCGCATAATAAATTTGTCACTCACGTGACTGGCACGCCCGCACAGTCAATCAGTCAGTTAATTACTAGTCGGTTAATTGATTGATTGACACGTGAAATAAACCAAATAAACCCAAATGATAATCATAAACAAACAAAGAAAGAACACCGGAGTAGAACGGGAAGAATCCCATCGCAAACAGATCCCTAGTTCGACAACCTTAGGAAATATGTAGAAAGGAAGGTAGAAAGGGAAGAAGTGAAAGAAGTCTAATTAACTGAGCTTGAGGAGATCATAGAAGAAGAAGAGTTGCCGTGGTATTATGAGATTGAGAAATATTGTAGAGATGGTTCATTCCCGGAGATGGCAAATGCCGAGCAGCGAAAGGCCATTAGAAGAGTCGCCGCAAGATACACGATTGTTGCTGGAGAATTGTATAGGTGAGCTCTCAATGGAGTTCTAATGAGGTGTCTAGATGACGATGAGGCTTGGAAGGTAGTAGAAGTAGCTTACTCTAGTGAGTGTGGAGGGCACGTAAATGGGCAGGCGTTGGCGAAGAAGATTCTTAGGCAGGACTATTACTGGCCAACCGTAGAAGAAGATTGTTCCACCTATGTCCGTAGGTGTCTTCAATGCCAGATCCATGCTATCAAGATCCATGCTCCTGTTTCTTCTCTCCATCCTCTCTCTGCTCCTTGGCCATTTTTCATGTGGGCCTTTGATATCATCGGACCTCTCGGTGACCCGAATTCCGCAGTCAAGCAGAAGTCCTTCATCCTGACGGCTACGGAGTACTTCACCAAGTGGGCAGAAGCTGAAGCCTATGCAGAAATCAAAACCACCACAGTATGCCGCTTCATCATGAAGAATATCATCTCGCGGTTTGGAGTGCCAAATGATATCGTCACCGACAACGGGCCTCAATTTGTTTCTCAAGAACTCCGGGACCTCTGTAAGAAGTTTAATATATCATTGTATCATTCATCGCCATACTACCCCCAAGGTAATGGTGTAATACCCCGTATTTTTATTTGAATTAGTTATTAACTATTTCCATAGATTAAAATTTTTTGGGAATTTCCTTGAATTTATTATGAATTAATTGAATTATTAAATGAAAAGAAATTCAAATAAATACTTAAATTGAAATGAAATGCAAACCAAATGAAAATAAAATTTAAGTAGAATGAAACACTAATGAAATGTAGGTGGAATGAAATGTAAATGAAATGGCTTAAATTAAGGGTTTAAATTTCGGATTTGATATTTTATTATTTAATGAATAGTGATAGGTCAAAATCCCACCCACCACATAAAAATCCAAAAAAATGGTAAATTGGTTAATGACATTAAACATAACAATTTTGTCTTCTATGATTGACTCGAAATAAATCATTCACATGGTCAAATTAGCAAATTAAGCCAAGATTTAACCCACCTAACCCCAATAGTGACCGTAATAGCAAACCCCTATTTGAAACGTGAAATTCTCCCTCATCCCTCAACCAAATTAAGTGAAACTAGTGGCAAATGAAAGCTAAGAATGGGTAGATTAGTTTCCCCAAGCCAATTTCGAAGGAGATTAACCATGGGATGTAAAATCGAGAGAGCTTTGGGTAGGTCAACAATTTCGGCGGCATTTTAATCACGCCACTTCCAACGTGGAATTCTCCCTCCACGGAAGGATCCAGAAGCTCTATTAGGTATTAAAAGAAAGCTTAAGATGTCTAGTTTCAGTTGGTAGCTGGGTCATTTGACGGGGAGTCCAGATCTGGGAGTATTCGTCGATTTGGTGGAAGGTGTCGGCAGTTCGTCGTTCTTCATCACCAGCCCTTTAATCCGTCGATTAAGGTAGGTACCCTTAACCAAATGAGACTTGTAAATATAGTATCTCGATCAGCTCGACGAGATCTTTCCAATGATAGTAAAAGCCCCAATTCTTATTGAGTATTCAGGAAGATTTAGAGGCATCTTTGGAGGGTATTTCTGGATCGGGTTTATTTCTAGCTTTGATCTTCAATCTTCAATTCAGGTAGGTGATAATGGACCCAACCTAATTTCTATATATCAATGAAATCTACATCATGTTAGCTTCATTTTGACGTTGGAAGCCCTAATTATTATTGATCATGCTAATAGAATTCCTGAGTTTTCATAAGTGTGTCCTGTCGACGTTCCAGCAGCATTAACTTGACTTATCTCATGATTTTAAGTGACTAAATGAAATATTCATATGGCATATCTTATATGGTTGGAATCCTTAGCATGTCAGCTTTCCGTTGATATATAGATCTCTAAATTTCATTAAGTATAGTAGGAGAATTTTGAGTTTTAGTCACTGTCTGTCCAGAACTAGGGTTTCGGTGTTCCAGTAGTTATAAATCCTAATTACAGTAATTAATCATGCAATTGACACTTCTGTTAGATAGTATTTTCTGTTAGCTTTCCAACGGTACCAAATGCCCCTTGATTGGAGTCCAATTGCCTTAGTTATTAGCGTTTTTGTGTAACCCTAGCAAACCCCCATCTTCCCGGCGTTCACCGGCCGCGGAAGGGACGACCGGAGACACCCAGAGATGGGCGGTCTTACGATAGACCATCCAACTCCAGCCCACACCCAACCCTGGCTTAGACAGGAGTTAAACGGTTCCAAACCAACCACTTAACCTAGTTAAACGGTCAGAAACTGACCACATATCCACCCCAGTAGGATAAACGGTCCATTCTGGACCATATAACTTGTGCGGCCAAGAAACTGGCCGCACATCTGGATGGGCGGCCCTGCCCATGGCCGCATATCCCTGGGATGGGCGGCCCATCCCAGACCACCCAAGGGGTTGGGCGGCCATGCCCCTGGCCGCCCAACTCCTAGCACCCCGTTTCAGCCCCGTTTCGGCCCCGTTTCGGCCCGATAGATATACGGTCCATCCAGGACCGTTTATCTACCCAGTAAATGACCTAAAACTTGTTTTAATGCATTCATTTTAGTGTCATTATGGATAATTAATAATTTACAAACCCACATGATTAAAGTTTAATTATGTAATTAAAAATTCTGTTAATTGCATGTTATTCAATTCTACGCGAGCTTATTCGTTCGTTCTTTCAGCTTAATTCATGTTTCTAGATTATGCACTAAACTAAATGATAATGCTTGATGGATTCACATGAAGATAGGATTAATATGAGTAATTTAACTTGCTGGTTATCTGTTGTACTATAGTAGCACATCGCGATTAATTTCCCGACTTCTAGTAAGTCGCTAAGGCGTTAAATAGCATGTTATTCTCAGAAACTCGATCCGGCAGAATTACCATTAATTCCCATGTTTAGTATCCCTATTTAGAAATCCATTGATTAAATGGTAATCTATTTAAGTAAAGTTATATATATAACTATTCTTGTGACTTGGTTATCGATCTTCTTGATGATTGTACTTACCTTGAAATTCTGAAATGAATCTCCTTCCTACTTGAAATTGTTATTGCTACAAAGTTTAAACCTTGGAATTCTGGCCATAAATTTTGGAAGTCTAGATTCGTGGGATCTTTGATCCAAAGAAATCAATGCCTGGCAAACAATTATGGGCTCGGTCTAGTCCTGGGAGGAGCGCCCGAACACTACGTGTACCCCCGGGGAGGTGATTGACTAGGTGTGGCATTTGGCACCAGTACTATGACATGTGTTAAATCTAGGACTGTCCACTACTCTCTACTACTTTTTACTTTCCACTCTTCACTGTCCCCTACTCTACTTATTGTTACTCTACTTGTTGTTACTTGGACGTGGAAATGAAATTACATACGTGCTTGACATGACTTGAATCGCCTTGATATGGCCAACTCTTTATCGTTATCTCCTGCAGTAAATTCTTGTCTTTGTTATTCCTTTTAAGTATTACCATTCTGTTCATTTATATTTCTTGACCTTGCAAGATCTTTAAATTTTGTTTCATTATATCATCATTATCCTTTTATTGCATTATCCTTTGTAGCATGACATTTTAAAAATGTAATTAAACTGTTAATCACTTATACCTGTCTGTTATCTCCTACTGAGCGTTAGCTCACACCCCGTTGTTTTCCCCCTTTCCAGGCTATGCAGGTGACGACACCCATATAGATGGGGAGGGGCAGGAGTGATTACACCTTAGTGTACCGGTTAATAGATGTAGTCGTTATGTTATTGCTTCTAGTTATGTCTTGGAGTTGTGCTAGTATTTTGGTTAATTATAGCGTTAGTCGATGTATTAGTTGTACTAGATTTCATTAGAAGTTATGTTTGTTAGTGTCTTAGTAGTTGATGGATGTTGTAATAAATTGGGATTTTCCATGATTAATAAATTCGTTCTTTTCCATTGCCCTTGTGTTCATTATCTAGTTAAGTATTTCAACATTATTTCCCGCTAGCTCGCCTCTAACTGTACGTCCTGATATTTTCGCCTTGTTCGAGGCATGACAGTTTAGTTGGTATCAGAGCACCAGGTTAAATGTTCCTAGGTGTTCTAAGTTCTAGGATTTTCTAGGTTCTAAGGTTCTAAGTGTCGTCGTAGGATCCCTAACCTAGTTAAAAATCTAAGGACCCGACCTGGTGAGATTGGGTAGAAACTTGGGTTGAGCTATACCTTGATTCTTGTATTATATCTTAATAACCCTAAATGATTTACTCTACTTGTAGGTAATTGAAATGGAAGCTGAACGTGCTGAATGGAGGAACCTGCAGCGCACGGTTCAAGGCCTGACTCAGGCATTACATCAGGTAGCTCAAGCTGGAGCGGCGAGTCATGGCACCGGTGACTTATACCGGAACTTTCGAGGAATGAACCCGCCAAGATTTTCTGGTTCGACCAACCCCGATGAGGCCGAGCATTGGCTCAATGAAATGGGGAGAATCTTTGAAGTCATGCAATGCACCGACCAAGAGCGTGTCCTTCTTTCTACCTTCCAATTGGAGCGGGATGCGCGTACTTGGTGGGATTCCGTCAAGGCAACTCTAGGCGATCAACAAGTCACATGGGAAGAGTTTGATGAATTCTTCAACGACAAATATTTTTCTGATCGTGTACAAGAGAAGAAGGCGGCAGAGTTCGCAACTCTAAAGCAGCGAAGCTTATCGGTGGCCGAATATGAAGCACAGTTCTCTCAGCTTTCGCGCTACGCTAGTCACCTTATCTCCACCGAAAAGATGAAAGCTAAACGATTTCTCAACGGGTTGAAGCTTCACTACATCAATCAACTGGCGCCGATGGAGATCTCTACTTATTCTGAGATGGTGAGAAAGGCACAAGTTCTAGAAGATACCCTAGAGATGACGGAGAGGATCCGTGAGAAAGGCATGAAGAAGGAACAACCAACTCTTAAACCTGGACCTGGCACTAGCAAGAAGAGGCCCATGAGTGGGTCGAGTTCGTGGATCGGATCGGGAACGTGGAGAGGTAAGATGCCGAGAAATGAAGAGAAGAAACCCGGCCCTATTGTTCCATTCAAGGGCAAGTGCAAGTATTGTGATCATCCAGGTCACAAGATGGAGGAATGTTGGCACAAGCTAGGCGCGTGTTTACGATGTGGGAGTAGGGAGCACCGTATCCCTGATTGCCCTCTTCTATCGGAACAGGCTACACCGGCAAAACCTCAAGCTACCAAGAAGCCACAAGGAAGGCTCCAAGCTTTACATGTGGATGAAACTGGGGTTTCTGATGATGGCGGACTCGTCGAAGGTACTCTTACTATAATCGATAAGCCTGCATTTGTTCTCTTTGATACTGGTGCAACGCATTCTTTTATTTCTCAGAGATTTGTGAAGTCATTATCTGTGGAACCTATAATGAGGAATACTCCATTAGCTATATCAACTCCTATTGGTTCTGGAGCGGCTATTCAATATTACTACCCTTCTAGTAAGGTTATTATTGATGAACGGAACTTTCCAGCCGACTTAGTTTGCATGGATATGAAGGATTATGATGTAATCCTTGGAGCAGATTGGTTGGCCAAGTATGAGGCCAGTGTTCACTACAGTTCTAGCTCAGTAACTTTTACTGGACATTCTGGTTTGTCTTTTACGAGAATTAAGCACCATAACCCCGTACCACTCATCTCGGCTCTTCGAGCCGACAAACTGATGAAGCGAGGTTGCGAGGCTTTTCTAGCCTTTGTCCATGCTACACCGGAGCGGCAAGTTGAGATAAAGGACACTCCTATTGTCCGAGAATTCTCCGATGTCTTTCCGGAGGAACTACCAGGACTTCCGCCTGAGCGGGAAGTTATCTTCTCCATTGATATCGTTCCTGGCACGTCTCCTGTTTCTAGAGCTCCTTACCATATGTCCCCTGCGGAGCTACGAGAATTAAAGCAATAGCTGATGGAATTGCTCGAGAAAGGCTTTATTCATCCGAGTACTTCACCTTGGGGAGCTCCTGTATTATTCGTTAGGAAGAAGGATGGTTCGATGAGGTTACGCATCAATTATCGGCAACTGAACCAGCTAACTATCAAAAATAAATACCCATTGCCAAGGATCGATGAATTATTTGACCAGATAGCGGGAGCACGTTATTTCTCTAAGATCGATCTTCGATCGGGATATCATCAGCTGAGGATTAAGGAAGATGATATTTATAAAACGGCTTTCCGCAGCAGGTATGGTCATTTTGAGTTTGTCGTTATGCCTTTTGGCCTAACGAATGCACTAGTGGCTTTCATGCAGTTAATGAATAATGCATTCCGGCCTTATCTTGATCAATGGGTCGTGGTATTCATTGACGACATACTGATTTATTCCAAGACTGAAGAAGAGCATGCCGAACATCTGAGAATGGCATTGCAAATATTGAGAGATCATCAACTATATGCCAAATTTAGTAAATGTGATTTCTTGCTGCAAAAAATGTCCTTCTTAGGACATATCATCACCAAGGAAGGCATTTCAGTTGATCCTTCGAAAGTGGAGGCAGTAAAGAGCTGGGATCAGCCTACTACAGTGACCGAGGTGAGAAGCTTCCTAGGCCTGGCAGGCTATTATCAGAGATTTATTCAAGACTTCTCCAAGATTGCAGTACCTCTCACTCGATTGACCCGCAAAGACAATAAGTTTGAATGGTCCGAAGAATGTCAGCGGAGCTTTCAAACATTGAAGGATTGCCTCACTACTGCACCCGTATTGGCTTTACCTTCTGGCGACGGTGGTTTCGTGGTCTATACCGATGCTTCTGGTATTGGCTTAGGCTGTGTACTCATGCAGCATGGGAAGGTGATTGCCTATTCGTCTAGGCAGCTGAGAAAGCATGCAGAAAATTACCCCGTTCATGACTTGGAACTTGCAGCAGTTGTATTCGCCTTAAAGATTTGGAGGCATTATTTGTATGGCGAGACATTTACCGTATTTTTGGATCATAAGAGCCTGAAATATCTATTTTCTCAGAAGGAACTCAACATGAGACAGCGAAGATGGTTCGAATATTTGAAGGACTTCGACTTCTCTATCGAGTATCACCCGGGTAAAGGTAATGTCGTGGCAGATGCATTAAGTCGGAAGCCTATGGCTAAATTGTCTAGTCTCATGCTACAAGAATGGAGGCTACTAGAACAATTAGCTAGCCTGGATCTTAATGTAGTAGATGATCGGGTGATGATTGCACAAATTCAACTTAAGCCCGATTTGATGATAGAAATTAAACTCTTGCAAGACAATGATCCCGAGCTGGTGGAAATCAAAGGAAACTTGAGCAACAGACCGAATTTCATGATGACTGATGATGGACGATTGTTATTCCGAGGGCGAACTTGTGTACCCAATGTAGTCGAACTCAAGAACAAGATTCTTGAAGAAGCTCACAGATCCCGATACACGATTCATCCTGGAGGCACAAAGATGTTTAAGGATTTGAAAAGATCCTTTTGGTGGCCGAACATGAAAAAGGAAGTGGCAGATTTTGTAAGCAGATGCTTAGTGTGTCAGCAGGTCAAGGCTGAGCATCTCAGACCAGCAGGGAAGTTGAAACCACTTGATATACCCCAGTGGAAATGGGAAAGCATCGGCATGGATTTCATTATGGGTCTACCTAGGACTCGTGGTGGATTTGACGGGATATGGGTGATTGTCGACCGGTTGACAAAGTCGGCTCATTTCTTATCTATCAAATCCAAATGGACAGTCGATGTTTTGGCAGCATTATATATGAAGGAAGTAGTTCAACTTCATGGCATTCCAGTTAGCATTGTGTCTGATAGAGGCCCTAGATTTACCTCGCATTTTTGGAAAGGACTGCAAGAGTCCTTGGGCACTCGCTTGAATTTCAGTACGGCCTTTCATCCACAGACTAATGGACAGACGGAGAGGACTAATCAGATAGTAGAGGATATGCTGAGAGCCTGCATGATTGATTTCGGAGGTAGTTGGAACGATCATTTAGCATTGATTGAATTCGCCTACAATAATAGCTATCAGTCCAGTATACAAATGGCTCCATTTGAAGCTTTGTATGGAAGAAGCTGTCGTTCCCCGTTATGTTGGGACGAGGTGGGCGAGAAGCAATGGCTTGGATCGGATCTTATTTCGGAGTCGTCACAGAATATCCGTATCATCCGAGACCGGTTACAAGTGGCACAATCAAGATAGAAAAGCTATGCTGACAACAGGAGAAGGGCATTAGAGTTCCAAGTGGGTGAGCATGTATTTCTGAAGGTCTCTCCTACGAGAGGGATTCGAAGATTCGGCATTCGCGGCAAGCTAAGTCCGCGGTATATCGGCCCGTTCAAGATTCTGGATAGAGTGGGCGAGGTTGCTTACCGACTGGCTTTACCGCCTCAGTTATCTGGTGTACACAACGTATTTCACGTGTCTATGTTACGAAAATATGTGTACGACCCCACACACATTATTCAGCATGTGGACTTCGAGCTAAAGGAGGACTTGACTTATGAAGAGAGGCCTATTAAAATTCTAGACCGGAAGCAACAACAACTCCGGAATCGCTCTATATCGATGGTCAAGATTCAGTGGAGTCGGCGTGGAGTCGAAGAAGCCACTTGGGAGTCCGAAGATACCATGCGGAAGCGGTATCCCGACCTCTTCTAGGTAAGCTAGTTATTTTCCATTACGATCTATGAATGCAATGAATTTGGAGGACCAAATTCTTTAAGTAGGGGAGGATGTAATACCCCGTATTTTTATTTGAATTAGTTATTAACTATTTCCATAGATTAAAATTTTTTGGGAATTTCCTTGAATTTATTATGAATTAATTGAATTATTAAATGAAAATAAATTCAAATAAATACTTAAATTGAAATGAAATTGAAATGAAATGCAAGCCAAATGAAAATAAAATTTAAGTAGAATGAAACACTAATGAAATGTAGGTGGAATGAAATGTAAATGAAATGGCTTAAATTAAGGGTTTAAATTTCGGATTTGATATTTTATTATTTAATGAATAGTGATAGGTCAAAATCCCACCCACCACATAAAAATCTGTAAAAATGGTAAATGGGTTACTGACATTAAACCTAACAATTTTGCCTTCTATGATTGACTCGAAATAAATCATTCACATGGTCAAATTAGCAAATTAAGCCAAGATTTAACCCACCTAACCCCAATAGTGACCGTAATAGTAAACCCCTATTTGAAACGTGAAATTCTCCCTCATCCCTCAACCAAATTAAGTGAAACTTGTGGCAAATGAAAGCTAAGAATGGGTAGATTAGTTTCCCCAAGCCAATTTTGAAGGAGATTAACCATGGGATGTAAAATCGAGAGAGCTTTGGGTAGGTCAACAATTTCGGCGGCGTTTTAATCACGCCACTTCCAACGCGGAATTCTCCCTCCATGGAAGGATCCAGAAGCTCTATTAGGTATTAAAAGAAAGCTAAAGATGTCTAGTTTCAGTTGGTAGCTGGGTCATTCGACGGGGATGTTGTGCCCCTGTGTGATTTTGATGATAGCAGACATTGTGAATTACACTGATGAAGTTAAGTAACAATGTGACGTTACACTGTGACATTGTGATGTGCCCTCTATCTCAACAGACTGCATTGATTGTATTACTGTTTGAATGAACTGCTTGCTTGGCTGCTTTGAGTGTGTGAGTATTGCACGGCTGCTTGACTTCATGATTTCCTCCTTAGTAAGTCTTGCTCATCTCTGCACATTGTTAGCATGAATTCTGCTTACTGCCTTCATGAAATGGTTGCACTGTGTTGACGCATCAAGCCACTGCGTTGACGCAGTTATGTACTGCGTTGACGCAGTGGTAAAATGGGATCCTATTTTTATCTACTTATTTGGTTATATACATTGCATTGCTCATAATTTCAGGAACTCGTGGTTATTCTGGTTGTCTATGCTCGAATGATTACTTCAATATCGGGTCATTGACTGTGCTTGGAATTTGCCTGGTTGAATGACCTGGTTATATTAGGATTTACTCATTTATGAGCCACTGCAGTGGGTTGACGCAGTGGTAGAATGGGTTAACGCCATGGAGTGTTTTCTGAGCTGTCATCCTCTGTCTGTCCATCCACTGCGTTAACACTACAGGATCTGCGTTAACGCATTGGTGTGATTCTGCAGTATTAATCTGCCCTGCCTTTGTGCAGAAATGGATTGGTGCGCTCTTGCCTCACTGCTCTCCAGTTAGTGCCTGTTTCAGGCAAACATAGTTCATGTGTCGTTTATATTGCTTGCTGTATGCTAATTAGGCCAGTACTGTTCTAACCTCTTGCATGTTTGGCCAATTTGTTGTCCGTGCACATATGTGACTGCGTCGACGCTTCCGTTGGATGTGTTGACGCACTGGCCTGTACCTCATGCACTTTCTGTTCAAATATGTGCAAAACCCGTGAAAGCCTTTTATCTCTCAAATATTGCACTGAATGTAAGAATGTTTTGATTGGCAGGAACCCTATGAGCCAGACACGTGTAAGCCACTGACTGCTACCCCGCCACGAGGAAGGAACTTTCGTTCAAGTCTGAGGATGCCTCCAGCCATTCGAGGGGGCATGTGATCCGATGGGAAAAAGGGGCAGGATGATGACACGTGTTAGATAAGGGGTGCTACCCTGCCAAGTGGACCAATCAATGGTCACTAGGGCATTTTCTACTCAACCTTCGGAGGCTCTGTTTCTGATATAAAAGCACCCCATCATCCTCTCGAAAAGGGTTAACTCTCCACAGAAGAAGAGGAAGCTCTCCAGCGAAGAAATCTGAGAGTGTGAGCAAAAGAAGAGAAGAGAAGCAGTAGAGCGAAGAAGAAGAAGGAAGAAGAAGAAAATTTCAGAGAAGAAGAAATAGAGAGAGCTTGTGAGAGATTGAGCAGCAGAGAAGATCTGGTCTCGTGGATCAAATCCATAGCCAGTCTGGTTCTTGCATTTCATTCCATACCCGGTTTAGTTTGATTTGTATTCTTTCTTTTCACTTCGATCTTTGTTCTTCCGTTTACCCAGTGGGGCATTTGTTTTTCTCCTGGTTGATCAGGAGAAGGGAGATCGTGGGATCTCCGATTTGCTTACAGCAGGGTGTCGCGAGTTGGTTCCCTCCGGCTGAGGAGGAAGAGAGGCTAGGCCTCTGGTCTGCCAGCAGCTGGGTGCTGCTAGGTGTTTCCCTCCGGGATTGGAGGAAGAGGGGAGGCTGTTCCCCTAGTCAAGCTATGAGGCAGCGTCTGTTGCAGACTGAGTCTGCTTGTCTAGCACTTGGCTAGTGGAAGCCACACTCGAGTTGAGTGTGGGGTGGACGTAGGCAGACGGGTGTCTGGCAGAACAACCTAAAAAATTCCCTTGCACTATGTGGTTTGCCTGTCTAATATCTGATTCTCTAGATGCATGCGTAGGCCGTTCACTGTTCCTATTATCTAGCGTTTGATTGTTGTACACAGGGGGTGTTTGATTTAGTACTCCATTGAGTTTCTCATTTGTGAGAACTCAATCAGAAGCTTAATTCCGCTTTAAGTTTCATATCAGTTTTTTAAATTGGTCAAAGACTGCTATAAGGAATCGGTATTCTTTCTATTCAGCTTTTCGATTGAAGTGCACATCCGTGAGACTAGGTTGCTGTTAGAAGAAAGCTTCCATGCTTTCCTTTGCACATGTTGCCTTAGTTCGCATAATTCGATTAACTGAAGGATAATCGGGACAAGATTTTTAGAGGGGAATTCCTTCACCCCCCCTCTGAATTTCCAACAATTGGTATCAGAGCGGTTCCCTATCTCAACAGATTCAACGATCTGAAGGGGATCCTGCTATTCTGATCAAGTGCTTTTCTGCTAGTGTTTGCCGTTTGCTTGGATATCTCAATGATTCATTCATTGCTTTAGAACTGTTTGATTGAATGGCTTCTTCAGTGATATTTGATGGTTCTAACTACAGTCATTGGATAGGCGGCCTAGGTGTTTACATAAATTCCATTGACTCCAATCTATGGAATCTTGTCTCGACAGGCCCACATAAATTACCTAAGAATCAGGCCAGATGGCTTGAAGAGGACATGATCAAGCATAGACAGAATGCTAGGGTCCTTAATATTCTGAGAGACTCAGTAAATGCTAATATGTTTCCTCATATTGCAAATTGTAGTTCTGGAAAGGAAATTTTGGACACAATTGCTGCAGCACATATGAACCAAAAAGAAGAGTGTCTGATGGAAAGGAGAAGTGATCATTCGAATGACTCACCATCCCAGGTAAGCTCTAAATCTGAAGAGATCTCTTATGATGAGTTGATAGATTTGTATGATGAGCTGCTAGATAAATACAGGAAAGTGAAATCTGAACAGAATAATTCTAAATTCATGTGTGAGAACTATCCTGCCTTGAAACATTCCTATGATATCTGCATGCTAGATGTTCACAATCTTAAAGAACAAAATGTTTCTTTAAAATTTGAGAACCAAAAATGCCTAAATAAGATTGTTGAATTGGAAGATAAACTGAATGAGAAAAATAAGGTACATCTCAAGAACATGCAAGATTTGACTGAGGTTAAGTCCATGGTGGATAACCTGAAACATGACAATGTTGAATTTCAAAAGGAAAATGAAAGGCTAAAAGATCAAAATAAAAAACTGATGGTCTTGAACACTGTGATGGGAAAGCAATGGTTAATCATTGAGAAAAGAAAAAGTGTTCAAAAAGAAGATTCATGCAAGCAACGCGCTGTCTTAGAGGATTTGATTAAAGAAATTAAGTTTGATGATAACTTTCAAAAGAATTCAATCAGATCCTTAAGAGAAAAGAATGAGTCATTGAAAAACATGAATGTTGCCTTGCAGAGACAGATTGTCGTTTGTGAGGAAGAGTTAACAAAATCTGAATTGAAAATATCCTCCATGCAATCTGAACTTGCCTCCCTATCAAAAACAATCAAAGGGAAAGAGAAAATGACTGACACCCTGAGTGACAAAAATCCAGATCTGAATAAAAGAAAAATTAAAAACTCAAATCAGAATAATAACTCTGCTAAAATTGTGCATGACAATCATACCTCTCATTTACACTTGCATACTCATGTCTTGAAAGCTTTGCATGCTGAAAAATCTCAGGCCAAACGTGTTTCTGTTAAAAGGAAAGCTGTTAAATGTTTTTATTGTCATATAAATGGTCATGTCATGCATGAATGTGATTTAATGAAACAAGATGATATGCAAGCTAAGAATTCTCATGCTAAGAAGCATGCCCATCTGAAGAAAAAGAGTCATTGTTTCAACTGTGGTAAAATAGGACATACTGCTTCACAATGTTGGTGTGCTAAGAACAAGAAAATATCACAGTCATATCATGTTGATTCACATACTAAAATGAGAAATTCGATTGTTTGCTCTCACTGCTTGAGGCATGGCCATACAGTTGGAAACTGTTGGCATGTAAATAGAAAATTTCATGAACATGCACATAGGTTCCATGTTAATAATGATGTGCATAGGAAGTGTCCTCAAATGGCTGCATCATGTTATTACTGTGGTGAGTATGGGCATTCTATGTCCAACTGTAAATTAATGAGAATTGATGACCTTCGTGCATAAAATTTGCCTAGAATTTTTGTTAGGGCTAACACAGGACCCAAGACTGTTTGGGTTCCTGCAAGAACAAAATAACTGTTTTGCGGCAGGTGTGCCTTAGAAGGAAAGATAAAGGAGTTGAACAAACCAAGGCACCGAAGGAAGAAAACCCCAATTGTGAACTTTCAGGTCAGTTTCTAAAAACTGTGATCAAATCGCATTTTATGATTCTCTCTACTGTTGATGATTGAATATCATGTAAATCTGATCATTCAGGACTCTCATGCATACACTCTCAAGTGCTTTGACATTTGCACTGCTTTACATATTTCTGAACTATCACTTGCACTGTCAAATTTGTCTTTGGAGCTGCTCACGCACACATGTTCATATATGTATACCAGCACTGTTAAGCCTGCATTCTCATAAAAAAAAAACTGAACATTCATGTCAGATCTGTTAGTTTAAATTCTCATGTATGTAGATTTGCATTTGCATTTAATTTGTTACTTCGTTGTGTTTATGCATATGCATTTTGCCAGGGAGTAATTGATGATAACTCATGACATTCAATTACCATGCTGAACTCTTGTTGAGACCGGGTCTTGCTTCATATGGAAATATGTTCTGTCTCTAACAAATGTCGACATCTCATGTCGACTCCTATGAGAACATTTCTGCTTGTGTCTAATCTATATGAATCTGAATAGTTCTCAGCTTTGGCATCATCTGCCTTCTTTCCTATGCTTAAATTCCATAATCTGAAATTGTTTGCCTAAGATGGATGAGCACACTGTTAAATCTGATATCCATGATAGTCTCTTGATTTGGTTGAAAGACATGAACTCTCCTTGAGCATAACGCGTAATATCCTGTCCTGTGCCTTTACTGCATATGTGCTTCAAGAGCATTCTTCAAGTTTTCTTCACTACATGATGTGTGGGTTTGTAGATCTTAAATCATTGTCTCAGAATGCATGTAGTTAGGGGGAGTTAGTTGAAGCTTCTCTTGTGTCTCATCTCATGTAATTCATGCACGTAGTCAAGAGGAACTTGTCAAAGCATCGGTTCAAAATTCCCTGCATGATCCTCATTTTTTTTGTCATTTCATTCACATGCATATAGGTGAAAAGTTGCATCTAGATAGGGGGAGCTGATTAGACTGTTCAGTCTCTAATTCAGAGAAGTAGAGAAATTTCAGTTGTGTGTATCCTCTTCAAATCTGAAATCATCTTTAAAGAAGAATCTTCTATTATACAGGCTTAAGAAAGCTCCTTGATATGAATTGTTTTAAATCTCTTGTATGCCTAAGTTTGAACATGGAAATTCTAAAAATTTCTGAATAGGTCTTTAATAAACCTAAACTGATTGTTACATGTAATTCATGTAAGATTCTCCATCAACTGAAAAATTTGAAACCATGGTTTACTTTGGTTGAATTGCATGAGAACTGTATTGTCTTTAAACATGCCTTCCTGAAATGTTTTAATGGTAGCAACAAATAATTTTTTTTAAAAAAAAAAATTGTTGAAAGTGGCAGAGCAATGACTGAATTGCACTGAGAAACTGAACCCTCCACCAATGAAATGGAGAGGATCTCAAGTCATGAAGTGTTTCATTTAATCTCTGTTCAGATGGACAGATAAACATAGGGACAGTTTCAATGAGTAACTAGGGGTACGGGCCTCTGATCAAGGTGTACTCTTAACGTCAAAGGTGAAAACCATCCCTGTGTAGTTGTTCTGATCTGAAATAGACATGGTAGTCTATGCTTAGTAATTGGGGGTTCTGGCGTCTAACCCACGTGTGCCCTTAATGCCAAAGGCATAAATGTCACATGCCTGTTCACTAGGACATTTGTTAAAAGCTCAAATTGAAAAAGATTGTTGTTACCTATGTTATTCAATTTTTTCAAAGCATGAGCTTGTTTAACCTCAATACCTTCGATTGCTTTATCTAGAGAAACCATTGGTTTTAATTGAGAAAGTTGAAAGGAGATTATACTAGAATGTGGTATGTGCAAATGGTTTTCTTTTATTAAAAGACTGCTTCAGAAATGAGTAATTTGCCCCCATTGTCAAACCTGGTATACATTACTTTTAATCCATGATTATCCACTAGAGTAATGTCATAAGCTTTTATAATGGCAGATTCTGAAACAAAAATGCATGGATATATGATTTGGGTATCACACTGTAAAACTGAAGTTCTCATTCTCCCTGATTCAGTGTTCTGCCCTCAATTGCATTCATATGCTGGTCAAGGTCTAAGAAGGAGTCAGTCATAAATTGCATTTCATGTCTATCTGGTTAAGTCCTCTGCATAAGGTTCATCTCACACTTAATTAGATCATGCATCTGCACTCATGTAGCTAAATGCATCTCATTATGAAAAATACCAAAAAGATGTGCTAAGCACTCACCTCTTCATCTGTTTAGTCTCACATTATTTAAGAGAGCCCTGCGTGATTGCATTTGAATGACTTTGAGTGAGTATGTTTTGCTGATGAGATGTTATACTTCTGAAGGGACAATGCTCGTAAGAGTACTTCTTGCATTTCTCTGCCTGAATGCAGTGTTTTTGATGAAGTCAAAGGGGGAGAAGAATCTGACATGAGTCAGTGTGAGTCAGTGTAATTCATAGTGTTGCCATCATCAAAAAGGGGGAGATTGTTGTGCCCCTGTGTGATTTTGATGATAGCAGACATTGTGAATTACACTGATGAAGTTAAGTAACAATGTGACATTACACTGTGACATTCTGATGTGCCCTCTATCTCAACAGACTGCATTGATTGTATTACTGTTTGAATGAACTGCTTGCTTGGCTGCTTTGAGTGTGTGAGTATTGCACGGCTGCTTGACTTCATGATTTCCTCCTTAGTAAGTCTTGCTCATCTCTGCACATTGTTAGCATGAATTCTGCTTACTGCCTTCATGAAATGGTTGCACTGTGTTGACGCATCAAGCCACTGCGTTGACGCAGTTATGTACTACGTTGACGCAGTGGTAAAATGGGATCCTGTTTTTGTCTGCTTATTTGGTTATATACATTGCATTGCTCATAATTTTAGGAACTCGTGGTTATTCTGGTTGTCTATGCTCGAATGATTACTTCAATATCGGGTCATTGACTGTGCTTGGAATTTGCCTGATTGAATGACCTGGTTATATTAGGATTCGCTCATTTATGAGCCACTGCAGTGGGTTGACGCAGTGGTAGAATGGGTTAACGCCATGGAGTGTTTTCTTAGCTGTCATCCTCTGTCTGTCCATCCACTGCGTTACCGCTACAGGATCTGCGTTAACACATTGGTGTGATTCTACAGTATTAATCTGCCCTGCCTTTGTGCAGAAATGGATTGGTGCGCTCTTGCCTCACTGCTCTCCAGTTAGTGCCTGTTTCAGGCAAACATAGTTCATGTGTCATTTATATTGCTTGCTGCATGCTGATTAGGCCAGTACTGTTCTAACCTCTTGCATGTTTGGCCAATTTGTTGTCCGTGCACATATGTGACTGCGTTGACGCTTCCGTTGGATGTGTTGACGCACTGGCTTGTACCTCATGCACTTTCTGTTCAAATATGTGCAAAACCCGTGCAAGCCTTTTATCTCTCAAATATTGCACTGAATGTAAGAATGTTTTGATTGGCAGGAACCCTATGAGCCAGACACGTGTAAGCCACTGACTGCTACCCTGCCACGAGGAAGGAACTTCCGTTCAAGTCTGAGGATGCCTCCAACCATTCGAGGGGGCACGTGATCCGATGGGAAAAAGGGGCAGGATGCTGACACGTGTTAGATAAGGGGTGCTACCCTGCCAAGTGGACCAATCAGTGGTCACTAGGACATTTTCTACTCAACCTTCGGAGGCTCTATTTCTGATATAAAAGCACCCCATCATCCTCTCAAAAAGGGTTAACTCTCCACAGAAGAAGAGGAAGCTCTCCAGCGAAGAAATCTGAGAGTGTGAGCAAAAGAAGAGAAGAGAAGCAGTAGAGCGAAGAAGAAGAAGGAAGAAGAAGAAAATTTCAGAGAAGAAGAAATAGAGAGAGCTTGTGAGAGATTGAGCAGCAGAGAAGATCTGGTCTCGTGGATCAAATCCACAGCCAGTCTGGTTCTTGCATTTCATTCCATATCTGGTTCAGTTTGATTTGTATTCTTTCTTTTCACTTCGATCTTTGTTCTTCCGTTTACCTAGTGGGGCATTTGTTTTTCTCCTGGTTGATCAGGAGAAGGGAGATCGTGGGATCTCCGGTTTGCTTGCAGCAGGGTGCCGCGAGTTGGTTCCCTCTGGCTGAGGAGGAAGAGAGGCTAGGCCTCTGGTCTGCCAGCAGCTGGGTGCTGCTAGGTGTTTCCCTCCGGGATTGGAGGAAGAGGGGAGGCTGTTCCCCTAGTCAAGCTGTGAGGCAGCGTCTATTGCAGACTGAGTCTACTTGTCTAGCACCTGGCTAGTGGAAGCCACACTCGGGTTGAGTGTGGGGTGGAAGTAGGCAGACGGGTGTCTGGCAGAACAACCTAAAAAATTCCCTTGCACTATGTGGTTTGCCTGTCTAATATCTGATTCTCTAGATGCATGCGTAGGCCGTTCACTGTTCCTATTATCTAGCATTTGATTGTTGTACACAGGGGGTGTTTGATTTAGTACTCCATTGAGTTTCTCATTTGTGAGAACTCAATCAGAAGCTTAATTCCGCTTTAAGTTTCATATTAGTTTTTTAAATTGGTCAAAGACTGCTATAAGGAATCACTATTCTTTCTATTTAGCTTTCCGATTGAAGTGCACATCCGTGAGACTAGGTTGCTGTTAGAAGAAAGCTTTCATGCTTTCCATTGCACCTGTTGCCTTAGTTCGCATAATTCGATTAACTGAAGGATAATCGGGACAAGATTTTTAGAGGGGAATTCATTCACCCCCCCCTCTGACTTTCCAACAGGGGAGTCCAGATCTGGGAGTATTCGTCGATTTGGTGGAAGGTGTCGGCAGTTCGTCGTTCTTCATCACCAGCCCTTTAATCCGTCGATTAAGGTAGGTACCCTTAACCAAATGAGACTTATAAATATAGTATCTCGATCAACTCGACGAGATCTTTCCAATGATAGTAAAATCCCCAATTCTTATTGGGTATTCAGGGAGATTTAGAGGCATCTTTGGAGGGTATTTCTGGATCGGGTTTATTTCTAGCTTCGATCTTCAATCTTCAATTCAGGTAGGTGATAATGGACCCAACCTAATTTCTATATATCAATGAAATCTACATCATGTTAGCTTCATTTTGACGTTGGAAGCCCTGATTATTATTGATCATGCTAATAGAATTCCTGAGTTTTCATAAGTGTGTCCTATCGACGTTCCAGCAGCATTAACTTGACTTATCTCATGATTTTAAGTGACTAAATGAAATATTCATTGGCATATCTTATATGGTTGGAATCCTTAGCCTGTCAGCTTTCCGTTGATATATAGATCTCTAAATTTCATTAAGTATAGTAGGAGAATTTTGAGTTTTAGTCACTGTCTGTCCAGAACTAGGGTTTCGGTGTTCCAGTAGTTATAAATCCTAATTACAGTAATTAAGCATGCAATTGACACTTCTGTTAGATAGTATTTTCTGTTAGCTTTCCAACGGTACCAAAATCCCCTTGATTGGAGTCCAATTGCCTTAGTTATTAGCGTTTTTGTGTAACCCTAGCAAACCCCCATCTTCCCGGCGTTCACCGGCCGCGGAAGGGACGCCCGGAGACACCCAGAGATGGGCGGTCTTACGATAGACCGTCCAACTCCAGCCCACACCCGACCCTGGCTTAGACAGGAGTTAAACGGTTCCAAACCAACCACTTAACCTAGTTAAACGGTCAGAAACTGACCACATATCCACCCTAGCAGGATAAACGGTCCATTCTGGACCACATAACTTGTGCGGCCAGGAAACTGGCCGCACATCTGGATGGGCGGCCCTGCCCATGGCCACATATCCCTGGGATGGGCGGCCCATCCCAGACCACCCAAGGGGTTGGGCGGCCATGACCCTGGCCGCCCAACTCCCAGCACCCCATTTCAGCCCCGTTGGGCATGGCCGCCCAACTCCTAGCACCCCGTTTCAGCCCCGTTTCGGCCCCGTTTCGGCCCGATAGATATACGGTCCATCCAGGACCGTTTATCTACCCAGTAAATGACCTAAAACTTGTTTTAATGCATTCATTTTAGTGTCATTAAGGATAATTAATAATTTAGAAACCCACATGATTAAAGTTTAATTATGTAATTAAAATTTTTGTTAATTGCATGTTATTCAATTCTACGTGAGCTTATTCGTTCGTTCTTTCAGCTTAATTCAACTTTCTAGATTATGCACTAAACTAAATGATAATGCTTGATGGATTAACATGAAGATAGGATTAATATGTGTAATTTAACTTGCTGGTTAGCTGTTGTACTATAGTAGCACATCGCGATTAATTTCCCGACTTCTAGTAAGTCGCTAAGGCGTTAAATAGCATGTTATTCTCAGAAACTCGATCCGGCGGAATTACCATTACTTCCCATGTTTAGTATCCCTATTTAGAAATCCATTGATTAAATGGTAATCTATTTAAGTAAAGTTATATATATAACTCTTCTTGTGACTTGGTTATCGATCTTCTTGATGATTGCGCTTACCTTGAAATTCTGAAATGAATCTCCTTCCTACTTGAAATTGTTATTGCTACAAAGTTTAAACCTTGGAATTCTGGCCATAAATTGTGGAAGTCTAGATTCGTGGGATCTTTGATCCAAAGAAATCAATGCCTGTCAAACAATTAAGGGCTAGGTCTAGTCCTGGGAGGAGCGCCCGAACACTACGTGTACCCCCGGGGAGGTGATTGACTAGGTGTGGCATTTGGCACCAGTACTATGACATGTGTTAAATCTAGGACTGTCCACTACTCTCTACTACTTTTTACTTTCCACTCTTCACTGTCCCCTACTCTACTTGTTGTTACTTGGACGTGGAAATGAAATTACATACGTGCTTGACATGACTTGAATCGCCTTGATATGGCCAACTCTTTATCGTTATCTCCTGCAGTAAATTCTTGTCTTTGTTATTCCTTTTAAGTATTACCATTCTGTTCATTTATATTTCTTGACCTTGCAAGATCTTCAAATTTTGTTTCATTATATCATCATTATCCTTTTATTGCATTATCCTTTGTAGCATGACATTTTAAAAATGTAATTAAACGGTTAATCACTTATACCTTTCTGTTATCTCCTACTGAGCGTTAGCTTACACCCCGTTGTTTTCCCCCTTTCCAGGCTATGCAGGTGACGACACCCATACAGATGGGGAGGGGCAGGAGTGATTACACCTTAGTGTACCGGTTAATAGATGGAGTCGTTATGTTGTTGCTTCTAGTTATGTCTTGGAGTTGTGCTAGTATTTTGGTTAATTATAGCGTTAGTCGATGTATTAGTTGTACTAGATTTCATTAGAAGTTATGTTTGTTAGTGTCTTAGTAGTTGATGGATGTTGTAATAAATTTGGATTTTCCATGATTAATAAATTTGTTCTTTTCCATTGCCCTTGTGTTCATTATCTAGTTAAGTATTTCAACATTATTTCCCGCTAGCTCGCCTCTAACTGTACGTCCCGATATTTCCGCCTTGTTCGGGACGTGACAAATGGCCAGGCTGAGGCCACGAACAAAACCCTTCTTAAAATCATCAAGAAAACATGCGAATCACACAAATTTGCTGATTGGGCGGATAAACTGGTAGAAGCTCTATGGGCTTATCGCACCTCCGTCCGTACCCCCACGGGGCGAACTCCTTTTGCTCTCACCTATGGGATGGAGGCGGTACTCCCGTACGAGATCCTGATCCCTTCCCTAAGGGTGCAGCTGGACAAAGAACTTAATCTAGACGAGCGTCGAGAGGCGTTGCTAGTCCAACTGGAACTCTTAGACGAGAAGAGGCTTAACGCGGCCAATCATGTCTCGGTCTATCAAAAGCGTGTCTCGCGGTATTTTTAAAAGAAGGTTATCGAATGAAAATTCCAAGTGGGTAATATGATTTTGAAACACAAATTTATCAGGTCAGCAGGTCCTAAGTCTAAGCTGCAACCCAACTGGGAAGGGCCGTTTGTAGTTAAGGAAGTCTATCCGGGTAATGCGTATCGCTTAATCAACGCGGAGGGTGAGGAATTACCAAATCCGTGGAATGGGCTATATTTAAAACGCTTTTATCCATAGAGTCGAACCAGCAATGACTTGGTGGTGGGGTGCGCCTTCACTTGATCACGAAAGGAAATCCCCGGTTCAACATTTCACACACTACAGAACCCCTCGTGGGTCGGTTTCTTCTTTTGCATAACATCGTTTCTCCTTTTGCCATGCTTCAGGAAGGGTGGAAGTCCTTGTTTTTCCTTCTCTCTCGGCTAAAAATAGGGGCAAAAGGTGAATAAGGGGGTGAGAACCAATCTAGACCCCCCAATAAAAGAGGTCTCAAATAGGGGCAGTCCATTATGACCTTAGTCCGTAAAAGAACAAGAAAGAAAAGAAAGAAAGGAATGAAAAATGGGGCAAAAATCAAGGCTAAAAGCTCACCCAAAGCTCGCAGCTCTCAAAAAAGTTTGAAAGTCCCCAAAATAACAAAACAAGGCACGACAAGAGTGGCAGTATAGTTTCTCCGCGGCACGTTATGAGCCCAGTCGTATGCGTGCCTAGAGCGGAAATAGGTTCGAGAATGGACATAAAGCCCCGGCGTAACAGACCAAATTCTTTGAAAAGGGGTGTCGCGAGAAGAACTCAAGCCCTAAAAATCTTTATACTTATCACCAGCTTCTCTATTAAAATCTGTTTTATTTTCCAAGGAATGGATCCTACCCCGGGTATGGCCTCAGTAGAGGCACCGTTATAGAAAAGTTAGCACCGGCCGCGGGCAGCCCTTTATATTGCAGATTGAGCCCGGGAGGCCCCTGGTGAGATGGGAGGTTCCTTGTCATCAGGTCTGAGTTGGTTTCAAAATCCACAAAAAATCAAATATGTTGAAATCCAAAAAAAAAGTCAAATATTTCAAAATCCAAAAAAAGCAAATATTTCAAAGTCCAAAAAAAAAGTCAAATATTTCAAAATCTAAAAAAAATCAAATATTTCAAAATCAAAAAAAAAAAATCAGATATTTCAAAACCCAAAAAAATCAAATATGTTCAAAACCTAAAAAAAATCAAATATGTTCAAAACCCAAAATAAAATCAAATATTTTGAAATCCAAACAAAAATCAAATATTTTCAAAATTTCAAAAACAAAGATTTTCTTGATTTGCATACATAGCATCCATTGCATTCATTTGACATTTGTTATTTGCCTATTTAATAAGACTTACCCCCTTGACCAAAAATCGAGCACTGGTCATTTCCTAACTTGTTGTAGGCAAGGGGTTAAGCCTAAAATAGATTTAATCTGTTTTATGTATTTGTGTGTGTGCAGGGGCAGGTTGAAGCTGAAAAGTGCAGTTGGCTCGTGACCATGTGAATGTTAAATATCTTATCCCAACCTATGCAATCACATCAAGCCCAAAGCTCAAACTCAATCCAATCATCAATTCTATTCATTTCATGTATCAACTTTCTAAACACAAGTCCTATCCAACATCATCGCGTAAACAAAAGAAAATCACTCAGTCCTCCGCTGGGCATCCCCACGGGGACGCATCTCTCTCAGCTCTCTAACATAGGCCTAGCGCGTCGCCGGGATCTCTGCAACCTCTCCTGGTAGGGTAAGCACCCTGCTCACCTCCCACATGATCAAGGCACTCCTGACCGCCTGCTCGTCCTCCTCTGTGCCAATCCTCCTTGCCTGTAGTGCGGGAAGGTGGGGTAGTGCTGGTAGAACAGTCCGGGGTTGTCCAACCTGTAGGTAGCACCGGTGCGGGCTGTACATAGCCAACGCGGTGTCGCTCACAAGCCTCAAGTCCAAGCCCGACCTCCTGGGAACTCTGACGGTGGTATCCCGGAGGAAGTCCGGGCGCATCACGAACCAATCCAGGGGCAGCCTGTTGATGTGCAGTCGCCACTCGTCCCTAGTCTTCATCTCTGCTGTCCTGCACTCTACCTGCGGAGAGAATCCGAACGCGCCACCTATGAAGAAGAGGGGGTGGCTCCCATACATCCTGCTAGCTGAAGTGACATCCTCCCTATAGATGAATTTCATCCTAACGCCCATCCAACACTCTAGGAGGATCATAGAACCAAACAGAGGACCTCCTAAGGCTGATGAAGTAAGGCCCTCGTACAAGTAAGCTAGGATGGCCTGGAAAATGGAAAGTGCCTGCCAAAGGCCACTAATGGTACTAAGAAGGGGCAGCTCTAACACATGGTCAACTGAAGGAAACAAGATGGTTCCGCACAAGAAAATGGACGCAGCCTTAGCTATGGCTTCATCCCATCCACACATGTTCTTGCAATGCTCCACTACCCACTGGCTAAGAGGAAGAAGGTGAATCTGACGTGGGCCTACGAAGGTGTGGACATCCCTGCTGTCTGGTATGAACCCTCCCAAGATGAGCCTAGGATCTATAGGGGCAACAGTATGACACACTGAGTCTTCCCCTCCCGCCTGGGACCTGGGTAAAGAGAAGTAGGTCTCTACCTCCTCCAGTAGGATAGTAGCCTCGAATGATGGGAAAATGAATGTATGAGTTTGAGGATGCTAGATTTCAACTAAGGCTGAGATGCAATGCCAATTAAGAGAAAGCTTTGGGTAATTCTGACCTAACACTAGGAGAGGTTGTAGGTGCCAGGATCTCAGGATAGATGTCACTCCTAGGGGCAAGGCCCGGACCATGGGAGCCAACCACTTCAAAGTGGAGTACCGCCTAGGGCCAGGAAGAAGCTGAGGTGGGAAGAAAGAAGATGGAAGAAAAGAGAGAGGAAGGAGAAGCATGTAAGTAAATGAAAGAGAATTGAATTGAATAAAATCATGATTAGCTTACTTCTCTCAGAGGGCTCGAGCTGAGATGTCGCGGGATCGCGGTCAGTCGTTGGAGCACTTCCCGCTCCTTTGTGGCCGGTTTTGGTCCTTCAAAAGATGCTCCCTCCATGGAACTCCCCTCTAGGGCCCTCTTCATGATGATTTGGTGATGAATATCAAAGGTTTCAAGGCTTAGAAGGAGGAGGATGTGTGAATCACAAATTTAGGTTCCCCCTCCTACTTATAGGGCTTATTAGGAAGCCTAGGTCTCTTGAGATCGGGTTGGATAAGTCTAGGACGGGTTAAGATGAGGTTTGGATAAGTTTGAGGCGGTTTACCCTCGGGTTAGGGATTCTCCAGGAGAGTCCCCTTCTAATTCACAAAATACCCATTTGGACAGTCTTACGATAGACCGCCCATCCCCTAGCGCGGCCCATTGTAGACCACTTATCATCCTCCAAAGAACTCGAGGGCAAGACTTTAGGCGGCCTGATTTAGACCGTTCTTCCTCTTACGCGGTTTATGGTAAACCGTTCAACATTCTGCACGGTTTATAAACAACCGTTCTATTCTCCTTGGAACGGTCTATTACAGACCGTGTATTTCTTTGAGCGGCCCACTGAGAACCGTCCTTCTGATCTGAAGCCCCTGTCCAACAAGTTGTCAACCTATCCAACTAGTAGTCGTGGCGTCCCTCATCTCACTCATTTGGCACCCTCATTTCACTCATTTGGCGCCCTCATCTCACTCATTTGACGTCCTCATCTCACTTATTTTACGCCCTCATCTCACTCTCTCTCCCACTCGGAGTCGGCGTCCCTCTATCTCACTCGTGGTCGTGTCGTGTCTCACCCGTAGTCGTCGTCTCTCACTCACGCACTCGTGTCGAGTCAGTAGTCGCATTCATCCATTCATTCATGCATTCATCCATTCATTCATACATTCATACATCCACAAAAATACACAAAAACAAGGCATATCACTATCATATCACATCATGTACATAGTCGGGTCAAGTACAAAAGTCAAGCATGTCCCTCTCCCTGGCCCTCGTCGCTGTCTCCGGCTCCCTCGTGCCTCTTTGGGGGAGGCATCGCTGAAATCGCCTCGTCGCGCTGACGTCGCCGGCACCGCTCATCTTCCTCATTCCTCCGGTGGCCAGAGGAGCCTGTGAAGTAACTCCTAACAGAGCCATGAGTGCCATGGCTGCCGCTCGGAGTCGCTCGGCTACGCTCCCGACTCACCTCTCTCATGCCCGCCACCATGCCCTCTAGTCTGGCAGACTGTAACCGGGCTTGCTCCGTCTCAGCCCGGTAGCGCTCCGCCTCGGCGCTGGCTCGGAGTCACTCCAGCTCAGCCCGAAGAAGCGTCGTCTCCAGCGCGTCTACTGGTCGGCTCTGTGCTGCCTCCTCCCGTACACAGGCCACCTCCTCCCAAGCCGCTGCCCGTAACGGAATCTTCACGGGATCGACAAGCGGCAATGGTCGATCGTCAAAGCGGCACCGACAACTATCAAACTATATTTTCTATTTTAAGAGTTTTGTGTTAATGGGCCTAGATGTGTGTTTTCTTTTGTAGTAGAAATAAAATATCCACATCATGTGATAGTCTTTATTAAGTATCTTTTAGTCTTCTCACTAGAGATATAATGAGTCTTAGGTGTTAGGTGTTAGTTGAAGTTTAATGAGTGTCTTTTAATTTTCTTTGTGGAGTCTATAAATATGTAACCTCTTTTTAAGGAGAGAATGAAGTTGTTTAGAATTTTTGGAAACCAACCATCTTTCGAAAGGTGTGAAGCATGGCTTATTTGTGTTCTCCGAGAAGGAGATGGGGTGCGATGCCCCACCTGTGAAACGCACTAGATTTCGTGGGGTTCGGAAATATCGTGGGATATCGGTGTTCTTTTTATCGGTTTATCTAGTGCGAGGGCGTGCCAGTCACCTAGGTGACAATGTGTTCGGGCTTCGAGACTGGAGTGGTCCGAAGCCCGGGATGCGCTCCATCTGACTGATCAGATGATTGTGGATATCGGGTCGGGACTGGAGACCCGCCGCTCCATAAAGGCTGCGACGTTAATTACATCCCCTAGGAGAGGGGAAGACCTCTGATTAATCGCCAAGAAAAGAGGTCAAATGACCTAAAGATCGTTTTTCATTAAAGCATGCGAGTTGGGTTGACATGATTTAAACCCTCCGCGTCGGTATGTAAAACGGTGTTTAAAAACCATACAAATACTCGCTGCGAGTGCGGCGAATTTAATGAAAGTGCGGGATTAGATCCCGGTATATATATATATTAGTCACTAACAGACAATTCCAGTATTCGGTCGAGAGTCCATATTCGAAGCATCGAAGGTAACAACAAAGACATTCGGATATCTGCCGTAGGTACGGCACGCTTCACGTGGGTGCGGAATCGGATCCCGGAAGAAGTGGGTCAAGCTGATGAACTATCGGCCCAAGAGGTGCACGGATCATGACCATGTCGGGGATCCCGAGGTCCACGTCCGATACCACGGGGCATCATTGCTTTTCTCTTCACGCACAGTCCGGGGGAGCGGGTTGTTAAGTGTAAAGTCAAAACTCGGCAACGTGTGCCCTCGCACGCGGATCGACCTGCGCGGTCAGGTCGCGGGGTTCGACCTGCCCGGTCAGGTCGTGGGGGTCAAGGGGGCAACGCCCCTTGCGGGGGTTTTCGGGGGCAGCGCCCCCGGAACAAAATTTGGATTATAGTGGAGGGGAGACTTTTGATTAGTTTTCTATTAACTTGAATTGCATGTTTTCTTTTATTTTCTTGATCACCTTCTCTCTTCCAGGCACGCCGGATTAAGTTATATTGAAGGGGGGGGGCGCGCCGGTTAAGGATGCCACAAGGGGAAGGGCGCGCCGGTTTAAGGGAGTTCAAGGGGGCTGAAGGGGCGTGCCGGTTTAAGGGAGTTCAAGGGGGGCTGAAGGGGCGCGCCGGTTTAAGGGAGTTCAAGGGGGGCGCGCCGGTTAAGGTCCAGGAAGGGGGGGCGCGCCGGTTAAGGTCCAGGAAGGGGGGCGCGCCGGTTAAATGGACTAATACAAGGGGGCGTGCCGGATTGCTGCAAGGAAAAAAAAATGGGTTTTGAGTGTGGGGTTAAACCGGCGCGGGGGGGTACCGCGCCGGATTAACCCGCGCCGGATTAGGGGGCGCCGGATTAAGCATTGTATAGCTTCTTTCAACCCGTTTGTGCTCTGTTTCTTCTTTCCTTCAACTGTGAGTTGATTTATTGATTGGTTTGTTCATCTTATTGATGAATTATGTTTGTGGAAAGAAGATTTAAGTGTTTTAAGTGTTTGTTCAGGTGGATTAGCGTGGATGCTTAAGTGTTCGTTCAGGGGGGTTCAGTTCACAGAGTTTTACTGTGTGTTTCTTTTCTTTCACCCGTAGGCAAATTCTATGATACATTTATTCATTGTTCTTGGTGTTCTTGACCCTGACGGAAATCGGGTAGCACCTCCCCTAGATCGGAAGGGTCTGGGGGAAAATATGGGGCGCGCCATGCGGAGAGAACTCCGACGGCCCCAAAACATCCCGGTGTGTGCTAAGCAACGACACCAGTAAAATTACCCCATCAGGGGCCGGAGATCCTGAGGGCTAGCCTACAAGGGAAACCGGTGACCCATGGGTTGTTGCGATCGTATCAACTCCCCCCGTTCGGGGCCGGAGGTCCTGAGGGCCAGCCTACAAAGGAACTCCGACGACCCGAGTGTTGCCGTGATCGCGTGGCTGAAGACCACGTGAGAGCCGAAGTCGACACAAGAACACGGCGGTAGGGAGAAAAAACAGAGCCACTATGGGCTGAGTATTAAGGGGGATTGGGGCATCAAGATCTCCCAAAGGGGAGTTTTCCTTTCATTTCACAACAAACCGAACTCCGCTTACATTGAAAGGGAATACGAAGACAAAGGTCTACATATGAAGATCACCAAAAGGAAATCAAAGGGGCAGAAGGAAATGCAAAGACAAAGGGGGGAGCGAGCTCTCTTCCCCTCACCTCTCCTTCTTTCTTTCACCCTCTTATCTCTCTTCACACTTCGGAGCAGGGCTTCGCCGCCAGTAGAGCGTCCCTCCTGCTTTTGCTTCTTGCCTGGGGCTTGTATTTATAGGGAGAGCAGGGAAGCAAGCTTCCCGTTTCTATGGCTTTTGTTCTGTTCGCAGTTGCCGTTGCTGACGTCGCTGGGGTCACCGTGTCGAGTGCCATTATCGTGGACGTCACCTCCGCCGTGGCTACAGTGTGATCGGGAGAGGGGCAGAGGCATGGCCCCCTCCTCCGCTGGCACATCCGCCGCGAGCCACGTTGCTATCATCATTTGCTGAAGAATGGCCGGCCGACGGACGGAATGAGCACAAGGCAGGATGGGGCTCGAGAACTTCCATTCACGGCATATGCTTGGTTGCCCGCCGGATCGAAGTGGGAGCTTTAACCATTTTAGGCTTGTTCGCCATCATGCCATTCCTAGGAAACAGGGGACCGCATTGATGATGGGATGGCTTCACTGCACGCCGGATAAAGGCCTCAGAGAAAGGCTTGTTTCTAAACTAAGCGCGCCGTATTAGCACTCCAAGATGGGCGCGCCGGTTTAGTGCATTCAAAGGGGTGACCCTTCAACGGGAGCATGCCATTTTAACATAAAGCAAGGGAGTTCACGGGGCACGCCAGACTAGCATCTTGTAAAGGGCGCGCCGGTTTAAGGCCCCCTTAGGGGCGCGCCGGTTTTAAGGCTATTGGAAGGGGCGCGCCGGTTTAAAGACCATATAAGGGCGCGCCGGTTTAGACTTCGTCTCGGCTTCGCGGCTATTCGGATGGATGCTTATCCTCCTGTATTGCTTTAGTCGTAATGCACCGCCGTCAGGGTGTTTAGTTCAGGGCCTCTGCATCCCGATTTGGAACTTCGAGTGATCCCCGGCGCGTGCCGAACACGTGTTCGAATTCCCGAGTTTCTTTTGATTCAGCCTTTGGCAATGCCGAATGGAGAGCCGGAGCTGTCTCTTCAACACGAGGGGATTCTTTGTCGGGTGGCGGAGCACCGGGTAGGTATTCATCCTGCTTGGAGGAGGCACAGGGTTTATTCAGCCTTTCCGTCTTCGACTCGCTCACGAGTGCTGAGACGTGCATGTCATATGATCATCATCATTTTTTTTGACGTCCACACCACCCCATGGGTGAGAAGCCCGGGGTGAGATGCCCCTCCCTATCCACCGTCCACCACCGTTCTCCCCTCCATCCTTCTCCTCACACCTCCCACTGCTAACCCCCCCATCTCCGTGGGTGAGAAGCCCACGCTCCCGGTCGCTCCTTCACTCCCATCCTCTGCTACGATCCCAGCCTGCTTCACCGGCCATGCGCACACCCCCACCCCTATCACCACACGCAAGCAGCCCATTGTCCCAAAATCACCACCGACCCCTCCCTGCAGCCACCCAGCTGTCCGTCAGTTTCTGCCTTCCCACCACCTGCATCTCCTTCCCGTACACAGCTCATGCACCCTCCCCGTCGTTGAACCCAACACTCCATCACCATGAAACCTTGCCAACATTGCCGTTGTGACTGCCCCTGTGTTCTGATGCCACGAGCACGTCACACCGTGGACCACAAGCAAGCAAGCCACTCACTGCCGTCGCATGGAGCCCTCTCAGCGGGCAGTTTCTGCTCCTTCCCTGTATGCACACTCAGGGCCGAAGCACCCCAGCAAGCGTGGGTGAGCGCCTCCGCCTCCCTTCTCGAGCACAGCAGCGCCCGGTCGAGCATGGCATCAGGCCATGCAACCCCGCGTCCAAGCACGAGCAAGGCCTCCCTCTCCAAACAAGGCGGCGGCACCCACAAGCGCGGAGAACACGGCACCCACACCTCCTCCACCCCTCACTCAACTCGGTAGCAGGAGGAGCCCTCCGCATCTTTCCCCCCCATACGGCCATGGACACGTCACGGTAACAACCCCCCCTTCTTTGTCTCTCACTCTCTTTCTCTCACTAGCCCTCTCTCCCCCCTCTCCCTCGCAGCCTCAAACCACCACGTGGCGGCCCCCTGTTTGGAACAAGGGAACCGTCGGTGCCCCCGTCTCCCTCCCCTCTCTCCCCTTGTGGCCATCCAAACCCCATTCTTCTCACCTCCCCCTCCCTTTCTCTGCTACACAACCATCGTGGCAACCCCCCCCTCTCCCATGTGTCTCCTCACAAGCCCCACTCACGTAAACCCACCCCCAAGTCCCTTTCTCCCTCCCCCTTATTCTCTCCAATCCTGCGGCCGGTCCTCTGTTTCTAACAGGGGCACCGTAACCCCTTTGTTATCCCACCCCCGAGCAGCTGCCCCCTGCACCTTCGCACCACCATCTCGTCCCCCACAGACCACTCCCATCTTCCCCTCCGAGCAGAGCCCCCGTGCCGGTTCCCTTCCTATCGCCACAAGCCATCACTCCCTGCTACCTTGGAGGCCAAAGAGCTTGAGGAGGACTGCCCATGCAGGCACACACGTAGCCACTGCTCCACCTCGCGTTTCCCGATGGGCGAGTACGAGGGCCGCCCGACTGCACCCAGAGCACGTGGGCCGCTCCAGCATGGGGTCCGAGCATAGTGCTTGCTCTTAACAACCCCTCCCCTGCGGCTTCGTCCAGGTACGAGGAACAACCGGCTAGCTGCTGTTGCACCGTCCTCTCCAAGCTGGGCCAGCACTGCACCCTCAGAGGCGAGCATCGTCCACGACCCTCCTCCGAGCTAGCCGAGCACGGCGGCACCCCTCCAAGCACGACGGCATCACGAGCATGCCCGTGGCCGCCTGCAGCCACGTCGAAGGAGAGCGGATCGTTGCCAGCGGCATCCTGCTCCTCTGATCGAGCATGCCAATGGCCTAGGCTCTCCCGCGACCGAGCTTGGCGAGCACTATTATAAAAAGAGGATGCTGGATATGTTGTTAGAACTGATGAGATCAAGTTTCAAGATGTGCAAGGCAAGAATTATCGGTGGGCCATTCCATAGTTAAACAAGGAGTTTATGCCAGACAAAAAAAAATAGAAAACAGAAAGAAGTGAGTATCAAAACTTTGAAAAGAGAGGGAGGGTGATGAATTTTCAGAAAACAAAAAGAGATTAAAAAAATGATGGGTAATATTTTGAGATAAAAGGAGGCAAGCACAAGACCTCGTATTTTTATGTTACATCAGCCCGGCTCTACTCAAGCTCGGTCCTAAGGCGGGTCAGCTCGGACATCTGCATACACCTATCATTGTTAGTCAATTGCATTTCATGCATATCATAAGCATAAATAACAAGGGGAAGTGTAGTGATTTACGTACCCTCTCGATAAGTGCCACCTCAGCCGCCTTGGCCCGCGCAACCATCCTAGTAAAGTAGGCATCCCGCTCGGCCCGATCTGTAGGAGTCTGGGTAGAAGAAGAAGAAGGAGCATCGGCCCCCTGCCGATGGGTACCCTCAGCACGCTGCATCCAAAACTCCAAGTAAGTCACATGCATAATCATAATCCAAATCATAAGCATTTGCATAGTTTAGAATAGTTTAGGGTTTAGAAGACTCACCAGTAAGGCCAGGGCCTGTCGGGCCTCATCCCGCTCCCTGATGGTGGAGTGCAGGAGCCCCTGTGGCTCCGCCAGTTGTCCCTCAGGGTCAATCTGCATTTAGAAGTCCATGTCAGTGCATCATATAGTAATCATAAGCATAATAGACAGAGTTTAGGTTTAGAAGTCATACCGGTCGGTGGGCACCCCGGAACACCTGGTCCCGGTAGTGTCTGGCGTACCCACTGTAGTACGTTGAGTCACTCTCCGCTCGGGCGGTCACCACTCGCCCAAGAGCTGTCCAGTCGGCCACCTGCGCAGCGTTCCTGGTGGACCAATCAAATGTTGCCGCTAGGCCCCGGGTAGTCCTCGTCACTCGCTCCCCCTCCTTCTCAGGCATCGGGAACTCCACCGTAGGCTGATGGACCCCGATGGTCCTCATCACCAATCTGTAGTGCAGTGGCTCCACCACATTCACGCAGTGAAGCCACACATCTCGTCTGACAAAGGTAAGGGCGCCGACCACCCAAGGCTGACCCTCCTGGCCCTCCTGTGTGTAAGGTGTCCACCGTACCTACAAGAAATAGAAAGTCGCATCAACATCATCATCATATAATAATTGCATTTAATTAAAGAGTCTGAGTTTAGAATTATACCGAGGTGAACGGTAGAGCGTCCAGGTCATCCTACAGCTCTCGGATCTGCCGTCTCAGGGCTACAGTCCCCCGAGGTGCTGTCTACCTCCGTGCGATCGGCAGTAGCCCAGGACGGGTCTCCTTGCCTCTGCCCAACCCACGTAGGCATACGTAGGCCCACACTGCATCACAGGATCGTGTCAAGCATTTAGGAAGAATGTAGAATTACACAATTAGGTCTGGAGTAAGAGTCATAACTGGAGTAAGGGGGAGAAGCCCCCGAGCATCGTCCGACGGTCCGTCGAACTCAGCGTGTCGAAGAGGAAGGCGAGAACTGCTGCTCCCCACGCGTAGTCGCCCACCTGGCTCAGCTCCTTGAGGAAAGGAAGGAACCGACAGCTCATCACGTCCGCTTTGGTGGAGAAATGGAGTTGCCCGAACATCAGCATCAGGAACCACCTCAGCACTCTGTCTGCCTCCACTCCCGGACCTGCAGCTACTCTCGGCCGCGCCAGCTCCACTAACCGCTGCAAGTGCTCCTCCGGCTGCTCCCCGATTGCAACTCCCGCCCGTCGTAATCCCAAGCTGTCCTGGAGACTAGCCCGGGGTAGGAGGGTCGACTGCCTCTCAGGGCGCCATAGCTCTAAGCCCAGCAATCCCCGAGCCATCGCCCGATAGTCGGGAAAGGTAGTCCCGCTAACCGGTGCCCCGTGCACTCGGAGGCCAGTGAGCCTGGCCACGTCCTCCAGCATGGGGACCATATGCCCCCACGGGAAAAGGAACATCTGACTCACTGGGTCCCAGCGGTCGTGCAGGGCGTAGAGCAGAGTTGCATCGAACCGACACACCTCGATGCTCAGGAATGGGGCGAACCCCATGGCAGCCAACCGCTCCCTCTGGAAGTCCGGTTGTGCTAAGTACACTGCGCGGACCTGCAGCCACGAGGTGTGGGTCCTGCGCTTTCCCTGCATTCATTTCATTCATTTTAGATGCATTTTAGTAATTTAGTTAAAGCACTTTGTTTCATATAACAAAAACCATGAAGGATCAAATCTCTGTTAGAAGAGTGGTTCCCCACAGGCCGCTCGTCCCATTGAACGGTCCCGTATGCACCGTTTTACTTCCTAGGTTCTGTGTTTCGAACGGGCTGGCATGGGCCGTTCATATCTTGAACGGGTGAGCTTGCACCGTTCTTTCCTCATGCCTCTTAGTGTCAAACGGCCACTCCTGGGCCGTAGGAAGGTTGGGCGGTCCTATGGGGACCGCATTGTTCTTTGTTGATTGAGTGTTGAACGGACCAATGTGGCCTGTTTGTTGTTTGTACGGTGACCCCCTCACCGTCCTTACTTAGTTCGGTTCTATTGTTGTGTGATTTTGAACAGCTACCCCTGGGCCGTGTGTAGTTTGGGCGGCTCTATGTGAGCCGTATGGTTTTGTTTGTGCGGTTTTGTCTAAATTTCCCTACTGTCGTCTTCCCCGACGATGGTGAGGGTTTCCCCACCGGCAGGGAGGCCGCCGTGGCACCCCCAAACCGGTCCCTAAGATCTCTAATCCCCCCTTTAACTAACATGCATGGCTTAAAATTGAAGAAAATGGAAATGGGCGGGGGGGGGGGGGGTTAGTGCACCTACCTGGGGGTCCCTCGGCTTCTTGGCCGGCTTCTCCGCCGGTGGTCCCTCTCCGACGTCCTCGTCTCGGGGCGTGTTCATCCCCGGCTCCTCGCGGGCGTCAGGCGGTGGCGGGAGTGCGTCTCCCTCGGCCGTAGACATCGTCGTCACCTCCGCCGGCGGCGGTCCGTCGGTGCTCATGGCCGCGGCGGCGGTCGACGGCGGTTACGAGCTCCCTCCTTCTTCGGCCATCTCAGGGCGTCGAGCTTGATGCTTCTGGCACATAGAGGACGAGAGGGAGGGTTTGAGAAAGGAGAGAGCTTGAGGGAGATGTGTGAGATTAAGGGAATGGGGTGGTTTTCCCTTTGTTTTCCCCCCACCGTCGGTTACGGTGGAGGGAGATGAAGGGTTTAGCATTTCGAGGTTGCAGAGGTTGTGCGGTCAAGCGATAGACCGTCCTTGGTTTATGCGGTCGATATGAGACCGTTCATCTTCAACGGTAAGCTTTTTAAGTCGGTTCAAATTCCATGATATATACAGTTTCCATGTAACCGTTCTTCTTTGGGCGGTTGGTCCTTAACCATTCACGTTCGAAGTTCTTTTATCCCCATATCTGCACTTGGTATTCAATTGATGAATTTTGATATTATTGCAAATCTTGTTAACAATTTCATGTGCAACATCCAAACTTTCACTTACCGTTTCACCTGCATAGGTAAGTCAGGTATGGTCTTCTATCCTTGTCACCCTTATTGCATTATTATATGGTACAAGAACCAGTTGGTTATCTACGTGTTCAAGGATATGATGTTCCCCTTCAACAAAAACGATGATGATCCAGGATCACGTGTTTGATCTTCGGATAGGCCGTTACGTTGGGATGTCCCGGGAGGATGGTTCTATCCTACACGCCGTGGTTGCGGATAGTGTCTTGACTCTGATTTTTCCAGCTTAGAAATATTATTCTCGAGTATTTTATATTTTAATCTTTCTTCGCATTTGTTTTAACACTTTCTTTTATTTTAGCCCAGCACGCATCATACGCATCTTTTTGAGCTTTCATGACCCATGGTTTGCTTGAGGAATGTCCCGTCAGTGATGGTTAGCTATGCGTTCAGGGTTTGAGTAAGAGGAACTAATTTCACTCTGAGTTGGAAGGTTCTCTTTGGTCGATTCGCTTGGTTTGGTTGATTAAGAGGTCCCCGTCTGGAGCTTTAGCCTGTTTCGTTTACTTTTGCTGCCTGCTTTTGGCCTCCTCATTGGATCGCGGGATTGTGTCCCCCATGTGGTTGGTCTTGTCGATTTATTTTATTTAGTTTAGTTCCACCAGACTGGTGTCATTTTTTGTTTTATCATTCCTTACGTTTGGTTCAGAGTTTTCCAAAAAATTATTATCACTTGTTGGTAAAAAATGGGTGTCGTTTTACCTTAACGCCCACTTTTCGGTGCGCTCCGCTACATTTCCGCTCCATCTCCATGTTCCATGTCACTTCTGCTTCACCTCCGCTTGCTCCCCTGCAAAGAGGACGTTAAGGAGGGGCATCTGTTGACACCCGTTTTATGCCGATAAGTTGAGTCGTTCCTCTTACTCCCATTTGTTGATGCCTCGAGTTGTCCGTCACTCGCTGGGGCTATTTTCAGGCATGTTGTGGGCCAGTTCTATGGGTTGCCTCCCTCCTTGGTTAGGTCCAAGTTGATACAGGGCTTTACGGGCCTTGGTGTTGGTTGATTGGGCTTTTCTATGAGTGGTCAAGCGTCCATGTACATGTACGGTTCCTCCCTGGCCGCTCAATCCATGTGAGGTTGCCTGTGGACCGTTCATATATTTTGGAATATTGTGGGTAATTTTTTGAATTTCCACCGACAAGCTTTTATGCGGTCCTATTCTGGCCGTTCAATTTGATGGATGGACTGATGATGACCGCTCATCTCTCAGAGTCCTGCGCTGAATGGTTTTCTCAGATAATTATTTAATTATCTTACCTATTTTGATTTATCACTGACAAGGCTAGAACGGTTTGTCTTTGGCCGCTCAACGTTTGAACGGTCTCATATGAGCCGTTCATTTATGAGAGTCCAACGGCGAAGGTTTCGATCAGTTCAATAGATAATTTGGATTATTTTATATTTATTTTGAATCTCCACCGACGAGGTTGGACGGTCAGGACATGACCGCCCATCTAGTTAGGCAGTCTATCGTAAGACCGTTCATCCGTTCGATTCATGAATTTCAACAGATTTAATCCCTTTTATCCGTGGTTTTATCCCCAACTTCTCCCATCATTTTCTCCACGGATAATCAACCATTTTAAGTGTCGTTTGGACTGGATAAAAGATAATCTATTTATCTCTGATTTTCCTTTGATTATCTCGACCTGAAAATACCTCTAAACCCTAATTTCGAGCTAGGTCTTTAGGTGCTCTATAAATAGACCCTAAAGGCCGGGTAGAAAAGAGGGGAGATTTTGGTCGACAGTGAAGCCCTGCCGCATTCTTGAGCGACCTAGCACCAAGGAGGGAGGCTTTCTACGTCCATACAAGCCTCCGGTTGAAGAAGTAGTCTAGTTTTTGAGTCTTTTGTGTTCGATTAGTTTCGTCCTCTTTGTCATTGCATGCATTGTTTTCCTCCTTTTCTCCCCACGTTCTTCTTCATCTTCATTACCATGCACACACACACCCACGTTTTTGACACCCTAGGGGTTTAAAATCTCCCAGGTATCCCCCTTTCCACTTATTAACGTTCACTCCTTATTATTTTGACATCTACTACACTGTCCAGTTCTAATATAGGTTTTATCTTTGCGTTTTCACGTCGTTTTACAGGTCAGCAATCCCTAGCACGAGGCCCATCCCCTCTGGCATGCTGGAGAGGGTGGAGGTTGGACCCCTTTGCGACTTCTGGCTTGGTGGTCTTGCGCGGTTCTCTACTAGCCGTTCAAGGAGATGTGCGGTGCTACGTGGACCGTCCTTCTTCTTCCTGCGGTCGTGCCGGAGCCGTTCAACTTCCAAGAGCGCTTCATCCCGCATCTTCTGCAGCATCCTTAAACGGTCTATCGTAAGACCATGTATGCTTTAGGCGGTTCTACCTGAACTGTTCATCTTCCCAGCGCTGCAGGTCAGGCGAGTGTCTCTCCCTCTTTCCAAGGCACGTCGTGTTCATCACGTTCGGTGCTTTGGTGGAGATCACATGTTTTTGTTTCCTCCCTTTCCTTCTATCTTCATTCGTTTCTCATCTCGGATATGATAGAATAGACATTAGGAAGACATTGGAAGGAACGGACTGGGAGGAGAAAATATATCTACACCTCTCATGACCGCTATGCCTCCCGATTCCGTGAATGGGAGAAAACGTGAAAAACTTGGATCTTTGACGACCAAATCACCTTAGATCGAAGCTACCTGGCATGGAAGTCTCACTGGAACTCTCTAGGGATTAACTCTACTCTTATTTATGACTCTAGGATCGATCTAATCCCTTAAACCCTAAGTGAATCCTATAAATAGACCATAACTTCGACTCCTGTGAACACTAATGTTGGCTAGCGTATTTCGAAGGTAAAGAGACATCTCCTCAGGTTAGCTCTTTAGAACCTTATGTTCATCTTAGTTTTATCTAACACACTTCCAATTTTCATGCTAGAGGACCCAGCCGGTGGAGAGTTAAAGCCTCTATAAGTTGCTGGTTCGCAACAGACTGTATAAGAACTAGTGCGACGATCCAGTGAAGATCAAGAAAGTAGAAGCCCAAAATGAGGTATTTAGAAATTGGTCCTTTAGAACTTTATGTTCCCCTTCATATCTTCTACCTACCCTCAAATTTTTGTGGATTTAGGTCAAGAGGATCGGGAGATAGAGGGACATGAAGTTACTAGTTTGGCACAGGACGTGCAGGAACTAGGGTCTACTTCCAGTCAGAAATCCAAAGTCTAGGGAACGAATCAAAGGTAGGTTATCTCATGAAAATGCTAAAATAACATGTCAGGAGTAAAAGCCCTTTGCTTTCATGGAATTTCATGCTTTCCACATGAAGTATTTGATGTTTTATTATGACTGCGCATATAGGGTTAACATAGCATGCATGAACCTTGCCCTTAATAAGAAATTGATAATTTTTTCTTATTTCACTCAAACCCATGCATCTCCATGTTTAAATATGGTTTTATCATGCCATATTTACCTGTTGGCAATGTTTTACCGTACATCTATCTGCCCTAGATTAGCATGTATTTCGGTTTTATTGTTGTTTACTGTGGACAGGAAGAAACAGTCTTCCTGAGACTGTTAAGCCCTGATAAGCAGCCCTACGATAGAATGCTAAAGCCCATAAACGGTCCTCTTGAGACCGCTTTAGTTTTCTGAGTTCTGTATTATTGTTAACCCGAACATAATCCAGAACAGTCCTATTTATCATATGATAAGCCTAGCTAATTAGGTCTTACTCCTGTTTTAAGTACTGTATTCATAAATTCGGTTACATTAATTGTTCATCCTAGTAGATTTCATGTTATTTATGCACTTTGGACTTATTTTAAAACTTATGTTAATTTCATGCCAAAATTATATACTCTTGTATTTATCTTAAATTTCATATGCTTCATGGACTTGTCTAGTTTTGATTTGATCGCTGTTTTACCACGATCCTTTCTCATCTAGAGTCTTTTATTAAGTACATGACACGTATTCTGGTACGATGTCATTAGATACACTTTGTACTTAAGCACACAATCTTGGACTTGTGATCCTCTCCGTTGGATATTCCTTCCACCGGACTAGGTGATCTTGTTTCAAGGCCTCCATAAGACTCCGCGAGCCTGGGATTCCCACTAGGATGCCGAGTTGGTTGTACCCTCAAAACTCAATAGTCTAGAAAGCACTTTACCGGTGTTTTATGTTCTGGACCTTAGCCGCCCCATGGATGACCGCCAGAGTATGGTAGCAGCCATTTACCTGACCGCCAAGGATGTTAAGCGGCCCTACCTTGACCGCATGGTTCTAGTTCATTCGTTTCATCGACTCTGTCGTTAGACGATCTAGTCATGACCGCATAGATCCACATACGGTCTAGTAAACGACTGCTATTTCCAGAAACGGCCCCGATATGACCGTTTGATGTCTAAGTATTGATTAACCCAAGGTTGACCCAAGGGTTGATTTTCCTATCATCCTAGATGGTCTATGATTATCTAGAACCTCACACTTTGTTTCCAAAGCTACCTAATGAATTATGGAAATTAAAGAATATGTCATTATGCTGTCAAATTTTTCTTCATGGCATAACCTTGCTCTAAATCAATTTTTGAACTCTCATATTCTTAAATTAGTGCATTCTTACCTTGACATTTGCTATCATGAAACTATAGTTTGAACTTGTTCATTATTGGCCATATTTATATTTCTCGTGAAAGTAGCTTGATTTATAACTTGAAGATGCAAGAGCGGGCACGGATAGTGTCCAAGTGCTCCACTCTAGTCCCCTCGGCAGATAATTGGAAACATACTATAAACCATCGGGTATGAAGAATACTGATGTCGCATTACGCCGGGAGTACTTTTTTTATAAACGAGTGAAGATCCACGAGGCAATCTTGTGAAATTACATGCTTGCTATTATATTCTCGTTACATGACTTTCTAGTGCATAGCCTTTATGTTTATGAAAAAGTACATTCTTGTTCATGAAAGGCCAAATTACATTCATGTTAAATTTTGGCTTGATCATATTTCCAAGTCTGCATGAATTCTCATATCTCACCTTGATCATATCTTGTTATTTGTGTTACTTTGGTTTATTCACATGTTTCATAGTATTTTAATGACTTATCTTATACTCTAGAGCTAAAATATTAATTACTTAAACATTACGTTCATGTTGATACGAAGATTCCTACAGGGCATGTGTGCTCATTCCCTACTTTTCCCAATCTTTTTCAGAAAATTCTAGCGGGTCAGATTCAGACTATTCAGGTGATGGATCCAAGAGTGATTAAAGAAGGAGCAAAGTCTTAGATTATCATTAGTTGATAGTCAAGAGTCGCTATGTAATTTTCCATTTTATTGAGTCGAGTTAGTCAAAGAGTCAAGAGTCGTCTAATGTACTTTTGATAATTATTTAATAAAGCAAAGGTTTTGTCCAAATATTGTGCATTCATTTCTTATGTGTGAATGTGTTGGTGCTCTGATTATATTACTTGTTTGACGTGTTCTAGCCGACTGTTCATGTTCCCGATTGTTTTCACTGCATAATCTCGGGGCGTGATAGTTAAAATGGTATCAGAGCCTAGGCATAAGTACGTCCTAGGAAAATGTCATGTCTTGTCTAAGTCCAAGGGTTAAGGACCCACACCTATGAACTAAGCAAAGAATTTCCCACCTACGTGAGATTGGGTAGATCCGGGGTGAGATAGTTAATTAGAACTTATCTCTATGTTAACTCCCTTTAATTCTGTAGGAATTAAAAAATCATCCTTTTTTCTCAAGTACCTTATTCTTATAATGGCTCACAGTGTCAATTGGGGTGGAATGCAACAAACTGTTGTGGGTCTCACCCAGGCCTTGCAAAATATGGCCCAAGCTGGCGCGAGGGCTGGTGCTGGCGATTTGCACTATAACTTCCGGAGTCTAAACCCTCCGTGATTTTCTGGTGTTCTTCCAACCTAGACGAAGCTGAAAATTGGATAGACGAAATGAACTGTATGTTCGAGGTCATGCAGTGTGTCGATCAAGAAAAGGTTTGTCTCGCCACATTCCAACTCAACAAGGATGCGCGTACTTAGTGGAAGTCTATTCCGGCACTGCCTTAAAATGCACCACACACTTGGGAGGGATTTCTCACACTCTTCCAAGCAAAATACTTCTCTGAACATGTTAAGGAGAGGAAGGTGGTGGAGTTCGCTTCTTTGCGTCAAGGCATGATGACGGTGGCAGAGTATGAGTTATAATTCTCTCGCCTAACACCCTATGCTCAACATTTAGTGAGCACGGATCTTTTAAAAGCAAATCATTTCATGGACGGGCTGCGACCCATCTTCATCCAGCAACTTTACCCTTAAAATATTCGAACCTATGCAGAAATGGTCCAACGGGCACACTTGTATGAACGGACCATGGAGAAGGTCGATAAACTCAAGCGCAAAGCGGAGGAGCCTAGCCGGAAGTCTGATCGGCGAGGAAGAAGAGAGCAAAAATTTAGCATCATTTATAACCCTCGGGATAACAAGAAGAGATCCCGGACTGGGAACGACAAGGATGATCGCAGGAATAAGAAGGCTAAAGAAGAAGACAAGCAAGTCATGGCGGCTTGCTCTTTCTGCGAGAAGTTCGGCCACGCAGCCGAAGAATGCTAGAAATGCCTAGGGGCGTGTTTGGGATGTGGCAGCCGGGAGCACCGCATGCCGGATTGCCCCCTCATGAAGGATCAATCTTCCAGTGGTGGACGCAAGCGACATGCTCGTCTTAACGCTGTTCTGTATGATGAGGAAGCGCCCAAGGATGATGGGCTAATGGAAGGTACCATTCAAATCTATTCTCATCCTGCATTCGTGTTATTTGATACTGGTGCTTCTCATTCCTTTATATCTACTACTTTTGCAAAAACTTTACCAGTTTCATCAGTTCCTCTACCTTCGGACCTAGCTATCACTGCACCCTTAGGTCCCGGAACTAAACTTACAACCCACTATCCCGATAGTGAGGTAATGGTAGAAGGTCATAATCTTCCTGTAAACCTCGTATGCCTTGACATGGAAGGCTACAATGCTATTCTAGGTGTAGATTGTAGGCCACGATGCCTATATACATTGTCGCAATAGGAGAATCTCCTTTCGAAAACCAGGCCTCCCGCGATTTTCTTTCCTTGGCATCAAGTATAGGAAACATTCTATCATTATTTCATCTCTTCATGCTTGCAAACTCATTTCGCAAGGATGTGAAGCTTTTCTTGCCTCCGTAATCATTACCGAGTCAAAGGAAATCATCTTAGAAGATATTCCCATTGTGAATGAGTTTCCCGATGTGTTCCCATCAGATTTACCTGGTTTACCACCCGAAAGGGAAGTAAACTTCTCCATTGAACTCGTTCCTAGAGCAGCACTTGTTTCAATAGCTCCCTATAGGATGTCCCCTACAGAACTCAAAGATTGAAGAAACAACTTCAGGAGTTATTAGACAAGGGCTTCATTCAACCTAGCACATCCTCTTGAGGTGCGCTAGTTTTATTTGTCAAGAAGAATGATGGATCTCTCGGGCTATGTATCTACTATCGGTGACTAAATCAACTTACTATCAAGAATAAATATCCGTTGTCACGTATCGATGAGCTCTTTGATCAAATTTCGGGAGCGGAATATTTCTCCAAGATATACCTCAGGTCGGGTTATCATCAGCTCAAGATCAAAGACGAAGATATATACAAGACTACTTTCCGAAGCAGATATGGGCACTACGAATTCGTGGTAATGCCGTTCGGGTTAACCAATGCCCTCGCAGTATTTTTGCAACTTACGAACAATATCTTCAAGCCTTATCTCGACCGATTTATGGTCATCTTCATTGATGATATTCTTATATACTCCAAGACTAAGGAGGAACATGAAGAACACTTAAGAATAGCCTTGCAAACCCTAAGAGAGCATCAACTCTATGCAAAGCTTAGCAAGTGCGAGTTCTGGCTAAAGGAGGTCTCTTTCTTTGGCCATATTATTTCAAAGGAAGGTATCGCTGTCGATCCTTCTAAGGTAGAAGCTGTTAAGAATTGGAGCCAACCGACGACCATGTCCGAAGTTAGGAGTTTTCTAGGTCTGGCTGGTTATTATAGGTGATTCATTAAGGATTTCTATAAAATGATCGTCCCTTTGACTAGACTTACAAGAAAGGAGAACCCTTTTATATGGTCAAAGGAGTGCGAAGAAAGTTTCATAACTCTTAAAGATCATCTCACTACAGCCCCCATCTAGGCACTACCTATTGAAGGTGGTGGCTTTGAAATCTATACCGATGCATCTGGCATTGGCCTGGGATGCGTTCTTATGCAAAATGGAAGGGTAATTTGCTATTCATCAAGGCAGTTAAAGCGTCATGAAGAGAACTACCCTGTGCATGATTTGGAAGTAGCAGCTGTTATATTCGCCTGAAAAATTTGGTGGCATTACCTCTATGGGGAGAAGTTCACTATATTTTAAGATCACAAAAGTATGAATTACCTCTTCACCCAAAAAGAATTGAACATAAGGCAATGCAGATGGTTGGAGTATCTTAAAGACTTCGACTTTACTATTCAATATCATCCAGGTAAAGCAAATGTTGTAGCCGACGCTCTTAGCAGAAGACTAATGGCACCTCTAGCAAGCCTCAGGAAAGGTACGACTTATCTTATCAAGGATTTTTCTCGTTTGAATCTCGATGTTGATAAAGAAGAGGAAGGATGTATGATTGCTAATATAAGGTCACAGCCTACATTGACTGAAGATCTAGTCAAATTACAAGAAAATGACCCCACATTGATGGAGATCAAGGCTAATATTGATCAAGGGTCAAAATTCTCCATTTCAACTGATAGAAGACTACTGTTCAAAGATCAAATCTGTGTGTCAGATCATACCGACACTAAGAAGTTGATCATGGAAGATGCTCATAAATCAAGGTATGCTATTCACCCTGGTGCTACCAAGATGTACCAAGACTTAAAAAGAAATTTCTGGTGGCCCAATATGAAAAGAGAAGTAGCAGACTTTCTATCCCACTGCCTCACTTGTCAGCAAGTAAAGGCAAAATATTTAAAGCACGTCGAGAAACTACATCCTTTGGATATTCTCGAATGGAAATGGAAAAGTATAGGGATGGATTTCACCATGGGTTTACCTAAGACGAAAGGTGGATACGATGGGATATGGGTGATTATAGACCGATTCACTAAATATGCACATTTTCTACCAATCAAAAGTCAATGGTCTATGGATGTATTAGCAGCACTATACATTAAGAAAATTATCAAATTACATGGTGTCCCTGTCACCATTATATCTGACCGAGACCCTCCGTTCACATCATAATTCTAGAAGGGTCTATAGCATTCATTAGGGACCCGACTCAACTTTAGCACTGCGTTCCATCCACAAACTGATAGTCAAACTAAAAGAACCAATCAAGTAATAGAAGATATGCTCAGGGCTTGTACTATTAATTTTGGAGGGAGTTGGCACGACCACTTGTCTCTAGTGGAATTTGCCAACAACAATAGCTACCAAGATAGTATACAAATGGCACCGATCGAGGCACTATATGGAAGAAGCTGTCGCTCACCTATATGTTGGAATGAAGTAGGAGAAAGGTAATTTCTCGGCCCCGATATCATCCGGGATACTACCAAGAAGATAAAGCTTATTCTGGAAAGACTTCAGATGGCTCAAGACAGGCAAAATCCATATGCTGATAACAGAAGGCGTGACCTAGAATTCCAAGTAGGAGACCATGTATTCCTTAAGGTTTCTCTGGGTCGAGGTATTCTAAGATTCGGCATCAAAGGCAAGCTCACGCCGAGATTCATTGGCCCCTTTAAAATTCTCGAAAGGGTTGGTGAAGTCGCATATCGAATAGCTTTACCCCCTCAATTAGCTAAAGTCCATGATGTGTTTCACGTCTCAATGCCCAAAAGGTACGTCCCCGATCCATTCCATGTCATAACTTATGACAACCTGGAGATTAAAAAGTATTTGACGTATGAGCAAAAGCTAATCAAAATAATTGAATGGGAAGTATGTCAACTTCGAAATAAAACTATTCACATGGTCAAGGTCCAATGGAGCAAATCTTGGCCACACGAGACGACATGGGAAACCGAAGAAGCGATGCGCAAAAGATTTCTGGAGATATTTTGAATGTAAGTACACTCTCCTTAGTAAGTCTTATTACACTGAATTTGGGGACCAAATTCTTTTTAAGTGGGGGAGGGTGTAACGCCCGAGAATTTTCTAGAAATTTTTCGGGATTAAAATATAATTACTAAGTAATTTAAAAGGCTTAATAGGCTATTAAAAAGAATTAAAATTTTATTTAATCCATTTAAGAGCCATATATCAACTAAAAGGCTAAGCCCAATTCAAATAGGCCCAAAGACCCAATTCCAAGACTTTTAGACCCAAGCCCATTAATAGAAACATAAATTAGGTAATTTATGAATTTAAAATAGAATATATACATCAATTAGGGGAAAAATGGGGGATAATGCGAAAATCTAAAAATTTTGGATTTAATGAAGCCTGGCGGTCTATCACGCAATCGCCATACCCACCCTAGCGGTCCTCCCATGACTGCAAAGCCTCCTGATTCCGTGAATGGGAGAAAACGTGAAAAACTTGGATCTTTGATGACCAAATCACCTTAGATCGAAGCTATCAGGCGTGAAAGACTCTCTAGAACTCTCTAGGGATTAACTCTACTCCAATTTAGGACTCTAGGATCGATCTAATCCCTTAAACCCTAGGTGAATCCTATAAATAGACCCTAACTTCAACTCATGCAAATCCTAATGTTGGCTCGCGTATTTCGAAGGTAAGGAGACATCTCCTCAGGTTAGCTCTTTAGAACTATATGTTCGTCTTAGTTTTATCTAACACACTTCCAATTTTCGTGCTAGAGGATCCAACCATTGGAGAGTTAGAGCCTCTGCAAGTTGCTGGTTCGCAATAGACTGCACAAGAACTGTTAAACAGGAGGACGGTGAGCTAGAAGGGGAGGGGATGAATAGATCACCGTTTAAAAAATATTTGACTGAGTCGAGGCAGGACCCTTAACCAATATAACGTAATCCACGAGCGCAGAACATAAATCACTCAAAATTTCATCAGCACATAAGCACAACCACCTAGCGAGCAGTCAGACCAAGGTTTTGATCATCAACATTCACATTTACTTAATGAAGCCAGACAAAAGCATAAGGAAGATAGATGCGCACAACCATATCACGGAGAACATGAGATTTAGATGGTTCAGTCTGCAACCTGTAGACTTACGTCCATCCCTCACTCAAGGCCGAGTGAGGCTTCCTTTCACAAGAAGGAACCGCAGACTCAGTCTGCCAACAACACGCTGATCCACAGCTTGAGGATCGAAATCCCTACAGACGCTGAACACACAGCTTGCACCAGGTCTCACACCCCAAGACCTGACCCGGAGATAACTCTCCCTTCCTCTTAGACAAGAGGGAACCCAACAGTGACTCACCCTCACTGCAATTCAGAGACGTTGTCTCTCTTCCTCCATAGTCGGAGGGAACAACCCAGATAGCCTCCTCACTATCTGAACACAACAACCCCGGAGACCACCTCCCTTCCTCTGATCTGATTCAGAGGGAATCACAAAGCAACCCAGAGGATTCACCTCTCTTCCTCTACACCTAGAGGGAACGATAAAATAGAGTATCAGAATTTAAGAACAAACAACTGAAAACATGAAGAAATATCGAAGACAATCGAACGGAGAAACAATGTAGCTTCTTAAAGAAGCATAGACAAAACATAGCAGAAAACCATCCTTTCCTTCATCACTCTCTCTCTCTTCCAGGTACGCTCAACGAATGGATCAGGATGGCTTCTCCTCTCCTTCCTCTCGCTCTGGCCTCACCCTTTTCCTTGTGGCTTCGACAGCTTTTCAGGAGTAGAAACCTTCATATATATATCCAACCTCACAAGAGAGTGAGGGTTTGGGAGACACGCGCGAAATCATGCTTCCAGATGAACCGATCCACGTGTTAGATAATTATTCCCTCGGATCACGTGCTCACATGATTGGAATAAAGTTCCAAATTGTCTTTAGGTCCCTGTAAGGTTTCAGAGAACATTCAGTCAATCTCAGAAATATTCAAGTCATACATTTGTTCGCACAGGTTGCACGGGACTTATCAAAGGACTGAAGAACGCGTCAACGCACTAAGGCCAAGGCGTTAACGCAATGGATATAATGGAGAACATGTCCCTTGACAAAACACACTAATGCGTCAACGCATCAGTTGACAGCGTCGACGCTTCTGCTTGGTGGTTGATCAAAAGAACCTTTGGTCATAAACTCAAGGCGTCGACGCTTCCATTGTATAGCGTCGCCTCAGCTCCTTGGGCGAGACACACAATCTCTTGGTAACAAGCCAATGCGTCAACGCTTCAGGTGACAGCGTCGACTCAGCTTCATAGGCGAGACGCTCAGGCCCTTGGCACCAAGCCAATGCGTCAATGCTTCCATCGTGCAGCGTCGACTCAACTGCTTAAATGAAATGCTCACGCCCCTAGCAACAGGCCAATGTGTCAACGCATCCAGTGATAGTGTCGACGCAGTGGACAGAACAGCAAGCGAAAGATGCACTATTGCGTCTACGCAGCCATCCAAGTGCGTCAACGCACTAAATGCACAGAACCCATATAAACAAGACAAATAAGTATGAGCTCATGGGTGAACATGATAGAGGAGCATTAAATCAGAAAAGCATGATGAAAAAGCATTTGATCCATAGATGTGCATGCAAGACAACAACATTAGATCCTAAGAATATTTAGACAATTCAGGATCTTTATCATTCATCAAGGAGCATCAAGATAATTATCATAAAAATAATTTGATTCATAGTGTTAGTCTTCATCAAAACTACAGAGATGCAACAATCTCCCCCTTTTTGATGATGGCAACACCATGAGTCAAATTTAGTGAAGGAAGAAACACCAACTTAAAACATTCTCAATAAAGGCAGCAATGGTGACCTCTCAAAGCCTGAACAGGCCTGAACTCACAGCACTCATCATCTTTTACCACAAACCATTCCAAAACCTTCCTTCCACTAGCTAGCTACAAAATCACCTCTTTACTCCCCCTTTCAACCTTCTCCCCTTTTCAGACTTCTCCCCTTCTCAGGCTTTTCAACCTTCTCCCCCTTTGACATCATCAAAACAAGGAGAAAGAGAGATGTTGACGCTGGACTGATGAGAAAAGATGGAGAAGATTCCAATAGTGGACACTCATTGTCAAATCTTAGATGCTTAAGTGGGGCTGTAAGGTCCAGTGAAGAATCTTGGAGTTCTGGTAAGAGAAAGAGATTCAGAATAAACTTGAAGTTTATCAACTTACTATGATTATGAGAGAAGAGCAAGTGGCAACAAGTATGAATGAGGTAGCTGTTAAGGCTTGTCAAAGAGACAACAAGAGTTTGAACCACTAAGACCGCCTGTAGGCATTGAGGACAAACAGTCCAGGCAGAGAAGGCACAGTTATAGAGTGTATTTGGCCAGTTACACTTTTGACATTAAGTATGCACCTTGGTCAGAGGCCAGCATCCTCAGTTACTCAGTGTGAGAGCCTCATCACTTCTCAATTAGAGAACAGAGATAGTGACCATTGGTTGTTACATGAGGAGACGCCTTGATCAGAGGCCAGAATCCCCAGTTACTCACCATATTGTCATCATTGCTCTGCCAAGCATAGTTTTGAATTGTATTTCTTTCTTTTGATTTTGATTATGAGAACTGATACCTCATGACATAGGAAATTCTCATTTCATTGATGGGATTCCTAGTTTCTCAGTATGCAGTTTTTAAGCACAGATAAGTTTAACTAGCTCAACAAAGGGTTGTTTGAAGACAAAACCAGGGCAAATATTAGAGGTCTTATCAAGATGTCCAATGAGAACCTCATAAACAGAAACCATTTCTTACAAGTCTAGCTTGTTCATGAGTCATGCAACAAAGTAAGAGGATATACTTGTGAAGGTTAATCTTAGCCTCTTAAGACTTACTAGAAGAGGATTCTAGCTGGATTTTAACTGCACAAACTTAAGAATGTAGGAATTGAATGAGGTTCTATTAAGAGGAATATTCAAGATCAATTCTAACATTTAATCCAGCAATAACACCCATCTTTCAAGCGTTTCTAATTAGTCAAGCTCCCCCTCTCTAGTAGCTCTATCTTCCATTCTACCCAGAAAATAGCAGAGAAGCAGAATTGACTTTACTCAAAGCACACACCCGCTCCCCCTCACATAGGGACCCCCACCAGAAAAAGTATGACAAAACTACCACTAAATATGGAAATACATGAATCAGAATTCATTGCCTCAAATCAGTCAAAGTTTGTAAATACCAAGTTCTCTTCTCAAAGAAGTAAATTTTTCAGTATCTAGAGGTTTTGTAAAAATATCAACAATTTGATTTGTAGTTCCAACATGAATTAATTCAAATGTTTTATTTGCAATTTCATTTCTGATAAAGTGGTGCCTAATTTCAATGTGTTTTGTTCGTGAGTGTAAAACAGGATTCTTTGCAATGTTTATGGCACTAGTGTTATCACAAAAGATGAGAGTGCAACCTGTCTCTACTTGGTAATCCTGAAGTTGATGCTTGATCCAGAAAACCTGAGTGCCACAGCTGCTTGCAGCCACGTATTCAGCCTCAGCAGTGGAAAGAGCCACTGAATGTTGTTTCTTTGAACTCCAAGAAACTAGGCATCCTCCTAAGAATTGGCAGTGGCCACTGGTGCTCTTCCTATCTAGTTTGCATCCAGCAAAGTCTGCATCAGTGTATGCAACTAAATCTAATGTGCGTGAAGCAGGATACCATAAACCTAATGTATGTGTGGCAAACAGATATCTAAAGATTCTTTTTACAGCAGACAAATGTAGTTCAGTAGGCCTAGACTGATATCTTGCACATAAACCAACACTGAATTGTATGTCTGGCCTAGAGGCAGTTAAGTACAAGAGGGATCCGATCATACCTCTGTAGAGTTTTTCATCCACTTGTTTACCTGACTCATCTGCATTAAGGGTCATGCTTGTGCTCATTGGGGTGGAAATTTGCTTCAGGTTAGTCATCCCAAACCTTTTTAGGATATCCAGCGTGTACTTGGTTTGGTGGAAGAAACAACCATCTGTCATTTGATTTATCTGCAAGCCAAGGAAATAAGTCAGTTCCCCAACTAAGCTCATCTCAAATTCAGCTGACATAAGCTGTGAAAATTCTTTACACAGTTCAGGATTTGTTGATCCAAAGATGATGTTGTCCACATATACCTGAACTATGATGAGATCTTGTCTTGAATTCTTAGTGAATAAGGTTTGGTCAACTTTACCTCTGTTATATCCTTTATTCAGTAAGAAACTGGTCAGCCTTTCATACCAGGCCTGAGGAGCCTGCTTTAATCCATACAGAGCTTTGCTTAACCTGAAAACTTGATCAGGTTTAGTCGAAAACTGAAAACCAGGAGGTTGTTCAACATAAACTTCTTCTTTTAGAATTCCATTCAAGAAAGCACTCTTAACATCCATTTGTTGAAGTTTTATGTTGTTTGAACAAGCAAATGCTAATAGAATTCTGATAGCCTCCATTCTAGCTACTGGAGCAAAGGATTTATCAAAGTCCACTCCATACTCCTGACTGTAGCCTTTAGCTACAAGTCTAGCTTTATTCCTAGAGATGACACCTTCTTCATTCAGTTTGTTCTTAAAAATCCATTTTGTTCCTATTATATTGAAATTTTCAGGTCTAGGTACAAGTTCCCAGACATTGTTTCTATCAATTGCCCTAGTTCTTCACACATGGCAGTTACCCAATTCTCATCACTTAAGGCTTCTTCAATGGTCTTAGGCTCAATTTGAGAAACTAAAGTAATTAAGTCCTGATTCTGAACATTTCTGAAATGAGATCTTGTCCTAGGGGGATCATTAAGACTACCAATAATATTGGTTACAGGGTGGTCTTTTAAAACTCTGACATTTGTTGAGGACTCACCTTGTTCGGCTGTACTTACTGGGTTCAGATCAGTGGGTTCTTCAGCCGGTTGTACTTCCTCCTCTTGCATTTGATTTAGGAACTCTCCATCATGACTTGTAGACCTGTTATCATCATTTAGACTATTAGAGATTTTTGTTTCATCAAAAATAACATGAGGGGTTTCCTCTATAGTTCTATCAGTTTTATTAAAGACCCTGAAGGCCCTAGATGTTTCAGAGTATCCTAGGAATATTCCTGGAATACTTCTAGCATCGAATTTATCTAAGTCTCTCTTGTTGTTATTATGAATAAAGCATTTTGAACCAAAAATTTTGAAATATGAGACATTAGGCCTCTTACCTTTCAGGAGTTCATATGGTGTTTTCTTATGTATGGGTCTTACCAAAGCTCTATTAAGTATGTAGCAGGCTGTGTTTGCCGCTTCTGCCCAAAAGCTCTTAGGTAGCTGACTCTCCATTAGTAGTGTTCTTGCCATTTCCACTATTGTTCGATTCCTTCTCTCCACAATTCCATTCTGCTCTGGGGTCTTGGGAGAAGAAAATTTGTGAGTCAGTCCCTCCTTGTCACAGAAGCTAGAAAATGAGGAGTTCTCAAACTCTCCTCCATGATCTGATTGGATAACAGTGATCTTGTGCCCTATATGTTTTTGCTTATTAAAAAAATGTTCAAATTTTTGAAAAGCATCACTCTTATTAGCCAAGAAAAACAGCCATGCAAATCTAGAGTAGTCATCGACAATGACAAAACCAAATCTCTTACCATTTAGACTCTGGGTTCTGGTAGGACCAAAGAGATCCATGTGCAAGTGTTCCATGATCTTTGTTGACAAGCTCTCAGACTTAATTTTAAAAGAAGCTCGAGTTTGCTTGCCTAGAGCACAGGCCTCGCAATTCTTCGAAACTGATTTGAACTTTAAGCTAGGCATGCCTCTAACTAAATCAAATTTAGCTAATTTATGCAAGGTGTTAAAGCTAGCATGGCCTAGTCGCCTATGCCAGTCAAACATGTTATTCTCTAAATCAGCAGTGAGACACAGATTAGACTCAGACTCATCATCATCCACAATATAGACATTATTGACTCTATTTGCAATGAACTTTATTTTATCGGAGTTTGGTTCTAAAATTTTGCAAGCATGCTCATCAAAAAGAACCTTGTGACCCTTGTCACACAACTGACTAATACTCAATAAATTGTGTTGCAGACCTTCAACCAACAAGACTTTTTCAACAGAGTTGGAGGTTTTCTTACCGATGGTTCCGGTCCCAATGATTTGACCTTTGTTTTTACCTCCAAACTTAACTGACCCTCCTGCTTTCAATTCAAGCTTGCTGAACTTTCTTTGATCCCCTGTCATGTGCCTCGAGCAGCCACTGTCGAGATACCACTTGTTGTTCTCGGCTGCTAGGCTCACCTGCATAATAACAATTTAAGTTGTGTGCTTTGGAACCCAAGGTAAGTTGGGTCCAAAAATACCGTTCAATTCATTAAGCACAGTCTTGGGAATCCAGATCTGTTTTAACCCCTTTTTCTTTCTGAGCTGAGAGTTGACAGTTTTGTTATTGATGTGCATTTCATTTGTTTCTTTTTGTTTCTCAAGGTGTGTCCAGTTTCTGTTGACAAAGGTTTGGATCCCGGCCAGACCATAATTTTTAACCTGTCTAGATGAAGGCATTTTATTGTCAGTATTCTGTGTGTAGTTAGACGTTCCCATGTTTCTTTTAAAATAGCCCATTCTTTTATTAGAGTCATAGTTGTTGAATTTCTTGAAGATATTTTTTCCAAAATCAGCCTGTTGTCTATGGATGTTCTTCTGTTGTTCAGTAGTTTTGGAACTGGATGGAATGTCCAGTTTCTCTTTTCCTTTCTCAGTGCAGAAAGTAGTGGTTTTTACCCCAAATGCTTCCTTCTTACTTGGGTTGAACCCCAACCCCTCTCTGTTAAAGTTTACTTTGGTGCCTAACAAGGCATTCAAATTACTCTCTCCCAAAACAAACCTCTCAAGGGTTTTCTTCTTATCTTCCAACTCCTTCCGCAGACATATATTGTTTTCCAGCAATTCATCATTGACCCTTTTAACAGCTTCATACCCTTCCCTGAGTAAGTCATTTTGTCTCAAGTTTTCTTCAGTATGTTGATTGGTTTCATCAAGCTGTTTTCTTAGTTTTTCAAGCTCATTTTTAACAAGATTGTTCTCATTTCTTACATTTTTCATTTGAGCTAATTCAGCTATCAGTTTGGAATTTTCTGTCTTGATGAGTTCTTGTTCTTCATTAACCACATTGAGTTTGCGTTTGGTGACTCTATGTTCTTTAGCTAAGGCATTGTACATATCTAGCAGTTCACCATACTTATCTTCCCAGTCATCAATAGAGTAAGTCACAAAGGGATTGATTACCTCATTTTCCTCGTCGGCCATCAGACATACTCCTTCAGTCTCCTTTCCTGAGGAATTAGTCTTTAAGTCTTCTTCTTCATCGCTCCAAGTGCATACCATAGCTTTTGGCTTTTTCTTGTACACTTTGGAGCCTTTCTTATGGTAATCCAGTGTCTTCTTCTGAAGCTCAGGGCAATCTTGCTTCATGTGCCCAAAGTTCCTATAATGATAACACATCACACTTTTAGCATTCCTATCCTTGTCATTGCCATTGTTCGGATATTTACCTGATGAGTAATTTCTTCTTCTCCCATATGATTTTCCCTTCAGTTTCAGAAATTTCCTGAACTGTCGTGTGAGCAGAGCTTTTTCACTCCTGTCAAGGTCTGAAATTTCATCAGAGTCTCCACTGCTGCTGCTGCTGCTGCTGCTGCTACTACTACTATGTCGTTCAACTTTAAGAGCAACATTCTTGCCCTTTCTGTCACTTCCTTCTCCTGTTTTCTTGAGATTCATCTCATAGGTCATAAGAGACCCTATGAGTTCAGTGACAGTCATGGTTGTTAAATCCTTCGATTCCTCTATCATAGTGGCCTTTGTGTGCCACGCTGGAGTCAAAGATCTCAAGAACTTCCTGACTATATCCCCTTCAGATATTTCCTTTCCAAACCCCTTGAGGCTATTTGTGATCAGTGACAGCCTAGCGTACATATCAGTCACGCTCTCCTCTGACTTCATCTTAAATAATTCATACTCAGAGGTTAGATAGTTTACCTTGGTAGCTCTGACCTGAGAGGTACCCTCGTAAATCAGCGCTAGTTCATCCCACATCTTCTTAGCTATCTTTCACGTCGAAATTCAGGCATATTCTTCAGGGTGAACTGTGCACTGGATGATGTTGAGCGCAGACCAGTTCAGTCCGGATAATTTGACTTGTTCTTCAGACCACATCTCCTCATTCGGAGGTAAATCATAAGGTCCAGTTGTAATGACTCTCCACAGCTTGTGGCTCTGAGATCGGATGAAGACTTCCATCCTGTTTTTCCAAAAGAAATAATTAGAACCATCAAAATAATGGGGACGGGAGATTTACTGTCCTTCAGCTATGTAGCTGCGAGGACCACTGGTTCCAGGATTACCCTGGTCGTTGGACTACATCTCGGGTAAACCTGCTCTGATACCAATTTTTAAACAGGAGGACGGTGAGCTAGAAGGGGAGGGGATGAATAGATCACCGTTTAAAAAATATTTGACTGAGTCGAGGAAGGACCCTTAACCAATATAACGTAATCCACGAGCGCAGAACATAAATCACTCAAAATTTCATCAGCACATAAGCACAACCACCTAGCGAGCAGTCAGACCAAGGTTTCGATCATCAACATTCACATTTACTTAATGAAGCCAGACAAAAGCATAAGGAAGATAGATGCGCACAACCATACCACGGAGAATAGTAGATTTAGATGGTTCAGTCTGCAACCTGCAGACTTACGTCCATCCCTCACTCAAGGCCGAGTGAGGCTTCCTTTCACAAGAAGGAACCACAGACTCAGTCTGCCAACAACACGCTGATCCACAGCTTGAGGATCGAAATCCCTACAGACGCTGAACACACTGCTTGCACCAGGTCTCACACCCCAATACCTGACCCGGAGATAACTCTCCCTTCCTCTTAGACAAGAGGGAACCCAGCAGTGACTCACCCTCACTGCAATTCAGAGACGCTGTCTCTCTTCCTCCACAGCCGGAGGGAACAACCCAGATAGCCTCCTCACTATCTGAACACAACAACCCCGGAGACCACCTCCCTTCCTCTGATCTGATTCAGAGGGAATCACAAAGCAACCCAGAGGATTCACCTCTCTTCCTCTACACCTAGAGGGAACGATAAAATAGAGTATCGGAATTTAAGAACAAACAACTGAAAACATGAAGAAATATCGAAGACAATCGAACGGAGAAACAATGTAGCTTCTTAAAGAAGCATAGACAAAACATAGCAGAAAACCATCCTTTCCTTCATCACTCTCTCTCTTCCAGGTGCGCTCAATGAATGGATCAGGATGGCTTCTCCTCTCCTTCCTCTCGCTCTGGCCTCACCCTTTTCCTTGTGGCTTCAGCAGCTTTTCAGAAGCAGAAACCTTCATATATATATCCAACCTCACGAGAGAGTGAGGGTTTGGGAGACACACGCGAAATCATGCTTCCAGATGAACCGAGCCACGTGTTAGACGATTATTCCCTCGGATCACGTGCTCACATGATTGGAATAAAGTTCTAATTTGTCTTTAGGTCCCTATAAGGTTTCAGAGAACATTCAGTCAATCTCAAAAATATTCAAGTCATACATTTGTTCGCACAGGTTGCACGGGACTTATCAAAGGACTGAAGAACGCATCAACGCACTAAGGCCAAGGCGTTAATGCAATGGATATAATGGAGAACAGGTCCCTTGACAAAACACACTAATGCGTCAACGCATCAGTTGACAGCGTCGACGCTTCTGCTTGGTGGTTGATCAAAAGAACCTTTGGTCATAAACTCAAGGCGTCGACGCTTCCATTGTATAGCGTCGCCTCAGCTCTTTGGGCGAGATGCACAATCTCTTGGTAACAAGCCAATGCGTCAACGCTTCAGGTGACAACGTCGACTCAGCTTCATAGGCGAGACGCTCAGGCCCTTGGCACCAAGCCAATGCGTCAACGCTTCCATCGTGCAGCGTCGACTCAACTGCTTAAACGAAATGCTCACGCCCCTGGCAACAGGCCAATGTGTCAACGCATCCAGTGACAGCATCGACGCAGTGGATAGAACAGCAAGTGAAAGACGCACTATTGCGTCTACGCAGCCATCCAAGTGCATCAACGCACTAAATGCACAAAACCCATATAAACAAGACAAATAAGTATGAGCTCATGGGTGAACATGATAGAGGAGCATTAAATCAGAAAAGCATGATGAAAAAGCATTTGATCCATAGATGTGCATGCAAGACAACAACATTAGATCCTAAGAATATTTAGACAATTCAGGATCTTTATCATTCATCAAGGAGCATCAAGATAATTATCATAAAAATAATTTGATTCATAGTGTTAGTCATCATCAAAACTACAGAGATGCAACAAGAACTAGTGCGACTGTCCAATGAAGATCAGTAAAATAGTAGCCCAAAATAAGGTATTTAGAAATTGGTCCTTTAGAACTTTTTGTTCCCCTTCGAATCTTCTACCTACCCTCAAACTTTCATGGATTTAGGTCAAGAGGATCGGGAGATAGAGGGATGAGAAGTTACTGGTTTTGCATAGGACGTGCTGGAACTAGGGTCTACTTCCAATCAGAAATCCAAAGTCTAGGGAACGAATCTGATAAGTACAATATGAAGTGATCTAGAAGGGGAGGGGATGAATAGATCACTATTTTTTGTAGAATTAAAAAATACTGCAGAGTATATTGCTAAACGCAAATAACCTCAAGCTCTGACTATCGAAAATGATGCAGTGCAGTTAATAGCTCAAGCAAATAGAAGGCATACCACAATAATACCACAATCGATCACACAAGGACTCAGAGGATTTTAAGGTGGTTCGGTCCTTCAGACCTACATCCACCCCACACTCAAACCGAGTGTAGCTTCACTAAAGGCTGGGCAACACAGCTTGCCAGACAACTGCTGATACACAGCTTCCCAGGAGAACAACCTCTCCTCTTCCTCCTACCCAGAGGGAACCTCTAGCGACCAGTAGTCACTAGAACCCAGAGACTCACGTCTCTCTTCCTCTTTACCAAGAGGGAACCCCACTAGTAGCAGCCCTGCTACTAGTGAACCAGAGGTCGAAGACCCCTCTTCCTCCCAACCCGGAGGGAACCAACAAGCAGCTCACCTGCTGCTTGCAAACCGGAGAATGAATCTCCCTTCTCCTGATCTCACAGGAGGATCCCGACCTCAATCCAGAGGATCGGAAACACAAACAAGGACAGTAGAAGAAAGATAAGAACAATAAACAAAAAATACGAACGAAGGAAATCAAATGCCAGAAAATGGAAACAATGTAGCTCAACACAGAGCAATAGACTTCGGATTTGATCTGCAAGTCAGAACAACTCTTCTGATCGCTCTTCTGCTCTCTCTCTCTTTTTCCCTCTGCTATTCTTTCTTCTTTCTTTTCTTTTCCTGGATCGAAGGGCTCTCAATTTTCCTATTTTTTTTTCTTCTATGCCTCTCTTCTTCGATCACCTTCATCTGAAGACGAAGGATTCTATTTATAGCAGAACAGCAGGTGGATAGGGCACAAAACGCGTGTGCCTCCCACGCTCGATCCAGAATCTTCCTGCCACGTGCCTTTATCAGATTGGTTCCTCTTGTCTCGGATCACGTGCAGCCTTGGAGTGTGGAATGTTTTTCCTCGGACCTGTAATGAGATTAAGTCCATTAATACGCTGCATGGCCATTAAAACCAAAACTGCATGAGGTATAGTAACAACACGTCGTGACTATTACTCGAGATGACACAAGAACGACACGAGATACTCTATAACAGGTCAGATACATAGAAGAAAATGACACGAGGTGAGGTTATAAGCAAAAGAGACACGAGGTCACGAATGCAAAAATAACACGAGGACAACACGGGCTAACGACAGAAACCGACATGAAGACTAAAGCGAGAAACCAACATGAGGACAGAATATAACGAAACGACTCGAGGTGAAAACAACACGAAGTGAAGTTTGACACGAAGTAAAAAGCAACGATACGAAGTATAGTGGTGACAAACACACACTATATAAAAAATGACACGAAGCCAGTAAGAACAGCACGAGATAAAAACAGCACGGGCTGATAACGACACGAAGTCGAAACAGTAAATGACACGGGATCACACTGCACGAGGTAAAACTACACGAAGACTTAATAAGAAAAACGACATGAGGTGGCAATAAGGAGAACGACATAAAAACAACATGGACTAGCAACCGAAACCGACACGAAGTCAAACAGTACAACACGAGGTGTTGTAACCAAGAAGAAGTGCCAATCAACACGAAGACAGTATGCAAAGAAACGACTCGAAGTGAGATGAGAACAGAATGAAACAAAGAAGACGACACGGAGTGCATAAAACCAACACGAAGACGTGGACTATAGTAACCGTCACGAAGTGTGGTTACTAAGTAGGAACGACACGAGGTATACAGGAAAACTACTCGAAGTTCATCAGAACTTTTAGAGCAGCTTCAGGAACACGACACGAAGTCATGAGAAGAGAAAACAATCACAAAGTGAAACGAACACTTGAGCTAAGACTGACTTAGAGACTCAGCGAAAGGACTCGAAGACAGGAATACAAAGGATGACATGGAAACAACACAATAAACAAATACTGCACGAGGTGAGAGACAACACTCAATCAGACGACAACATGGCTAACTCGACACGAGGTGAAAACGCGAAGTGAGAATGACATGAGGTTTTAAGGAAAACAGCACGAAGACAGAACTTGTACGAACACACGAAGTGTTACCTCTTAGCAGCTTTTCCATATAAAACCATGGATAACTCAAGTGCAAGATATCTGATCAAAAATAACAACAACAATTAACATAGTGTTGCTCATCATCAAAACACTTAGGGAAGACACAAAATCCAACAATCTCCCCCTTTTTGATGATGGCAACACTATATTAAGTATAAGAGATAAGTTCAAAAGAGATCATTTCAAGATATTTAATGCAGACAAATTAAAGCATACTTGCTTCCTTACTTCCCCTGAGAAACCTGAACACTCCCCCTAAACACAGCAACAGTTTACCTCAAACTTGATAACTAACTCCCCCTCAACAAACTAACTCCCCCTCAACACTATTCTCTGCCCCTTTGACATCATCAAAACTAGGGGCAAATCTGAAGATACAGAGAAAGGAAAATTGCTGACTATAGAGAGAAAATAGGACAGAGTAAGGCAGATAAATGGAGACTATTGAGATGCTTAGTCAATTAAGAAAGCCATTAATTTTATGTGAGGATTTTTGAGGATCAGTTAGTCAGACTGTGCAAAAACTGTGAATAAGGATTCGCTCCATACACAGAACTAGATTCTAAGCAAGTGAGGTACAAGATACCAGTTTGATCAAAATAAGTCTTTACTGAGAGAGTATTATGTAAGACAGTCAGAAGACAAAGACCTGTGTTATTGAGAACAAACAAATCAAAAGCTATACTTCAAGTGAGCAGGATTTTTAAAGATGGTCAAGATCAAGGGTAAGTCCGTCAAGTACACCTTTGACATTAGGGAGACACCTTGTTTAGAGGCAAGAATCCCCAGTTACTCGGTGGCAGGACCACATTACCCCTTCTGATAAGAGGACAGAGATAGTATTCTAGCTGGTGTTGACATTAAGGTGACACCTTTATCTGAGGCCAGACACCCCAGTTACTAACCAGATATGTACCATAGCTCTGTATGATCAAGACAACTACTAAGACCAGATAATTACTGCCATCTCATGACATGGGAAGCTTTCACTTCATTGATGAAAATCCCAGTTTCTCAATGAGCAGTTAACAAAGTTGATAACAATTTTATGAAATTTGTTTTAATTAACCAGCTCTTAAAACCTTGTTAATGAAGCTTGAGTCCGTTTGAGAACAATACACCAGATCCAAGGTGATTCAGACTAAAGCACAAAATACCTCATTTCGGACTCAACATTGACTAAGTAGGTATGCAGTACTGGCTAGATCAGAAGACAGTTACCGTGTAGGAAGATAATCTTTGAATTCAGATTTTGATCTCAGTGGGACTAACAGCTGAAATTCCAACAAGAAATTAGATGAACAGTCTTAAAGGATAAAGCATCCAACTCTTTCTTTTATACACCTCATCAACCTGATTCTCTTTTGATGTCAGCAAACTGTCGTTCGGAGTATGTTCAAATTAGGTCAAAGATCAAAACACCTATTATAAATCAGCTCCCCCTGAGACCTTGACCCCAACACAAACTTAACCAAGACAACCCTCAAAACACTTCAAAGAGAACACCATGAAGTTTGGATAGACTATTCAATCAAAACGGAGTGAGTCACCAAACACTCATAATGAAGTTATTTCTTCAGCAACAGATGATGAATATGATAAGCATAATAACACATGACATGGTATTCAGAAATCAATTCTTCAATCATGAAATTCTGTAAATACCTAGTTCTCTGCGCAAAGTGCTAAATTTTTCAGTATCCAATGGCTTAGTAAAGATATCTGCAATTTGTGAGTTAGTGCCAACATGGATCAACTCAAAAGTCCTCCTAGCTACTTCATCTCGAATAAAATGATGCCTGATTTCAATATGTTTGGTTCGGGAATGAAGTACAGGATTCTTTGCAATATTTATTGCACTAGTATTGTCACAAAAGATAGAAGTACAACCTAGCTCAACCGAGTAGTCCAGAAGCTGGTGTTTTATCCATATAACCTGTGTGCCACAGCTCCCTGCTGCCACATACTCAACTTCAGCAGTAGAGAGAGCCACAGAGTGTTGCTTCTTGGATCCCCAAGAGACTAAGCACCCTCCTAGAAATTCGCAGTGACCACTAGTGCTCTTCCTGTCCAATTTACATCCTGCATAATCTGCATCAGTGTATGCAATGAGATCTAAACTACATGATGCAGGATACCAGAGACCTAGATCATGGGTGGCAGATACGTATCTAAAAATTCTCTTTACAGCTGCCAGATGCAATTCAGTAGGCCTAGCCTGGTATCTGGCACACATCCCTACACTAAATTGAATGTCGGGCCTAGATGCAGTTAAGTAGAGGAGTGAACCGATCATACCTCTATATAGTTTAGCATCCACCTCTTTACCTTTTTCGTCTGAATCCAGTGAGGAGCTGGTGCCCATGGGTGTTGAGATTGTCTTGAGGTTGGTCATTCCAAACCTTTTCAGCATCTCCAGAGTATACTTGGTTTGATTTATGAAACAACCATCCTCCATTTGTTTGACCTGCAGCCCAAGAAAATATTTTAGTTCGCCAACTAGACTCATTTCAAATTCTTGGGACATAGACTCAGAAAAATCTTTACATAATTTTGAATTGTTAGATCCGAAAATGATATCATCAACATATACCTGGACCACAATTAACTCCTTTCCGAGACTTTTAGTGAAGAGGGTTTGGTCAACCTTACCTCGAATGTAGCCCTTGCTCACAAGGAACTCAGAAAGTCTCTCATACCAGGCTCGGGGAGCCTGCTTCAATCCATAGAGGGCTTTATTCAACCTAAAAACCATGTTAGGCTGAACAGAGAAATTAAACCCAGGAGGTTGTTCAACATATACCTCTTCCTTCAATAACCCATTTAAGAATGCACTTTTGACATCCATTTGCTGTAGCCGAATGTTTCTAGAGCATGCAAATGTAAACAGAATTCTTATAGCTTCCATCCTAGCTACTAGTGCATAGGATTCATCAAAATCCACACCAAATTCCTGACTGTAGCCTTGAGCTACAAGTCTTGCTTTGTTTCTAGAGATAGCTCCATTTTCATCAATCTTATTTTTGAAAACCCATTTAGTGCCAATGACATGAGTGTTTTCAGGTCTAGGAACTAGTTTCCATACATTATTTTTCTCAAATTGATTTAATTCCTCACCCATGGAGGATACCCAAGAATCATACTTTAAAGCCTCTTCCACAGTCTTGGGTTCTACCTGAGATGTCAAAGCAGCTAAGTCCTGTTCTTGGACAGTTCTAAAGTGAGACCTTGTCCTAGTGGGATCATGCAAATTACCTATGACATTTTCACTAGGGTGATCTTTGTGAAATATTACCTCACCTGAGGGTTCACCTACCTCAGTTGCTCCTTCTTGTTGTAAGTTTTCTGGTTGAGCAGTTTGCTGCATCTCTTCTTCTTCAATTTTCTCCAAGAAATCTCCCTCATCAGGTGACTCCCTGTCATCATTTATCTTTTTGTCAGATAGAACATTCTCATCAAACACCACATGAGGTGTTTCTTCAACAGTTTGCTCATCTTTATTGAAGACTCTGTAAGCCCTAGAGGTTTCTGAATATCCGAGAAAAATTCCAGGAGAGCTTCTTGCTTCAAACTTATCCAAACCATTCTTACCATTATTGTGGATGAAACATTTGGAACCAAAGATTTTAAAGTAAGAAATGTTTGGCAGCTTACCCTTGAGGAGTTCATAAGGAGTTTTCTTATGAGTAGGTCTTACCAAGGCTCGATTTAAAATGTAGCATGCTGTATTTGCAGCTTCTGCCCAAAATCTCCTTGGAAGTCCACTCTCAATCAGCATAGTCTTGGCCATTTCAATTATTGACATGTTTCTTCTCTCAACAATTCCATTCTGCTCCGGTGTCCTGGGAGAAGAAAATCTGTGAGTCACTCCCTCTCTTGAGCAAAATTCAGAGAATGAAGAGTTTTCAAACTCTCCTCCATGGTCAGACTGAATTGTAATGATATTATGTTCACCTTGCAGTTTGATTTTATTAAAAAGTTCTTCAAAGTGAACAAAAGCATCATTTTTATTTGCTAAACAGAATAACCAAGAAAATCTAGTGTAGTCATCAACTATGACTAGACCATATCTCTTACCTGACAGGCTTTGTATTTGAGTAGGACCAAAGAGATCCATGTGCAAGTGCTGTAGTGGTTTAGATGAGAGACCCTCAGTTCTCAACTTAAAAACTGCACGAGTCTGTTTACCTTGAGCACAAGCATCACAAAGCTTGGACCCTAACTGGAATTTTATTTTGGGCAAACCTCTGACTAGGTTATAATTAGACAATTTATTCAAAGTAGACACACTAGCGTGGCCTAGACGCCTATGCCAGTCAAAAGCAACCTGTTCAGAATTAGCAGACAGACACAAGTTTGTTTCAGAATTATCATCTAGATCAACGATGTACACATTATTTACTCTATGACCTTTGAACATGATGTTATCAGAATTCAGCTCAAAAACAGTGCACGAGTTGTGGTCAAAGAGTACCTTGTGTCCTTTGTCACAAAGTTGACTTATACTTACCAGGTTGTGCTGAAGTCCTTCTACAAGATACACATCTTCAATGGAGTTAGTGGAGGACTTACCAACCGTACCAATTCCAATTATTCTTCCTCTGTTATTTCCTCCAAATTTGACCAAGCCCCCAGACTTCATTTTTAGTTTGCTGAATTTGGACCGGTCTCCTGTCATGTGCCTGCTACAGCCGCTGTCAAGATACCACTTGTTATGCTCAGCTGCCAGGCTGACCTGCAAAAATTCAAACAGAGTAATGTGGGACCCAATTCAAATTGGGTCCAAAAACAGTTTTCAGATTATGCAAAAAGCACTTAGGAACCCACATTTGTTTTACTGTTCTCTTCAGTGGTTTCATGTGGGTTGATTCTTCCCTTTTCGCATTTCTTGGTGGGTGTTGAATGAACCTATTCTTATTAGAGCTATGCTGTTTCTGAGCAAAAACATTGTTGGTTGGCCTCTTAGAGGATGTGCGTGTGTGTTGAGCATAATTCATGTAAGCATTTTTACTCCAATAAAATTTGTGCTGAAACTGGTGAACGTTGCCATGCTCTACTTGATAATTAGCATGATGAGCTTTCTTAACAAAACTTTTCACTCTTTTTGTGACATCAATAGGACTGGTTCTGTGAGAACCTTTGTTCCCCACCTGTTGCACATGAGCAGTTCTTGTTTCAGGATTTCTCGACTTAGGTTGCTGACCAATAGATTGAATGAATTTGCCGGTCGAAAACTTCATTGTAGAGACAGATTTGGAACTGGATGGTGTTTCCAGTTTCTCTTTGCCTTTGGCGGGGCAGAACGTGGTAGTCTTAAATTCAAAGGGTTTTTTACTAGTAGGATTGTATCCTAATCCCTCCCTATTGAAGTTTACCCTCGACCCCAGAAGGGCATTCAGGTTGTTTCTCCCCTCTGTAAACTTCTCAAGCACTTTTTCTTTGTCCTCAATCTCCTTCTGAAATTCATTGCATTGGTCCTGGAGTTCCTGATTAACTTTTCTAACTGCCTCATATTTTTCAGCCATCAGTCTAATCTCTCCTTTACACTCTTCAGCTTTACACTTCAGCTCATCCATTCTAGCTAGACTCTCCTCTCTTTCCATTCTCAACCTCTCAATCTCACCTTTAACCTGGTCTAGCTCAATGACCATCTCCTTGGTTTTCATGCTATCAGTGACAATAGAAGAGTGTTCTTCAGACAAAGAATGAAACTTACGTCTAAGCATTATGTGCTCCTTGTTTAAACAATTATATTTACTTAACAGGTCGCCATAGGCGTCCTCCCAATCATCCAAGGTAAAATTCTCAAATAAGTTTGTTACCTCTTTCTCATGGTCGGCCATGAGGCAGGTCTTTTCTTCATTTTCACTGGACGAAGTGGCTTCTGGGTCCTCCTCCTCATCGCTCCATGTGCACAGCATGGCCCTCTTCTTCTTGTGCACCATCTTCTTCTGGTGTCCTGGAGCCTTAGCTTGTAGCTCTGGACATTCACTTTTCATGTGACCGGGTTTCTGACAATGATAGCAAGTGATCTTCTTAGCAGACCGGTTCTTCTCAAATCCTCGCTCAGGAGACTTCATTGCAGCATTAAATTTCTTCCTCCTGTAGAATTTTCCTTTAGTTCTCAGGAACTTTCTAAATTGCCTGGTGAGCATAGCTCGCTCGTCCTTGTCCAGGTCTGAGAATCCATCAGAGCCTTCGCTGCTATCATCACTGCTGCTGCTGCTGCTGTTGTTCTTCTTAGCATGTCGTGAGACCTTCAGAGCAACATTCTTTCCCTTTCTGTCATGCCCATCGTTTCCATGTTTGAAATTCATTTCATGGGTCATGAGGGATCCAATCAGCTGGGTCACTGTCATGATGGATAAATTTCTTGATTCCTCTATTACAGTCACCTTGGTTTCCCAGACGGGAGTTAGAGACCTAAGGATCTTCCTGACTATGTCTTCTTGTTGAATATCCTTTCCAAGGCCCTTCAGACTGTTGATGATCACAGATAATCTGGCATACATTTCTATGATCGGCTCCTCTGGCTTCATCTTAAATAACTCATATTGAGTTGTAAGTATGTTGATCTTGGTAGCCTTCACCTGAGATGTCCCCTCATGAATTAACTGCAAATCATCCCACATGTTCTTTGCAGTCTTGCACGCTGAGATCCTCGAATACTCTTCCGGGTGGACGGCGCACTGTATGATGTTAAGAGCTGTCCAATTCAGTGCGGAGAGTTTGACCTGATCTTTCTGTCCACATATCTTCATTCGGTGGAAGGGTGTATGGACCATCTGTAATCACTTTCCATAGCTTGTGGCTTTGGGCCCTGATAAAGACTTCCATCCTGTTCTTCCAGAAGAAGTAATTATTACCATCAAAGAAGGGGGGACGGGTGATAGACTGCCCATCAGCTATGAAACTGCGAGGACCAGTGGATCCGTTTCCCTGGCCGTTGGACCACATTCTGGGAAAAACCTGCTCTGATACCAACTGATAAGTACAATATGAAGTGATCTAGAAGGGGAGGGGATGAATAGATCACTGTTTTTCGTAGAATTAAAAAATACTGCAGAGTATATTGCTAAACGCAAATAACCTCAAGCTCTGACTATCGAAAATGATGCAGTGCAGTTAATAGCTCAAGCAAATAGAAGGCATACCACAATAATACCACAATCGATCACACAAGGACTCAGAAGATTTTAAGGTGGTTCGGTCCTTCAGACCTACATCCACCCCACACTCAAACCGAGTGTGGCTTCACTAAAGGCTGGGCAACACAGCTTGCCAGACAACTGCTGATACACAGCTTCCCAGGAGAACAACCTCTCCTCTTCCTCCTACCCGGAGGGAACCTCTAGCGACCAGCAGTCACTAGAACCCAGAGACTCACGTCTCTCTTCCTCTTTACCAAGAGGGAACCCCACTAGTAGCAGCCCTGCTACTAGTGAACCAGAGGTCGAAGACCCCTCTTCCTCCCAACCCGGAGGGAACCTACAAGCAGCTCACCTGCTGCTTGCAAACTGGAGAATGAATCTCCCTTCTCCTGATCTCACAGGAGGACCCCGACCTCAATCCAGAGGATCGGAAACACAAACAAGGACAGTAGAAGAAAGATAAGAACAATAAACGAAAAATACGAACGAAGGAAATCAAATGCCAGAAAATGGAAATAATGTAGCTCAACACAGAGCAATAGACTTCGGATTTGATCCGCAAGTCAGAACAACTCTTCTGATCACTCTTCTGCTCTCTCTCTCTTTTTCCCTCTGCTATTCTTTCTTCTTTCTTTTCTTTTCCTGGATCGAAGGGCTCTCAATTTTCCTGTTTTTTTTTCTTCTATGCCTCTCTTCTTCGATCACCTTCATCTGAAGACGAAGGATTCTATTTATAGCAGAACAGCAGGTGGATAGGGCACAAAACGCGTGTGCCTCCCACGCTCGATCCAGAATCTTCCTGCCACGTGCCTTTATCAGATTGGTTCCTCTTGTCTCGGATCACGTGCAGCCCTGGAGTGTGGAATGTTCTTCCTCGGACCTGTAATGAGATTAAGTCCATTAATACGCTGCATGGCCATTAAAACCAAAACTGCATGAGGTATAGTAACAACACGTCGTGACTATTACTCGAGATGACACAAGAACGACACGAGGTACTCTGTAACAGGTCAGATACACAGAAGAAAATGACACGAGGTGAGGTTATAAGCAAAAGAGACACGAGGTCACGAATGCAAAAACAACACGAGGACAACACGGGCTAACGACAGAAACCGACATGAAGACTAAAGCGAGAAACCAACACGAGGACAGAATATAACGAAACGACTCGAGGTGAAAACAACACGAAGTGAAGTTTGACACGAAGTAAAAAGCAACGATACGAAGTATAGTGGTGACAAACACACACTATATAAAAAATGACACGAAGCCAGTAAGAACAGCACGAGATAAAAATAGCACGGGCTGATAACGACACGAAGTCAAAACAGTAAATGAAACGGGATCACACTGCACGAGGTAAAACTACACGAAGACTTAATAAGAAAAACGACATGAGGTGGCAATAAGGAGAACGACATGAAAACAACATGGACTTGCAACCGAAACCGACACGAAGTCAAACAGTACAACACGAGGTGTTGTAACCAAGAAGAAGTGCCAATCAACACGAAGACAGTATGCAAAGAAACGACTCGAAGTGAGATGAGAACAGAATGAAACAAAGAAGACGACACGGAGTGCATAAAACCAACACGAAGACGTGGACTATAGTAACCGTCACGAAGTGTGGTTACTAAGTAGGAACGACAGGAGGTCTACAGGAAAACTACTCGAAGTTCATCAGAACTTTTAGAGCAGCTTCAGGAACACGACACGAAGTCATGAGAAGATAAAACAATCACAAAGTGAAACGAACACTTGAGCTAAGACTGACTTAGAGACTCAGCAAAAGGACTCGAAGACAGGAATACAAAGGATGACATGGAAACAACACAGTAAACAAATACTGCACGAGGTGAGAGACAACACTCAATCAGACGACAACATGGCTAACTCGACACGAGGTGAAAACGCGAAGTGAGAATGACATGAGGTTTTAAGGAAAACAGCACGAAGACAGAACTTGTACGAACACACGAAGTGTTACCTCTTAGCAGCTTTTCCATATAAAACCATGGATAACTCAAGTGCAAGATATCTGATCAAAAATAACAACAACAATTAACATAGTGTTGCTCATCATCAAAACACTTAGGGAAGACACAAAATCCAACAGAATCAAAGGTAGGTTATCTCATGAAAAGACTAGAATAACATGTTAGGAGTAAAAGCCCTTTGATTTCATGGAATTTCATTCTTTCCACATGGAGTATTTGATGTTTTATTATGACTACACATATAGGGTTGACATGGCATGCATGAACCTTGCCCTTAATAAGAAATTGATAATTTTGACTTATTTCACTCAAACCCATGCATCTCCATATTTTAATATGATTTGATCAGGCCATATTTACATGTTGGAATGTTTTACCATACATCTATCTGCCCTAGATTAGCATGTATTTCGATTTTATTGTTGTTTGCTGTGGACAGGAAGAAACGGTCTTCCAGAGATCGCTAAGCCCTGATAAGTGGCCCTACAATAGATCGTTGAAGCCCCTAAACGGTCCTCGTGAGACCCCTTTAGTTTTCTGAGTTATTTATTATTGTTAACCCGAACATAATGCAGAACAGTCCTATTTATCATATGATAAGCCTAGCTAATTAGGTCTTACTCCTGTTTTAAGTACTGTATTCATAAAATTGGTTACATTAATTGTTCATCCTAGTAGATTTCATGTTCTTTATGTACTTTGGACTTATTTTAAAACTTATGTTAATTTCATGCCAAAACCATATACTCTTGTATTTATCTTAAATTTCATATGGATCATGGAATTGTCTAGTTTTGAATTGATCGCTCTTTACCACGATCCTTTCTCATCTAGAGTCTTTTCTTAAGTACATGACACGTATTTTGGTACGATATCATTAGATACACTTTGCACTTAAGCACACAATCTTGGACTTGTGATCCTCTCCATTAGATATTCCTTCCACCGGACAATGTGATCTTGTTTCAAGGCCTCCATAAGACTCCGCGAGCTTGGGATTCTCACTAGGATGCCAAGCTGGTTGTACCCTCAAAACCCAATTGTCTAGAAAGCACTTTATCGGTGTTTTATGTTCTAGACCTTAGCGGCCCTATAGACGACCACCAGAGTCTGGTAGCGGCCATTTGCCTGACCGCTAAGGACGCCTAGCGGCCCTACCTTGACCGCATGGTTCCAGTTCATTCGTTTCGTCGACTCTATCGTTAAACGATCCAGTCGTGACCGCATAGATCCACATATGGTCTAGTAAATGACTGCTATTTCCAGAAACGGCCCCGATATGACCGTTTGATGTCTAAGTATTGATTAACCCAAGGTTGACCCAAGGGTTGATTTTCCTATGATCCTAGATGGTCTATGATTATCTAGAACCTCACACTTTGTTTCCAAAGCTACCTAATGAATTATGGAAATTAAAGAATATGTCGTTATGCTGTCGAATTTTTCTTCATGGCATAACCTTGCTCTAAATCAATTTTTGAACTCTCATATTCTTAAATTGGTGCATTCTTACCTTGACATTTGCTATCATGAAACTATAGTTTGAACTTGTTCATTATTGACCATATTTATATTTCGGAAGTAGCTTGAATTATAACTTGAAGATGTAAGAGTAGACACGGACAGTGTCCAAGGGCTCCACTCTAGTCCCCTCGGTAGATAGCCGAAAACATACTATAAACCATGGGGTATGATGAACACTGGCGTCATATTGTGCCAGGAGTACTTTTTTTATAAACGAGTGAAAATCCACGAGGCAATCTTGTGATATTATATGCTTGCTAGTACATTCTCGTTATATGACTTTCTAGTACATAGCCTTTATGGTTATGAAAAAGCACATTCTTATTCATGAAAGGCCAAATTACATTCATGTTATATTTTAGCTTGATCATATTTCCAAGTCTGCATGAATTCTCATATCTCACCTTGATCATATCTTGTTATTTGTGTTACTTTGGTTTATTCATGTGTTTCATCATATTTTCATGACTTATCTTATACAATAGAGCTAAAATGTTAATTACTTAAACATTGCCTTCATGTTGATACGAAGACACCTACTGGGCATGTGTGCTCATTCCCTACTTTTCCTAATCTTTTTCATGAAATTCTAGCATATCACATTCATACTATTCAAGTGATGGATCCGAGAGTGATTAAAGAAGGAGCGAAGCCTTAGATTGTCATTAGTTGATAGTCAAGAGTCGCTATGTAATTTTCCATTTTATTGAGTCGAGTTAGTCAAAGAGTGTAGCACCCCAGAAATTTAAATAGAGATTATATGAAAATAATCATGATTATTAGTCATAGAAAACTATGGCTATTTAAAATTTTGATAAAGGAAAAGTGAAACTAGTTATTTAGCCTAAACGGTAATAAATGGGCACAAATAAAAGTATAAACAAATGATCGAGAAATAGAAATTTAATATATTCTTTTATCTAGTTATGGTTTAAATTAAAGAAAATACGAATCCACTATTTAGAAGGAATCTCATGCCAAAAATATATTTACATACTTATATAAAGACTCTCATAGGATCGAACCCGACTCTGATACCTGAGTCAACAATGCAAAATAAATAAGATATACAAATAAATAAAGTTAAAGGAAATAAAGTATGTATATAAGGTTCTACCAATTAGATAAAACTATTTATTAGTTTACTAAATATAATTAGTGGGCCTTTGCATTAAAACAGTTATACGTAATATATATATATATAAATATATTATAACCTAACCCAAATAATACTAAGTTAAATGGGTTTCACTAAAGATTTAAATGTTGAACACATATGCTACCCACTAAGCTCACAACTTACATATATAAGTGTGTAAAGATATAAGACCCAACATGCAACTTCACAACCCAACCCATTTAACCCATGAGGCCATATATATACAAAACTCACGTAATAGCTCACCTACACACATATATATATATATATAAACCCAACAAAGCAAACCCAAACCATGCGCTACCCGAACCCAAATAACCAACCCAAGTTCTCTTGTACCCAACGCAAAGCTATGTGCACATTAAAGCCCAACCAACAGATGGAACCACCTAAACAACAAAGCCAACCGACCCAACCCGGATGCATGATCGACCGTGTATGGGGTTAGTATTTAGGGTTTTTACTCTTAGTTACGGCAGGCAGCTGTCTTATGGAAAGGGAATTTTCAACGCATGGGAGGTTTTAAAGCCTTGCTCCCGTTTGTTTACCCCCTCCATTTTAAAAATCTCTCTCTATAAAGAACCCAACCCATCGAACGTATGCGACCATTTTGTTGTTGCGTCGAACGTGCCATCGTCGCCCAGAAGCTGCAACAGTGCCCCTTCTATTCTCTTCCTCCTGTGGTGCGGACGTGCAAGAAGAAGCCTCTTCTTCTTCCTCTTTGTTCCTGCTGTTCCTTTTCCTCCTGTGACGTGAAGGAAGCTGCAGAAGCATCTTTTCCTTCCACCTTCATCCTGTTGATCGCAAGAACGGGAGCCACCTTCTTCTATCTTCTTCCTCCTGTTAATGCAAGCTTCATCCTCTGATCGCGGTAGAAGAATAGAGTGTCGTTTACACTGCACCCTTCAACAGTTCATCACTCCAATCAAGAGGTAGGCAATCTCCCAAGCCTAACTATTAGTAATAAACTGTTGGGTTCAGTGCAAGTATTCATAGGGGGGGTGAATGAATATAGCCTATAAAAATTTCACCCAATTAACAACTAGAATGCTAACAAGACAGATTAGATAATCTGTAGGCTAATTAAATCTTCTGTTCAACCTATAAGCAAACAGATGGAGCGCCCCTATGCAAACATCTAGCGGAAGCAAAAACATATAGAACAACACAAACCACAATGCAAGAGGGTTTTTAGGTGGTTCGGTCCAGCAGACCTACATCCACCCCACACTCAACCCGAGTGTGGCTTCCTGCTGACTCACAGCTTGAACTGCTGGGCATCACAGCTTGCCATACATCAGCTGGGCCTCACAGCTTGCCATCCGCTGAGCATCACAGCTTGCTTCCGCTAGGCAATACAGCTTAGCCATCGCTGACTCACAGCTTGAACCCGCTGGGGATTACAGCTTAACCCGTCCGAGACCAAGTCTCGCCAGCTGAGGATTATAGCTTTACCTGTCCAGTGGAATCCACCACTGCAAATGCTGAGCCTCACAGCTTGCTCCGCTGACAAACAGCTTGAAGAAATGTATAAAGGAAAATGAAAGATAGACCAAGACAACAACGGAAAGCTGAAACAATAAAGCACAGAATATAGCTCTCGATGAGCACTTCTGGCTTGGATTTGATCCAAAAGCCAGACAACCTCAACCTCTCTCTCTTTCTCAACTCGAGCTCTCTATCTCTCTCTTTCTCTTCTTTCTCTTCTACTCTTCTTCTCTTTCTCTTCTCTTCTCTCTTCTTTCTTCTTCTGCTCTCTTCACTCTTCTTCTTCTCTTCTGCTGGATCGAAGCCTCTGCACTTCTGCTTTTTCTTTCTCCACTTCGATCAGCCTTCATCTGTGGACGAAGACCTCCTTTTATAACAGCAGCCAGCAGGAGGGCAGCACTGGGCGCATGTGGCTTCCACATTTCCTGCCCAGAACTTTTGGCCACGTGTCAGCTTCCTATCAGTCCTTCAGCCTCGGATCACGTGCTATTCATTAGCCTCCACGAGCAGAGCCTGTCAGACAGACATAAGAAGATATCAGTTGGATGTATATACTTGGTTCAGTCTGTTAACAAAGTGTGTACAGGCAAGATGCAGCTTGAGTGTATAGACTTGAAGTTAACAATCGAGTGTACAGACTTCAACAGTTAGCCAACGAGTGTACACACTTCGTTTTGAAGAGGATGCACAATAGAATGAAAGTATGAATGTTATGCGATGTACAGACTTGCTCTGCCTAAACCAATGTATACACTTCAGAGCAGATGCATGCAATACACTCAACAATGTATGGACTTGGCCTATGCAGACTCGTCTGATGTATAGACTTTGCGAATGTCTAGACTTGCAGATGTGAACGACATAGTGTATGGACTTCAGAACATATGCACGATGCAGACTCGTCCAATGTATATACTTAGCTGAACAAGACACACAATGTATAGACTTGCAGCCATGAACAAATGCAATGTATAGACTCTTCAATCGACAGGCAGACAATGTATATACTTGCTCAATGTATGGACTTTCTTAAAAGAACATGCAATGTATATACTTGCTCAGCCTTAAGCAATGTCTAGACTTCAGCTCAAAGCCAGTGTATAGACTTCAATGCCCTTCGTCAAAAGCGATGTACAGACTTCATATATGAAGGCACTCGCTATACAGACTTAGACAATGTGAAGACTTGGACAGACAAATGACAATGTATGGACGTGCAGACTTCACTGCATATGAAGCAGCGTATAGACTTAACCAAGCAATGTACACACTTGCTGAGTTGACGCTACAAGACACACTGAGTTGACGCTACATGAAACATGGACAGTGTATAGACTTTATGAATGAAATGCATTGTGCAAATGAGAAAGTCTGTACAGACTTTGTGAAGCGTGACTTCAATGTACAGACTTTGCTGAATGAACGTTGTGAATACGAGTCCAGTGTAAATACTTAGCCGTTGCAGACCTAGTCCAATTGAGACGCTGAGAAAGATGATGGATGTACAGACTTCTAAATGTACAGACTTTTCAACCGATCAATGTATGGACTTGGCATAAGATGCAGCATGAGACGCTAAACATCCAGGACTGTATAGACTTCTAAATGCTGATGGACACTGTACGGATTTGACATAAGACGCAAAGGAAGACGGTCCAATGTATAGACTTACAATGCCTTCGACAAAAGCATGCAACAGTGCAATGTATGTACTTGCATGAGACGGTCAGTGTATACACTTAGCCAAAGCAATGCACTGTGAATGTATGGACTTTACGAAATGCATGCTACAGTGCCCCAATGTGCAGACTTCACGATGTATAGACTTGAGTGTTCGTGTGAGCTGCATTGTATAGGCTTTAACAAAAATGCCTAAGACGCTGAATGAGACGGTGGGGTCTGTATAGACTCTGCTCAAAGCCTTAGACGCTAACAGAGACGGTGACTCTGTGCATGAACAGTGATGTATAGACTTGCATGAGACGGTCAGTGAGACGCACTCTCAGGCTGTACAGACTTTGTGCGTTCATATGCCAATGTACAGACTTAGCTTTGAGCATGGGCTGTATAGACTTTACATGTATGCAAGCACTGTATGGACTTGCCACCAATGTATAGACTCAATGCAAGCAGATGGATGTACAGGCATGGCGAATGCAATGTATGGACTTGCAGACAGAACACATGCAGTCTCCAGATAATATACCAGTCACAGTCATATGCATTTTCCACAGAGTATATCAGTTATAAACATTCATATCAGTTATAAACATTCATGTTGCTATCATCAAAACACAATCTTATAAAGCACTCACTGTGTTGCTATCATCAAAACAAAATAGCATTGCTATCATCAAAACAACATAGCACATGCTTGTGCCTAAGGGGCACAACATTCTCCCCCTTTTTGATGATGGCAACACACTATGACAGTGAGTCACACACAAAATTTTCTCCCCCTTTGACATAATCAAAAAGAGAAAAACAGTATAAACATGAGTGCAAAGTGCATCATGCATGCAAATTCTCATAGTGCAAAAAACTCCCCCTGAAGATATGACTCCCCCTGAATTATTTCTCCCCCTAAATAATAGCTCCCCCTTTGAGAAGGAATATGAACAGATAATTCAAAGGTAGAGAAGGTAGGAGGGTCACTAGACAACAGCTGAATCATAGGTTCAGAAAGGAAGCATGATTATAAATAACTGTTAAAGTATAAGAATCAGCAACATACAATTTTCAAAAATTCAGGTTTAATCAGTGATAAATCTAGAGTAAAACACCCGACCCCTGAAAAAGAGTTTTAGATTCCATTTATAGTAATGAATCTAAGCCACATGGTATTAATAGATAAGTCAGAGATAATACCCTTTTGTGATTAAACATGGAATTTCAGGAAAGGTAACTTGAATATGTATTGAGAAAAACAATTTTCACTCATTGACTTTTGATTTCAAAGGGTTACAGCAGTTTGTTTTTCATTTTTCAATTTTTCTGAAACTGAACTAAGTGAGTAGATCTGTGGCATTTATGCTGTTGACATTAGGTGTACACCTTGATCAGAGGTAGGTACCCTAGTTACTAGGCATAAACTACAAGACCTATTTCAGATCAAGACCTACAAAGAATAGTCTTCACTTTTGACATTAAGGGCACACCTTGATCAGAGGCCAGTACCCCCAGTTACTTGGTGAGGACTCCCCCTATAGATTTGACCCTATGAACAGAGATAGTCTAAAGCACTTCATGACATGTGAATTTTCCTGCTTCTTTGGAGGAGTTCATAGTTTCTCAGTGCAATCAACCATTGCTCTGTCACAATGTTCAGTTCTTTACATTTGTGATCTTATTTACTGCTGCCCTTATTTCTTTTAGAGTGATTGTTTGAAGAACATTACACACTCTTGTTCACCTGTTCTAGACATTTCCTGATTAACACATTCAGGTATAAAAAAAACTTTTTCTATTCTTACCATGAAACAAAGATTAAGAGCTATAAAAGTTTTCGTTTATCTCAAATTCTGAAGTGCAGACACTTAACTCTCCAATTTATAAAGGCTAAACCTTTAATTCCTTTCAATTTGCAAGAGTGCTTCTTATAAGTGAACACTTGCAATAATTTCAACTCAATATACTAAACCAGCAACAGTTGCTGTTGTTCAGTGAAACTGATGGGGAAAAGATAGCAATTGGCAATATGGTCCAATGGCATTTGATGTCAAAAGATATGAATCAATTGAATGGGGACAATGAGGAGTAAATAGGATTCAAGAATTGAACTAAACTCACAGCTCCCCCTGACACCATAATGCAAGAGATATGCTATGCAGCACACTGCTCTATATGCAAACTGTGCAACAAAGAAACATGAGACAAGTATGCAGTCCAATTTTATGCGCCCAAGTCATTTATTTTTAGATTTTTCAAAATTTAATTATATGCAGGACACTGCTCTACATGAAGACAGGACCCATGGTACTAGGCGGAGAACCCGGTCTCAAAGACCATCTCACACATGGTAGGAACCTCCGGGCAGATTTCCCTACCTTTTAGTAACTTACCATTTGATATACCAAGGTTAACCAGGACAATGCAACATAAAGCAGTCCAACATGCATTGAACAGCATCAATGACAGTCATGCAAATGATGTATGTAGACATAAGACACATGCATTGACTGTGTACACTAAATGAACCATTCACACTCAGTCCAAGTATGCATTCAACAACAAGCATGCATTGCACTGACACAAAACACATGCGTTTACACAAAGTCTATATAGTGCATTAACTATATACACTAAAAACCATTCAAATTCAGTTCAGCAATTGGCAAGAGAAGAGCATCAGATATATGCAGAGTAAAACTCAGTAGCTGAGTCTGGAATGCAGACTGATCAGCTAGACAAGAGAAGATCATACATCAAACAAGCAAATCAACATGAAATTCACATTTTTTCATACTCACAAATTCAGATGATGAATTTTAAAGCAAAGTTCAGAACTGACCTGATAAGTTCAATCGTGGGGTTTTCATTCTTGAGTGCCTTGGTTAACCCCTCTTATTCATTTCCAAGGCACACCTACAAGATAAAATCAAGTTGATCCTGCAGGAACCCAAGAAGTCTTGGGTCCTGAATTAACCCTCACAGGTGTTCTGAATGGTCGTTTAACAGAAATATCATCACAGCCCATCAACTTATGGCTAGACAAGAAATAACCAAATTGACCAGACTTACCATGATAACTAACAGAATTTAAGTTTCTTTTATGCACCTTATTGAAAGCATTAAATTCATGTGCATGAACATTAAAATTTCTGTTGTTTGCATGGGCATTCTGTTTTCTGAACCCTGCCACCCAGCAATCAGAAGCTTTGTGGCCAGGTTTTCCACAATTAAAACATGAGAATTTCACAAATTATTTTGCATGGAATTTGACAGCATGGGGGTTAATATGATTCTTCTGAACATGCCAATAGTCCTTGACTGTGTGGCCATGCTTTCCACATTCGAAGCATGCTGGGGTTCTTTTACCAAAAGTAGTTTTATTTGCAGGGAAATTTACAGGATTTAAATTGACTTTCTTTCCCTGGGCATGCCAGCAATGAGGTGCAATGTGGCCCATCTTGCCATAATGAAAACACTCTATTTTCCTTCTTTGAAAAACATGATTTCTAGCAGGAATTTTTTGTGCAGTAGTAGCAGCTAGGTCATCTAATTCAAACATCTTACACTCATGCATCATATGACCTGTCTTATTACAATAGAAACACTGCACATTCTTTTCCTTTTTAAACTGAATTTTATGAGAAGATTTTTCACAGCAATTTTCATTTTTCTTTTGTTCAGCCCTGTGCTTATTATTCTGAGATTTCTTAGATGAAATACATTTTGAGGTACTAGCACATTCTGAACATTTCACATTGGAGCCAAGCAGTTTATTCAAATTGTTTTTACCTTTGACAAATTTGGACAGAGTGTTTTTCAGATTTTCAATTTCAGAATTCAATGAAGCAATACTCACTTCATACTTGGATAGCTCAGATTCACATGCAATTAGCTGCTATTGCAAGGCATCATTCAGGTTCTTCAGAGTTTCATTTTCTTGTTGAACCATTATTTCAATGTTGTTCTCATTTTCCTTCACAACTGATTTTCCCTTTTCAATTGACAGCCATCTCTCAGAGAAGACAGTATTAAGAACCATCAACTTTTTATTTTGATCTTTCGAGTAGACATTTTCTTCTTTTAGAGATTTGATTTGTTCCTTTTGAAAACTGTCATCAGAATCAAAATCATTAATCATGTCTTCTAAAATAGCACATGCCTTACAAGAATCATCTTCTCTAATGTGCTTATTTCTGAGGTTCTCATTTTCAGATTTCAAGTTTTCATTTTCTGCCTTCAACCGAGTGACTTCAAGAATCATGTCTTTTCTCAAATTTTTATTTTCAGATTTTAATTTCTTGGACACTTTGAACAGATCTTCATACATCACTATCAATTCATCAAAAGAAACTCCATCTGATCCGGAGCTTACCTGAGATGAGGTTTCCTCATCATCATTTCCCCGATTGGCCATTAAGCATATTGACTTTTCTCCTTCTTCTTCACTGTCCGAGGTGTTCCCTTTGAATTTTGAGAATTCTGGACAGTCAACCTTTGTGTGGCCAGCCTTCCTGCATTTGTAGCAGATGTTAACGTCAATATTCTTGGCAGGATTAGAATTATACCTTGTTTGCTTTCTGCCTTCACCAAGCTTTCCTTCTCTTTCTCTCAGAAATTTCCTGAATTCACTAGTCACCCTTTCAATGTTTCCATCAATTTCAGACCGCGAGAGGCTGCTTTTCTCGCTTAATGATCCACTGTGGCTGGATCTGTTTGCTTTGATGGAGCTATCCTTCAGCACGATTGGTTCCATTGCAAACAATCTGAAAGCACAGAAAAACTGAAGGACCTAGACCAAATGAGCAAGGCAAGGCACTAAGTCGGAGAAATAAAATAACTAACACAAAAAGCACACTATGAAATGCACCAAACAGAAATGCGCTAAACCAGATGATCAAAGTAAATCGGTAAGATAGTGAAACAAATCAACGAGCAGAAGAAACCCACTCTGATGTGCACCAAAACTAGCAGAATCCTCTGCAGATTGTTACATCAGATAGATCAGAGACCCGCTCTGATACCAAGTGTTGGGTTTGGTGCAAGTATTTAGAGGGGGGGTGAATGAATATAGCCTATAAAAATTTCGCCCAATTAACAACTAGAATGCTAACAAGACAGATTAGATAATCTGTAGGCTAATTAAATCTTCTGTTCAACCTGTAAGCAAACAGATGGAGCGCCCCTATGCAAACATCTAGCGGAAGCAAAAACATATAGAACAACACAAACCACAATGCAAGAGGGTTTTTAGGTGGTTCGGTCCAGCAGACCTACATCCACCCCACACTCAACCCGAGTGTGGCTTCCTGCTGACTCACAGCTTGAACTACTGGGCATCACAGCTTGCCATACATCAGCTGGGCCTCACAGCTTGCCATCCGCTGAGCATCACAGCTTGCTTCCGCTGGGCAATACAGCTTAGCCATCGCTGACTCACAGCTTGAACCCGCTGGGAATTACAGCTTAACCCGTCTGAGACCAAGTCTCGCCAGCTGAGGATTACGGCTTTACCTGTCCAGTGGAATCCACCACTGCAAATGCTGAGCCTCACAGCTTGCTCCGCTGACAAACAGCTTGAAGAAATGTATAAAGGAAAATGAAAGATAGACCAAGACAGCAACGGAAAGTTGAAACAATAAAGCACAAAATATAGCTCTCGATGAGCACTTCTGGCTTGGATTTGATCCAAAAGCCAGACAACCTCAACCTCTCTCTCTTTCTCAACTCGAGCTCTCTATCTCTCTCTTTCTCTTCTTTCTCTTCTACTCTTCTTCTCTTTCTCTTCTCTTCTCTCTTCTTTCTTCTTCTGCTCTCTTCAATCTTCTTCTTCTCTTCTGCTGGATCGAAGTCTCTGCACTTCTGCTTTTTCTTTCTCCACTTCGATCAGCCTTCATCTGTGGACGAAGACCTCCTTTTATAACAGCAGCCAGCAGGAGGGCAGCACTGGGCGCGTGTGGCTTCCACATTTCCTGCCCAGAAATTTTGGCCACGTGTCAGCTTCCTGTCAGTCCTTCAGCCTCGGATCACGTGCTATTCATTAGCCTCCACGAGCAGAGCCTGTCAGACAGACATAAGAAGATATCAGTTGGATGTATATACTTGGTTCAATCTGTTAACAAAGTGTGTACAAGCAAGATGCAGCTTGAGTGTATAGACTTGAAGTTAACAATCGAGTGTACATACTTCAACAGTTAGCCAACGAGTGTACACACTTCGTTTTGTAGAGGATGCACAATAGAATGAAAGTATGAATGTTATGCGATGTACAGACTTGCTCTGCCTAAACCAATGTATACACTTCAGAGCAGATGCATGCAATACACTCAACAATGTATGGACTTGGCCTATGCAGACTCATCTTATGTATAGACTTTGCGAATGTCTAGACTTGCAGATGTGAACGACACAGTGTATGTGTATGGACTTCAGAACATATGCACGATGCAGACTCGTCCAATGTATATACTTAGCTGAACAAGACACACAATGTATAGACTTGCATCCATGAACAAATGCAATGTATAGACTCTTCAATCAACAGGTAGACAATGTATATACTTGCTCAGTGTATGGACTTTATTAAAAGAACATGTAATGTATATACTTGCTCAACCTTAAGAAATGTCTAGACTTTAGCTCAAAGCCAGTGTATAGACTTCAATGCCCTTCGTCAAAAGTGATGTACAGACTTCATATATGAAGGCACTCGCTGTACAGACTTAGGCAATGTGAAGACTTGGACGGACAACTGACAATGTATGGACGTGCAGACTTCACTGCATATGAAGTAGCGTATAGACTTAACCAAGCAATGTACACACTTGCTGAGTTGACGCTACAAGACACACTGAGTTGACGCTACATGAAACATGGACAGTGTACAGACTTTATGAATGAAATGCATTGTGCAAATGAGAAAGTCTGTACAGACTTTGTGAAGAGTGACTTCAATGTACAGACTTTGCTGAATGAACGTTGTGAATACGAGTCCAGTGTACATACTTAGCCGTTGCAGACCTAGTCCAATTGAGACGCTGAGAAAGACGATGGATGTACAGACTTCTAAATGTACAGACTTTTCAACCGATCAATGTAAGGACTTGGCATAAGACGCAGCATGAGACGCTGAACATCCAGGACTGTATAGACTTCTAAATGCTGATGGACACTGTACGGATTTGACATAAGACGCAAAGGAAGACGGTCCAATGTATAGACTTACAATGCCTTCGACAAAAGCATGCAACAGTGCAATGTATGTACTTGCATGAGACGGTTAGTGTATACACTTAGCCAAAGCAATGCACTGTGAATGTATGGACTTTACGAAATGCATGCTACAGTGCCCCAATGTGCAGACTTCACGATGTATGGACTTGAGTGTTGGTGTGAGCTGCACTGTATAGGCTTTAACAAAAATGCTTAAGACGCTGAATGAGACGATGGGGTCTGTATAGACTCTACTCAAAGCCTTAGACGCTAACAGAGACGGTGACTCTGTGCATGAACAGTGATGTATAGACTTGCATGAGATGATCAGTGAGACGCACTCTCAGGCTGTACAGACTTTGTGTGTTCATATGCCAATGTACAGAGTTAGCTTTGAGCATGGGCTGTACAGACTTTACCTATATGCAAGCACTGTATGGACTTGCCACCAATGTATAGACTCAATGCAAGCAGATGGATGTACAGGCATGGCGAATGCAATGTATGGACTTACAGACAGAACACATGCAGTCTCCAGATAACATACCAGTCATAGTCATATGCATTTTCCACAGAGTATATCAGTTATAAACATTCATGTTGCTATCATCAAAACACAATCTCATAAAGCACTCACTGCGTTGCTATCATCAAAAAAAAATAGCATTGCTATCATCAAAATAACATGGCACATGCTTGTGCCTAAGGGGCACAACATAAACAAATCTTGCATGATCTACGTTCTTATTTAAGTAAAACACATTTAACCCGTGATTAAATTTTTTTTAACCATCTAATCATACATCAAAGATTCACGATATATATACTTTTGAAACCCACATAATTTTCCCTTAATTTTCATGTATTTAGTTTCAAAAAAAGATTGGCATTTGAAACGGGTTATTGTTCATGTGGTTAACACCCATGCCATCTTTGTCGATTTTTATCTTTTTATCCTGATGCAATAAAATTGTGATATTTCAGGGTTAAGATCCTTAGATTTTTCTCTTATTTATCATGTAATTAGTTTCTATAAAATCTTAATAAATAAAAAGTGTCATTGTTCATCCATGAAATGAACAGTAACATGCATGTTTGATTAATCACGTTCAATCCCACCACCGCCAATTCATTATATATATATTTATATATATATATATCTTGTGACTATCTCTTTGAAATCCTATATCTACGAAAGTATATAACATAAAATTATAAAAAATTATATATTTGGAATCCTTATATTTTTCTCCTAGTTATCATATATTTTATTTCTCTAAATTTATATATATAAATAAATGTGTCTTTGAATATATTTTGAAATTATTCAATTAAATAGATATTGACATGAAATCTTGTTAAATAAATTAAGTTAAAAATTATAGAATTAATGTCCCTCCAAGTGAACGCTAATTAATGAATGACGCCACTCACGGGTATCAATTAAGTTTATTTAATTATAGTTAATTTTAGAATTAGCGTCTCTCTTAATGGACGTAAATTCTTTAATTAACACATTCATACATTTAAATAAAAATGTGTTAATCAATCTGCACCTGGAATGACAGCCGCTATTTGTATTAGCGCCTGCTACACAGGACGCCATTTCTCTGACCGATTATTTCACAGTGGTTCAACCCCTCACCATGGGTATCGCTTGGCACTCTCATCTCAATTCGTAGATGGAGTCCCGGTTTTGATTTATATTGTTTACCCTTAACTCTTCGTGATGATTGAACCCTCCGCTGGACATTCCATTCCTCCGGACTGGTGATTTCATCATAGAGACCTCCGTAAGTCTACGCTAGCTTTGGATTCCCTCAAGGCAGCCGAGCTGGTTGTACCCTAAAAACCCTTAACACCATTTTACAGTCATGTCCCTCTGAAGAAAACATGACACCCGGCCCTCATAGAACGTTGTTATGGCCATTCTGTGAGAGATCTGTCTCTATCTGACTTATAAGGTGCTAATTTGATTAGCGACTACATTGGTTATCGTTGAGTTCTGTCGTAAGCATGTTGAAGGGGTGACCTTATTGGCGGGCGCTTAGTGTAAAAGTAACTTGATGGGGGCATCTCTCGCCCTTCACATTTTTCCACAGCTTTGATTGCTCGTCGGCATAGCTCCATTGTGTCCGTCATATTTTTCTGAATCGAGTCATGTAATTTTCATATTTTATTTGAGTCATGTCATTGTAATTTTTCTTTTATTTGAGTCAAGTACCTAGGTCATTGAGTCATCTACCTATGTTTGAGTGTCATTAGGATTGATTGGGCCCAATTCATTGGGCTGGCCCATGGGCGCCCCCCCCCCCCCACCTTCCTCGGTTATTCGTCATTGAGTCAAATGTCAAGGACTTTTTGTAAAATGTGGGTTGCCTATATATAGGACCCCATTCCCCTCATTTTGAAGTAATGAATCAATGAATGAATTTTGAAATCCACCATAATTGTGAGCTTCTCTCTCTCTCTCTCTCTCTCTCCTTCCCTAAGGGGTGCGCCCCCTACTCTCTCTTCTTCCCTCCCAACAACCTCCAACCCCCACCTACCCCATTGAAAGCCTCTACAACTTCCCACACCCTCACATTAAGTCTCCCCTAGTCCCAAGAGGGAACCCCCCAATCCCCACCTCACCTCCCAACTCCCAACTACCCCTCCCTCTTTCCCAAACACTTTTCCTTCTTCCCCATGCAACCCTCCACCTCCCAAGACCATTTGAATTTGAAAATTCCCTTCCCTCCATAGCCCTTGGTCGCCCAAACCACCTCTCCCCTAGGTCAGGCCACCACTCCCCTTCCCTCCACCCCCACTCCACACCATTTGCCACCACAAGGTTACAACTTCATTGCAGGTCGCAGGCAGCAAATTTGGTCCTAGAAGCTACGTCATCTCTGGCCTTTCCTTGAATCTTATGGTCGCAAGGCATACATCTCTGGAAAGGTCATCCAGAGAGCTTTCCAAGCGAGATGGTTTCGTCCTCATCCGAACACCGTGCTGATCGGTAGGCCCTTTCCTCCTTAACTGCGCAAAGCTACTCTGGCAGGAGACCAGAGCCAGAGTGGAAGCTCGGCTGCAACAAACCTGTTAGGAATCGGATCAAGAGTTCTTCTACAAAAATCTTCTACTACGAGTCTTCTTTCATCGCCAAGAAGCAGAGCCCCGTTTGGAGACCGGACCTGAGAGTTATCATTTTTTCCTCCCCAGGTATGCGGTTCTGCTTCCACTCAGTCTGCACCGACCCTGCCACAGTGTTCAGAGTGTACCGGTCTGCTCCAACAACATTTCGCTTCCCCGTTAGTGTTTCTTCAAAGAGGACTTGTCCACGGTTCCAGCGACTTTGGCGGCACCTGATTCCGAGCTCAGGAGCGGTCGTGGCATCCTCTGCTTTCTGATGCTGAGATTCTGAGACAGTCAAAACTGTTAATCTACTCCCCTGTTCAAGCTCCTACTCCGACCAACACCGGTGCCCGAAGAAATTATCAAAATTCAGGCATCATCCCGGCCCAGCTACGAGCAATCTCCAAGTGGGTTCGTCATCGGAAAAATTCTGGAGTGTCCACAGCGTCCAGAGGACCAACTATCTATCCTGAAGCGCAGAGGGTGGACAGCATCGGCATCGGCTACGGTTCTTTACTTCTAGCTTGGTTTCTCCCCTCCCCGCTTGGCCGGCTGAAGGTCCATCCCTGCGTGGAGGTAGTGTTTGAGTGTAGTCACTGGCTTCCCTTCCTCAAGATCCCCCCCTTGCATGGGGTGTAGTGCATGTAATCTGAAATTTCAGGTTGAAGCTTCTCCGACGCGGCATGCAGGTAAGCCCACGCTTCCTCGCTCGCCCTCGTCTCCGGCCGGGATCGGTGTCTTCACACCGATCAGGTGAGCCACTAAACACTCATCTTTGCTGGATTCCTTTGCTTAATTAGTATTGCATTTTAGTGCCGTCGGCGTTGAGAGAGTGCCCGAACCTGAATTATTGTTTAATTGTGTGGCTACCACGGGTGAGTTGTGAGAGTGATCATTCAACCCAAGCCTTCGGTGTGCTGACCGCCAGTGAATTTGGGCAACCCCTGACCCATAGGGGTCCTCCCCAAGCCAGCCGTACCCTTGGAAACCTCCGGTCCAACCTCAGACCCTCACCCCATCGCCGGTCCACCTACGGACCCGAGTGTGCCAACGCGAGTGAGTCCGCTTGTGTGACATTGCCAAATTATTGTGTTGCTTGCAATTTAGGTCCTAGGTTGTGTCACATCAAATTGGTATCAGAGCAAGTTCACAACTTGTCTCTATCAAGTTGGTCCTAGGGCGTGTGTATGCATTTAGAGTCCTCGGTTGCATCTCTTTGGTCCACTAGCATGGCTACCTCTTACCGACCTTACCCATCGGCCCTCTCTATGAGTCCAAACCCCCAAGGGATGCCTACCACTAACACACATAACCTCCCTGACCATGTCAACTACCTCATGAAGGCCTTGACCCATGCCAATGAGCGGCTTGATAACATATCGGGTCGACTCAACCAACTTGGAGAAAATGGGCCCGCCCCAAGGATGGACGATAGAAGGACATGTCCCCCACCTCCCATATTTGATGGAACTCAACCTATTGACTATTTAGAGTGGGAAGTCTCGATGGACCATTACTTCACTTGGTATCCCATGTCCGAGAATGAGAAAGTCTGATTTGCCAAATTGTAACTTATCAAACGGGCCCACACTCATTGGTTGAAAATTGAAGGCTTAAGGATAATAAGAAGGGAAGCTCCCCTCAAAACATGGGGGGACATGAAGGAACAACTTAGGGCTAGATATATTTTCCCTCCCATTCTGAACACCAAAGCCCAAAGAGCATTTCAACTCCTTCATTTCCCCTTGGCCAACCCAAGACCCTAATCACACATTCCCCCCCATTTTCCACCTCTCCTACCCCAACCACCACATCTACACCCTACCTCCAAGTCCTCACCACAACCATATGTCCACATACCCAATTGGACCCTATGTCCACCCCTCCATCGAAGCCCATGATGGCCACCACCCTCCAACCCAAAATCCCTCACCAAACCCATACCCCACAAAACCCCTTGGCCCCCACCACTACCCCTCCATCGCCCCCTAAAAGGGACCCACCTCCCAAAACAAATCAAACCAAGCCTCTGCACCCACCCCACCTTTCTCTTCCAACCCCAATCTTACCCCAACCTAGGCCACCACTACTTCCACTTCCAACCTCAATCCAAGTCCGACCTCGTTCACCACCCTGGATGCACCATGTACCGATCATCATCACCCCACCCACAAAGTACCTACCCACCTCCTTGGTAGACGAACCCATAATCCTGACACCCTACCCCATAGTGGTGAACACGCCAAATCCAACCCCCACTTTGAAAGAAACACATGTCCAAGATGAGGACAAAGCCTTGCATCTTCACTCTATGCCCTCTCCCCTAGTAGGGAGTGAACTCATCATAATTAGGCCCTTGGCTAGATGGTTAAAAGAGAGCCTAGCTCACCCGATCATGGCCTACCCTCCCTTGGAGCGACACCTCCCCATAGTGCCCTTCAACTCCTACTGCACCATCATCCAATCATCTTATCAAGTGAAGACACTAGGGTACCTTCTCAAGGGCTTAGCTTGGCAATTTGAGTTGACCGGTTTGTTGACCCCCATGGCCCACCAATCCAGGAGCCTTGACCTCCTACACCTTTGTGTCGGGTCTATCACCTCGGTTTGCACCATTGGTTGCTACACTATCGACCTCCTCCTATTCCTCCCTACACCCGATGAGCCCAACCTTCTCCTCAATTTGGAGTTTATAATATCGGGTAGAAAGCCAAAACCTCCCTTCATAGCCGATCCTCCCACTAAGAACTTCGGCCCAATCATTTCATTAGAGGAGGATGATCCAACACCATATTGTGAGGACCTTGAGGATGTTGAGATGAACTTAGAGCTCCTTTCCCCCGGGTACACTTATGTTGATCCTTTTGACCCCTCCCAAGGGGAACCCAGGAACCCATGTGATCCACCCACATCATAACCATATTGTGGAGGCACCAATTCTTCAATGCTCTATTCAGAGAAAGAGTGACCACCACTATGGGCGTGACTTCCTAAATATACGGTGCTCTGACGAGACGCCAATCTCCCAGCTTTCTCGAATTATCTCAGTTTTTGTGTGCCATCGTACTAGACTTGTCAAGGTCTATCTTGAATCTCTGTTCAATGAAATCTACCCTATTGTTCGTACATGCTTGATCCTTGAAATTCTTGGCCATTAATATGGAATTAGTCTAGATAAAATGTCAGGGGCTATGGGTCCCAATAAAATGACATTTTAAATGTTACGGGTCCTGATCTGACCCTATTGGGCGAGGCAAAGTCCAAACGTTTATCGGTATACGATGATCGAGTGCTAGCATTCACCACCTATAGTTGTCTCTAACTTATTTCCATAAGGGGTGGTCATATCTTCGTGATTACCCCTTAGCGCATTGGCCAATCCTATGTAGTGCTAGATGTGCAAAAGCTCATGTTACAGTGATGATCGGGAGCAATTGCCATTATAGTATACCTTCCACAACTTATTGTTCATCATGAAAAGATCTTGATTTACCTTATTAGAGGGGCTATCATAGTATCGTGATTTCCCCTTAGTGTCCTGGCAACTCTATATAGTGATTGACTTACTTCTATATTGTTCATCATGAATGTTCTTGAATTATCTTATTGAAAGTACATGTTATGTAGCAACCCTAGTAAAAATAAAAGGAAATAAAAACCCCAATTGATCAAAATAAGATTAAAAGATTTAATGAATAAATGATAAGAGCCTAAGGAAGTAAATAATAAACCAAAATGTAAATAACGCCTTGATTCAAGGCGCTACTTCAAAAAGAAAAGCCCTTATACAAGGCGCGAATTCCAGAAAGGACGACCACAGCAGATGTCGTCAATTCTTAAATGGCCAAAATAATAAAAAAGGGCAAGTAAACGTGACGTCCTCCACATGGACGTGTTTTACATAAGAAATGACTTTAACAAAGGCGTCAATTTAAATTAACGCCCTATGGCAAGGCGTTAATTCCGTTCGAGTTTCGTTCGACCCAGGAGACTATCCAGAGCAAGTTTCTGGATAACTACGTGGATGATTGAATAGGGTAAGAACTCTATTAGGGAAATATTACTTCCAATATGATACTAACTCCATTAGGATCGTAAAAACCCTATAAATAACCCTTCCTGTCGAGCCCTAATAAGCTGTTGGTCGAAGGAAAACTCTGCTACTGCATACGTAAAGAACAGGTAATGTTCTTCTTCCCTGCCTTCGGTCATAATCATGAAGAATATTGATGTTCTTCATCGTCTTTGCTGCAGGAAGTCTACCATAAGTAGTAACTCTTTTGCCTAGTTGAAGGACGGGAGGTTCTTCATCAAGACGATCTCTTCCTCCAAGAAGGAAGCTGTTTCCATAAGCTTCGGAAGAACTCTGTTTAGAACAGAGCATCGTTTTTCCTTCATATTTCTTCATCCAGATCACCCATCAGGTAGGTTTTCTCAAGAATTGTAGCCCAAACCAACATAGTAATTATGATAAAGTCATCTGTCAATTCATGCATATAGATTCTCTACGTTTTCCTAGTTTTCTGGAAAATAGTGTAAGTAGCGACCCTCCTTAGGGCGCTAATTTTAAAGGAAGCGACCCAGACTAGGGCGCTAATTCTTGTTTTGACGCCCTGCCCAGGAGTCGTCAACTTCACTTAATTATTAATTACCCATGTTTAAAATTCTATATCAAGTAAACTATGTATCTAATCTAATGCATGATCATACTTGTTGAATCCTGCTATTTTTCTCTTCCTGACCATGTGATCCTCTTCCTGAAAATTTTATTATCTGGAAATTTATACTGTTCATGAATCCTATTTCAGATGTTAAGGAATTAACGACCTGGGATAGGTCGTCTCTTACATACTGACGCCCTGCACTAGGGCGTGACTTTAAAATTAACGCCCCTCTGTAAGGCGCGTTTTCATGAAAATTCCAGAAATTGGCAATTTTGCAAAATATTATAAATCTAATGGACGCCTGCTACAGTAGTCGTTAAATCATAATTAAACGCCCCTATAGAAGGTGTTAATTTGATAAGTAATGACTTAGATTAAGTCGCTATTTTCCTGTGATACTATTTTACACTGTTATTGTTAACCGAGGGTTTCATATGTATATATATATATATATATATATATATATATATATATATATATATATATATATATATTCCCGTCCGTGAATATAGTCCCATGTTTCATGATGATTTATCACATTACCCCTCAATTCTCAGTGACATACAAGCTCTCCATTGGACATTCCGTTCCTTTGGACTAGCAAGTTAGTCATAGAGACCTCCATAAGACTCCTCGAGCCTTGGATTCCCTCAAGGCCGATTGAGCGGGTTGTACCATGAAAACCTATCACCCTACTTTGCCATGTCACTCTATAGAAACATGGTATACTGGCCCTCATGTTATGCTATGTGTATGATATGAGAATTATCTTAATGAACGGGGAAAGCATGCCATTATTGTGATGTTCTTGTGGACCCCAATTCTATATCAAACATTATTATGATGTTCTTGTGGACCTCAATTCTATATTAAAAGAGTGACCATCTACTTGTGGGCACTTACTTGTCATGGTACCCAAGTTAGGGAACCAATTCCACCTAGTTTTATCGGTACTCGTGATTGCACCGTTATTATCATCATTATTGTAATGTTCAAATCCTTGAAATGCTATCTACCTCTAAGTTCATACAAGCTCTTTATCCTTGAAACTCCATATTGGCTATACACAAAGTGGATGTCAAAATACATGATCAATGCCTGCGCATATGGGGCCCGATCTGGTCCTAGGAGGAGCACCCAAAAGTACTAGTGCCCATGGGAGTTGTAATGATCATGGTATGGCATTATACCGAAGTGCATGACTAGCTTGATTGGACATTCCACAAAAATCTCTTACTTGACTCGACTTGACATGACATGACTTGCGTGACCCGAAAAAGGGTAATTTATATACTTGCTTGCTTGAAACGTGATAGCCAAGTTCTCGACATGACATGAGGAAATTACTTGCTTGAACATCCTGACATCTATTACTTGAAAGTTCATGAATAGTTCACCTTGTTATCTTGTTGATATACTCTCTATCTTGTCGTTTTATGCGAGCATGCATAGCTATAGTGCATTCATAAAAATGTAATTACTTAAACCCCTTGCTAGTTCTTGAGATATAATTTCCTAATGAGCGTTCGCTCACTCAGTGTTTCCCTACTTTTTAGGTAAGTCCGACGACGAGACCCAAATAGACTGGGAAGGTCAAGAGTGAAAGAGATTAGAGCTTCTCAAAGCGTCAACTAGTCTTATCTTTTCTATATTCTCTTAAGTCAATTTTGTACCTTTCTTTTTATTGAGTCTAGTAATTGCAAGGGTTTGTAATAGACATATTCTTATTAAAGGAAGAAATGGATTGGGTTATCTTTATTTTTGCGTATCTCTGATTTTTGGTGTCGAATACACTAATCCTCTGATTGACATGAATGATATAAACTCGTCACGCATCTCTGGGTATCTTCCGCGCTCGGGGCGTGACAGTTTTTATGGTATCAGAGCCTAGGGTATTCAAGTCCTAGGAAACCCAAGTCCAAGGATAAGTCTGAACCTCTAACCAGTGAGATTGGGTAGAACCAAGGGTTAAAGTCAACATAGAATTAAAAGCCTTTTTACGCCATCACATACTAATATAGCTATCGAAATTGTAGGACAATGGCTACGAAACGTGCTCAATGGCGCAACATGCAACGCACTCTCCAAGGCATGACCCAGGCACTTCAACAAGTGGCACAAGGAGGTGCACATCGTGGAGCAGGAAATGCTCACCAAAGCTTCAAGAACATGAACCCTTCTAAGTTCATGGGATCCACTGATCCAGATGATGCCGAACCCTGGATCTGAGAGACGGAACGTGTTTTTAGAGTCATGCAATGTTCTGACCAAGAGAAGGTCCTGTTAGCCACATTTCAATTAGAAAGAGACGCCCGATGCTGGTGGGAGTCGGTAGAAGCCACATTAGATCAAGGACAAGTTACTTGGGAGGAGTTTGTTGAACATTTCAACAATAAATATTTCTCAGATCGAGTTCAAGAGAAGAAAGCCGCTGAATTCGCCGCACTTAAGCAACGATCTTTGTCGGTGGCTGAATATGAAGCGCAGTTCTCTAGGCTGTCTCGGTACGCTAAACACTTAGTTAGTACTGAGAAGATGAAAGCTCGAAGATTCCTTAATGGGCTCAGGCCCCAATATATCACACAACTGGCACCGATGGACATACAAGTCTATTCGGAGATGGTTCGACGAGCCCAATTACTAGAAGATGCCACGGAACTATCTGATAGGATCCGTGGGAAAGACAAGAAGGAGAATGTTACTAGCTCCGGCACCTTCAAACCTAATTTCAAGAAGAGGCCAAGTAATGGAGGCATTCCCTCCCAGGAGCAAAAGTTCAAGAAGACCAAACCTTTCTCCATCACCACTACACCTGCTAAGGTGGTATGTAAGCACTGTGATAAGGCCGGGCACAAGGCCGAAGAATGTTGGAGGAAACTTGGAGCGTGTCTCCGTTGTGGGAGCCGTGATCATCGGATTCCCGACTGTCCCCTACTCAATGATCAAGCCGGTGACGGAAAGCGCCCGGTAACAAAGAATGCTCGTCTCCACGCAATTAAGGAGACCGAAGAAGACGAAGGCGGACTAGTAGAAGGTACACTGAAAGTTTGTTCCAAGTCTGCACATGTCTTATTTGATACGGGTGCATCACATTCTTTTATTTCCAAGAAGTTTGCTGACCCACTGCCTATGGAACCGGAATGGATGAAAATATTTTTATCTACTCCTCTCGGAAACGAAACCGATATTACTCACCATTATCAAAACTGTGAAGTCTTAGCAAAAGGAAGAAATCTTCCTATCAATCTCATATGTTTAGACCTAAAGGAATACGATGTCATATTGGGAGCAGATTGGTTATCTAGGTATCAGGCAACTGTGGATTGCCGTAATAGCAAAGTTACTTTCAAGGACTTTCCAGAACTAGTCTATTCTAGCCCTAAGAGTCGGAGCAAGTCACATCTTATTTCGGCTCTCCGAGCTAGCAAGCTAATAAGGAAAGGATGTGTATCTTTCCTTGCATTTGTCACCATTAAGGAGACTAAGGAGACTAAGCTAGAAAACATCCCAGTTGTGCAAGAATTTCCGGAGGTGTTTCTGGAAGATTTGCCTGGATTACCCCCACAAAGAGAAGTGGCCTTCACCATCGATTTGGTCCCTGGTGCTGGACCAGTTTCTAAGGCACCATATAGGATGTCCCCTGCCGAACTCAACGAGCTGAAGGAGCAATTAATGGAGCTTCTCAAGAAGGGATTTATTAGACCAAGCACTTCCCCGTGGGGAGCACATGTGCTATTTGTAAAGAAGAAAGATGGATCCATGAGGTTATGCATCGACTATCGACAGTTGAATCATCTCACTATCAAGAACAAGTATCCACTGCCGAGAATCGATGAGTTATTTGATCAAATATCTGGATCCAAGTATTTTTCAAAGATTGATCTCAGGTCAGGTTATCACCAACTAAGGATCAAGGATGATGACATTCATAAGACCGCATTCAGAAGCAGGTATGGCCATTATGAGTTTGTTGTTATGCCTTTTGGACTAACAAATGCCCCTGCTGCCTTTATGCAGTTGATGAATAGTATATTCAGACCTTATCTAGATCAATTCGTGGTGGTTTTCATTGATGATATATTGATTTACTCCAAGACCAAGGGAGAGCATGAGGAACATTTAAGGATTGCATTACAGATATTGAGGACAAATCAGCTATATGCAAAGCTCAGCAAATGTGAATTTTGGTTAGAGAAGTAGCTTTCTTGGGGCATGTTATATCAAAAGACGGTTTATCCGTAGATCCATCAAAGGTTGAAGCTGTAAGGAATTGGGAAAGACCGACCAATGCTAGCGAGGTCCGTAGTTTCTTGGGTCTTGCGGGCTACTATCGGCGATTCATCAAGGATTTCTCCAAGATAGCCGTACCACTCACTAGGCTAACTCGCAAGGAGATACGCTATGAATGGAGCGAGGATTGTGAACGAAGCTTCCAAGCTCTCAAGGATCACTTGACTACTGCCCCAGTCTTAGCTCTACCAATTGAAGGAGAAAAGTTCGAGGTATACACCGATGCATCTGGCATTGGCCTCGGATGTGTTTTAATGCAACAAGGGAAGGTTATAGCCTACTCTTCTCGCCAATTGAAGAAGCACGAGGAGAACTACCCAGTTCATGATTTAGAATTGGCTGCGGTAGTATTTGCACTGAAGATATGGAGACATTATCTGTATGGAGTGCAGTTTCTTGTATACTCTGACCATAAAAGTCTTAAGTATCTCTTCTCTCAGAAGGAATTGAATATGAGGCAAAGACGTTGGCTAGAATATCTTAAGGACTTCGACTTTACTATACAATATCATCCTGGAAAGGGTAATCCTGTAGCTGATGCCCTTAGTCGAAAGCCGAGAGCATTATTAGCCAATTGTATGATTCAGGAGTGGAAGTTGCTAGAACAATTCACTAGACTTAATATAAGCATGGACAAGGACAGTAGGTGTGTCACCTTATCCCATATGAGCATACAGCCAGACTTGCTATCCGAAATACAAGGACTTCAAGGTAGTGACCCGGTATTAGTGGAAATCAAGGGCAAACTAGAAGGACAATCTGTGTTCCAACTAGCTTCAGATGGAAGGTTGTTATTCCAAAATAGAACTTGTATACCGGATTGTCCAGAATTAAAGAAGAAGATCTTAGATGAAGCTCACAGATCAAGGTACACAATTCATCCAGGATCTACTAAGATGTACCAAGATTTAAAAAGGACCTTCTGGTGGCCTAATATGAAGAGAGAAGTCGCGGACTTTGTGTCTCGCTGTCTCACCTGCCAACAAGTTAAGGCTGAACACCAGAAGCCTGTCGGAAAGTTACATCCTCTGGATATTCCCAAATGGAAGTGGGAGGATATTGGTATGGATTTCATCATGGGTCTAACTAAATCAAAAGGAGGATATGATGGAATATGGGTTATCATTGATCGATTGACCAAATCAGCGCACTTCTTGCCAATCAAGAGTCGATGGTCAGTTGATGTTCTGGCTGCATTATACATAAAAGAGATAGTCAGATTACATGGTATTCCTGTCTCGATTGTGTCTGACAGAGATCCCCGTTTTACTTCGCATTTTTGGAAAGGACTACAACATTCGTTGGGATTGAGACTTAACTTTAGTACAGCTTTTCATCCTCAAACGGATGGTCAGACCGAGAGAACTAATCAGGTGGTTGAAGATATGCTCAGGGCTTGCATCATTGATTTTGGTGGAAGCTGGCATGACCACTTGCCTCTGGTTGAATTTGCATACAATAATAGCTACCAGGCAAGTATACAAATGGCACCTTTCGAAGCCTTATATGGAAGGAGTTGCCGATCACCCTTATGCTGGGATGAAGTTGGAGAGGAACAACTATTAGGTCCAGATATGGTAAGGGATACCACCGAGAAGATACAGTTGATTAGAGAAAGACTGCAAGTAGCTCAGTCTAGACAAAAGACTTATGCTGATACAAGAAGAAGAGATCTCGAATTCCAAGTCAGAGATCATGTCTTTCTCAAGATATCACCTGGACGTGGAATAAGGAGATTTGGTGTTAAGGGTAAACTTACACCAAGGTTTATTGGACCTTTTGAGATACTAGAAAGAGTTGGCGAGGTCGCTTATCGCATCGCATTACCTCCTCAATTGTCCGAAGTTCATAATGTATTCCACATATCAATGTTGAAGAAATATGTGCATGATCCGTCACATATCATTGATCATGGAGACCTGGTGATTCAAAGGGATCTCACTTATAAACAAAAGCCCATGAAGATCCTTGATCGCGAGGTACGAACATTAAGGAATAAAGTTATCCCCATGCTAAAGGTGCAATGGAGTAAATGTTCAGAACACGAAGCCACATGGGAGACCGAGGAGTCTATGAGGAAACGATTCCCGAACTTATTCTAAAAAGGTATATACTCTACACTCTCCACATATATATAAATATATGCGATTGAATTTGGGGACCAAATTCTTTTAAGTGGGGGAGGGTGTAGCAACCCTGGTAAAAATAAAAGGAAATAAAAACCCCAATTGATCAAAATAAGATTAAAAGATTTAATGAATAAATGATAAGAGCCTAAGGGAAGTAAATAATAAACCAAAATGTAAATAATGCCTTGATTCAAGGCGCTACTTCAAAAAGAAACGCCCTTATACAAGGTGCGAATTCCAGAAAGGACGACCACAACAGATGTCGTCAATTCTTAAACGGCCAAAATAATAAAAAAGGGCAAGTAAACGTGACGTCCTCCACATGGACGCGTTTTACATAAGAAATGACTTTAACAAAGGCGTCAATTTAAACTAACGCCCTATGGCAAGGTGTTAATTCCGTTCGAGTTTCGTTCGACCCAGGAGACTATCCAGAGCAAGTTTCTGGATAACTACGTGGAAGATTGAATAGGGTAAGAACTCTATTAGGGAAATATTACTTCCAATATGATACTAACTCCATTAGGATCGTAAAAACCCTATAAATAACCCTTCCTGTCGAGCCCTAATAAGCTGTTGGTCGAAGGAAAACTCTGCTGTTGCATACGTAAAGAACAGGTAATGTTCTTCTTCCCTGCCTTCGGTCATAATCATGAAGAATATTGATGTTCTTCATCGTCTTTGCTGCAGGAAGTCTACCGTAAGTAGTAACTCTTCTGCCTAGTTCCAAACACAGTACAGAAGAGGAGCTGATATTCTCTTACGTGCATAGAAGAGAATTTCATTTCAGATCCTTACTGCATCCCCTTCCGTGTGCTGCTGTTGTTGATTAAAGATCGGGAGCAGCCATCATCTTCAGGAGGCTCTGTTTAGAACAGAGCATCGTTTTTTCTTCACGCATCTTCATCCAGATCACCCATCAGGTAGGTTTTCTCAAGAATTGTAGCCCAAACCAACATAGTAATTATGATAAAGTCATCTGTCAATTCATGCATATAGATTCTCTGCGTTTTTCATAGTTTCTGGAAAATAGTGTAAGTAGCGACCCTCCTTAGGGCGCTAATTTTAAAGGAAGTGACCCAGACTAGGGCGCTAATTCTTGTTTTGACGCCCTGCCCAGGAGTCGTCAACTTCACTTAATTATTAATTACCCATGTTTAAAATTCTATATCAAGTAAACCATGTATCTAATCTAATGCATGATCACAGTTGTTGAATCCTGCTATTTTTCTCTTCCTGACCATGTGATCCTCTTCCTGAAATTTTATTATCTGGAAATTTATACTGTTCATGAATCCTATTTCGGATGTTAAGGAATTAACGACCTGGGATAGGTCGTCTCTTACATAACTGACGCCCTGCACCAGGGCGTGACTATAAAATTAACGCCCCTCTGTAAGGCGCGTTTTCATGAAAATTCCAGAAATTGGCAATTTTGTAAAATATTATAAATCTAATGGATGCCTGCTATAGTAGTCATTAAATCATAATTAAACGCCCCTATAGAAGGCGTTAATTTGATAAGTAATGACTTAGATTAAGTCGCTATTTTCCTGTGATACTATTTTACATTGTTACTGTTAACCGAGGGTTTCATATGTATATATATATATATATATATATATATATATATATATCGGCACTATATTCCCGTCCGTGAATATAGTCCCATGTTTCATGATGATTTATCGCATTACCCCTCAATTCTCAGTGACATACAAGCTCTCCATTGGACATTCCGTTCCTTTGGACTAGCAAGTTAGTCATAGAGACCTCCATAAGACTCCTCGAGCCTTGGATTCCCTCAAGGCCAATTGAGCGGGTTGTACCATGAAAACCTATCACCCTACTTTGCCATGTCACTCTATAGAAACATGGTATACCGGCCCTCATGTTATGCTATGTGTATGATATGAGAATTATCTTAATGAACGGGGAAAGCATGCCATTATTGTGATGTTCTTGTGGACCCCAATTCTATATCAAACATTATTATGATGTTCTTGTGGACCTCAATTCTATATTAAAAGAGTGACCATCTACTTGTGGGCACTTACTTGTCATGGTACCCAAGTTAGGGAACCAATTCCACCTAGTTTTATCGATACTCGTGATTGCACCGTTATTATCGTCATTATTGTCATGTTCAAATCCTTGAAATGCTATCTACCTCTAAGTTCATACAAGTTCTTTATCCTTGAAACTCCATATTGGCTATACACAAAGTGGATGTCAAAATACATGATCAATGCCTGCGCATATGGGGCCCGATCTGGTCCTGGGAGGAGCACCCAAAAGTACTAGTGCCCATGGGAGTTGTAATGATCACGGTATGGCATTGTACCGAAGTGCATGACTAGCTTGATTGGACATTCCACAAAATCTCGTACTTGACTCGACTTGACATGACATGACTTGCGTGACCCGAAAAAGGGTAATTTATATACTTGCTTGCTTGAAACGTGATAGCCAAGTTCTCGACATGACATGATGAAATTACTTGCTTGAACATCCTGACATCTATTACTTGAAAGTTCATGGATAGTTCACCTTGTTATCTTGTTGATATACTCTCTATCTTGTCGTTTTATGCGAGCATGCATAGCTATAGTGCATTCATAAAAATGTAATTACTTAAACCCCTTGCTAGTTCTTGAGATATAATTTCCTGCTGAGCGTTCGCTCACTCAGTGTTTCCCTACTTTTCAGGTAAGTCCGACGACGAGACCCAAACAGACTGGGAAGGTCAAGAGTGAAAGAGATTAGAGCTTCTCAAAGCGTCAACTAGTCTTGTCTTTTCTATATTCTCTTAAGTCAATTTTGTACCTTTCTTTTTATTGAGTCTAGTAATTGCAAGGGTTTGTAATAGACATATTCTTAATAAATGAAGAAATGGATTGGGTTATCTTTATTTTTACGTATCTCTGATTTTTGGTGCCGAATACACTAATCCTCTGATTGACATGAATGATATAAACTCGTCACGCATCTTTGGGTATCTTCCGCGCTCGGGGCATGACATGTTATCTCGTCATGAAAGTTCTTGATATACTCTCTCATCAATCTACTTGTTCTTATCTTGTCTGTTTCTTATCGTTCGTGAATTTATCTCGTGCCATTATAGTTCTTGATTTCTTATACTTTGTATGACTTGCATGAGCATGTTAACATGTAATTCACTTAAAGCTAGCTTGGAGCATGAGATATTAAGTCCTACTGACCGTTCGCTCACCTTGCATTTTTCAATATTTTTCAGGTAATGACCCTAGCGATGACGAGACCGAACATGATGGGTAAGGGCAAGAGTGAAGAGAACTCTGACATCTAGAAGAACCGTCTAGTCTGGTTATCTTGCATCTTATGTCTCATTGTAATTTTCCTTTATTGAGCCTTTTCTTTTATGGGGTCCAATTTGTAATGAACTTATATTTGAAATAAAATTATTACACTGTTCAATTATACTTTGTCGAATGACTATGCTCTGATTGACTCGACTGTTTAACTGCCACGTTCCGAGCAAACAACACGTTCCGCTGCTATCGGTTCGGGACGTGACAAAGAGTCAAGAGTCATCTTATGTACTTTTGATCATTATTTAATAAAGCAAAGGTTTTATCCAAACATTGTGCATTCATTTATTATGTGTGAATGTGTTAGCGCTCTGATTATATTACTTGCTTGAGGCGTTCTAGCCGACTGTTCACATTCCTGATTATTTTCGCTGCATAATCTCGGGGCGTGACAGTAGTGCTCGAAGCGGGGGTTTATAGGCGCTAAATAGGGCATCAGTGCCTCGACGGGACAGGTGTCCTGGCGTCGATTCACCCGCCCACTTAATGGAGAGGGGCACGTCGTATCATGCATCCTGTGCCGATTCACCAAATCACAGGCGTCGACTTGCCCATGCTTGCGTCGGTTCAATGGATAGAGAAAAGGGGCACGCCGGTTCATCCATCACGCCGATTCACTTGACCATTTGAGGCCATTTTCCCTTTTTCAATAATTTTTATATTCTTCACCGCTTTGTTGACTCCGGACTGACCCAGACAGAAGCTCGACGTCTAATGCAGCTTTGGGTTTGATGCGGTGTCGCTAGAATGTTGATTTAGAAGTCTCCGGACTATGGTTTACAGTTCCGAGTGGTTTCTGAGACGTGCCGAACCTATGTCGTATCACTCGGGTTTCATCCTGATTTAACCCTCGGCACTGTGATTTGTGCCACCAGATCTCTTCTATGGATATGTGGGGCATCTTCATCGAGTGGACTATCACTCAAAGTATTTTAACCCTGATTGGGCAATTTTTCTGCCACTTATAGACCTTTCTGGCATGACGTGTACCCAAATCGGGTCACTCAGGTTTTCTGCTGATATTACCTTCGGCACCCCGTTTTGAGGGACTAGAGACATTTCTTTGCCTCGAGAGGCTTCTTGATCAGGTGGTGGACCACCAGGTGTAATTTCATCCTCATTGGACAAGGTGTGGGGTTTGTTCGGCACTTCCAAGTCCATGCCAGTTTGTTGATTTTGTTGATTTTGTTGATTTCGGCTTGCCGTATGGCGTTGTCGGGTTGTTGTAGACTTCTTTAGACATCCCAAGATGATGAATTATGGAGTCCCTGATGCTTCATCAGGTGACCTAGGGCTTTAAAAGTCTGAGAGGACCTTCACTTATGTTTCCTCCGGCTTCTTCACGCTTGGGCCAGCTATTCCCCTGGCTATTGGGCATGTTTGTCGTATAGTGATATTTTGACTATTATTAACGTCCCATACACGAATCCCTACAATCACCTACACACTCGCACCGGTGGAACCTCCCTTCTCTCCACGTGTCGCCCGCTATCCCGAGCCCACGTCCCGCATCTTGGCGACGCTTCCCCAGCCAAAATTTGGTTCCATAGGTGATTGTCGAGAAATCGACTGACACGCCCGCACCCTGTCCAGTCACCCGGTCCCCTCGGAAACCTCTCGTGCAAGTTGACCCTTCTGGACTTTCCGTAAAAGGCGAGTGTACGGTACTGCCGTGAGAGGCATATAGCTACAAAGGAGAATATCCCCGAGATAACATCAACTCCCTTATTTTCCTTTGCCGCTTTATTCCCCCTCTTACCGTGGTCACCGACTCACTTTCGGTCGTCACGCCGAATGGTGGTGAAACAAAAGTTGGCACTCCCAATGGGACGTCTCCTGCCATTATTCTTTCTATTGAAGAGAAGCATGTGCTAGCCCTGAAGCCGTGGTGCCCTTTTCCTCTCCTTACAGAAGAGGTAGAAGAGGGACACACATCCCTGTAGCTTCCAGCTCGCGTTCCGACAGTCGAACCGTGCCTGACGAATGTCTTTGACCGTCGCTCCCTTCCAGCGACCATGGCGGCCGTGACTTATGGCCCCATTGTCATCGCCACCCATGCACAGGTGGGCTACTTGGTGACGCCGATTGTTTCCGGTGACTTCACCCCAGTCATCGGATCACCATACTTCTTGGGTGTGGTCCCCGTGGCTGTTTCACAGCCAATTCTAGTTCATGTTCCTACTTGTGCGGTCGACATGCCCCGCTCTTCTCCAGTATCGATGGCCCGCCCGAGCATCAGACTCGGGGCCACCACTACTGGCCCCCGTAGGGGTCCCAGACCGTCTCCTGCCCGGACAAGTGTCCGCTCCCAGGCCCAGCATCGGCCGATCTCCAACATGGGCCCTACGCCCTGGACTTCGGCTACTAAAGCAGCATTTCACTCGGGTTCCCAACCCCAAGTCCCTCCCAAGTCGACACCCGACACAGGCTTCCCGCCCCGGGTCCCTAGCTCCTCAGCACTCTGTTGGGCACGTGTGTAACATCCTTGATTCTATGGTTTTGATGATGGCTGACTATGACTCATTGATGGGTCTGACCTGCATTTAATAATATCCACATTCACACATTTCAGGTCAAGCCAGCTTTTGGAGTTAAGAAATAAGGCACAGAAATCGAGGCAACTGGATGCACAGAAATCAAGGTCAAGTCAGCTTTTGAAGTTAGGAAATAGTGTACAGAAATCTAGGCAACCAGCAGCACAGAAATCTAGGCAGGTGTTAATATTGATGGGTGCACGGAAAACTAGGCAACTGGTAGCACGAAAATCAAGGCAACCAGCAGCACAGAAATCAAGCTGAAAAGCTTCATGTTGATTAGGTCGGTGCAGCGGCTACTGTTCACACATGAAAGGTCAGTGCACGTTCATGTCTAAGTCATAGAAGGTCAGTGCACATTCATGTTTTATTCATATAGGTCGGTGCAAGTTCATGTCTTAGTCATCAGTAAGGTCGGTACATATTCATAATGTTGCACACAAAGGTCTGTGCACATTTACATTATAGTACAGAGAAAGGTCGGTGCACCTTTCGCGAGCACAAAGCAAGGTCGGTGCACGTTCATGTCTAAGGCATAGAAGGTCAGTGCGCATTCATGTTTTATTCATATAGGTCGATGCACGTTCATGTCTTAGTCATCAGTAAGGTTGGTGCATATTCATAATGTTGCACACAAAGGTCTGTGCACATTTGCATTATAGCACAGAGAAAGGTCGGTGCACCTTTCGCTAGCACAAAGCAAGGTCGGTGCACGTTTGCTTTCAAAGCCACAAAGGTCGGTGCACATTTGCATCGTTGTATTATCAGGTCGGTGCACATTCACTATTTAGCCTGTCAGGTTGGTGCACATTTGCACGATAGCATGTAAGGTCGGTGCACATCAGGTAAGGTCGGTGCACATCTACATATAGCACTGTTAGGTCTGTGCATATGTGACTGTCAGGTCGGTGCACATTGCGGTAGGTCTGTGCACATATGAATTACTAGGTCTGTGCATGTTTGCCTTCAACATAAGAGAGGTATGTGCAATGTTTGCCTTCAACATTACAAGGTCTGAGCATACTCTAGTGTAATGTCGGTGCACATGTAGAGGTCCTGCACTGTCAAGGTCGGTGCACATGTCCATTTTTGTTCAAGAGGTCGGTGCACATGCAGAGGTCCTGCACTGTCAAGGTCGGAGCATGTTTGCCTTCAACGTTACAAGGTCTGTGCACACTCATGCATTGAAGCAATCAAGGTCGATGCACATCAAGTCTGCACAGCTGCACCGACCTCAGCTTCACTGCTCTAACATCACCATCAAGCTGCTTCAACGCCAGAGCCTCCCTGCATCGACGCATTAACCCTGCTGCGTCTAAGCAACAGAAGACCTTGAGCCTCTAAGCAGCAAACCTTCACAGCTACATCGATGCAATGGCTTGCTACTTCGACACAACAGTGCTTCCGAAGCCAGTCAAGCCAGTTTTCTCTCAAATAAATTGGGTGATCCAGAGAGAGAAAATAGGTACCGCAAATGTCCAAATACATGGTTTTTGAGGTCTGGATCAAGTCCCAAGGGTTGACTTCTGTCTCAGCCATCTCATCACATAAGTATCTACTTTGGAGATGGATATGTCAGAGATTTCAGCTGGGAAGGTCACTTCTCACAATCTGCCTTTTGCTGTCAACCAAAAAAAGACTTTTGTCCAGACAGAGTAAATAGGACAGAAGGTGGACTTCAGCCAATAAGGAGACCGCATGTCAAAGGGGCCATTTATTGTGGAGATCTGAAGAGCAGGTGATGAAAAGATATGGTCTGCTGCCAGCCTGCCACCGTCCTATCTTTGGACTAGAAGCAATGCCAGCTCAAGCCAAATCCTGGAAAAAATCTTCTTCTAAGACAATGAAAGTTTTTGGAGGGAAAAGCTCTTTGTCTCTTCTTCATTTCATCTCACACTATCCTCGATGGGACCAGTCAACACTCAATAGTCAAAGGAAATATTTTTAATTGAGCTAGACAGATGGAAGACTTCTTGGAAGGAAAATTCTTCACCACATTTCCTTGTGGCTCGTCTATAAATATCGAGCTTCTACAAGAAGAGAAGTTGATGTCACCCAGAGAAAGAGCCACGCCCTTGAGCATCTACAAAGAACATCATTGTGAACAGTGTGAGAGCAGCCCAGCACTAGATCTTAGTCCAGTGCTGTACAAGAAGAAGAAAAGAGAAGCCTTGAGAGAGAGAGAGCAGCCCTGCAGTCTACCTGACCCTGAAGAATCAAATCTTCAGATCTGAAATTTGTAGTTGTAGTCCCCAGCTTCCAAATCATCATCTAAAGCTTCAACTGGTGTTTCTTCTTGCTTTTATGGTTTTCCCACTGCACTTGCACTAAGTTTTATCTTGTGTTTTTGTTCATCTAGAACCGTCCCTACCGATTTTGTGTGTAGGAAGACAGACGGAGGTGTGCACCGTTCTATGGAGAACTGTCCCTATCGGTTTTGTGTGTAGGAAGACAGACAGAGGTGTGCTCCGATCTGTGGAGAACTGTCCCTGCCGGTTTTGTGTGTAGGAAGACAGACGGAGGTGTGCTCTGGTCTGTGGAGAACCGTCCTTGCCGGTTTTGTGTGTAGGAAGACAAACAGAGGATGTTCTCTGTTCTGTGGGTTGGGGCTTCTCCCCGGTCAAGCTGTGTGTCAGTAGGAAAGCCTCACCGGGTTTGGTGAGGGGTGGACGTAGGTTACAGGTTTGCAACCGAACCACCTTAAAAATCCCTGTGTTGTGGGTTGTGCATTTGTGTGATTGCTCCATATTCTCTATCCCTATTCACAGGTTAGTGTGCTTGCTTCATCATATGTAATCTTGATTATGTCCATCGCACACTCAAGCTTTGTGGACTATGCTATCTCGTATACACACCATTTATTCCTTGCACAGTACCCACATCTCCTTGGCTACCTATTGTATCTTTGCACATAGGCACTAGAGAGCATTCTCCTGCAAGTAAGGTTCACCTTGCTTACACACAAGCACTCTGGTTGATCACCATTGCACACACTCCAGCTAGCTCGGCGGGGTGTGAAGCAAACACCTTATTCACACACACAACAGAAGTTTGTTGAGCAGCACCTTAGGTTGTGTCTTGACCTGTGCAGTCATTGGACTGTGCTTTGCTGTTTCCATTAGAGCCATTCCTATTCAATCCATTGTGCTTTGTGTCTAAGTGTTTTATTTATTTTATAGGAGTGGTTTATGCATTTGGTAGCCAAGTTTTAAATAGGCCAAAGTTCTTGATAGGATCTATTCAACCCCCCCTTCTAGATCTGATTGCACTACGTGGGACCCAACACACTCTACTCGGGTTCCTAACCCCGAGTCCCAGCCAAGCTAACACCCGACACGGACTTACCGCCCCGGGTCCCCGGCTCTGCAACTCTTCACTCGGGTCTTCAACCCCGAGTCCCTGCCAAGTCAGAACCTGCTACGAGCTCCCCGCCCTAGGTCCCCGGCTCCTCAGCACTCTACTCGGGTTTCCAACCCCGAGTCCCAACCAAGCTGGCACCTGATGCGGGCTTCTTGCCCCGGGTTCCTGACTTGATCCACAGCTCTTCACTCGGGTCTTCAACCCCGAGTCCCTGCCAAGTCAACACCTGACACGGGCTTCTTGCCCCGAGTCCCCGACTCCGCAACACCCCACTCGGGTCTCCGGTCCCGAGTCCTAACCTAGCCCGCTCCCCACATGGGTTCCTTACCCCGGGTATAAGGCTCCCAAGCACTTTGTTCGGGACTCCCACCCCGAGCCTCAGTCGTGCTGACTCTCAACAAGGATTCCCAACCCAGAGTTCGCGGCTCTCTTACCTCCAGTCCGGGCTCACAACCCCAGACCCCAGCCGAGTCGGTCCCCGATGTAGGCTTTTTGTCTCGGGCTTCTGACTTCCCAATGCCACAATGGGGTCTATACCCCCATGATCTGGCAATGCCGATTCATGGCACAGGCTTCCCTCCGCAGGATATGGCAACCTCAATACCCAGTATGGGCCCTCGGCCCCGATTCCAACAGCGCCGACACTCCACACAGGTTCACAACCTCGAGTTTTCGACACCCCAGAATTTCCTACAACATCGGTTCTCGGTGCGAGAGTGTCAGCTTAGGCATCGGCAACACTTCTATCGGCCCGGGCAAAAGCCTACGCTCGGGTCACTCAGCCCTTGGCTCTCTATGTGGGCATCATGCCTCAAAGGCCGATTCCAGCACTCTTCACTGACAGCTGTGCGCTGCTGACAGCGGTAGACAAGATCTTCTCTGTCTACCACCTCGGAGCGGGATCCTTCTCAGCTCCCCAAAAAAAGCGTCGTCATGGCCGCAAAAGTAGGTGACCCGCTATCGCAACCAGTAATTTCGGCAAGACCTTTCTTGTCAGCGACCTAAGGATCCATCTCAATGGAGGCGAACCAATCGTACCTTAGGATCATACAGTGCCTACGGTCCCCACTACCAACTGCTTTAGCCTCCTACAACGAACATGAGTGGATAAAGCGAAACTAAAAGAAACACGTGCCTTGGTAGCAAGCCGGGGGCACCTACACTAGTCTGGCGCCCAGACTCCCAAGTCTTGCAAAAAGAATCGTGATACGAGAGGTTAGCAACCTAGCCTGAGAAGAATCTAGGTTACCCCAGAGGAGGCTCAAGCTGTTCAGAGGGGATGTACTAAGAACCCCCTTCGAACGCCCAGGTGCAGAGTCGAGCGAGGCATAGCCGAGTCTATATCGGCACAGTTCGACAACACCCAGCCACTCAGCGTCTCTCGCCTAAATAGGCGGAAACAAAGAAGGGCTCATGCTGGGCCCCGCCAGCACACAACCTCAAGCTCTCCTCGGGTTGACCCCACAACGGAGGCGCTGTTGTGCCCCTTGTGGTTTGTTGATGATGTGGTGTTTTAATGATAGCAACATAATTGAGTCACCACTTTATCTTGAATATGTCTGATCTATTCTGTGGGAGATTACATGAGTGTCGCCATGTCTGAATTGTGAAGAATGCATGCGTATGCTTGAGTCATGCTGTGATAAATTGGTTTGTGCTTGATTTCTGTTCTGTGCATTGCTTCTCTGCTGATAATGTTCATGTTGTAGTTCATCAAGTCTATACATCCGTCTCACTGTTCACATGCATCAAGTATGTACAGCGTCCGTCTCACGTCATATGTGTTTACTTCATTCAGAACTTGGTACACAAAATAGTTTAACTGTGAGCATGGCATAGATTATACACTCACCATGTCTGCATGTCTGCATGTCTGTCCTTCATTAATATGGGTTATGTGCAATGAGTGCGTTGACGCAGTTGGAGATTGGGTTGACGCATCGGCTGTCTGTTCACTAGCTGGGTTGACGCTACAAGGACACTGTGTTGACGCAGTAGTCACTGGTTCACTAGCTGCGTTGACGCAGTGGATCAGCTGGGTTGACGCCATGCTGCTTTGTCTACTTTTTGTTGCTCATTAAGTCTTAAAGTCTGTACAGGATAGTTCATGCATCACTCTCTTTGCCAAGTGTATACATCGGTCAGCATTGCATCTTGTTCGCGAAGTCCATACATTGGGCCATTCATCAAAGTCCATACATTGCATAATGTTTGTCAAGCCAATACATTGCACTATAGATGCATCGAAGGGAAGTATGCACATTGGTCTGTTCATATGAAGTCTGTACATTGGAAGTGTGTACAGTGTTCAGTTGCCTTCTCATAAAATCTGTACATCGCCTTCAGACTTTCAATTGTTGAGTCTTTACATGTTTTGAGGTTGACAACACTATGAGCCTTAGTGTCGTTATTTGTTCCATCGCGTGCTGAACACTGCAGCACCTCGTGCTGCTTTCTGTGCCACCTCGTGTCGCTTCATCTGTGTCACCCCTATGTCTTCGAGTCTTCTGTATTCGTGTTGTTTCTTCCAAGACCCCGTGTCTTTCTTGTTTTGTGATTACACTTCGTGTCGGTTTTTGTTTTCGTCTTCGAGTTGTTTTCAGCCCGTGTCGTCCTCGTGTTTGAGTCGTTTTCCTGTATCTTCGTGTTATCTTTTGTTTTTGTGTCTTCGTATTATTTTTATGTCTTCGTGTTAATCTTGTGTTTGAGTCTTCATGTTATTTCTGTGTTTGTGTCTTAGTGTTGTATTTGTGTCTTCGTGTTGCTTCTTTCTATCTTCGTCCAAGGTTCCTCTGATCGTGTGTCTTTCTACCGTTTTACTCCGTGTTATTTCCTTCTTTACCTCGTGTCGTTCTCTTTTTATCTCGTGCTGTAGTTATTTTATGTACCTCATGTCGTTCTCAGTATAGTGCACCTTTTGTTGTTCCTACACACCTCGTGCAGCTTTAGCTTGAGTGTCAACCGACTTATTTCAGGTATATATATATATAGAGAGAGAGAGAGAGAGAGAAAGAGAACCCTGAGTATTAATGTTTTTAATCTCTTTACAGGAGAAGAAGAAAAAGAAGAAGAAGAAGGATTCTGGGTTCAGGATCAAATCCGAACCAGTTTGCTCTATTCTACTGTTCGTGAAGCTTATGCAGAGTGGGCACGTGATACGAGGCTGGCATCTGGCACGTGATCCGAGATGCAGAGGAGCCTCCACGTGGACTGAAGCATTTGGGCGGGAATCATGGAGAGCACACGCCGCCCTAATCTACTGCTGCTATATATATGTGTCTTCTTCCTCTGAAGAAGGTAAGAAGGCAGAGAGTGACTGAAGTAGAAGCAGCCAGAGCCAAGAAAGCGAGATCGAGAGAGCAGAAGAAGAAAAAGAAAGAGAGACAGTGAGATAGAGAGAGTGAGAAGAAGGAGAAGGCAGAAGCAGTAAGAAGAAGAAGAAGTAAGAAAGAAGAAGAAGAAGAAGAAAAGAGAGTTCGTGCTGGGAGAAAGAGAGAAGTAGTAGAAGAAGTTCCTGCTGGACCGTGGATCAAATCCAGGCCAGCCAGCTCCTGCGAGAGCCACATTTGTTTTAATCTTTTCAGCTTTCTGTTGCTGGGTTTTGTTTTTCTTTTGAACTATTCACCTGCTGTATTTCCGATTCTCCGTAGAGAGATCGGGGTCTCTCCTGTTGGTTCAGGAGAAGGGAGATTGCTATCTCCGGTTGCAAGTAGCTGGGTGCTACTTGTGGGTTCCCTCTGGTTAGAGGAAGGGAGGCTCGTCCTCCGGTTCTGGGCTTGTAGGTTTCAAGTCCAGGGGTCCCTCCGGTTGGGAGGAAGAGATGTCCGAGACCTCTGGGTTGCAGGTGAGTTAATGTCACTTGTGTTTCCCTCTGGGGTTCAGAGGAAGAGAGACTTGGGTCTCTAGGTTCCCCTCCGGTTTGGAGGAAGGGAGGTTTGGTCCTCCGGTTCTGGGCTTGTGGGTAGCAAGTCCAGGGGTTCCCTCTGGGTCTGGAGGAAGAGAGACCGTGTGTCTCTGGTTTCCAAGTGGCTGGGAGTCACTTGGGGTGTCCCTTCGGTTAGGAGGAAGAGGGGAGGTTGTTTCCCTGGTCAAGCTGTGTGGCAGCATTTGTTGCAGACTGAGTCTGCTGTGCTAGTGTTACTAGTGGAAGCCTCACTCCGATTGGGAGTGAGGGGTGGACGTAGGTCTGTTGACCGAACCACCTAAAAACCCTGGTGTCCCTTGTGGTTTGATCTTCTTATATATTCACTTAATTGCTGCGGATTAGATGCTTGCTTAGGATCGGTTGAGGGCTTCTTGAGTTGTTGTCTTGCTTTGATCCTTCTAAGTTTCCTCAGGCTATTTCTGCAACAGTTTTTAATTCCGCATAACTGAGCTTTAGAATTTTAATTAGGCTATATTTGTAGAGGGATACATTCACCCCCCCCCCTCTGTATCCGGACCTTACATTCTAACAATTGGTATCAGAGCGGTGTCTGAATACAAGGTCCAGCGACCTGCAGATTCGATCTTGCTGTCTTAGGTGCTAATTTGTCTTTAGTGCATAATTATTCCTGTTGCCTTGAACTTACTCGCTATTTGTTTTTCAATGGCTTTACCACCCGTCTTTAGTGGTTCTGGTTTCAGTCAGTGGTACACTGCTTTACATGCTTATGTAAATTCTGCTAATCCTGATTTGTGGAAATTAATTTCACAAGGTCCTCACACCTTACCAACGAAAGTGTCCAAATGGACCGACAGACACAGATCAAAGGATGGAGAAAATCAGAAAGCCTTTAACCTGTTGAAAGTAGCTACTGACAGAGCCTTATGGTCTTGTCTTCATAATTGCAGCTCAGCAAAGGACATCCTGGATAGGCTGAAGCAATTTCACAGGGTAAACGAGGACAACTGCATAATGGCTAACAGAAGTAATCCAATTGGCAGCAATCAAGGCAGCAGTCAGACTGAAGATGATAATGATGAGGAAAATCTCTTCGAGAATTTTTCTCTAGAAGATTGGGAGAATGCATATGCTGAATTATTTGAATCTCATGAACTGTTAAGAAAACAGTATAAAAAATTGAAGAAGAGTACTAGTTTAGATAGTTCAAGTTCTCCTTGTAGAAATTGTGTTGAATTGAAAAATATTCATGATGCCTGTATGTCTGATCTTCTAATGTTGAAGAAACAAATTTCTTTATTGAAAACTGAGAATCAAGATCATGTGAAATAAATCTCTGAACTTGAATAGAAGATTAGTCTAGCTAATCATGATTCTGTTCAGAGCAAGGATTTACTGAAAGAAATTGAATGTGTTAAGTCTGAACTAAACAAGCTGAAATCTGAAAATGATTCTCTTAAAGAGTTCTCCAATAAAAATGATGAAAAATCAGAGAAACTTAGACAGGAGAATAAATTGCTGATTGAAAAGCTTAATGCCATAAAATCTGTAAACATAGAATTACAGAAAGATTCTGAAAAACAACAGGAAATGTTTCATGAATGTCAGTCTCTCTTAGATGAATGGGTGTTTGATGCTGATCTCCTAGAGCAGAACAATAAACTGGAAGAGGAAATCAATGAGTTGAAACATCTAAACACCCAGCTGACAGATAGGCTAATGACAATGGAAAAAGGCAAGTGTGTGAGTGTGGATAATTCTGATAGGTTGATGAATGCTGAACAAGAAATTGAGAGTCTGAAAACCATCAACTTAATGTTAAATGAAAATGTCAGTTGTAGTGAACGGAAAATAGCTGGATATGAGCTTACTATCACATCCCTTCAACAAGAAGTTGATGATCTTTATAAGTCCCTATCTGAAGCTGACAATGAAACAAAACTAAAACAGGAAGTTGAAAAACTCAAGAGTCTGAATGATGCCTTGCATCAACAAGTCATTTCATGTAGATCTGTCCAAATATGAAGCTAAAATTGCTGATTTGAATTTTGAGATTAAAGATTTGAAAAATTCTCTTTCAAAATTTGTCAAAGGTAAGGACAATCTGAATAAGCTTCTTGGAAAGAGTGATAAGTTTGAGAGAAAGGGACTGGGCTATAGTCCGACAAATAAAAGGAGTAATGGGAATGAAACATCTACTGTTTTTGTCAAAGCCACCAATCAGAACACAACCTCTGCTCCTTCTGTCTTCAAATTCACTGCACAAAAATCCACTGTGAAACCCAAAACTGTGGAACAAAATCAAAAATTGAAAAAGGGTGAAACTTCACAGAAGAAGGATAAAGACACTCCTGCTACTATAAAGAAGGCTACACACAATTCACATGATCTCTCACACACTCACATTAAAAAGGGTTCATGTTATTATTGTGGGAAGCATTGTCATCTCATGAGTGAATGTTTTATCATGAAAGAAGACAATAAATAGCATGCCAAGTTCCCTATTCATGTTCATGGTCCATATGGATCTAACCACAATTCTAGTCAGCACATTGTGTGCTTCAACTGCAACAAGCCTGGGCACAAGGCTGCTGAGTGCTGGTTTAGATCTACTTGGGGTAAAAATATTTTTCACAGAAGAAATTCTTTTGCTTGCTCCCACTATGGGAAAAAGGGGCATTCAATCAAGGACTGTTGGTATGTTCAAAAGAACTATGTTAAACCCCATTTTGTCAAATTCCCTGCAAAACCTTTTGTGAACATTTCATGCTATAACTGTGGGAAGCCAGGTCATAAATCTACCGAATGTTGGATGGTTAAGAACAAGCATCAAACTGCTCATGCATATAACAGAAAATCTTATGAACATGTTTATAAACATCACCCTGCTGTTAATATGCATCATAAGAATCAAACACCAGCCATTTCATGTAGATACTGTGGAAAATCTAGACATTCTATGGATGACTGTTCACTGATGAAATTTGATGATAATGTTGCTATGAAAATGTTTAGAAAACCTGTCAGGGCTAACGCAGGACCCAAAACTGCTTGGGGCCCTACAGGATCAAGATGATCAAATACTTTACAGGTGTGCCTTGGAGGGAGAAATAAAAGGGGTTAACCAAGGCACTCAAAAAGAAAACCCCAGGACTCAATTCAGGTCAGTTTTGAAATCTGTTTCAATTTCATTATCTGAAATTGTTGTTTTGCTTGGTTGATTTTTGATGCTCTTCTCATGCTGTTGTTTGCACTAAATAAATGAGATTGCTTTGCACTGCATATGTCATTTGCATGACCATCATGGTATATGAAATGGAACAATGCTGGAGGGCAGTTGGAGTATGTCTGGATGCTACTGCCATGTGTGAGGTGGTCCTTGGACCAAGTCCTCCGCTCAGTACCATGGGTCAAGTCATATAGAGCAGTGTATTGCATATCATATTGATCTGTTGGTGCTAAACTGAAGTTTTCTGAAATATGAATTGAACAATCATGCTTATAGTAATTCTCTTCTGTCTAACTTGCATAAATTGCATCAATTCAGGGGGAGCTTGTTGAGTCTTATGTGAGTCACTGCATATGGACAAGGGGGAGCATTATTATATTGTTGTCACTATTTGAAATTCACATTCTACACTCTTTCAAATCATCAATTGACTATTTTGAGTTCTTACCTTCTTGAATCTGAAAATTTGGCTGATAATCCTCAATCTGTTGAAGAAGGAGTGTCTCATTTTGTCTGACTGAAATGACTTTAAACCTGTATTGAGTGATTGACTCTGCTAGTGGTTTTAAACCTTATTCTCTCTTGCTGATTGACTCTTCCACCAGCTTGTACTCTTCCTTCTTCATATACCTCTTAGCTTGTGTGACTATTTTGGCTGCATTATTGAGTTGTTGGTCAGCTAAATTTATTATTCTGATCTGAGGAACTTAAGCTGCATATCATGCAATTCAGTTTGAGATTTTGGTAGAAACTCCTGTCATATGGGTTTAAGAATTATCACTGAATCAGACTGATATAAGATTAATGTATTCTCAGCCTTGTAATTAAACGAATTGAAAATATCTGTTGATAAGGTTTAATAAACTTTAACCTCTTATGTCATAAAATCCTTAAAGTCTCTCATCTGATATCTGAAAATTTGAAATCTAGGCTACTTTGGTAGAGATACATAGAGTGAGTGTTGTGGTTAAACATTAACTTGAAAAAGTTGTCTAAATGAAAAAATTATGAATTCAGAGCAATGACTCGGTCACTGAGAAACTGAGTTCTTTATCAATGAAATAGAGTAACTCATGTCATGAGGTGCCACAGTTATCTCTGATAAAAATTTAGTGAAACAAAACCTGACAGAGCAATAGCTTATTTGTGTTGAGTAGCTGGGGAGTCTGGCCTCTGATAAATGTGTCTTCTCATGTAAAAAGACACCCATATTGCTAACTCTGCTCTCAAAGTGAGAGGCAATACCAGTTATCACACTGAGTAACTGGGTCACTTCAACTAAGACTTGTTGTGCCTCATGTAAAAAGGTGTTGATCAACTTAAATTGCTCAGGAAAAATATAATGTGCTTCAAATAAAATTATCTTGAAAAAATTTGTCAACTCATGTTCTTGAAAAAGTGTTTAACTTCAGTACTAACCTGTGTATTTTTCAAAGGTGCAATTGAGATCATATGTGTAAGATAAAAGATGATTGTTTTTGAGAGTTTTCTGACTTTTTGGTTCACTTTTATTAAAACTTGGATTCAGATATGTGCATTGAGTTTAATTTGGCAAACTTGGTATACATCAAAATTAAATCAGATTGGTTAAGTTGCCACTTCATAACTCCTTATGATAGAAGCGTCTACATCTTTTAAGACTTATTGAAGTGATGTATGCATTCTAATCCCTCATGATCAGATTCATGCATGATCAACAAAGTGAACTCCTCTCTTAAGTTGACTGATTCCATCTGCATTTTTCTGACCATACAAATGTGAGGTGCCACTCCCATTATTACCTTGTTCACTTGCAGCCCTCTGAACTTCAGAATCCTTATGTTGGTGGATTTCAGATTGTTTCCTGAGATGCATTTCTCTCCACACTGTTGGAATCTTCCATATTGTTCTGTAATAAGTTTTGATTCTATGGTATTTTCACCAGAATTCAGATTCTTTGTAATGGCTAATTTCAGATTGATTTATTGGATAACCAGAGTCCATTCCTGTGCTTCAGGGAGAGTTATGGTTTATTTTCATCTAAGGGGAGAGTAGTCAATCATGCATGTTGATAGGGGGAGAGTTGTTTCATTGTCATAAGGGAGATCTTCATTTTTAAGAACCATGACTCATTCTCTACATTTATGTGTTGTCTTTGTGCGCTGCATTTATGTGCTACATTTGACTATCAAACCATTTGCCTTCTTTTTGATTATGTCAAAGGGGGAGAATAGTTTGATGAGTCAGTGTGACTCATTATGTTGCCATCATCAAAAAGGGGGAGATTGTTGTGCCCCTTGTGGTTTGTTGATGATGTGGTGTTTTAATGATAGCAACATAATTGAGTCACCACTTTGTCTTGAATATGTCTGATCTATTCTGTGGGAGATTGCATGAGTGTCGCCATGTCTGAATTGTGAAGAATGCATGCGTATGCTTGAGTAATGCTGTGATAAATTGGTTTGTGCTTGATTTCTGTTCTGTGCATTGCTTCTCTGCTGATAATGTTCATGTTGTAGTTCATCAAGTCTATACATCCGTCTCACTATTCACATGCATCAAGTATGTACAGCTTCCGTCTCACGTCATATGTGTTTACTTCATTCAGAACTTGATACACAAAATAGTTTAACTGTGAGCATGGCATAGATTATACACTCACCATGTCTGCATGTCTGTCCTTCATTAATATGGGTTCTGTGCAATGAGTGCGTTGACGTAGTTGGAGATTGGGTTGACGCATTGGCTGTCTGTTCACTAGCTGGGTTGACGCTACAAGGACACTGCGTTGATGCAGTAGTCGCTGGTTCACTAGCTGCGTTGACGCAGTGGATCAGCTGGGTTGATGCCATGCTGCTTTGTCTACTTTTTGTTGCTCATTAAGTCTTAAAGTCTGTACAGGGTAGTTCATGCATCACTCTCTTTGCCAAGTGTATACATCGGTCAGCATTGCATCTTGTTCGCGAAGTCCATACATTGGGCCATTCATCAAAGTCCATACATTGCATAATGTTTGTCAAGCCAATACATTGCAATGTAGATGCATCGAAGGGAAGTATGCACATTGGTCTGTTCATATGAAGTCTGTACATTGGAAGTGTGTACAGTGTTCAGTTGCCTTCTCATAAAGTCTGTACATCGCCTTCAGACTTTCAATTGTTGAGTCTTTACATGTTTTGAGGTTGACAACACTATCAGCCTTAGTGTCGTTATTTGTTCCATTGCGTGCTGAACACTGCAGCACCTCGTGCTGCTTTCTGTGCCACCTCGTGTCGCTTCATCTGTGTCACCCCTATGTCTTCGAGTCTTCTGTATTCGTGTTGTTTCTTCCAAGACCCCGTGTCTTTCTTGTTTTATGATTACACTTCGTGTCGGTTTTTGTTTTCGTCTTCGAGTTGTTTTCAGCCCGTGTTGTCCTCGTGTTCGAGTCGTTTTCCTGTATCTTCGTGTTATCTTTTGTTTTTGTGTCTTCGTATTGTTTTTATGTCTTCGTGTTAATCTTGTGTTTGAGTCTTCATGTTATTTCTGTGTTTGTGTCTTAGTGTTGTATTTGTGTCTTCGTGTTGCTTCTTTCTATCTTCGTCCAAGGTTCCTCTGATCGTGTGTCTTTCTACCGTTTTACTCCGTGTTATTTCCTTCTTTACCTCGTGTCGTTCTCTTTTTATCTCGTGCTGTAGTCATTTTATGTACCTCGTGTCGTTCTCAGTATAGTGCACCTTTTGTTGTTCCTACACACCTCGTGCAGCTTTAGCTTGAGTGTCAACCGACTTATTTCAGGTATATATATAGAGAGAGAGAGAGAACCCTGAGTATTAATGTTTTTAATCTCTTTGCAGGAGAAGAAGAAAAAGAAGAAGAAGAAGGATTCTGGGTTCAGGATCAAATCCGAACCAGTTTGCTCTATTCTACTGTTCGTGAAGCCTATGCAGAGTGGGCACGTGATATGAGGTTGGCATCTGGCACGTGATCCAAGATGCAGAGGAGCCTCCACGTGGACTGAAGCATTTGGGCGGGAATCGTGGAGAGCACACGCCGCCCTAATTTGCTACTGCTATATATATGTGTCTTCTTCCTCTGAAGAAGGTAAGAAGGCAGAGAGTGACTGAAGTAGAAGCAGCCAGAGCCAAGAAAGCGAGATCGAGAGAGCAGAAGAAGAAAAAGAAAGAGAGACAGTGAGATAGAGAGAGTGAGAAGAAGGAGAAGGCAGAAGCAGTAAGAAGAAGAAGAAGTAAGAAAGAAGAAGAAGAAGAAGAAAAGAGAGTTCGTGCTGGGAGAAAGAGAGAAGCAGTAGAAGAAGTTCCTGCTGGATCGTGGATCCAATCCAGGCCAGCCAGCTCCTACGAGAGCCACATTTGTTTTAATCTTTTCAGCTTTCTGTTGCTGGGTTTTGTTTTTCTTTTGAACTATTCACCTGCTGTATTTCCGATTCTCTATAGAGAGATCGGGGTCTCTCCTGTTGGTTCAGGAGAAGGGAGATTGCTATCTCCGGTTGCAAGTAGCTGGGTGCTACTTGTGGGTTCCCTCTGGTTAGAGGAAGGGAGGCTCGTCCTCCGGTTCTGGGCTTGTAGGTTTCAAGTCCAGGGGTCCCTCCGGTTGGGAGGAAGAGAGGTCCGAGACCTCTGGGTTGTAGGTGACTTAATGTCACTTGTGTTTCCCTCTGGGGTTTAGAGGAAGAGAGACTTGGGTCTCTAGGTTCCCCTCCGGTTTGGAGGAAGGGAGGTTTGGTCCTCCGGTTCTGGGCTTGTAGGTAGCAAGTCCAGGGGTTCCCTCCGGGTCTGGAGGAAGAGAGACTGTGTGTCTCTAGTTTCCAAGTGGCTGGGGGTCACTTGGGGTGTCCCTCCGGTTGGGAGGAAGAGGGGAGGTTGTTTCCCTAGTCAAGCTGTGTGGCAGCATTTGTTGCAGACTGAGTCTGCTGTGCTAGTGTTACTAGTGGGAGCCTCACTCCGGTTGGGAGTGAGGGGTGGATGTAGGTCTGTTGACCGAACCACCTAAAAACCCTGGTGTCCCTTGTGGTTTGATCTTCTTATATGTTCACTTAATTGCTGCGGATTAGATGCTTGCTTAGGATCGGTTGAGGGCTTCTTGAGTTGTTGTCTTGCTTTGATCCTTCTAAGTTTCCTCAGGCTATTTCTGCAACAGTTTTTAATTCCGCATAACTGAGCTTTAGAATTTTAATTAGGCTATATTTGTAGAGGGATACATTCACCCCCCCTCTGTATCCGGGCCTTACATTCTAACAGGCGCCACTTCAAAGAACCTCAGTCTTCGACAGACTGGGGGCACCAGTCCGCTCTGAGAAGCATTCCCAGAAGAAGCGGATGGTTCGGCTCATCAATGATGTGGTTTGAGTGTTCACGTGTTATGCCACCTGAGACCAGCCCGACACTCAGTCCGATGACCTGAACTAGCCACTAGCCCAGCTCAGGAGGCCTCATCCTCAAACTCAACCCCCCGACGCCGCCCAGTTACATCGGAACCTCCGCCGGACCTCAGGCGTCGGAACATGCAGAAGAACTTCCAGACGAGGACCGTGGTGCTCCTGTCAATGCGGATCCAGTCAACAATGACCCACCGGTGAGTGAGGTTCAAGAGGTGACTCTAGAGGCCCTCATGAAGGAGAATCAACACTTGAAGGCCCTCCTTTAAGACCTTCTTCAGGAGCGAGACCTTCACCCTCAGCAACCAGCACGACTTTTGGCCAAAGCACCGGCACTACAAGTTGGGCACAATGCTGCCAACACCTCAGCAGCAGCCGCCTGAATCCCGACAGTAATAGAGTTCGGCGTGCCTCTAGTGGAAGCACATCCACGAGCCTCCAACATGCCAGTGCCAGAAAGTCTTATGGCACAGCGGCAGATGATCGAGCGGATCGTTGAGACGAAGCTCACCCAGTACGGGGAAGGGGTTGCCACTATAGACCTCTACAGTGTACCCAACACATTGCATCACCAGTTGAAAATGCTTCCCTCAGAGTACGCCAAGCCCCCGAAGTTGCAAAAGTTTGATGGGCAAGGGTCTCCACATGAGCACTTGGCCTATTACATCACGGCCATGGGCGATCTAGCGTTGGACGAGTCATATCTCCTCCGCTACTTCGCCACTTCACTTACGGGGATAGCCTTTCAATGGTATTCCCGCCTGAAGCCCAATTCAGTAGTCGACTGGGCAAATCTCCAGAAGAAGTTCCTCAACCATTTCAAGACGATCGAGCCCAAGGTCTCCCTAGCAGAGCTATGCTCTCTTCAACAGAAGAAGGGCGAGGGCACCCTCGACTTCATCAAGAGATGGTGAGACCTCAGTATGAGGTGTGTCAATCCACTAGCCTAGGAGGACGCCATTACCATATGCCGTAAAGGCTTGGCAGTCGAGGTCAGTGAAAAGCTTCTCGGCACCAATATTAAAGGCTTCGACCAGCTCAACTCGACAGTTGCCGAAATAGAGATTTCTTCACCGATAACCCAAGCTATACTTCAGCAAAGGGTAAACAGGCCCGAGAATGCCAACCCGGTAAGGAGGTGAAAATCATTGAGTTCACCCCCACCGCCAAAGCCAACAAGGAGGGCGAGTCAAGCGGCTCCGACAAGAAGCCAGCAGACAAGCCAGCCGCTCCTTCTTTCTCGGAGTGTATGAAGACGCCTTTCTCCTTTAAGAAGGAACATACGAAGATGCTCTTCGACCTCTATATGGCTCAGAAGATCATCGAGCTTCCAGAAGTTCGTAAGCCAGATGATGCCCAAAAAGTCGATGATCCTAGCTATTTCCCATCTATATCACCTAATGCTAGGTCACCCACTTGAAGATTGCTACGTCTTCAAGACTCAGGCACAAAAGTTGATCCGAGATGGTCTCATCAAAATGAAGAGCAATCTCGTCGATCCCCCGTAGCCACATGCGTGGTCCAGACCTGCCAAGATGGCGCGTGTGATTCACTACATAGCTAGTGTGATTCACATGATGGCAGTATTCTCTCTCTCTGATTATGTGTCCTTGATTGTAGCGGCCCTCAGGCGACCGCTACTGTCAAGTAGCGGTCATCCCGTGACCGCGTTAGTCCAGATTTCACCACTGCGACGACCCTTCTTTCCTCATGCGTCGACTCGATATAGAAATAGTCTTGACTTGACTGCCTATTCATAGAAACGGTCCTAGCATGACCGCCTCTTAAAGAAACAGCCCCGATATGACTGTTTTATGTCCAAGTATTCATTAACCCAAGGTTTGACCCAAGGGTTGGTTTTCTTATGTTCCTAGATGGTCTATTGATTATCTAGAACCTAACACATTGATCAATAAGTTATTAATGAATTATGAAAGTAAATGAATGTACCGTTATACTGTCGGATCCCTTCTGTAGTATGACCTTGTCTTAATTCATCTTTGACTTCTTGTAATCTTACATTGGTGTGTTCATTACCTCGGTTACATTATCAGGAAACTATTGTTGAACTGTACATTATTGGCCTACATTATTGATATATCTCGTGGAAGTAGCTTGATTTATAATGTGAATATGCAGACCGGGCACTGATTGTGTCCAAGGGTTCCATGCTAGCCCTCTCAGCTGATTGTCAGAAACGTGCTGAAAATCATTGGGTACGATGATGCTGATGTCGCATTGAGCTGGGAGTACTTATTTTCATAGACGAGTGAAAACCACGAGGCAATCTAGTGAAATTACATTCTTGCGTGTTAAGTGACTTTCTAGTGCATAGTCTTTATGGTTATGAAAAATACATTCTTGTTACATTCTTGTTCGTGAAAGGCCATATTTACATTTCATGCTATATTCTTGCTTGATCGTATTCCCAATCTGCATGAACTCTCATATCTCATCTTGATCATATCTTATTACTTGTGTTACTTTGGTTTATACCGCATATTTTACTGTATTTTCTTTATCTTATTTCATAGAGCTAAAATGTTAATGACTTAAACATTACCTTCATGTTGATACAAAGATACCTACTGGGTAAGTGTGCTCATTCTCTACTTTTTCAATCTTTTCATGACATTCTAGTGGGTCAGATTCAGATTATTCAAGTGATGGATCCGAGAGCGATTGATGGTTCGAGAGAAGCCGTAGCTAGTCTAGTCAAGAGTCAATTATGTAATTTTCATTTTTATTGAGTCTAGTTAGTCAAAGGGTCTTTGTAAACTTTTCATTATGATTCAATAAAGTCAAGGTTTTTGGATTATACTCTCTTGTGTTCACTTTTATGTGTGAATGATTAGCGCTCTGATTGCTATTATCACTTTAGAGTTCTCTTGCCAGATGTTCACGTTCCCGATTAGTTTCCACTGCATAACCTCGGGGAGTGACAATTAAAGTGGTATCAGAGTCTAGGCATAAGTAAGTCCTAGGAAAATGTCATGTCATAGGCTAAGTCCAAGGATTAAGGACCCACACCTATGAACTAGGAAAGAAATTTCTGAACCCATGAGAGATTGGGTAGAACCCAAGATGAGATACTTATTTGGAATTTAATCCTTAGGTAAAATTCCATAGAAAATTACTAATCACTTATTTCTTTCAGGCACTTTACTCTTGCAATGGCCGCTGAACGTCCCGCTAATCATGCTAATTGGGAAGTAATGCAACAAACAGTTGCGGCTCTTACCCAGGCCCTACAAACTGTGGCCCAAGCTGGCGCACGGGATAGCGCGGGTAATCTACATGGGAACTTCTGGAGTATGAATCCTCCACGATTCTTTGGATCCTCTAACCCAGATGAGGCAGAGAATTGGATCAATGAGATGAACAGAATATTCGATGTCATGCAAGGCTCCGACCAAGAAAAAGTCTGTCTCGCCACATTCCAACTAAACAAAGACGCCCGCACTTGGTGGAAGGCAAAACCTCAAAATGATCAACTTATCTCGGAGGAATTTCTTACACTATTCCGTGCAAAGTACTTCTCCGAGCACATCAAAGAAAGAAAGGCCGTTGAATTCGCCTCTCTTCGCCAAGGCATGATGTCCGTGGCAGAATATGAACTTCAATTCTCTCGACTGCCACCATATGCTCCTCATTTGGTTAGCACAGATCTCTTAAAAGCTAATCAATTCATGGACGGTTTAAGGCCCAACTTTATTCAACAACTTGAGCCTCAAAATATCTGTACATATGCGGTGATGGTCCAACGGGCGCATTTATGTGAAAGGACCCTGGAGAAGGTAGAGAAGTTCCGGGGGAAAGAAGAAAGGTCGAGCCAAAAACATGATAGGCGAGAGGAAAAAGAAGAAAGGTTTAGCATCACGGAGGATGACGAACCCCATCACAACAATAGGTCCCGCAATGGGAATGGTAATGGTACAAGAAATAGTAATGGAAAAAGGATTGGCAATAGCAATGGCAATGGAAAGAGTAAAAGAGCCAAGGAAGAAGAAGAAAAGTAAGTCATGGCGACTTGCTCATTCTGTGAGAAGTTCGGGCACACGGCCGAACAATACTGGAAGCGTCTCGGCACTTGTCTCAAATGTGGAAGTCGGGAACATCGCTTGCCCATGTGTCCTCTCATAAAAGAACAATCTTCAAGGGATAACAATGGACGCGGGAGACGAGGCCGACTCATTGCCATCTTGGACGGGGAAGGTAAGGTGATTGAAGGTATCACCTTGACTTATTTACATATTAGCATTGCCTTAAGTATCAGTCCGACTAATTAAAACACACTCTCCATAAAACTCATGCATTGAATTTGGGGACCAAATTGTTTTTAAGTGGGGGAGGGTGTAACACGCCTAATTTTTCTAAAAATTATTCAATAATTTTCTAGGATTAAATATAATAATTAAGCATGTAAAAAGCCTTAATGGGATATTAAGAGAATTATGGGATAATTAAATCAATTTAAAGGCCCTATATTAACCAAAAGGTTAAGCCCAATTTAAATAGGCCCAAAGACCCAATTCCAAGACTTTTAGGCCCAAGCCCACTTCTGGAGACGTAATTAAGGTAATTTACAGAATTAAATATGATAAATAGGTTGATAAAAAGGATAAATTGGAGATAATAAAAAAATCTAAAATTTTTGGATTTAAACACCTAAACGCGGTCTATTGCACGACCGCTACATCATAATAGCGGTCCCCATTCGACCGCTACTGTGTTCCGTGAAGGGAGGTGTTAGAAGCGTGGAAAATTTGGATTTTTCTCATCCCAATTCCTATGGTTCGATGCTACCTGGCATGAAAACCTACTCTAGGACTCTTGGGGATCGATCCTACTCCAATTTAGGACTCCTAGATTGATCTAATCTTTCAAACCCTTGCAAACCCTATAAATAGGACCCAGGTTCGACCTGCGCAAACCCTCGTTTTGGCTCGCGTTGTTCGACGGTAATTCATGGGTATTTCATGTTGGTCCTTTAGACTTTATTGTTCTCCTTAATTTTGTCTAACTCCCCTCAAAATCTCATACTAGGAGGACACGCCATTGGAGAGTTAGAAGCCTTACAAGTTGTTGGTTCACTATAGTCCGCACAGGAACCAGTGTGGCCATCCAACAAAGATCTAGAGATTGGAAGCCCTAATCGAGGTATTTAGAAGTTCATCCTTTAGAATAATTTGTTAACCTTTATATCTTCTACCTACCCTTCAAATTTAATGGATTTAGGTCAAGTGGTTAAGGAGAAAGAAGGACGAGAAGTTGCTGGTTTAGCACAGAACGTCCAGAAACTAGGGTCGACTTCCAGTCAAAACTTTAAAGTCTAGGGATCGAATCAAAGGTAGGTTATCTCATGAAAAGGCTTAAACATCAAGTTAGGAGCAAAAGCCCTCTTGTTAATTTCATGTCGTTTCATGCTTTTTACTAGTCGTATTTCATGGTTTACTACGACTACGCATCTAGGTTATTTCTGCACGCATAGTCCTACACCTTCTAATTAAAGATAAGAACTTTGGCATGATTCATGTATTTCCATGCACCCTCTTCATTATAAACATGCTCTTACATGTTATCCATTTATTTCCCATACTTTTTATGTATTTATTGCCCTAGGATAGGCCTTGCACTCGGTAGCTATGTGCTGTCTGATGTAGGATAGAAACGGTCTGCCAAGGATCGCTAAACTCTAATAGCGGTTCCCAAATGACCGCTACTGAATAAAAGTGGTCCCAATAAGACCGCTACTATCAGAAACGGTCCTCATAAGAGCGCTACTATGTTTCAGTTTCCTACACTATGTTAACCCTAAACAGATTGCAGATTGACCCTATTGTATATATGTTAAGCCTAGTTAATGAGGTTCTATTCCTAGTTATGGCTTTACCTTTATGAACTTGGTTATATTGTTCATCCATCATGATAGATTTCGTGTCCTTAATATGTTTTAAACATAATTTAAACTTATGCTATGTTCATGCCAAAACTCATATAGTTTGTATTAAAGCTATTTCTACATGGTTTATGGACTTGTGTTATAGATGTTTGATCGCTATTTTATCATGATCTCACTCTCATCTTTTGAGTCTTTTCTTAAGTATATGACACGTATTCCGATACGATGTCATTAGTTACACTTTGCACTCATAGGCACACAATCTTGGACTTGTGATCCTCTCCGTTGGATATTCCTTCCATCGGACTAGGTGATCTTATTTCAAGGCCTCCGTAAGTCTCCGCGAGCCTGAGATTCCCACTAGGATGCCGAGCTGGTTGTACCCTCAAAACTCAATTGTCTAGAAAGCACTTTATCAGCGTTTCTTGTGTCCTGGATTGTAGCGGCCCTCAGGCGACCACTACTGTCAAGTAGTGGTCATCCCATGACCTTGATAGTCTAGATTTCACCACTATGTCGACCCTTCTTTCCTCATGCGTCGACTCGGTATAGAAACGGTATTGACTTGATCGCCTATTCATAGAAACGGTCCTAGCATGACTGCCTCTTAAAGAAACGGCCCCGATATGACTGTTTTATGTCTAAGTATTGATTAACCCAAGGTTTGACCCAAGGGTTAGTTTTCCTATGTTCCTAGATGGTCTATGGATTATCTAGAACCTAACACCTTGTTCAATAAGTTATTAATGAATTATGAAAGTTAATGAATGTATTGTTATGCTATCGGATTCCTTCCGTAGTATGACCTTGTCTTAATTCATCTTTGACTTCTTGTAATCTTACATTGGTACGCTCGTTACCTTGGTTACATTATCATGGAACTATTGTTGAACTATACATTATTAGCCTACATGATTGATATATCTCATGGAAGTAGCTTGATTTATAACGTGATGATGCAGATCGGGCACTGATTGTGTCCAAGGGCTCCATGCTAGCCCCCTCGGCTGATTGTCAGAAACGTGCTGAAAACCATGGGATATGATGATACTAGCGTCGCATTGCGCTGGGAGTACTTATTTTCATAGACGAGTGAAAACCATGAGGTAATCTAGTGAAATTATATTCTTGCGTGTTAAGTGACTTTCTAGTGCATAGCCTTTATGGTTACGAAAAGTGCATTCTTGTTACATTCTTGTTCATGAAAGTCCATATTTACATTTCATGCTATATTCTTGCTTGATCGTATTCCCAATCTACATGAACTCTCATATCTCATCTTGATCATATCTTGTTACTTGTGTTACTTTGGTTTATACCGCATATTTTACCATATTTTATTTATCTTATTTCCTAGACCTAAAATGTTACTGATTTAAACATTACCTTCATGTTGATACGAAGATACCTACTGGGCAAGTGTGCTCATTCCCTACTTTTCTAATCTGTTTAGGACATTCTAGTAGGTCAGATTCAGATTATTCAAGTGATGGATCCAAGAGCGATTGATGGTTCGAGAGAAGCCGTAGCTAGTCTAGTCAAGAGTCAATTATGTAATTTTCATTTTTATTGAGTCTAGTTAGTCAAAGAGTCTTTGTAAATTTTTCATTATGATTCAATAAAGACAAGATTTTTGGATTATACTCTCTTGTGTTCACTTTTATGTGTGAATGATTTGCGCTCTGATTGTTATTATCAGTTGAGGCTTCTCTTGTCGGCTGTTCGCGTTCCTGATTAGTTTCCGCTGCATAATCTACGGACAACACATTCACTTCTCGGGACTAGGACATGACTTCTCATTCCGAGCCACGTCCGGCCTCCCTTCGGTGCCAGTATCTGCCCCTGCCATCCAGTCTAGCCCTCCCTCAGCGACTACGGGTGAGCCCCTGTAAAAACACGTAGTTAATCCGCTTTATCTTTCATTGACCCGGGGACCGACCCACGAGTCAGAACTGTCCCGCGGCTTGCACCAGTTGTATTTTGGCCCTTTCGGCCCCCTTTGTGAAGCCCACGTGGCCCCTATAAAGCATGCAACCAATTAAATATGCTTACCCGTACATGGGTCCCAATCTCTTACTAGCACTAACCTGTGTGTGACCAGTCTTCCGGACCTCAATTTACCTACCCCTCCAGTCAAGCACAATTGTCACCCTACAGCTGTTGGGGTACCCGATTCCTTGTCCTTGGCTTCAGAAATATCCAGGCTCTCCTTTAGCACAGAACAAAGGTGTTCGAATTAAATCTGATGTAAATAAACACCGACTACTTGCAGTCGGTGGGGAAAGGCATCCCGTACACAAATCCCCACAATCGCCTACACACTCACACTTGTGGAACCTCTCTTCTCTCCACGTGTCGCTCGCTACCCCGAGCCCACGTGCCACGTCCTGGCAATGCTTCCCCAGCCAAAATTTGGTTCTGTTGGACATCTGTGGAACATGCTTGATTCTATTGTTTTGATGGTGTCTGACTATGACTCATTGATGAGTCTTATTTGCATTTAATGATGTCAACGTTCATGTAGTTCAGGTCAAAGTCAGCACTGGCTAGTGTTTGTCCTCTTGAATATAGTGATTATATCATGCAATGATGTTATAAGACATGATGCAATGAAGCAGCAGGGCAAAGTTGAATTCAAGGCACATAAATCTAAACGAACAAGAACCAACCAAGATTGAAAGACACTCAAGGTGTAGAGGCAACTGCATGCACAGAAATCAAGGCAGGTGATTGTTGTACCCAGACATTTTCCCAGCAAAAATATTATGAAATGAGGGTTCGGGAATTTCCCCGAACGCCTTTAAGGCGTGGGCTACCCAACCCTTCCTATAGCTCACCGGGCCCAATCGAGGGTACCAAACAACTAGCCGTGACCCATGACAACATCAACAATTGATTGAGGCCACCCCCGATCACCCAACTGACGGGTTTACCCGCCTTCAACACAGCCACCCGGGCCAACCCGAGGGCGCCCTGATTACAAGCCACGACACGTGGCACCTAGCAACGAGACCAGGATTTACCCGCAAGACACCTCCCTCCATCCTCTAAAGTCAAATGAAGACTCAATTTAGTCAACCACAGGCTTTAGAAGCCCGTAGCACCCTTATGAGGCCCATACACGTGTGTCGGGAATTTCCTCAAACACCTTGCGGGTGAGCGCATTCTAGCCGTTCTACAACAAGTCGAGGGCTAACCCGCTGCTCCAGCACTCCAGCCATGTTCTATGACAACCCTCCAGCAAATCGGGGCCACCCCCAACCCTCAGATACGTGGCAACGAGCCGGTTATCTTCAGCTCCCGGGACAACCTGGGGCTACCCGCCAACCCGCCTTACAACCCGACATACGCCACGAAGGTCGGGCCTACATGCCCGAAGTGCCTTCTCTCGGCCCATGCAAGCTACTACCATCAGCCCGAGGCCGAACCTAAGGCCCGCCAGTCAATTACCCAAGCCGTTTGATGACCTGTGGTGTGTCGGGAATTTCCCCGAACACCTTGCGGGCGGCGACGACAACATGACAACAACAAGCCCCCACGTGCCAATTCCAGTACCCCGGAGCACCCTGTCCTTCAAAGGACAACCCCAAACAACATCGGAATACCCCCAGGACAACCCCCACGGCCATGGCTCACCCCGAGGGGGGGGGAGTTGACCCCGGGTGCGGCAGCACTCCAGGAAGGGCGAACTCCCTTGGGAGTCATGCCCTCCTCCCCGCCCGAGGGCCCCGCTGCCATTCTCTAGTCCCAGTCTCATGCAAGATTGATTGGCGTACCCGTGTGTGGAAAGATTCACGAAGACGGAGCCTCAGGATCACACGAAGTCATGCAAGTCAATCTCCTCAGTCCACGCGCAAGTACAACCAGCCAGCCAGTCCAAGCCTTGTATCCTTCATCCTTTGTGGTCGCACTGAGTCAAAGTGGGCCCATAAGTGGGTAAACATGAGATTTTATAGGGTGGGGACCCCCCCTCTCTCTCTGACCCGCGTAAACCCCCCCTGGGGGGGTTTAGGCAGACCAGACTGGCCCTCCGTCTGGTCCGCCTAAACCCCCTGGGGGAGGGGGTTTAGGCAGACCAGACTGCCCCCCAGGGCTGGTCCGCCTAAACCCTTGGAATCACAAAAAGAAAATGGTTTTTTTAATTTAAACTCCCAGAACCATTCCGCCTTAACCCCCCCTGGGGGGTTTAGGCAGACCAGATTGGCCGCACAGACTGGTCCGCCTAAACCTCCCTGGGGGAGGGGGTTTAGGCGGACCAGACCGCCCCCCAGGGCTTGTCCGCCTAAACCCTAGTAAACACAAAAAAAAAGTTTTTCAAATTAAAAAACCCAACCCCAGTCCGCTTAAACTGTTGTGTACCCTCTGTGATTTTGATGATGTCAACTATTATGTCTCATCATTTATAATCTTGATGATATAACTTTGATGCATGAATTAATGAGCTCATCAACACATATTTAAGTCTGAACAATGTCAGTCAGAACAGGTTCCAAAGATTCATCAAAAAGGCATGAAATGACAGTCAACGCTGGTGACAAAAGTCAACGCCAGGCAGGTAAAATCACTGTTCATCTCAGTCTGAAAAACACAGGTCAGTGCTTAAACCCTTCCTTATTAAGGTTAACACTTTGTCATACAATGCTGCACAGTTTCACTTGCACGGTCATTTTATCAAACAGCTAGCATGCACACCTAGGTCGATGCACATTTTGCTTTGTGCATATAGGAGATCCGAGCATATCACTGTTCACATCGCATTGTAAGGCAGAGATAGGTCAGTGCACATTCCTTTTTGTGCAAGACCATGGTCGGTGAACATTTACCTTATGCATGATTAAGTCAATGCATGTTCCAGTTCATGCTGGAACTATGTTAGTGCATACCTATCTTAGTCTTACTAGGGTCGGTGCATGTCTCATGCAAATAGAAGTCAGAGCATGGTCTACATAAAGTTCAGTGCAGGTTTAGGTGTCAAAGGCTCAAGATCGGTGCACATTCCTATTGTGCATATAGAACGTCGGTGCATCTTTCTCCTACGCACATAGAAGGTTAGTGCAGGTTTGGCATTATGCTCGTAAAGTCGGTGCAGGTTTTACTTTGAACATGAACACAGTCGGTGCATGATTATCCATGGTCGGTGCATGTTTATGTCTAAGGCATATACATGGTCGGTGCAACTTTTCACTCAGGCATATATATAAGGTCGGTGCATACTTCTTCAGTATGTATATCAAGTCGGTGCATGTTTCTGTCGGTGCATGCTTTGCATAGCATTGCACATATGGTCTGTGCATGCTTCTGTAGACTGCATACATAGTCTGTGCATAGTTGCATCATTAAGCATATATATAGTCGGTGCACACACTGTAGCCGGACAGTGCATGGTTGAATGCAAGCATATGAAAGTCGGTGCATTGTGTTGCCTTAAGCAATAAGGTCTACTTTCCCATACGCATATCATCCTATATTCATCATGGTCTGTGCATGAGTTGCCTATATGAACATCTTAGGTCTGTGCACTTTTTAGCTTCAACGCCAGAAGGTCTGTGCATGTTCTATTTTATATCATATTCAAGTCTGTGCATATTACATATGGCTGATTACCAGATATTTCATGAAATATCTTGGCAGGATTCAACCCACCCATAAAGGATGAACTGACATATATTCAAACACCTGGGGGATACAGAGGTTTACTGCACATGGATTTGTGTAATAATGATAAGTGGCACGTGATCCAAGGTAGATCGTCCCAGGGAGACTAAAGTCACGTGGATCGTCCTTGAACAAGAGGCTGACACGTGGCAGGGCTGCTCCAGAATGTTCTTGGCGGGAGTATTCCCTCCACACGCCCAAGGCATGACTATGTGGACCCCATCGGCTGAAGATATATATATATATGTGTGTGTGTGGATCATTTTCATGGGAAGAGAAGCTTGAGAGAAAAAGTTCAGAAGAAAAGAGAGCAGCTGCAAGAGTAGAAAGCCAACAGCATAAGAAGAAGGGAGAGCAATAGAAGAGAAGGAAAAGAGGAAAAGAAGAAGAGGGAGAGCGAGAAATAGAGAGTAGAAAAAAGTGGGAGATCGTGAGATCGAGAGAAGAAATCAAGAAAGAGAAAGCTGAGAACGAGAAAGAAAAGGACTCGGAAGAAGTTGCAGGGAAGAAAAGAGAGAGAGATGATGGAGAAGAGTAAGAGAGAGTTATGTGAGCAGAGATCATAAGAAAAGTAGCAGAAGTCTGCGAGGGAAATTCCAGAAGTTCGTGAAGAAAAAAAGAGAGTGCAGCAAGAGATCTAAGGAGAAAGAAGATTTGTAGCCCTTGGATCAAATCCGAGCTACACTGCTCCTAGCGAGCTACATTTATGTGCTTCAATTTCTAGCTTTCTGATTACTGTTTACATCATCTTGTTTTTCCATTTTAATCTTTCATACTTCTTCTAAGTTGTGTATCAGCGGTCGGCTAAGCTGTAAGGCCCAGCGGTCAAGCTGTTAGTCAGCGGTCGGCTAAGCCGTAAGGCCCAGCGGTCAAGCTATTAGTTAGCGGTCGGCTAAGCTGTAAAGCCCAGCGGTTTGTTGGCAAGCTGTGAGGCCCAGCGATTTCAAGCTATTTGGCAGCAGAATCCACACTCTGGATGGAGTGTGGGGTGGATGTTGGTCTGGAGGACCGAACCACCTAAAAATCCTTTATCTATCATGGTTTGATTGCCTACTTTGATTCCGCTAAATGCATGCTTAGGATCGTGTTCTAATTACATATTTGTTGAGCTGTTCTTTAGGACATCGATCTATCATTGAGTAAGTTTTCAGTTAACTAAGTCAATCAGTTTAATTCGGCAAAAGTTCACTAAATAAAGCTTCATTTAGTTTAAGAGTAAAAGTTTTTTAAAGAGGGATTCATTCACCCCCCCTCTGAATCCAGGTTTGCACCGTACATAGACTCTACAATTGGTATCAGAGCGGGTCTCTGACTGTCCAGATCTGATGATCTGCAGAGGATCCAACTATTTTATTTGGTGCATTATTGCTTTCAATTCATTGGTTTAAATCTGCTTGATAAGTGTTTTCAATGGCTTCTCCGTTGGTTTTTGATGGTTCAAACTTTAGAACTTGGCTAGGAGGCCTATGTGTCTACATGAATTCCATTTATTCAAGTCTATGGAACCTTGTATCCAACGGCCCACATGAAATTCCTCATGATCAGACCAAGTGGTCAAAAGAGGACAGATTAAAGAACTGTGACAACATCATAGTTCTCAATATCTTGAAGGCTTCAATTGACATTGACGCATTTCCTTTCATTCTCAGATGCACATCCGGAAAGGTGATTTTGGACAAAATAATTACTGTCCATGAGAAGAAGGAATAAGAAGTACAATGTCTGATGGCAAATCGAAGTGATCACAGCAGTGATCCGGATGAGACAGCGTCTCAGGTAAGCTCCGGATCAGAAGATATTTCATTCGATGAATTGACCATAATGTATGATGAATTGCTGGATAAATATAAATATGTTAAAACTGAAATGAAAAAGATGAAAAAGAGAATGATGTATGAAAGTAGAGAATTGAAGTGTGATAATGAAAATCTTAAGTCTAATCTGAAGAAAAACGAGAGCTCATGTAATAAGTGTGTTTCTGCTAAAAATTTGAATAATAATTAGCAATCGGAATTGAGAATGCAGGAACAATACATTTATTCTCTTAAGGAAGAATAGGAGAAATCGAAGAATAAGAATTCTGAGATAGAATTGTTTAAACAGAAATTCAATGAGAATTTGACAATTGCAGATCAAAACATCTTGATTGATGAGATAAAAATGTTGAAGGATCAGAATAAGAAATTGATGGTATTGAATATTGTTTCTACAGAGAGATGCATGTCTGTAGAAAGAGAAAAATGTGCTGAAATTAAAAACAATAATGAAAAAGAACAAAAATTCCTACATGAGATTCAAATTCTAAAAAATCTGAATGATGCCATGTAGAAACAAATTGTCACATGTGAAGAAGATCTAACAAGTTCTGAAATGTAGATTTCTTCACTTAAATCTGAAATAATTGAATTGAATAGTTCTCTGTATAACTTTGTTAAGGGAAAAGACAATCTAGACAAACTGCTGGAAAACAAAGTTAATGTTCAAAAGGAGGGATTAGAATATAGTCCAAACACTGAGAGGAGTGTGAAAGGAAAAGAACAAATTATCTTTGTATAGAGCTCAGACTGTGCAAGCACTTCGAAATCTGCCTCACCTCAGAAATTGTAGAATAATCATAAGCACATGTCTGAACAAAAGAAAAAGAAAAATTGTTGTGAAAAAACTCCTCATGTTAAGAAAACTCATCTTGATCAGAAAAAGAAGGTGCAATGTCTCTATTGTAATAAGATAGGTCATATGATGCATGATTGCAAGTTGTTTGAACTTAATGACCTAGCTGCTACTGCACAGAAATTTCATGTTAGAAATCATGCTTTTCAGAGAAGGCAAATCAAATGCTTTTGTTGTGGGAAATTAGGACACACCTCTGCGCAGTGTTGGCATGCACAGGGAAGTAAATCTATTTTTAAATCTATCAAACTCCCTGTACATCAAAATAATTTTGATAAGAAGAAAAAAGGTTTCATGAAAAAGATATTTGCTTGTTATAACTGTGGAAAACCTGGCCATAGAGCCTCTGAGTGCTGGGTGGCAGGTTTCAAAAAACAAAATTTTCATGATCATAACAGAAACGCTAATGTTCATGCACCAGGGTTAAAGGGCAACTTTAAATCTATTAAAACCCCTACTTATAATGCTGCTGGTAGAAATAAAGTTGTTGATAAAAGAAAAAATCTTTCATGCTTTGAATGTGGAAAGCTAGGCCATAGAGCTGCAACCTGTTGGCTGGGAGTCTATCATAAACATACTGTCTTTGTTAAACAGAATATTCATTCTGTTAAAAGGAATTTTCATGATAATGCTTACAGGTTCAATGTTCATAGTAATATGCATGAAAAGAATTTGAAAAATGCTGCATCATATCATTACTATGGACATATAGGTCATTCAATGAATAACTATTATCTGATAATGTTTGATGACCTTCGTGCACAGAAATTGTTTAGAACACCTGTTAAAGGTGTCACTGTCATTTCAGGACCCAATACATCTTGGGTGCCTGTTTGTGCAAAATAATTTGATGTTTTGCAGGTGTGCCTTGGGCTGAAGAATAAACAGGGGTTAATAAACCAAGGCACTCAAGTATGAAAACCCCATGTATGCGCTTCTCAGGTCTGACATTTGAAATCTGTTTAAATTTTGTCCTCATTACTGCATATCATGATAAACTTGTTAGGCATACATGATGACATCCTCAAGTGTTATCTGCCTTATTCATATTGAAATTCTCTAAAAATATGAAATGTTCATGAAGATGATTGTAATCTATCTGAGATTGTAATGTATATTTGGTTCAGACATTGCATTGTACATTCATTGAAATTTGATAGGATTGCATTGGCATTGAATTGTCTTGCATGACTATAATGGTATATCAAATGGTAAGTTACTAAAGGGCAGGTGCAATCTGTCTGGAAGTTCTTACTATGTATGAGGTGGTCATCAGACCAAGTCCTCTACCTAGTACCATTGGTCAAAAATTTACATATTGAGCAGTCTAGATTTTCATGAGCATAATTCATAATACTTTCTGCATAGATCTCATTGCATACATTGCACTTAGAATTCAGTCACATAGTTCATAAACTCAGGGGGAGTCTGTCAAGATAATTTTTGTGATTCATGCATACTTGGTCATATTAATTCTCTGCATGTTTTTCATGCCATCATACTGGAAATTCAAAAAGAGTGCCTGACATGAATGCACATACATTGGTGAAGCTCATGCATTCTAGAATTTGTCTCTGTGCATAGGGTTGCTCTAATGAATTGCAAACCCTGAAAACTGATTGTATTCAGGAATGTTATCTCTTCAGTCTGACACTTCTACTTGACTGCTCATGCATGCATAGAAGGGGAGCATAAATCATGTCTTTAAATTGCATGGCTGCACATCTGTCGACTTCAGTAGAAACATTATTGTTTATTTCAGTCAACTGGAATTTTCACTGAATAGTCAACGTCTTGTTCATTGTGTTATTTCTGCTCCTTCAGGAATCTACACAGTCAGTTGCTCTTATCTGCTTTCATCTACTCTAAAAGTCACTTTGGCTCAATAGTCTCTTAAAATTGAATTTGTTTGAATTTTGATCCTGCATTTTCTGAGGGGGAGATGGATGTTTTTAGAGTCAATCTTTCTGATGGTGTCCTGGATTTCTCTGCCGTTCTCTGAGCCCATCTTCATCTTTACACACAATCAGCTATTATCATGGATTTATCTGCTGCATTAGTCATTGCCACTCTTGTTCAATGCTCTTTACTGCTGATGTTCTGGTTACTTTTGAAATTCCCTTGATCTGTCTAAGACTCATGAAGATTTCAATCTATATACCTTGTTCATAAATTTGAAAAAGATCTGGAAAAAGGAATCTTCTATCATAGGGAATTATGAAGGTTCGAAAGACTCATGTGGTTTAAGTCTAATGTACTTCTTGAGTTTTGACTTGAACATCTTGAAAATATCTAAGTCAATCATTTTAATAAACTTTAACCAGTTGATTCATGATATATCATGTAGGACCTCCTAAAAATTGAACGTTTCTAAAATAATGGCTCTCTTTAGTTAAGTTACATGATGCATGTATTGTCTTTAAACATCAGTTTATTCTGGTATGTCCATTAAGCAATATTAGGTTAGAGCAATGACTTTGTCACTGAGAAACCATGTCCAAAGCACTGTGTCATGAAGTGTCACAGTTAGCTCTGCTGAAAATTTGATGAAAAATCTGTGAAAGGTTAAAGCAAAGCAATGATTAGGTTACACTGAGAAACTGGGACATTCATCAAAGAAATGGAGTCAACCTATGTCATGAAGTGCCTTAGTTATCTCTGTTCATAATGAAGCATGACAGTTACTCACATTAAGTGCTTAGGGATACTAGCGTCCAAACAACGTGAATCCTCTAGTTACAAAGTGTGTACTAAACTAGATTGCTCTTGAAAAATATTTTTGCTAAAGAAGAAATCAAAAAAATAATTGAAACAGAAACATTGCTGAATTCTTGAACAAATCAGTTGTATTCAAGTGTGTTTAATATCAATACTCTTCATGCAAACCATTATAGGGGTCATTGATTATGAATGATTAAGATGGAGGGAGGTTAAACTAGATGTGTGTATGATAGCTTGGTTCTCTTTTATTAAATATTGATTTCATATATGAATAAAGAAAAGTTCATTTTGGATAACTTCCGAAATCATTATGTTTAAACCATACAGTTCAGTAAAGTTCCTTCATAAGCCCCTACAATTGAAGACTCTGAATATTTTTGTTATGGCATTGGTATCTAATTAGAAATCTTCTTGGTTGTCTTTCTCTACAGATTGCAGTACCTCTTGAGCTATTCTTCTATTGCCTGAATTGTCCAAATTGTCCCTATGATTTTGCTGATTCTCCTTCATGGATCCTATGAATAATCATCTTGATCTGTTTCAACATGATTGTCCCTAGACCTTGAATTCACTCAACTCCTTTTAATTTGACAAACAAGAGTCATTATTTGCTCAGGGGGAGTACATGTGTTGTTGTCAGGGTAAGTGTAGACATTTCTTTCTCTTCCATATCTCTTCTCATCTCAAATGGGGAGAATTTGTGAATCATACTTCTGTCAGATGTCTACAGGTTCAGCTTACTATTCTTTCCTTTTTGATGATGTCAAAGGGGGAGAATATATCTGTGGATGAGTCACTAATGAGTCATTAAGACTGTTCTGTCAGATATATGACAGAGATTGTGCTGATATAATATACTGTGCATGCATGCTTTGCATTTATTATGATCAAGATCAACATCATGAATTTATTTCAATGACTCATAATATTGCCATCATCAAAAAGGGGGAGATTATTGTATACCCTCCGTGATTTTGATGATGTCAACTATTATGTCTCATCATTTATAATCTTGATGATATAACTATGATGCATGAATTAATGAGCTCATCAACACATATTTAAGTCTGAATATTGTCAGTCAAAACAGGTTCCAAAGATTCATCAAAAAGGCATGAAACGACAATCAACGTTGGTGACAAAAGTCAATGCCAGGCAAGTAAAATCACTGTTCATCTCAGTCTGAAAAATATAGATCAGTGCTTAAACCCTTCCTTATTAAGGTTAACACTTTGTCATACAATGCTGCACGGTTTCACTTGCACGGTCATTTTATCAAACAGTTGGCATGCACACCTAGGTCGATGCACATTTTGCTTTGTGCATATAGGAGGTCCGAGCATATCACGGTTCACATTGCATTGTAAGGCAGAGATAGGTCAGTGCACATTCCTGTTTGTGCAAGACAACGGTTGATGCACATTTACCTTATGCATGATTAAGTCAGTGCACGTTCCAGTCCATGCTGGAACTATGTTAGTGCATACCTATCTTAGTCTTACTGGGGTCAGTGCATGTCTCACGCATATAGAAGTCATAGAATGGTCTACATAAAGTTCGGTGCAGGTTTAGGTGTCAAAGGCTCAAGGTCGGTGCACATTCCTACTGTGCATATAGAATGTCGGTGCATCTTTCTCCTGCTCGCATAGAAGGTTAGTGCAGGTTTGGCATTGTACTGGTAAAGTCGGTGCAGGTTTTGCTTTGAACATGCACACGATCGATGCATGATTATCCATGGTCGGTGCATGTTTATGTCTAAGGCATATACACGGTCGGTGCATCTTTTCACTCAGGCATATATATAAGGTCGGTGCATACTTCTTCAGTATGTATATCAAGTCGGTGCATGTTTCTGTCGGTGCATGCTTTGCATCGCATTGCACATATGGTCTGTGCATGCTTCTGTAGACTGCATACATAGTCTGTGCATAGTTGCATCATTAAGCATATATATAGTCGGTGCACACACTGTAGCCGGACAGTGCACGGTTGAATGCAAGCATATGAAAGTCGGTGAATTGTGTTGCCTTGAGCAATAAGGTCTACTTTACCATACGCATATCATCCTATATTCATCATGGTCTGTGCATGAGTTGCCTATATGAACATCTTAGGTCTGTGCACTTTTTAGCTTCAACGCCAGAAGGTTTGTGCATGTTCTATTTTATATCATATTTAAGTATGTGCATATTACATATGGCTGATGACCAGATATTTGATGAAATATCTTGGCAGAATTCAACCCACCCATCAAGGATGAACTAACATATATTCAAACACCTGGGGGACGCAGAGGTTGACTGCACGTGAATTTGTGTAATAATGATAAGTGGCACGTGATCCAAGGTAGATCGTCCCAGGGAGACTAAAGCCACGTGGATCATCCTTGAACCAGAGGCTGACACGTGGCAGGGCTGCTCCAGAATCTTCTTGGCGGGAGTATTCCCTCCATACGCCCAAGGCATGACTACGTGGACCCCATCGGCTGAAGATATATATATGTGTGTGTGGATCATTTTCAAGGGAAGAGAAGCTTGAGAGAAAAAGTTCAGAAGAAAAGAGAGCAGCTGTAAGAGTAGAAAGCCAGCAGAAGAAGAAGGGAGAGTAGTAGAAGAGAAGAAAAAGAGGAAAAGAAGAAGAGGGAGAGCGATAAATAGAGAGCAGAAAAAAGAGAAAGTTCGTGAGATCGAGAGAAGAAATCAAGAGAGAGAAAGTTGAGAACGAGAAAGAGACTCGGAAGAAGTTGCAGGGAAGAAAAGAGAGAGAGAGATGGTGGAGAAGAGTAAGAAAGAGTTCTGTGAGCAGAGATCGTGAGAAAAGTAGCAGCAGTCTGTGGGAGAAATTCCAGAAGTTCGTGAAGAAAAGAAGAGAGTGCAGCAAGAGATCTAAGGAGAAAGAAGATCTATAGCCCCTGGATCAAATCTGAGCTACACTGCTCCTAGCGAGCTACATTTCTGTGCTTCAATTTCCAGCTTTCTGATTGCTGTTTACATCATCTTGTTTTTCCATTTTAATCTTTCATACTTCTTCTAAGCTGTGTATCAGCGGTCGGCTAAGCTGTAAGGCCCAGTGGTCAAGCTGTTAGTCAGTGGTCGGCTAAGCCGTAAGGCCCAGCGGTCAAGCTGTTAGTCAGCGGTCGGCTAAGCTGTAAAGCCCAGCGGTTTGTTGACAAGCTGTGAGGCCCAGCAGTTTCAAGCTGTTTGGCAGCGGAATCCACACTCTAGTTGGAGTGTGGGGTGGATGTAGGTCTGAAGGACCGAACCACCTAAAAATCCTTTGTCTATCGTGGTTTGATTGCCTACTTTGATTCCGCTAGATGCATGCTTAGGATCGTGTTCTAATTGCATATTTGTTGAGATGTTCTTTAGGACATCGATCTATCATTTAGTAAGTTTTCAGTTAACTAAGTCAATCAGTTTAATTCCACAAAAGTTCACTGAATAAAGCTTCATTTAGTTTAAGAGCAAAAGTTTTTTAAAGAGGGATTCATTCACCCCCCCTCTGAATCCGGGTTTGCACCGTACATAGACTCTACATAAACCCCCCCAAGGGGGGTTTAGGTGGACCAGACTACCCCTCTAGGCTGGTCCGCCTAAACCTCCCTCCCCCACTCTGAAAAAATAAAAAATAAATATTTTTAAGGGTTTACGCGGACCAGGTTCCACCCTCAACCTGATCCGCATGAAGCCCCCTTGACCCTTCGTATTCCTCTATAAAACGCCCTTACAAGCTCAAGAGGCATGTGTGCAACAACATACGGACTAACGGCTGCACACTCAGACTCCCGCAGGCACCCGGCAAGGAGAAAGGACGCAAGGAGCTAAGTGCGCGCGTGATTGGCTTGTTGATCGGTTCGTACACGCCGAGGGTATGTCACACGTACTCCCCTCACATGGCGTCAAACCATTTCACACAAGTCCATCCCTATCGCATATAAGGCATTATGATAATGGCGAACACACCCGCATCTCGGGTCCACCCGCGCATGACACTCTACGATGGCCACACATGCGCCATGATGCCATGTTTACCTCCGTCACGGAATCGTGTGCCCACCGCTCACCCTAACCACTGACTGCCCTGACCACGGAATCAAGTTAGCCAGACCCTGGCCCGGAAGTAACATCCTCGAGACCGGCCCCGACTCCCCAGCATGAAGTCACTCGCCTTCCAGGACTCGTACCTGACTACTCACCTCGAGCCGCGTCTGACCTCCTTCAAGTGCCAGCCAACGACTACCCCTGCCATCTAGTGTGTCCCTCTCGATGATTTGGGGCCCATCTCAATCTCCTCATGGAGAGCCTCTATAAAACATGCGGATACGCGCTTTATTACATACGCATTGACCCGGAGATCGACCCACACGTCGGAATTATCCCGCGGCTTACACCAGTTGTACTCTGGCCTCCTCGGCCCATTTGTAAAGCCCAAGTGGCTCTCATAAAGCATAAAACTAGTTGAATACACATACCCATACCCGGGTCTCAGCCTCACCTCAACACCACCTAGTGTGTGTCCGGTGCCTCTGACTCCAGTTAATTAACCCTCCCAGTGAAGTGCGACGGTCCCCCTATAGCTGCAGGGTACCCCCGGTCCTCTATCCATGGCTTCAGACATATCCAAGCTCTTATTCAACATGGAACAAAGGTGTTCGGATTCCATCCGATGTAAATAAACACCGATTGCTTATGGTCGGTGGGGAAAGACGTCCCATACATGAATCCCCACAATCACCTGCGCACTCGGACCCATGGAACCTCTCATCTTTCCACGTGTCGCCCGATCTCTCGAGCCCACGTGCCGCATCCTGGCAACGCTCCCCCAGTCAACCTTCGGTTCCATAGGTGATTGTCGAGAAATCGACTAGCACGCTCGCACCCTGGTCTGGTCACCCTAGCCCCCGGAAACCTCTCGTGCTAGTCAAACCCTCTCAACCTTTCGTAAAAGGCAAGTACCCGGTGCCGTCGTGAGAGGTATACAGCTATGATGGAGGATACCCAAGATATATCAAACTCCCGTGTTTTCTTTTTCTGCTTTATTCCTTCCGTCATCCCGGCCACCGATACCCCCCGACAACAAGGATGGCATGCCCGGTGGGACGTCTCCCGCCTTTCTTCTTTCTATTGAAGAGAAGCTTGTGCCATCCCTGAAGCCGTGGTGCCCTTTTTCATGTCCTTGTAGGAGAGGTAGACGGGGGCACACGTACGCATTTCCCGGCAGCTTCCAGTTCACGTTCCGATAGTCGGACCGCGCCCAGCGATCGTCTTCGATCGTTGCCCTGATCTTGCATCCAGCTCTCCAGCGGCCATGGCGGTCGTGACTTATGGCCCCATCGTCATCACCACTAATGCGCGGGTGGGATATTTGGCGACGTCGATCGCTTTCGGTAGCTTCGCCCCCGTCATCGGATCACCCTACTTCTTAGGTGTGGTCCCCGTGGCTGTTCAGCAGCCGCTCCCAATGCCCATGCTCGTTCGTGCGGTCAACGTGCCATGCCCTTCTCCAGCATCAACCTCCCGCCCAAGCGTCAGGCTCAAGGCCTCCACCGCCGGTCCCCGCGGGGGCCCTACATCATCTCTTGCCCGGACAAGCGTCCGCTCCCGGGCCGTACACCGATCTATCTCCAACATGGGCTCTATGCCCCGAACCTCGGCCACTACCTCAGCATCTTACTCGGGTCTCCAATTCCGAACCCCAGCCAAGCCTGCCCTCCACACGGGTCTTCCACCCAGGGGCCAAGGCTCCCCAGCATCTTCCTCGGGCCTCCAACCCCGAGTCCCAGCCGATCCGAAATACGACACGGGTTCTTTGCCCCGGATTCTCGGCTCCTCATCACTTTGCTCGGGTCTCAAACCCCGAGTCTCGGTGAAGCATGTTCCCGATACGGATTTCTGACCCCGGGTTCAAGGCTCTCCAGTATGTCGCTAAGGCTCTCTAACCCGAGTCCAGACCGAGCTGACACTCAATATGGGTTCTCAACCCCGAGTTCAACGCTCCCCAGCATCTGACTAGGGTAAACAACCCCGGGTCTTACCAACGTCGGTCCCCAACGCGGGTTCTCCGCATTGGCCCCTTGGCCTTCTAGCCATGCAACGAGGTCTTTCCCCCTACAATCCAGTAACGCCAACTCCCAGTGCAGGTCTTCCTCTTTGGGATGTGGCAACCTCAGTGCCCGCTATGGGCCCTCTACCTCATGCTCCAGCTATGCTAGCACTGGACACAGGTGCACAGCCTCGGGTTGCTGGCACCCAAGTACCTTCTGTAGTATTGGTTCTCGGTGCAAGAGCGCCATCTCGAGCATCGATGACACTTCTGTCAGCTCGGGCAAGAGCTTACGCCTGAGTCACTCAGCCATCAGCTCTCGATATGGGCCTCGTGCTTCAGAGGCCGATCCCAACACTTTCGGATGACGGTTCCGCGCTGCCAACAATGGTAGATCGGGTCTTCTCGGTCAACCACCTTGGAGCAGGGTCCTCCTCGGCTCCCCAGAAAAAGCGCCGTAGCAGTCGCGGAAGTAGGCGACTCGCTACTGTGACCAGCAATTCCGGCAAGACCCTCCTTGTCGGCGACTTGAGGATTCATCTTGATGGAGGCAAACCAATTCTACCCTGGGATTGGGCTATGCCTACGGTCCCCACCACCAACCACTTTAGCCTCCTGCAACGAATGTGAGAGGATAAAGCGGAGTTAAAATAAGCAGGTACCTCGGCAGCAAACCGGGGGCATCCGCACTAGTTTGGCACTCAGAGTCTCAAATCCCATCGAAATAACGGTGAAGAGGGAGGTCAACCATTTAGCCTGAGAAGAATCTGGGTCACCTAGAGGAGGCCCAAGCTGTTTGGAGGGCACGTACCAAGAACCCCCTTCGAACGCTCAGGGGAGGCGTCGGGCGGATCATAGCCGAGTCTACATTGGCACAGTCTGACGACACCTAGCCACTCAGCATCTCCTGCCTAAATAAGCGAAGACAAAGAAGGGCTCGTTCCGGGCCCCGCCAGCCCCCAGCCCCGAGCTCTCCTCGGGTTGACACCATGATGGAGGCTCCACTATAATGGACCTCGGTCTTTGACAGATTGGGGGCACCAGTCCGCTCTGAGAAGCATCCCTAGAAAAAGTGGACGGTTCGGCTCATCAACGACGCAGTTCGGGTGTTCACGTGTTATACCACCGGACACTAGCCCGATACTCAATCCGATGACCTGAACCAGCCTCTTGTCCAGCTCAGGAGGCCTCACCACTAAACACAGCCTCTGGCCAGGCCACTTCGGCACTTCCGCTAGACCTCAGGCATCAAAACGTGCAGAAGAAGCTCTAGTCAAGGATGCTGGCACTCCTGTCAACGCGGATCTGGCCAACAATGATCCTCCAGTGAATGAGCTTCAAAAGGTGACTCTCGAGACTCTCACGAAGGAGAACCAGCATTTGAAGGCCCTCCTACAAGATCTTCTTCAAGAATGGGACCTTCACCCTCAGCAACCTGCTAGGCCTCCGACCGAAGCACCGGCACTACCAGTCGGGCACAATGGTGCCAACGCCTCAGCAGCAGCTGCCCGAACCCCAACAGTAGCAGGGTTCGGCATGCCCCTAGTTGAAGCTCATCTGCGAGTATCCAATATGCCAGTGCCAGAAACTTTTATGGCACAACGCCAGATGATTGAGCAGATTGTCGAGACAAAGCTTGCCCAATATGGGGAAGGGGTCGTCACTCTAGACCTTTACAGTGTACCCTACCCACTCCATCACCAGTTGAAAAAGCTTCCTCCGGAGTACGCCAAGCCCCTGATGTTGCAAAAGTTAGATGGGCAAGGATCTCCGCATGAGCACTTGGCCTATTACATTACGGCCATGGGAGAGCTAGCGTTGGATGAGTCATATCTCCTCTGCTACTTCGCTACTTCACTTATGGGAACAGCCTTTCAATGGTACTCCCGCCTGAAGCCCAACTCAGTGATCGATTAGGCAGATCTCCTGAAGAAATTCTTCGACCATTTCCAGACGGTCGAGCGTAAGATCTCCCTGGCCGAGCTCTGTTCTCTCCGGTAGAAGAGGGGCGAGAGCGCCCTCAACTTCATAAAGAAATGGTGAGACCTCAACATGATGTGTATCAATCCGATAGTCTAGGAGGATGCCATCACCATATGCCGCAAAGGCTTGGCCGCCGAGGTTAGCGAAAACATCCTCGGCACCAATATCAAGGGCTTCGATCAGCTCAACTCGACAGTCGCCGAAATAGAGATGTTCTTCGCCGATAACCCGAGCTATACTTCAGATGCGAGAATGCCAGCCTGGTAAAGAGGTGAACATCATCGAGTTCACCCCCACTGCCAAAGCCAGCAAGGAGGGCGAGCCAAGCGGCTCTGACAAGAAGCCAGCAGATAATCCGGCTGCCCCTTCCTTTTCAGAGCATATCAAGACACCCTTCTCCTTCAACAAGGAGCATACAAAGATGCTCTTCGACCTCTACATGGCCCAGAAGATTATCGAGCTGCCAGAAGCTCGCAAGCCAGACGAGGCTCAGAAGACTGATGACCCTAGCTACTGCCCATATCATCGCATGCTAGGCCATCCACTTGAAGATTGCTACGTCTTCAAGACTCAGGCACAGAAGCTGATCCGAGACGGCCTCATTAAAATGAAGAGTGGTCTCGTCGATCCTCCACAGCCACATGTGTGGTCCAGGCCAGCCAAGGCAGCGCATGTGGTTCACTATTCCGCCAATGTGATTCACATGATGGACACATTCTCTCTCTCAAATGTCGAAGGAGAGGAGCCCAGCACCAGCCAAGGTGAGCATTCACTGTGATATCTGGGGTGGAGACCCTGGCATGACTGCACACCCCTCTCCTTTCCGAAAGAAAGGACTAGGCGGCTCTTAGATGTCCTCATCGGGAGGGGGCAGATCATACCCCCTGATCTGCCAGCAGACTACACTCAATGGTACTTTAGTCATCCCCAGTACTGCCCTTTTCATGCCAGAATCTGCCACGCGATCGAGTCCTGTGAGGTAGTCTAACACCTAATCTAGGAACATATCTAGTTGGAGTAGATCAATGTTGAAGGGAACTCTATGGCGACTCTAAGGCTTCGAGAAGTTGTTGAAGAAACCCTGAGCATTGCCAGAAATGCCCCAGATCAACCAGATCCTCTTCAAGTAAATGGGCACGAGCTGCCTTATCGACATGCCCCGGAGTGGCTCGAGTTTCGAACTGCTAATCAAGAAGCTCTCGAGCGATTGCGAGACCGTAGGATGCGGGATACCAGTCAGGAGACTGAGCCAAGAAAATTCTCGGTTAACGTCATCCATTCTCCTGCCACCTCAACTCCTCCGGATACCCAGACGTCAGTCACCAGTTGGCTAGTTCCAGCCACCCCGGCCTCGCAATGACAGCCTTGGCAAGAGCTGGAGTCTCTTCCATTTTCTATGGAGGATACCGCTAGGCTACTCCGAGTTCTTCTCCATCGAGAAGACGTCCTCATGAGCGAGACGACGATGAGTGCCCCAAGCTCATATCGCTCCCCTCCTGCTCTGCCTCCACCTTCTACACCAGAAGACAAGAAGGGAAGGCAAAAGCAAGGTGAGACTGTGATGTTGGACGATAATGAGACTCGACTCGGACTAGTTGCGAACCTTGGACTCTATTAGACGATGCGAATAAAAGGACGATGCGACCAGCAACAATCCAACAACGCGGCACCTAAAGAGCTCCAGAAGAGGTGAACATGCCCCAAACAAGAAGCGCTAAACTCACAGTCATCCCCGGCTAGGGAAACGTGACGATCTGCACGGTTGAGTAACCAACTTTGAGTCTCGGGTGGTCAGCTCACTCTCGTGCTCGGACTGAGTCACGCGATGGGTCTCGCACTCACAACTCACAGCGGTGATTAATTTTTAACTAGCTAGGAAATTACTAACTCACATGCAGCAGCATTAAAAACTTATACTAGCTAAGCAAGTAAGACAAAGTAGAGAGGCGAATGTACCTCCATGCGCGGGGCGTGGGGAAGATGTCCCGGCCAAGTCCCGTAACTCCCAGTATAATGGTAAAATTTAGTTACAGTAAAGATTTTATGGCCCACTACACGCAGGGAGGTAAAGCGCTACACAATGGCGTCGGGAGCACTGAACTTGGGTTGGCGGGCAGCAAGGCGACAGGTTCAGGGTGGTAGCGGGCAGCGACTCTGGTTCTGTGAATTGCTGGCCGACAGGACAGCGAACACGGATGTCCAAAGGGACGTCGACCTACTGGGATCTTCTGAAGGCGGTGGTGCATCAGGACGGTGGAGGAGGGTCCCTGGTTGACCCCCGGGAGTGGCGGTCGTTGAAGCTATCCCAACGTATTTTCCCTGGAATTATCTGGTGACCCCTTTTTGCAGGCCTACCTCGGAGCAAAAATGCGCGCTCCCATGAACACGGCTAGCACGGCCAGATCCGATGTTGGATCGGGGCCAGATTAGCGCCGTTGGAAAGAGGACTTAGAGATCTTCAATATAAAGGAATTTCAGATCCATCCAACGGCTGGATTGGACATGAAAACTTCTGCAAGGCAGTAACTGGTGCTAGCTCGGAATACAGAATTGACAAGGTAGAACAGGATCTGCCTGTTTATGGGGTTTAGCCGAAACTAAAATGAAGAATTTAGGACTTGGGGATTTTTGTGGAGAGGGGGGGAAGTGGAGATTACGCACATAATTTTTTTATAATTTTATGGCAAGGTTTGGGGGGTGGGAAAAATCAACTACCAGGAGGCTATCTCGCAGACCTGCACATAGGCGGACTATGAGAGGGGAAAACAAACGCCTGGAATTAGGGGCAAACGAAACCTGATCGGTGTGAAATTTAAACTGGGATTGGAGGAGATCTGGAGAAAGACGCCCTCAAAAGATGAGGACGATCCAACGGTCGGATCTCTAGTACCAACCTTTTTACTGAGCTACTATCTAGGAATCTCGAAATTCAGGATAGCAGGGTGAGAGCCGGGTTGTGGTGGCTTGATGGCGGCACGAACGGAGGCGGCGGCGGCGGTGATCGATTGCAGCAGACAAAGGAAGATAAGGATAGGAAGATCACTCAGAAATATTAGAGTTTCAGCTGTAGATCTGAGGCAGCAAGGGAGAGGAAGAGGAAGAACTAGCAAGAAGGGAGAGAGAGGGGGGTGCGCCCATGGCCTTTTTCACATAAAATTCTTCATTAATTTTGTCCAAATGACACAAGAGATATTAAATACTCAAACCCTAGACCTTGGCTAATGACCTCTAATACCCTTGGTCAAAGGGGCATAAAGGGGAAGTGGGAATAAAAAACACTAAACAAATCTCCACATGGGGACAAACAAGGGGGCGCCTCTCTCTCCAAGTCAAACTAAGGGGCTTTGTTATTTTAATCCCCTTGGACCAAAATAAACCAAAAATATAAAATACTTGGTCAATATTCTCCCATTCACCCAATATAAAATCCAAAATAATACAAACCAAAATATAACCCAAATACATACCAAATACACACCAAATACGACCAAATACATATAAAAATATGTACTAAAGTATCAAGGCTGCGGTGGAGACTCCAGACTGTCCCCCAGCCATAAAGACGTCAGCGTCGACCGAGTTGTGCTACGTGTCCGGTATCAGCGGCTCGCTGAGTCGAGCCGTACTCTGGCTCTGGTGTCGTCACCAACTCTCCCTGGGTGGGAGAAGCTCGACCTCGTCGAGTAGGGGTCCGGGTCTCTCTGGTATCGATCCAGCAGATCTGGATCTATCCTCTGTAGCTCATCCCGGGTGATCCAAGTGTCATCGGACTCAGGCCGTCCCCTCCATCGCACCAAGTAGTGCTGATAAACTCCACCTCGTGCGTAGTCGTTACCTGCTCGTCTAGTATATACTCTAACTGCTCACGCTACTGAGGTAACAAGGCTGGAGGTGGATGCTCTGGGGTGGTGTCACTCACAAGGGGTGGAGATAGCTTAAACAGCTCATTGGGTATCACTGCTGGGTCCCTATAAGCGACGAGATCCGAGATGTTGAAAGTGGAGCTGATCCCGTAATCCTCTAAAAAGTCCACAACATATGCATTTGATCCGACTTGCCTCACTACCCGAATGGGACCGGCACCATGAGCGTGCAACTTCTTCACGACTCCCGAGGGAAACCGTTCAGGTCTGACCCTAATCATGACATAATCACCCTCCTAAAACTCATCGTGGTGCCTGTGGGCATCAGCCAATTCTTTGTATCGTGCGTTGCTGGACTCAATGTGACGACACACATGCTCATGCAACTGTCTAATATGATTGGCAAAGGACTCGGCTGACTCAGACACACGAGACTGGATGGGAGATGGAACTGGTCTATGGGCTTCCTAGGTCTACGGCCAGTGCCAATCTCAAAGGGGCTCGTGCCTGTAAACCTATTGATCGAATCGTTGTAGGCAACCCCTGCTATGGGAAAGACCAAATCCCAATCCATGACTCAATCTCGGACCAGACACCTAAGAAGATCCCCCAAACTCCTATTGACAACCTCAGTCTGACCATCGGTCTGGGGGTGATATGTAGTGGAGAATTTCAATTAGGTGCCCACCATGTGCCAAGGGTTTCCAAAAATAGCTAGTGAAGCACACATCCCTATCAGACACTATAGTGTGTGGGAGTCCGAACCTGGAGACAGTGTGAAAAGAATAGACGGGCAACTCTAGAGGCATCGAAAGTTTTGGAGCATGGGATGAATAATGCCATCTTGGAGAACCTGTCCACAACCACAAAGATGGAATCGTGCATTCGGAGGGTGCAGGGCAATCCTAACACAAAGTCCATGCTAATGTCCTGCCATGGACTATCTGGGATGGGGAGGGGAGTATAGAGGCTGATGTTCTGCTTCCTTTGCTTGGCCATGGCACAAGTGCTGCACTAGGCCACGATACGAGCAACATCCCTCTTCAAGCTAGGCCAATAGAATCGATGCTCAACCGCCTCTATGGTCTTGTTTCGACCGAAGTGGCCAGCAAGACCTCCCGCGCGCATGAATCTCCCACGTGAGAATGTCACGAACAGAAGTCCGTGGGATGCACAATTTGTCACCCCGGAATAGGTGACCCTCCTGAAGTACAAACTTGCTATAATCACGCGAGGGACCGACTTGAAGGACGGCATAGATTGGACCAAAGTCCGAACAATTCACATAAGCACCCTTCAGCCTCTCTAAGCCTGCCACCTCTACACTCATGGTGGTCAACATCATCATACGCCGACTTAGCGCATCGACTACCTTGTTCTCCGCCCCTGCCTTATGCTTGAGCACAAAGGTGTACTCCTGGAGATTGATGCGGGACGGACCACGGACTCGACTCGAATTAGGAATGAGATCCTTGGACTCTATACGAGCTCGCAATAGTCCCTTAGCGAGGGAAACGTGGGACCAGGCACGGTTAAGAAACCGGCCGTGAGTCACGGGTATCGGCTTTCCGTGTAGACTCGGATCAAGTCACGGGACAGTAACACCCAAACTCACTCTCTCGCAGCGGTGATGAAATGATAACGGGCTAATAATCCTACACTCGCAGTGGCATTCAAAAGTATACAAATTGAGCAAAATGCGATAAGAGAGAGGTAGCGAGTTTACCTCCACGCTCCGGGCGTGGGGAAGACGTTCCCGGCCAGTTACGGCAACTCCCGGTTAACAACAGTTAAAAACTTAATTACAGCAGTAATTCTATTTCCTACTCCACGCAGGGAGGTAAAGGGCTACAGTGGGGCCTTGGAGGACCGACCCTGGGTTGACGGGCAACAATCTGGAGGCGAACTCAGCACGAACTCGGCCTGCTGGTCCGACTCGGCACTATTGCAACTCGGTGCTGCGCCAACTCGGTGACTGACTCGGTGGACAGCAAGCAATCCGTTCCAAAGGAACGTCACCTTCCTGATGTCTTCTGGAGGCGCCGCTTGGCTGGGATGATGGCGGGATGTCCCGGATCGACTCCCTGAAGGGGCGGCACCCGAAGTTGAATTTTGATATTTACTTTTGATTTTCCCCCGAACTGAATTTTCGGACCTGCACACAGAACAGATCTACAGGCTGCGGCGGCGAAAATCACTACGCTCAGATCTGGAAACCGATTGAGGCGTGGATGGTACTGATGGATAGAGAACTCAGAGATCTACAACATAATATGTTTTATGCTTCATCCACCACACGGATTGAAAATTAAAACCTCAGCAAGCTAACTTCTTTTTCTGACCCAGACTGACAGACACACAAGGCAGCAAACAATCTGCCTGAAACACACCCTTGACTAAGGGGTAAACGATTTTTGTAGACTCTAAGAAAATTATGGGGGAAGGGGATATACGTGGGGAAGACTCAGTAATATTTTGGGATTTTCTAAAAATAGATACGGTGGCGACAAAAATAGAACAAGACGACTCTGTACTGTAGATCTGCAGAATGACAGATTGACAGGGGTGGACTAGTAATTGCGGCAAAAATATCAAACGAACTCAGAATGAGGCATAAGATATATGGATGGAAATCTAACAAAGAGAGGAACAAGCTCTCAAAATTTCAGCTCAATCAGACAACAGCATAAAAATATAGAACCACGGAGGTGGGGTTCGGTCCTGATGGAGATAGAACTCCGGTGGCGGTGGCGGCGGCGCGACGGCGGTGCGACGGCGGCGGCGGCAGCTTCAGAAAGGGAACTCAGAGGATGAGAGGGGGAGGTAGAAAGGGTCTCCTGCCCTAGATTTCTGGAGGAAGGGGAAGAACAGCAAGGAGATAGGGGGAGAGGGGTGCACCCTCCAAGAGCTCTCTTGGGGCAAAATGCCAATTTTTTTCTTCATTAATTTCTAATGACACTATTCATAGGCTTATATAGAAAATGGCAAGGGGTGGGGGGCTGAAAATTTCGTGGGAAATAGGCCATTTTCTTCCCCCATGTGATCAAAAATCAAAAATAAATAAATTACATATGGTGGGGACACTCCTTTGACTAGGTAGATAAGGTAGGTGGCCAACTTTGACATTTTACACTTGTCTCCCATGTGGTCGATTGGCATTCAAACCTTCTAGATGGTCACCTAGGATGGTTGACCAGCCCCACATAGCTTAGGTGGACCAATGGGAAAGGGCTGGGGGCCCCTTGCTAGACCTACTGGCAAATTACATAGAAACCCACACAATCCTAGGGAATGACACATTAGCTTACAAAGCCTTACAATTGCACATATACTTTCCCAAAGTTATAAAAGCAAATAAAAGGACTCAAATGCAAAATAAAAAGTTAGTACTCAGCGTCGATTCCCATCAGAGATACTCCACCCAATGACTGTGGTGAGCGTTTAGCTTCTTCTTGGTATGGAGGAATCGTAAGGCCTCATGATTAGAAAAGAGGACAAACTCATGGTGTAAAAGATAGTGCCTCCAATACCTCAATGTCTGGATAACTGCGTAAAATTCTTTATCATATGTGGAATAATGTGTAAGGTTTCGATCAGAGCAGCAGCGGAAACAATGAAACCCTAAGAGTCGTATCGTTACAGGCGATCAAAGTCAAAAACTATTAATCGAAGAACCCGCCAAGGAAGAACAGTTCTATACCTTTGCGGGATTAATCAATTCCCAGATGCCCGAAGACGATCGAGTAGACGCTCGTCGGGCTGCTAGCCGTCCAAGTGTCCGGCCTCTAGATGTATCCACACGAGCAGCGGGAACGGACGGAGTCTCCTTCTCGATCTCCACACGTCGGCCACTCCTCAGCACCACCATCCACCGCCGTAGGAGGAGGGAGAGAGAGAGGGGTGCGCCCAGGTCAGGGAGGAGAGAGAGAGAGAGGGGGGCAGCCAGGGGAGAAACCCTAGTGCTTGGCCAGGGTTTCTCTCCTCAGCGTGTATTTATAGACTCTGGCATTTTTCACAAAAACCCAAAAATGGTCTATAATTACCGTCCTTCTCCGTCTGATCCACTACTCTATTGTGTGTGACCCTCTAGGCCCAATAGTCTGTTTAGTTTTCAAGCCCATTAAGCTAAGAACTCTTCTTAACTTAATTAGTTATAATCCAATAACTCTTAATGGATTTAACAGGCTTTCCGACCACGAACGGCACCAAGCAACACCTCGTGATCCCAAATGACTTTGGGAGGGATGCAACCCATATTGAACCTTTCCGTCATCAGATTCCACACAGTTATAGATCCTCATTCATACAATGCTCCAATCAGAATTAGGGTACGGTCAAACTGTCAAACCCTAAAACATCATGATCTTATGGACCCTTGTACTCTTAAGTACAGTTCACTAGAAAACTCCTTTTCTAAGTGAACCCCCATACCCTGGCCAGGGATTTCTAAGTACATGTCCATAGAGCATTCTCTCTCTTAATCCATGCAGAGAGTGAATGATCCCTTGTTGTCCACCAAAGTGTTTTCACATGAATCCCACTGAGTCCGAATAGCTAACTATTAAGAACCACAAGATTGAAGTTCATAAGTCAGCAATCAAGCGCTCAGTGGAGTCCACGCAAAACCTCGTTAGTGACTCAGGTCAAAGATCCAACTATGCTACTGTGGCACTAGAATCTCCTGATTGACAGTCAGCATGATTACCATTCAGGAATTCTAGATCGGGTCAGTTCAGTGAACTCATTCCACTAACGAGCACCTGCACGCGTACCTTGATGTCACCACACCGGTGATTATGAGATCGACCACCCTCATCACATGAGTGAGTACCACGTGCACCAGTCTATCCGGATCTTCAATGTCCCTTCTTGAAGATCCTATGACCAGGAACATTTAGAATATAAACATCTAGATGACTGTTCTCATTATCACAATCTCATTATGATCCAATCATCATAGCTCATATTCAAGGACTTCATCATATTACAACAAACATACTATAACGTGCTAAGAATATAATGAAGAAAATGCCATTAGTATATTGAACGAAATTGTACAAGAAATGTCGCCATCACAACACTTGTGATTGGCTTGAAGGGCATACATCTCCAACAATCTCCCACTTGCACTAAAGCCAATCACCCACATGCTTGATCCCCATCAGCCCAAGGTGACGCTCAAACACACTTTGAGATAAAGGCTTAGTCAATGGATCTGCAATATTATCAGCAGAAGATACTCTATCTACTATCACATCTCCTCTAGCTATAATCTCTCTGATCAAGTGATAACGCCGCAGAATATGCTTGGACTTCTGATGAGACCTCGGCTCCTTTGCTTGTGCAATTGCCCCATTGTTGTCACAAAACATGGGGACAGGATCAGAGATGCTTGGGACAACTCCCAATCCATCGATGAACTTCTTCATCCAGACCGCCTCCTTTGACGCCTCGGCAGCAGCTATGTACTCAGCCTCGGTTGTTGAATCAGCAGTGGTTTCTTGTTTGGAACTCTTCCAACTCACTGCCCCACCATTGAGAGTAAAAATGAACCCAGAGGTTGACTTGCTGTCATCTTTGTCAGACTGGAAACTAGAGTCAGTGTATCCTCTCAGTTTCAAGTCCTCTCCTCCATATACCAGAAATAGATCCTTAGTCCTTCTTAAGTACTTAAGGATACATTTCACAGCTATCCAGTGTTGTTCACCTGGATCTGCTTGATACCTGCTCGTAACACTTAGAGCATAAGCTATATCAGGCCTAGTACATAACATCGCGTACATGATGGACCCTATGGCAGAGGCATAGGGAACCCTACTCATGTACTCCCTCTCTTCAGGAGTTTTAGGGGACATTTCCTTAGAGAGGTAGACTCCATGTCTAATTGGTATTAGACCTCTCTTGGAGTCTTCCATGCCAAACCTTTTGACAATGGTGTCTATGTACATTGATTGGGACAAGCCTAGCATCCTCTTTGATCTATCTCTATAGATCCTAATCCCCAACACATAGGATGCTTCTCCCAAATCCTTCATGGAGAAATACTTTGACAGCCAGGCTTTGACTGACGATAACATACCTACATCATTCCCAATGAGTAGTATGTCATCCACATACAGTACTAAAAAGGTGATTGCACTGCCATTTGCCTTTTTGTACACACATGGCTCATCTTCGTTCTTAACGAAGTCATAAGATTTGATTGCTTCATCAAACCTTATGTTCCAACTGCGAGATGCTTGCTTTAGTCCATATATGGACCTCTGAAGCCTGCACACTCTATCTGGATACTCTTTGGATGTGAATCCCTCAGGCTGTGTCATGTACACTTCTTCCTCAAGGTTTCCATTGAGGAATGCCGTCTTCACATCCATCTGCCAGATTTCATAATCATAGTGTGCAGCAATGGCAAGTAAAATTCTAATGGATTTTAGCATGGCTACAGGAGAGAAGGTTTCGTCATAGTCAACCCCTTGCCTTTGACGATATCCCTTCGCTACAAGCCTTGCCTTATAGGTATCAACCATTCCATCTACTCCAATCTTTCTTTTAAAGATCCACTTGCATCCAATAGGTACAATACCCTCAGGTGGATCCACCAAGTTCCAAACTTGGTTGGAGTACATGGAATCCATTTCAGATATCATGGCCTCTTGCCATTTCCTGGAGTCAATGACACTCATTGCCTCCTCGTAGGTCTTAGGATCATCATCCTCATTATGTGATACCTTACCAGAAATATGTCCTACATATCTTTCTGGTTGAACAGGTATCCGGCTTGACCTACGCACAGTTTGTGGGTCAGTTTGTACTGGATCTTGAGAAGGTACACTGACAGGTTGTGGTTCTAGAACTTCTTCTAGTTCTACCGAGCTCCCACTGTTTCCTTCAAGGATATACTCTTCCTCAAGGAATACAGCATGTTTAGCTACAAACACTCTTTGATCGCTAGGCTGGTAGAAGTAATATCCATAAGTTTCCTTAGGATATCCCACAAACCTGCACTTCTCAGTCTTAGATCCCAGTTTATCAGAGTCATGTTTCTTTACATGGGCAGGGCAACCCCAAACCTTAAAGTACTTAAGATTTGGCTTCTTTCCTTTCCATATCTCATATGGAGTGGAGTCGACAGACTTCGATGGGACTTTGTTCAACAAGTGTGCAGCAGTCTCCAAGGCATAACCCCAGAGGGACAAGGGTAAACCAGCAAAACACATCATGGACCGTACCATATCTAATAGGGTACGATTCCTCCTTTCTGCTACACCATTCAACTGAGGTGTATAAGGAGGAGTCCATTGAGACAATATTCCATTATCCCTTAAAAACTGTGTGAACTCCGTACTCAAGTATTCACCCCCTCGATCTGATCGAAGAGTTTTAATACTTTTCCCGGTTTGTTTCTCTACTTCATTCTTAAACTCGACAAATTTCTCAAAAGCTTCAGATTTGTACTTCATTAAGTACACGTATCCAAATCTTGAGAAATCATCAGTGAATGTAATGAAGTATGAATAACCTCCTTTGGCATGTATGGACATAGGTCCACACACATCAGAGTGTATGAGTTCTAATAACTCATTTGCTCTTTCTCCATGTCCAGAAAATGGAGACTTGGTCATCTTACCCATGAGGCAAGATTCACAAGTCGTGAATGATTCATAATCAAATGGATCAAGGTATCCATTCTTACACAACTTTTTCAATCTTTCCTCATTGATATGACCAAGCTTACAATGCCAAAGATAAGCTTTATTCACATTGCCTCTTTTTCTCTTAAGAGGTTTGTCCACACACATCACAGAAGATGCCACATCTAAAATATACAAACCATTCATTAAGCTCCCACTGGCAAACAATTCACCATTTAATAATAAAGAACAACCATTGTTTCCAAAACTTACAACAAATCCATATTTATTTAAGCAAGAAATGGAAATAATGTTCTTTATTATAGAAGGAACATAATAACAGTCTATAAGCTCTAGTGTAACTCCTGTAGGCATCTGGAGGTTCACCTTCCCAACTGCGAGCGCAACAACCTTTGCTCCATTTCCCAGTCGCAAGTCAACCTCGCCTTTGTTCAATTGCCTACTGCTTGTCAGCACCTGCAAGTCATTACAGATATGAGATGCACATCCAGTATCTAATACCCACGATGTGGATCTATAAGACAAGTTTAGGTCAACAATCATGAACATACCTGAAGCTTCTCCAAGCTTCTGTTTTGCCTTTTCTGCAAGATACAACTTACAGTTCCTCTTCCAATGACCATCCTTATGGCAGTGGAAACATTGGCCCTTGTCCTTCTTAGCCTCATCCTTCTTGGCAGTCTTTCCCTGCTTATCCTGCTTTTTCTTCTTGTTTTTCTTAAAAACAGATTGATTCTTTCTCTTCTTGTTGGTCTTACCAACAAGTAGCACAGAAGATTTCCCATTGTTCATTGTCCCCTCAGCTGTCTTCAACATATTAAGAAGCTCTGCTAGAGAGCACTCTATCTTATTCATGTTGAAATTCACTATGAACTGGGAGAATGAACATGGGAGAGACTGCAAGATTAGGTCAATGCACAAATCCTTGTTCATATCAAAACCTAATTCTTTTAGCCTCTCAATCCACTCTATCATTTTGAGAACATGTGTCTGCACAGATGTTCCCTCAGACATTTTGGCCCCGAACAGATTCTTAGATATCTCATATCTCTCTGTTCTACTCTGAGCTCCAAAGAGCTCCTCCAGATGGAATAGGATGGATCTAGCATCCATCTTTTCATGCTGCCTTTGTAACTCATTAGTCATGGAGGCTAGCATATAACATTGGGCCAGAGTGGCATCTTCCTTATGCTTCTCATAAAGAATCACCTCAGCCTCATCGGCATCATCAGCAGGAACAGGGGGAACAGGCTGCTCAAGGACATAGGCTATTTTCTCAGCCGTGAGAACAATTCTCAGATTCCTGAGCCAATCGACATAATTTGGACCAGTCAGCCTGTTGGCATCCAATATGCCTCTCAATGGGTGGTTCGTCATTGCGATCTATAAGAGGAAATAACAGAATTTAGAACAACATTGCAGATATTCATGATATTAAATTAAGACATGGACTTTTATGCTAACTTAATACTCCCACTAATTTTCGACGATTTTGCATAACCCCTAATATGCAAAGACGGGACACAACGACTGTGTCCTAGTGGGTACTAGGATCCCATTAACATTATGGAAGTAGTCTTGTGGTAGCACAACAAACTACCCCATACTTAATGGGTAGGCAACTCTTGCCAATTACAACTCCTTGTAACTCCCAGTAATTTAGCCTCCAAACGCTTCGTGATCTTGTGGTAGCACAACAAACCACGAGCGTTGGTTAGGTCCAACCCGTTGTTACGTTATGAGAGTGGGTTTATGACATAACTCTTGTGGTAGCACAACAAAGCCATGCCAGCCCCCATCCCAAGGTTCGGCCCAAGCCCTAGCCTAAGTCTCCGTCCCCTTGCTGTGATAGTCTTGTGGTAGCACAACAAACTCCCACAGTCTAAGGACGGCTCACTTTGACTATAACAACGGAAGGCTACGTGGAACATTCTTAATGTCTCACGCTTATCGACCTAATATTTGATTGAAGGGGATTTGAATATTTTGGTCTCATCAATATAGGTGCTATATATATAATAATAATTTGGAGTATCGAATATACTCTAAAATTATGTATATATATACAATTAGTAGCAAAACCACATATATCAAATATATGCTATAACACCGATGGATGATCATGGACTTTAAACCTAGCAACATTACCAGAGCCAGTTGGTAATGTACACACAACATGGTAAATTCACAAAGACTTGGAGCATCCAATGCTCCCACTAGATGTGAAGAATCTCCCGAGCCACCGAAGTCGGTCTCCTTCTTAGTCTCCATCCGCTTCTTATTATTACAAGTAAATTTGAAATTTGGGCACGCAGGCCCATAAATATACATCAGATAATAATAAGAAACCTTGAACCAGTCAAGGGGAGTACAACACAGGTGGGAGATAGAATGTATAACCCGGATTAATAAGAGAGGGAGAGAAGGAGGCACGCAGGCCCCAATAATCACATCATGATCTATTCACCACAAACCATACCATCACATGATAACTAAGTCCATGACCATCCATCCACATACATGACACATCACATGCATCATAAAGTAATTATCATATAATTATAGCGAGATATAACGTTGATTTCAAAATAATAGTAATTAGTTTTGAAATCACGCAACATAAATTAACTAAACAATTTAGTTAAAAACAATCAAGTCTAAACAACTTTAGACAAAAGTCATACACATTCACATCATGGGCTCAATAAAAATATACTGTTAATTAACCTCATAAGAATCACATCCTTATAGTAATTAACATCATTTAATTAGATAATGGGAAATACTTAAAACCATTTTAAAATTCCCATTAACCAATTAACCAAGGGTAATATAATGAAAAATAAGTTAATAGATTGCTAAAACAATTTTAGGATCCATTAAAATATTTTTCAGAATTTTCCCAGAATTTTCTGACATTTTATGCATTTTAAATAGTTTAAAATGAATAAAAATCAAAAAAAATAATAAGGGGGGGTTAATCGGGCGCGGATCCGGCGCGGGCCGGTCCGGGTGCGGATCCGGGAGTGGGTCGGATCCGCCATCGGGAGACCCGCTGGGGGGTCGTCTCCCCCGCCCGAATGCGATGGGGAGGGGGGCTGGGGTAAAACCCTAGCCCCCCGGAGCTCGCCGCAGGGGGCCCGTCCACCGGCGCCGACCACCGCGGACGACCCCTTGGGTCCAGCCGGCACCTCCGCCGGCCACCGCCCACGACGCCGTGGCCGGAGAAGAAGGCCGCGAAGAACACGCCGCCGCCCCGACAAGCTCGCCGCGAACTTCGCCGGAGCCCCAAATCCGGCCACCACACGGACGCGGACACGGTGGGACGCCATGGGGGATCATCCAGCAACCCTTGCCTGCCTCATGGACATCCAAAATTGGAGATTAACGGCCTGAATCGGCCTCCCTCTCCCTGTGCGAACGGCAACCGCAGCCCCGAAGACTCGCTCGATTCGCCCTCACCATAGGGTCAATCAACGGACCAAAACATGCGTTTTGATCCTCTTGATACCAGGAACAATTCCATGGGATCAATTTACCAAAAACTCATCTGTGAGAGACCCAATCGAACAACCTAAATTGAGCCCTAAACATGAACGTGAAGGATGAAAAATAATATAATAGTCCTGATTTTGATCAGACCAGCAACCTGGCTCTGATACCACTGTAAGATTTCGATCAGAGCAGCAGCGGAAACAACGAAACCCTAAGAGTCGTATTGTTGCCGGCGATCAAAGTCAAAAACTATTAATCGAAGAACCCGCCAAGGAAGAACAGTTCTATACCTTTGCGGGATTAATCAATTCCCAGATGCCCGAAGACGATCGAGTTGAGGCTCGTCGGGCTGCTAGCCGTCCAAGTGTCCGGCCTCTAGATGTATCCACACGAGCAGTGGGAACGGACAGAGTCTCCTTCTCGATCTCCACACGTCGGCCACTCCTCAGCACCACCATCCACCGCCGTAGGAGGAGGGAGAGAGAGAGGGGTGCGCCCAGGTCAGGGAGGAGAGAGAGAGAGAGGGTGGCGGCTAGGGGAGAAACCCTAGTGCTTGGCCAGGGTTTCTCTCCTCAGCGTGTATTTATAGACTCTGGCATTTTTCATAAAAACCCAGAAACGGTCTATAATTACCGTCCTTCTCCGTCTGATCCACTACTCTATTGTGTGTGACCCTCTAGGCCCAATAGTCTGTTTAGTTTTCAAGCCCATTAAGCTAAGAACTCTTCTTAACTTAATTAGTTATAATCCAATAACTCTTAATGGATTTAACAGGCTTTCCGACCACAAACGGCACCAAGCAACACCTCGTGATCCCAAATGACTTTGGGAGGGATGCAACCCATATTGAACCTTTCCGTCATCAGATTCCACACAGTTATAGATCCTCATTCATACAATGCTCCAATCAGAATTAGGGTACGGTCAAACTTTCAAACCCTAAAACATCATGATCTTATGGACCCTTGTACTCTTAAGTACAGTTCACTAGAAAACTCCTTTTCTAAGTGAACCCCCATACCCTGGCCAGGGATTTCTAAGTACATGTCCATAGAGCATTCTCTCTCTTAATCCATGCAGAGAGTGAATGATCCCTTGCTGTCCACCAAAGTGTTTTCACATGAATCCCACTGAGTCCGAATAGCTAACTATTAAGAACCACAAGATTGAAGTTCATAAGTCAGCAATCAAGCGCTCAGTGGAGTCCACGCAAAACCTCGTTAGTCACTCAGGTCAAAGATCCAACTATGCTACTGTGGCACTAGAATCTCCTGATTGACAGTCAGCATGATTACCATTCAGGAATTCTAGATCGGGTCAGTTCAGTGAACTCATTCCACTAACGAGCACCTGCACGCGTACCTTGATGTCACCACACCGGTGATTATGAGATCGACCACCCTCATCACATGAGTGAGTACCACGTGCACCAGTCTATCCGGATCTTCAATGTCCCTTCTTGAAGATCCTATGACCAGGAACATTTAGAATATAAACATCTAGATGACTGTTCTCATTATCACAATCTCATTATGATCCAATCATCATATCTCATATTCAAGGACTTCATCATATTACAACAAACATACTATAACGTGCTAAGAATATAATGAAGAAAATGTCATTAGTATATTGAACGAAATTGTACAAGAAATGTCACCATCACAACACTTGTGATTGGCTTGAAGGGCATACATCTCCAACATAATGCAGTTTGGCATCATTAAGCTTCTCGTTAAAGAATACAATGGGGTGGGACTCCTAGCTCAACACTCCACCAATACCCACTCTAGAAGCATCACATGTGACCTCAAACACCATAGAAAAATCATGTAGAGCAAGGACAGGTGCCTGGGTCATACGCTCCTTGATGTCCTGAAAGGATATGGCTGCAGCCTTAGTCCATACGAATGCCCCCTTCTTTATGCAATCAGTGATCGGGCCTATGATGGAACTGAAGCCACGAATGAAGCGGTGATAGAACGTCGCTAAGCCATGGAAGCTCTGAACATCGTGGAGGGTGCGGGGCTCGGGCCACTCCTTGATGGCCCTAATCTTCTCCGGATTAGCGGAGACTCCATCCCTAGACACAATGAACACGAGGAAGGTAATCTGATCAGTCATGAAGGCACACTTGTTCGGGTTGGCGAATAAGCTCTCTCGCCAAAAAATAATACAGACCTGCTTGAGATGGTCTAAGTGGTCCTCCCTAGTGCGGCTATAAATCAGGATGTCGTCAAAGTAGACGACCAAGAAGACCCCTATCATAGGGCGTAAAACTTGGGTCATCAACCGCATGAAGGTACTAGGGGCGTTGGAAAGCCGGAAGGGCATAACCAACCACTCATAAAGACCATCCTTGGTCTTGAATGCCATCTTCCATTCATCCCCAGGCCGGATCTGCACCTGGTGATAGCCACTACGAAGGTCTATCTTTGAGAAGATAGTGGCTCCCGACATCATGTCTAGCAAGTCATCTAATCGGGGAATGGGAAAATCATACTTCACCATGATCTTGTTGATCGCATGGCTATCAACGCACATCCTCCATGTGCCATCCTTCTTCGGGGCCAATAATGCAGGAACAACGCAAGGGCTCTTGCTGTGCCTAAGAGATCCCCGACTCATCAACTCCTCGACCTGCCTTTGAAGTTCGGCATGGTTCGTGGGACTCATCATGTAGTGGGGAAGGTTGGGCAAGGACGAGCCCGGGACAAGGTCGATCTCGTGCTGGATATCTCTCATAGGTGGAAGGCCTTCAGGGAGGTCTTCCTGGAAGACATTGGAAAACTCTCATAGGATCGCAGCTATCTCTGGGGGTGCTCATCATCAGACCCAGGAGCGACATCCTCCACTCCTCGGACAACAACGGCAAGGATAGGGCTATCCCCAGTCACCTCTTGCTCCATCTCTCGTGGGCTAATCATCATTAACCTCCGGGGTGGGAGGTCTCCTGTGCTAGGAGCAGTCGAAGCGGTAGTAGCCCGTGCCGAGTATGAGGTGGAAGGACCGACCGTCCCCTGACTAGGAGGGGTCAAAGTGCTAGGGCCATCCGGTCCTCGGACAGAAGGATCCTTCGGCTGGGTGGGGTGGAGGGTGATCCTATGACCCCCGTGGTCGAATGTGCAGGTGTTCGACCGACCTTGAAGGGTGGCATCCCGATCAAAGAGCCAAGGCCTACCGAGGATAATGCTACCCACCTCCATAGGTAACATGTCACACCATATCTCATCATGGTAAGCCTGGAACCATAGTGGCCCCAGACATCGCAATCTGACCGGGATGGAAGTAGAATCCACCCAAGATACCCTGTAAGTTGCGAGGTGATCCACGGGCGTCACCAGACGTCTAACAGTGCCCGTGGAGATAGCGTTAATGCAACTACCGCTATCTATGATCACCTTGAATGCCATTCCTCCCAGCCTACAAAATGTATGGAAAATGGTGGTACGACGCCAGTCGTCACTCACCTGAGGCTGGCTTAGGATGCACCTGACTACACCCAACTGCATGCTGTCCTGGTGCTGTGTACTAAAGACGTCAACGTACTCTCCCTCCATCAGTTCATCAAAGAACTCCTCCGCTAAGTCTTGGTCATCCTCGTAGCTGATCGGCACCAGCTCAGGTGTGGGGTTGCTGGCAGAGGGATCAGAAATAACGAGCGACTCCCGAGTGGGACAGTTGGCCGAATAGTGGCCAACTCCACCGCACCTATATCAAGTGCCATGCGTCCCGGGCCCCGGGGATGTTCCACTGGCCATCGGCCCCTTACCCTTATCCACAAAGTGGATCGGGGGTGTAAGAAGCAGGGGTCGGGTCGACACGATGGGCTGGAGAGGTCTAGGGGCATGGACGGGTGCCTACTGGTGAAGGGGAGGATCGCTCAGAGGGAGGGGGCATCGAGGAGCAATGAGGTCGTTGCGAGGGGGCTCCTGTGGACAGGCCACAGGCCACCGAGTGTAGGAACTAGGCGTGGTCTGAGGATCAGACACAAGCAGATAGGTGACCCCCTGGCACAGGATAGGAGCAAACTCCGCCTCAAACTGCCCAACTTCGAGGGCAACTTGGTACGCGTCTTCCAACTTGTCCACTTTGTGGCGGAAAAGCTCATACTGAAGGGGTGGCCGCAGACCACACCAAAAATGGGAAACAGTCAGAGAGCTTTCCTCCATGGCATCACATCGCAGAAAGTACTCATCGAACTCGATGATGTAGTCAGAGACGGACCGATCCCCTTGGGTGAGACTCTGCCATTTGTCTATGAGACGTTGGCGGTATGTGGCAGGAAGGTACTTCTTCCTGAGTTTGGTTCTCATCTCATCCCACATATCAACCTGGGGCTCCTAACGATGAAACAGCAGCTTCTCCATGTTCCTCCAATAAGTCTGCACCTTCCCTAGTAGCTTCATTTTGGCGAACTTGACATTCCGGTGGTCCGTCATCTCAAAGCAATCGAAATACCAGTCCATGCCGGCCTCCCAATCGAGATAGGCCTTTGGGTCCAAGGACCCGTCAAAAGTGGGAGGGTATGCTCGCACCGTCCTGAGGACCCGCTCGTCCTCATCATCCGTCTATGGTCGATGACCATGATGGCGTCGGCCATTTTTCCCATAATTGTTGTCGGACTCGTAGTCCACAACATCGGGGGTACGTGGCTATCGCTCCTCAGCCCTAACTGGGGCGGGTTGGGTAGCAGGCGCCTGAGGGGCCGGGACAACTCCGGGGAGCTCCCGGCGGGGGACTCTCTCTACATTCTCTATCCTTCCAACCATACCTTGGACATGATGTGACACCACTATGGAAAATGCAGCAAGCAAATACAAACTTAGGACCTAATTCGCAATCACATTCAAAGGGCGCCGAGACTATGTTGAAGCTACTAACGCACCGTGCGCACGCGATTCCCGTGGTGACTCGATGATGCCGAGTCGAGGTGATGGAGATAGCCCCTGGTTGGATAGAGGACCAACACCACTTTAATTATCCCTCCCGAAGGTTTGAACGCCCACAAACGAGGGTGGCCGGATGCCTTGAGGACACGGGATCACTCGCTCACTTATAGCCACGGTGACCACACTGAAAGGTGGCGCCGGGATCGGGCACTCACTCTCCTACCGGCGGATAAGCTTCGCGGATATTAAATGAACAAGTGAAGGAAGCAAGGGTAGTAGGCTCACCTGGTTGGTTTGAGGAAACCAACCCCGGTCGGAGACGAGGGCGAGCGGGGAAGTGTGGTTCCCCCGCACACTGCACCGATGAAGCTTCGAACCTGCTTAACAGTACAAGCACTACACCTCGCGTAGGAGGGTGATCTCGGGGGTGGGAATTAAGTGATTACAAACAAACACTACCTCCCACAGGGAGGGGCGGTAAGCCGGCCAGGCGAGGGGGTGAGAAAAGCTTTGTAGCTCACGATGGGCAACCGCTTCCAACTAGGTCCGCTGGCTGTGGATGCTGATAGGCGGTTGGTGTAGTCCCTGTAGATCTCGGCTCGGAATTTTTCCGATGACGAGCCCAAAGGGGATCTTCTCGTAACTAGAACCTGAGTGCTCCTGATTTATTTCGATTTATTCTGACGTCGTGGGTGGTCGCAGTGGAGATCTGAGTAGAGCTGCAGAACCTGGGACGGGGGACTCCTTGTTTCTGTCTGCTTGTTGCAGAGGTTACCCCGGTCGCTCCTGGACGCCGATTCATGAACCGTCAGAGTCGCTGGATCCGCGAACAAAGCTTCTGCACAGCAAAACTGACGGCAACACCTTCTGAGGTCGGGGTGGACAGGGGGACGCCGTTGAGTAGGACCTGGTCGCTGCAGACTGCAGGAGACAGACCCGCGCGACTGTGGGAGAAAATTTGGAAATCTGGCTCCTGGATGCCGAATGTCGTTCCGTTTCTTGCTTCCGGTCGTGGACGGATGGAGGAAGAATTTTGAAGAAGCGAATTCAGCCTGATTCCTCCATGGTTAGCCGTGGTGCAGCAACGAACCGGGCTGCAGAATCTGGTCACAGCGGCTACCAGAAACGGACGGTGGATTGCAGAAGTTGTCTTGGCCGCTCCCGGATGCCGAATCTCGAGCCATTAGAGTTTATGGAACCTTGGACAATCCCTCGGTGCTGCAAAACTGACGGGGAGGCCGTCCGTGGTCGGGGTGGACTGGGGGATGCCGAGTAGTGGCGGCAGGTCACTGCCCACTGTGGGAGACAGACCCGACCAGTCGAGGGAGAAAGACCAGAACTCTGACCTCCGGATGGCGAACGCAGTTCCGCTTCTTGATCCAGAAAGAGGGCCGGTGGAGGAAGATATTTGTAGAAGAGCTTGTGGCTTGAATCTTGCACCGTCGGCCGTGGTGTAGCGTTGAACAGGCTTCAGGAACTCTGCTGATGGAGCTCTGCGCAGTCGGGGGAGATTGGCTCTCCCGGACAGCCCCAAACTCGGAACGGGACGAGATCACCTCGCCTGCGAAGACGACTGGACGCCCTTTCCAGAAAGGTATGATACACCTCTGGATGTCACCATGTGAATCCGGGGAAGCTTCTGCAAGTCGTACCTTCTTCTGCTACCTGCAGACTAGCAAGGAGAAGAGGGGAAGATGGTGGTGGATCGGCCTTAGCAAGAGGGGAAGAGGGAAGGGGTGGCTTGGAGCGAACTTGGGAGGAGGGGGGGGTGGTATGGTCGACCTAGGGAGGTGAAGGGGCTTCTTGGGGAGGGGAAAGGGCCCTTGGGAGGTGGAAGGTTGTTTGGGGAAGGGGGAGGGATGCCTTGGGAAGGTGAAAGGGTGCTTTGGAAGGTGGAAAGGTGCCTAGGGGAAGGGGTTTCCACCTAGGGGTTGGAGGGGGAATTGAATGAGTGTATAGGGAAGGGGGAGGGGTCTTAAAGAAAGGTGATTAGGGAGGAGAGAGAGGGGATTATGAATTTTAGAGAGAGAGAGAGAACTAGAGAGAGAGGGAGAGAACTAGTGGGAGAGAGAGAGGCACTCAAGTGGCAATTTTCTGTTCAATATCTCATTAACCACAATAGGAGGGGTTAGGGCCCTATTTATAGGGAAACCCCTTTTACACATAGGTCCTTGACATATCACACACTAACACAAAAGCCAAGGGGAAGGGGGGGTGCGCCCATGGGCCTAGCCCAATGGCATGGGCCCATTAACAAGCACAACTACTCATGTGACTCAACTAAGGACAATTAATTAAAAACCTAGGTTTTAAGACTCAAATAAAAGACAAAAGTACATGATAATGACTCAAATAAAAGGGAAAAACCACACAGTGACCTAGGGATAGATAATAAGATCCACTCCGGATGAGGGACGGCTCCTAGCTGCCCCCGGATGGGAGGGAAGTGCCAAGCCATAGGGAGTCGCGAGTGATGTCCTCATCAATTCCCCCGGGCTGGAAAAAGCTCGACTCTGTCGAGAAAAGGCCCTCCCTTCTGCGGTGCTGCTCAAGGAGATCGGGGGACAACTGTTGGAGATCCTCCCGGCTTACCCAGATATCGTCCGAGGGTGGTCGTCCTTTCCACCTGACCAGGTAGCGCTCATATGCCTTGCTCCTTGTGATGGTAACCTGTTCATCCAAAATCTGCTCCACTTTATCGCGCCGATTTCTCAAATGGGGTTGAGCTCTCTGAGGTGTGGGGGCGCTCTCAAAGGAGGGAGAAGGCTGGAGTTCCTCACTGGGTGTCACCGTGGGGCCCTTGTGGGGCACCAGGTCAACCACATTGAATGTGGGGCTTACTTCGTACTCTTCAGGGAGGTCCAACACGTAAGCATTGGTGCCAAGGCGTCTCAGCACCTGGAAGGGGCCAGCTCCATGCGACCTCAACTTTGAAGTATTCCCAGGGAACAACCTCTCAGTTCTCACCATCACAAAATCACCATTTTGGAATTCTTGGTGGCGGCGGTGTGAGTCAGCAGACTTCTTGTAAATCTCGTTGCTTTTGTTGATGTGTTTGCGAATGTTTTCATGCAGCTTTGTGGATGTAGGCTCACTAGTGGGTAAAGGGGGTCTTGGACAACCAAATGTGGACCTATCATGCAGTGGTGTTATGTGGACTTTGATGGACCTAGGGGGACCGGGACATCCATAGGTGAGACTATCATGTACAGGAGTGTTCATTGCCGGGGGTCTGGGACATCCATATGGGGTTCTGACATGTGAGTGTTTCCTAACACGGTTGACTGCAAAAGGGGGACCTGGACACCCAGATGTGAACCTATCATGTATCAGTCCTAGTGCGTGAGTGACACAAATGAGGTGACTAACCTGTCCACATGATGCAAAAGATTGTGACACATGGATTCCTATCAAGATGATCCTATCCGTGAGATTTGGGGGTTTCCACTCATGGGGATCAAAGGGGTCCCAGAGAGTGGACATCTTGGGATGGGTAGATTCCTCACTTTCTAGGTGGATGTCACCCTTGGTCATGGCTCCTATGGTGTGGGCTAAGTTTTGGAATGGGTGGGTTAGGTTTGTCATGGTGTGTGAGGGTAGGAAAAGGTGGGTGGGGGTGGGTAATGAGACTATGTCCCATGGGTTCTTTGGCTTCCATTGGGAGGGATGGAATGGGTCATCTAGGGGAGAGAACTCTTGGTCCTCATGGCCTTGGGAGGGGAAGTCTTGGTTTATCATGGTAGGTTGTGGTAGGAAAATGTTGGGGTTGAGTATGGTGGGTGGATATAGGAAGGGATCAAATGGGTCATGGTATGGGTTACCTAGAAACTCTAGGTCCTCAAAGTCAACCAAAGGTGGGGGGTCATCCTCCTCTAATGACGTGATTGGGCCGGTGTAGTGAGTGGGTAGATCGGCCAATATCCTAGGGACCAAGATGGTTGGAGAGTGGACTGGGATGGGTTCCTCTTCTATGGGAAGAAGGATAAGGAGATCACTAGTGTAGCTCCCAACGGTGCAGACTGAGGTGATAGACCCGATGCATGGGTGGATGAGGTCAAGGTTCTTGGGTCGGTCTGTTCCTATGGTTAACAAACAAGTCAGTTCAAGTTGCCACTTTAGGCCTTTGACAAAGTCTTCCCAACACTCAACCTTGTAGAAGGATTGGATTATGGTGTGTGAGATGTTGATGGGTGTTAGGGGGAGGTGTTGTTCCATGGGAGGGTAGACATGGGGCAGGATAGGGTGAACCGGACTTTCCTCTAGCCATTTAGCCAGGGGCTCACTTATGACGAGTTCACTCCTATTTAGAGAGGGTGGTGTAAAAGGTGAAGTTCTTCCTTTGGTTTGGGCACGGGTTTCCTCCAAGGTGTCCACCACTATGATGTCGGGGGTGGGAGTCATGGGTTCCTCAACCAAGGAGGTGAGATGGTCCTTTGAAGGTGGAGTGGTGAGGGTAGGCGTGTGGTACCCCCGGGGTGGGAGGTAAAGGGGAACTTGATTTGACATTGGTAAGGGGAGGAGTGGAGGCCTAGGTTGGGGTTGGATAGGGGTTGGTAGTGGAAGATGGATGGGTTGAGACGGACTGGGTTGATCAGTTTTTGGAGGGATGGTGGTGGCCATCATGGGCCTAGGGGGAGTAGACATGGGGTCCACATGGGTTGGAATGGTGAGGGTGGAGTGAGCCATGACGCTTTCTTCTCTTAGGATGGGAACTTCGTGGCTCAACCCCTGATTTTGTGATTCATATTCTTCTTCCCACTCGGGGGAGGTCTCATATTCCTCAACCTCAATCTCATCCCTTTGTGGTGTAGGGGTCTTGCTCTCTAAGGGAATGGGATGGCCTTTTGGCGATGGGATGGTGTAAGTTGGACTTACTTGGGGTGTTGGAGTTTGAGCCCTAAGGGAGGTGAAGATTTCCTTAAACTCAATCCTTAGTTCTTCTAGGGAATCTTGGGGTCTTTTGGGCGGTGGGGTGTAGTGGGAGGTGTTGGTCCTAGTGGAGGTTCTAGATGGAATGGGCGGAAATGGGGTTGTGGGAGGGCTTCCCAGGTGGGTAGGGGAATGTCGGGGAGCATAGATCTTTCTAAGTTCACTCTTCATTTCTTTCCATGAGTAAATGGGTTCCTGCCCCCAAACTCTTATAAATCTCTCTTTGTGTTCCCACATCTTCTTAGCTAGACCCCGAAGTCGTGCCTTGGCCCTACAGACTCTCTCGGACCCAAATACCAAAGTACTCTCAAATTCCCTTTCCATGGTATTCTCCCATCTAAGGTAGGCATGAGGATTTCCATCAAAGTATAGGTACTCATCCAAAATGTAGTCCATGTGGAGGGGTCATTCGGACCATGTGACCAGCGAGGGGTATGCATGATGATTGGGTGACAAATGCTATGGCCCTAGGACAAGACTTAGTAGAGACAAGTCTAGAACTTGCTCTGATACCAACTGATGTGACACCACTATGGAAAATGCAGCAAGCAAATACAAACTTAGGACCTAATTCGCAATCACATTCAAAGGGCGCCGAGACTATGTTGAAGCTACTAACGCACCGTGCGCACGCGATTCCCGTGGTGACTCGATGATGCCGAGTCGAGGTGATGGAGATAGCCCCTGGTTGGATAGAGGACCAACACCACTTTAATTATCCCTCCCGAAGGTTTGAACGCCCACAAACGAGGGTGGCCGGATGCCTTGAGGGCACGGGATCACTCGCTCACTTATAGCCACGGTGACCACACTGAAAGGTGGCGCCGGGATCGGGCACTCACTCTCCTACCGGCGGATAAGCTTCGCGGATATTAAATGAACAAGTGAAGGAAGCAAGGGTAGTAGGCTCACCTGGTTGGTTTGAGGAAACCAACCCCGGTCGGAGACGAGGGCGAGCGGGGAAGTGTGGTTCCCCCGCACACTGCGCCGATGAAGCTTCGAACCTGCTTAACAGTACAAGCACTACACCTCGCGCAGGAGGGTGATCTCGGGGGTGGGAATTAAGTGATTACAAACAAACACTACCTCCCACAGGGAGGGGCGGTAAGCCGGCCAGGCGAGGGGGTGAGAAAAGCTTTGTAGCTCACGATGGGCAACCGCTTCCAACTAGGTCCGCTGGCTGTGGATGCTGATAGGCGGTTGGTGTAGTCCCTGTAGATCTCGGCTCGGAATTTTGCCGATGACGAGCCCAAAGGGGATCTTCTCGTAACTAGAACCTGAGTGCTCCTGATTTATTTCGATTTATTCTGACGTCGTGGGTGGTCGCAGTGGAGATCTGAGTAGAGCTGCAGAACCTGGGACGGGGGACTCCTTGTTTCTGTCTGCTTGTTGCAGAAGTTACCCCGGTCGCTCCTGGACGCCGATTCACGAACCGTCAGAGTCGCTGGATCCGCGAACAAAGCTTCTGCACAGCAAAACTGACGGCAACACCTTCTGAGGTCGGGGTGGACAGGGGGACGCCGTTGAGTAGGACCTGGTCGCTGCAGACTGCAGGAGACAGACCCGCGCGACTGTGGGAGAAAATTTGGAAATCTGGCTCCTGGATGCCGAATGTCGTTCCGTTTCTTGCTTCTGGTCGTGGACGGATGGAGGAAGAATTTTGAAGAAGCGAATTCAGCCTGATTCCTCCACGGTTAGCCGTGGTGCAGCAACGAACCGGGCTGCAGAATCTGGTCACAGCGGCTACCAGAAACGGACGGTGGATTGCAGAAGTTGTCTTGGCCGCTCCCGGATGCCGAATCTCGAGCCGTTAGAGTTTATGGAACCTTGGACAATCCCTCGGTGCTGCAAAACTGACGGGGAGGCCGTCCGTGGTCGGGGTGGACTGGGGGATGCCGAGTAGTGGCGGCAGGTCACTGCCCACTGTGGGAGACAGACCCGACCAGTCGAGGGAGAAAGACCAGAACTCTGACCTCCGGATGGCGAACGCAGTTCCGCTTCTTGATCCAGAAAGAGGGCCGGTGGAGGAAGATATTTGTAGAAGAGCTTGTGGCTTGAATCTTGCACCGTCGGCCGTGGTGTAGCGTTGAACAGGCTTCAGGAACTCTGCTGATGGAGCTCTGCGCAGTCGGGGGAGATTGGCTCTCCCGGACAGCCCCAAACTCGGAACGGGACGAGATCACCTCGCCTGCGAAGACGACTGGACGCCCTTTCCAGAAAGGTATGATACACCTCTGGATGTCACCGTGTGAATCCGGGGAAGCTTCTGCAAGTCGTACCTTCTTCTGCTACCTGCAGACTAGCAAGGAGAAGAGGGGAAGATGGTGGTGGATCGGCCTTAGCAAGAGGGGAAGAGGGAAGGGGTGGCTTGGAGCGAACTTGGGAGGAGGGGGGGGTGGTATGGTCGACCTAGGGAGGTGAAGGGGCTTCTTGGGGAGGGGAAAGGGCCCTTGGGAGGTGGAAGGTTGTTTGGGGAAGGGGGAGGGATGCCTTGGGAAGGTGAAAGGGTGCTTTGGAAGGTGGAAAGGTGCCTAGGGGAAGGGGTTTCCACCTAGGGGTTGGAGGGGGAATTGAATGAGTGTATAGGGAAGGGGGAGGGGTCTTAAAGAAAGGTGATTAGGGAGGAGAGAGAGGGGATTACGAATTTTAGAGAGAGAGAGAGAACTAGAGAGAGAGGGAGAGAACTAGTGGGAGAGAGAGAGGCACTCAAGTGGCAATTTTCTGTTCAATATCTCATTAACCACAATAGGAGGGGTTAGGGCCCTATTTATAGGGAAACCCCTTTTACACATAGGTCCTTGACATATCACACACTAACACAAAAGCCAAGGGGAAGGGGGGGTGCGCCCATGGGCCTAGCCCAATGGCATGGGCCCATTAACAAGCACAACTACTCATGTGACTCAACTAAGGACAATTAATTAAAAACCTAGGTTTTAAGACTCAAATAAAAGACAAAAGTACATGATAATGACTCAAATAAAAGGGAAAAACCACACAGTGACCTAGGGATAGATAATAAGATCCACTCCGGATGAGGGACGGCTCCTAGCTGCCCCCGGATGGGAGGGAAGTGCCAAGCCATAGGGAGTCGCGAGTGATGTCCTCATCAGGACAGATCGGTCAGAAGCCTCGGCACGGTCCTCCATGGCCTTGAGACGAACCTCCAAGCGGTCGGTATTCTCCCTATTAGTTTGATTGGACCTCTCCATGCGCTCCAAGAGTAGAGCGAACACATCCTCTAGAGTTCGGCCTCCCGGGGTGGCACCTCGAGGTTCACCCATAGTGTCAGGGCGATGGTACTGGGCACCTCCACGGGTTGGCATGCAAGGGGATAGGACCTAAAGGGAACTAAGGGGTGAGTCACTATGACCTATATGGACGGACTAATGCAAAATGATGGACGACCTAGACTCTAATATCTGGTACGAGACGGAGGTTTGATCAAAAGATTGCACTCACGCAAGTGTGCCCCTTTCCCAATAGGTATAGCCTATCGTTCCGAGAACACCTTTGGATATACCAGATGAAATGGAGCACCTTGGACTGACTACCCTAGACTCAAACCAGCACTGATACCAATTTGATGCGGGATGATAATGAGACTCGACTCGGACTAGTTGCGAACCTTGGACTCTATTAGATGACGTGACTAAAAGGACGACGCGACCAGCAACAACCCAATAACGCGGTACCTAAAGAGCTCTAGAAGAGGCGAACATGCCCCAAACAAGAAACGCTAAACTCATAGTCATCCCCGGCGAGGGAAACGTGATGATCTGCACGGTTGAGTAACCGGCTTTGAGTCTCGGGTGGTCAGCTCACTCTCATGCTCGGACTGAGTCACGGGACGGGTCTCGCACTCACAAGTCACAACGTTGAATAATTTTTAACTAGCTAGGAAATTACTAACTCACATGCAGCGGCATTAAGAACTTATACTAGCTAAGCAAGTAAGACAAAGTAGAGAGGCGAATGTACCTCCACGCTCGGGGCGTGGGGAAGACGTCCCGGCGAAGTCCCGTAACTCCCGGTACAATGGTAAAATTTAGTTACAACAAAGATTTTATGGCCCACTTCACGCAGGGAGGTAAAGGGATACACAATGGAGCCGGGAGCACCGAACTTGGGTTGGCGGGCAGCAAGGTGGCAGGTTCAAGGCGGTGGCAGGCAGCGGCTCCAATTCTGCGAATTGGTGGCCAGCAGGACAACGAACACGGACCTTCAAAGGGACGTCGACCTCCTGGCATCTTCTAAAGGCGGCGGTGCATTGGGACGGTGGTGGAGGGTCCCTGGTCGACCCTCGGGAGTTGCGGTCGCTGAAGCTATCCCGACGTATTTTCCCGAGAATTATCCGGTGACCCCTTTTTGCAGGCCTGCCTTAGAGCAGAAATGCGCGCTCCCACGAAAATGACCGGCACGACCAGATTCGATGTCCGATCGAGGCGAGATTAGCGCCGTTCGAAAGAGGACTCAGATATCTTTAACATAATGGAATTTTAGATCCATCCAACGGCTGGATTGGAAATGAAAACTTCTATAAGGAAGTAATTGGTGCTGGCTAGGAATGCAGAACTCACAGGGCAGAACGGGATCTGCCTATTTATGGGGTTTGGCCAAAAATCAAATGAAGGATTTAGGACTTGGGGATTTTTGTTGAGAGGGGTGGAAGTGGAGATTACGCACATAATTGTTTTGTAATTTTCAAGCAAGGTTTGGGGGGTGGGAACAATCAACTACTAGGAGGCTATCTCGCAGATCTGCACACAGGCAGACTGTGAGAGAGGAAAATAAACGCCTAGGAGGAGGGGCAAATGAAACCTGATCGGCGTGAAATTTAAAATGGAATTGAAGGAGAGCTGGGGAAAGATGCCCTCAAAAGATGAGGACGATTCGACGGTCGGATCTCCGGTACTAACCTTTTTACTGAGCTGCTATCCAGGAATCCTGAAATTCAGGACAACAGGGTGGGTGCCAGGTTGTGGTGGCTTGATGGCGGCACGAACGGAGGCGGCGGCGGCGGTGATCCATTGCAGCAGACAAAGGAAGATAAGGATAGGAAGATCACTCAGAAATATTAGGGTTTCAGCTGTAGATCTGAGGCAGCAAGGGAGAGGAAGAGGAAGAACTAGCAAGAAGGGAGAGAGAGGGGGGTGCGCCCATGGCCTTTTTCACATAAAATTCTTCATTAATTTTGTCCAAATGACACAAGAGACATTAAATACTCAAACCCTAGACCTTGGCTAATGACCTCTAATACCCTTGGTCAAAGGGGCATAAAGGGGAAGTGGGAATAAAAAACACTAAACAAATCTCCACATGGGGACAAACAAGGGGGCACCTCTCTCTCCAAGTCAAACTAAGGGGCTTTGTTATTTTAATCCCCTTGGACCAAAATAAACCAAAAATATAAAATACTTGGTCAATATTCTCCCATTCACCCAATATAAAATCCAAAATAATACAAACCAAAATATAACCCAAATACATACCAAATACACACCAAATACGACCAAATACATATAAAAATATGTACTAAAGTATCAAGGCTGCGGTGGAGACTCCAGACTGTCCCCCAGCCATAAAGACGTCAGCGTCGACTGAGTTGTGCTACGTGTCCGGTATCAGCGGCTCGCTGAGTCGAGCCGTACTCTGGCTCTGGTGTCGTCACCAACTCTCCCCGGGTGGGAGAAGCTCGACCTCGTCGAGTAGGGGTCCGGGTCTCTCTGGTATCGATCCAGCAGATCTGGATCTATCCTCTATAGCTCATCTCGGGTGATCCAAGTGTCATCGGACTCAGGCCGTCCCCTCCATCGCACCAAGTAGTGCTGATAAACTCCACCTCGTGCGTAGTCGTTACCTGCTCGTCTAGTATATACTCTATCTGCTCACGCTACTGAGGTAACAAGGATGGAGGTGGATGCTCTGGGGTGGTGTCACTCACAAGGGGTGGAGATAGCTTAAACAGCTCACTGGGTATCACCGCTGGGTCCCTATAAGCGACGAGATCCGAGATGTTGAAAGTGGAGCTGATCCCGTAATCCTCTAAAAAGTCCACAACATATGCATTTGATCCGACTTGCCTCACTACCCGAAAGGGACCGGCACCATGAGCGTACAACTTCTTCACGACTCCCGAGGGAAACCGTTCAGGTCTGACCCTAATCATGACATAATCACCCTCCTAAAACTCACGGTGGTGCCTGTGGGCATCAGCCAATTCTTTGTATCGTGCGTTGCTGGACTCAATGCGACGACACACATGCTCATGCAACTGTCTAATATGATTGGCAAAGGACTCGGCTGACTCAGACACACGAGACTGGATGGGAGATGGAACTGGTCTATGGGCTTCCTAGGTCTACGGCCAGTGCCAATCTCAAAGGGGCTCATGCCTGTAAACCTATTGATCGAATCGTTATAGGCAACCCCTGCTATGGTAAGACCAAATCCCAATCCATGACTCAATCTCGGACCAGACACCTAAGAAGATCCCCCAAACTCCTATTGACAACCTCAGTCTGACCATCGGTCTGGGGGTGATATATAGTGGAGAATTTCAATTAGGTGCCCACCATGTGCCATAGGGTTTTCCAAAAATAGCTAGTGAAGCGCACATCCCTATCAGACACTATAGTGTGTGGGAGTCCGAACCTGGAGACAGTGTGAAAAGAATAGACGGGCAACTCTAGAGGCATCGAAAGTTTTGGAGCATGGGATGAATAATGCCATCTTGGAGAACCTGTTCACAACCACAAAGATGGAATCGTGCTTTCGGAGGGTGCAGGGCAATCCTAACACAAAGTCCATGCTAATGTCCTGCCATGGACTATCTGGGACGGGGAGTATAGAGGCTGATGTTCTGCTTCCTTTGCTTGGCCATGGCACAAGTGCTGCACTAGGCCACGATACGAGCAACATCCCTCTTCAGGCTAGGCCAATAGAATCGATGCTCAACTACCTCTATGGTCTTGTTTCGACCGAAGTGGCCAGCAAGACCTCCCGCGCGTGTGAATCTCCCACGTGAGAAAGTCACGAACAGAAGTCCATGGGATGCATAATTTGTCACCCTGGAATAGGTGACCCTCCTGAAGTACAAACTTGCTATAATCACGCGAGGGACCGACTTGAAGGATGGCATAGATTGGACCAAAGTCCGAACAATTCACATAAGCACCCTTCAACCTCTCTAAGCCTGCCACCTCTACACTCATGGTGGTCAACATCATCATACGCCGACTTAGCGCATCGACTACCTTGTTCTCCGCCCCTGCCTTATGATTGAGCACAAAGGTGTACTCCTGGAGATTGATGCGGGACGGACCACGGACTCGACTCGAATTAGGAATGAGATCCTTGGACTCTAGACGAGCTCGCAATAGTCCCTTAGCGAGGGAAACGTGGGACCGGGCACGGTTAAGAAACCGGCCGTGAGTCACGGGTATCGGCTTTCCGTGTAGACTCGGATCAAGTCACGGGACGGTAACACTCAAACTCACTCTCTCGCAGCGGTGATGAAATGATAACGGGCTAATAATCCTACACTCGCAGTGGCATTCAAAAGTATACGAATTGAGCAAAATGCGATAAGAGAGAGGTAGCGAGTTTACCTCCACGCTCCGGGCGTGGGGAAGACGTTCCCGGCCAGTTACGCAACTCCCGGTTAACAACAGTTAAAAACTTAATTACAGCAGTAATTCTATTGCCCAGTCCACGCAGGGAGGTAAAGGGCTACAGTGGGGCCCGGGAGGACCGACCCTGGGTTGATGGGCAGCAATCTGGAGGTGAACTCAGCACGAACTCGGCCTGCTGGTCCGACTCGGCACTATTGCAACTCGGTGCTGCGCCAACTCGGTGACTGACTCGATGGACAGCAAGCAATCCGTTCCAAAGGAACGTCACCTTCCTGATGTCTTCTGGAGGCGCTGCTTGGCTGGGAGTAAGCAGATCGAGCCTAAGCATTCATCTAGCGGCTCACTGGACATAGAAAGACAGATCGAGCCTAAGCATTCATCTAGCGGAAGCAAGCAGTAAGCATTCAAACCACAGTGCACGAAGGAATTTTTTAGGTGGTTCAGTCCACAGACCTACGTCCACCCCACACTCAAACCTGAGTGTGGCTTCCTGCTGACTCACAGCTTGAACGGCTGGGCCTCACAGCTTGCCTACAAACAGCTGAGCATCACAGCTTGCTGTCTGAGGTATCCACCTTGCCCGCTGAGCAACACAGCTTGCTGTCCGAGGTATCCACCTCGCCCGTTGAGCAACATAGCCTGTTGTCCATAGGAATCCTCATATGCAACGCTGAGCAATACAGGTTAGCTCTGCTGACTAACAGCTTGAATAAAGGTTCAAAAGAAAACAAAATATGGAAAGAACACAGCAACAGAAAGCTGTAGACGATAAAACACAAAGTGGCTCTCAAAGAGCTGACTGGCCTGGATTTGATCCACGGTCCAGTATAGACAAAGCTTCAGATGACTCTCTTCTTCTTCTTCTAAACTCTCGATCACTCTTTCTTCTTCTTCTTCTTCTTCTTTAATGCTCACTCTTTCTTTCTCAACTCTCTCGTTCTCTTCTTCTCTCTTTCTTCTTTTTCTGGATCGTGCAGGCTCTTTCTGCTTCTGCTCTTTCAAGTAAGTTCCCCTATTTCGATCACTCTTTTCACAATCACATTCTCCAGATGGAGAAGTCTCTTATTTATAGAGCAGTGAAGGTAGATGGGCGTGTCTTCCACGAATTCCTACCCTAGCACCTTGACCACGTGGCAGTATTTCAGCCTGTTGCAATACACGTGTCACGATCCTGGCACTTCCTCCATTCTTCGATCACGTGCCCTTCTTAAGTTCCTCGACCAACAGTTCTGTCAGATCAGACTTGTCATCAGTTTGAGTTAATCTGAAAGGAGAGACAGAAAGACGCACCGAGTTAGTTCGAGAGTTGAACTAAGCATGTACAGACTTGATGCAAAGCATGTACAGACTTGATGGTGTGTAATGCAGTTTGCATGCAGGAAAGTATGCACATTGAATATGAATGCACGGACATGCCATCGACGAGTGTACATACTTTGTGTGCGATGTACAAATGATGCACAGATATACCACCGAGGAATGTGCAGACTTTGTGTACAATGTACAAACGATGCATCGACTTGCTGTGCCAACAGTTTAAGCAAGACTTCCTAATGTACAGACTCTGATGAAATGATGTACGAACTTAAACGCTCGAATCAACAGAGGTTGTACAGACTTGTGAAATGATGCATGAACTTAAATGCTAGTATCAATAACGGTTGTACAGACTTGTGAGATGATGCACGGACATATCAATAGAGAGTGTGTAGACTTTGTGTACACATGAAACAAACGAATGTACTGACTATGTATATGCATGAAGAACACGGGCGATGTACATACTTGATAGCATGCGGCGATGTATAGACTTGATAGCATGCGGCGATGTATAGACTTGATAGCATGCGGCGATGTACAGACCTGACAGATGCAATGAACACGCATCGACTTTCAATGCGTAAATAAAGTATACACAGGTTTGACAATGCTGGTTATCTTGAAATGCACTTGAATGCATCGACTTCAAGTTATGCATGGACAGACTTGTCATGAATGCGGAGCTATAAATTGCACCGAATATGTGTATGTGGTATGCATGAACTGTACTGACTTAGTATTGAAGCAACTGATGAATGCACCGAGTATGCATGTGTTTTTACAGAGTTAATGCTAGAACACACAACTGACTGCGTCAACGCAGTGCCCATACTGCGTCAACGCACACCCCCTTCTAGAATGGGTATCCTTCCAGAAATGTTAGACGGAGTCGACGCAGCCACTACAGTGCGTTGACGCACTCTATATGCTAGAACCCATACGACTCTTTATGCATGCATGGAAGTAAGATGCTCAATCAATCATCATTCATACTCATAGTGCTTGCTGACATCAAAATCACACAACAATCAATCATTCATACTCATAGTGCTTGCTGATATCAAAACCACAGGGGCACAACAGAGCTGTACTCTGGCTCTAGTGTCCTCACCACTGTGGCACGGTCATGTCATGTCACTCCGGTTGGCGAGCCCTCAGGTCCTCTCCGCATGCCCTATAACCCAGCCCAGATCATAGAGAAGACCTCTTCGGGGCCTTCAGTGACTTCGGCCAATAAGTTGGGCCCTCCATCACAAGGCCCGGTCGACGCACGAAGTCAGGGTAACTACCCGGAGCTGCAATACCCTGCTGCCTCTTCAGCTATCACCAGACCTTGCTCCAAGCCAGATCGTAAAGGCAAGGCTAAGGAGCAAGACTTCAAGCACATCTCCCAATTCACATTTCAACAGAGAGTATTGCCACTGCGGGTAAGGCATCAAACCGTGCATACATCTTTAGACGCCGGCCCCAGTGCACCGGTTCATCAGAAAATACCCTCTTCGCCACCGCGGATAAGACATCAAACTGCGCATACGTCTTAGAACGCCAGCTCCAGTATGCCAGCTCCCCACAGACCTCCTGCGCCACCGCGGGTAAGGCATCGAACCGTGCATACATCTTCGGACGCTAGTCCCAGTATCCCAGCATACCAGGAGCTACCACCTGAGGTCATCGAGCAGGCGATGAATGCCACCTTCCAAATACAACAAGCAGAAGGTGCCTGGATCGAAATCCGGGCAAAGAAACGCCATCGACCTCACTCCGCCAAGACATCAGCTCAGAGATATCCTCACGGGGATTTATCAACTCTGGCTCCAGTACCTCTCCCTCCTACTCCCATGGAGGCGGCCATCGCCAAGAAAAAGGAGAAGAATAGGAGGAAGAACCTCAAAAGGTGACTCAAGAAACAAGCGGAGCAAGTATCCATGTCACGCCCCGAACAAGGTGAAATTATCAAGGCGTGAACAGTTAAACGGACAAGTCGATCAAGAGACTCAGATGATGAGTACGAACAACAAATGGACAAAATCACATCTTTATTTCATAATCTGACATTTCCAACAAATATCCTTCAAGGACCTACAATACTATTCAAACTCGATACAATCATTTATAAGTAGACAGACTGGGAAAAGAAATTTATTAAAAACTATCATCACTCTCATCACTCCAGCCCATTCCCGTCATCTTCGGGATTTCCTGAAAATTAACAACATTACACACGTTGAGCTAGAAAGCTCAGTACGACTTATATCTCTTTACCAGGTCACTTTAAGTAATTAGCATTTTGAATCATCTATATGCCCTCGAATAAAATAAGTAGTAAAACAAATGACAAATAGAGAACATGATCAGGAAATCAAGAATTTCAAGAATAGATATTGTAGAACTCAAGTGTAAGCATGAAGATCAATAACAAGTATAGAATTGTAAATATGGCCATGTAACAAGGATATCAACCCTTCCGGTCAAACATGTCATGTATAAGCATGTAACGAGTCAAGCATGAAATAAGTGAATTGTCTAGTTCAATCTTGTATGTCAGTTGGTGCAATGCCACACCTGATCATTCAACTCCCTCGGGCACAAGTACTTTCAGGCTTTACTCGCCTAGGACCAGATCAGGGCCCCTATGATTGCCAGGCATTGAGTATCAGGTGGACCAAAAGTCCCATGTAATTTCTAGAACAATTCATTTATAATTATGGCTAATCCGAGTTTCAAGAAAAGCTTGAGAAGCATAGTATAGTGCATAACTAGTCATTTAGTTATGGAGGACTCTAGAGGTGGCCCCTACAGGCTCAAGAGGTGGCTCCCGTTATGTAGCACTTTGCGCCATTCCGGTCTCAAGGGGTGGCTCCCATAACGTAGCACTTTGCCCTGCATGGCACTTAGCTCCTACACTCCCAAATGGTAGTTTATGGCTAAAGTACAGATCTAGCAAAATTTTCATTTCCAAGGACATGTAGTATGAAGAAAGGGCATGTAGTATGAAGAATAAATGAAGTTTATAAGAGAAGTTCAAGGATGATTTAAGACATCATGTTTAACGACATTAAGATAATAAAGAGAATGAATTGTCGGTCAAGGCGCGATCAACTCTCGCGGAAAATCTTGTAAAATAAATTTAGATCAAGTTTTTTCTCAGTCGGGTAATTAGCAGAAAACCAAAGAAAATACGGCCACGTAAGAGGTGGGACAGTGGGAGGCACCCCTCGTATTCACGAGGTCCTAATTAAGTAACCACTTATCCACTTAAAGCGTTTGCTTGTGGACCTCTAGCCTTAGACACCGGTTCTTCTTGGTGAACTTACTAGGTACACGATTAGTCGAAAATAAAGAAAAAACCTAAATCGAATGGGAGTCATTCTTGCATATTCTAACATGTTCATTTGTTAATGAATTTCAATGAAGGAAAAGATATTGAAAAAAGATGTCAAGCTATCAATTGCATAATATATTCTTGTATAAATAAAATTTGAAAGAAGATGTCAAGCTTTCAGATAGAGCTTAGATCAAATAGATAGGGTCAATCATGTATAGAAATTCTATGGAAATTAGAGCATAGTTGTTTGAACAATTAACGATAGCTTTACGAGTTCATTCACCTAGTCATTTCTTTGTTGATAGTATTCTTAAGGTAAGAATATGATTTTAAAATTTAAAATTTAAGTTTTGAAATAACGCACATAAACCAGGTAAATCGAGCGTGGTTACCGTATTCAAATCATGGTCCATATGTGATCCACGTTATTGAAACATGTTATGATAATGAAAACTCTCATTTTTGAACTTTAAATCTTAAAATAAGCCATAAATACATGATCATGAAAAATTTACATAGAATCGAAATACTCATGCAAAGAAATATATATGGAGATCTAATTAAGTTTTCGCTTGAGAGAAAACCTAACTAGTTGAAGATCAAAGAAGAAGAAGTTTAAGAACGAAGAACGCTTTCGAACACTCCTCCAACTTCGAGCTTTCTCCTTCTCTCCAACCAGTAATTCCTCCCAATAGATTTATGCTTTGAGTAGGGAAGATCCCAGCCCTATATATAGGCCAAAATCTCTCATTATTATATTATTCATTCCACCTAATTTTCCTATTACACCAACATTGTTACTATTACACCAACTTTGTTACTATTACACCAACCTTGTTACTATTACACTAACTTATGTTGAAAATTAATTCCAACATGTGAATGTTGAAATAAATCCCCTCTCTATGACATAATCAATGACCTCATTTATTCAATGATGTAAGAATGACCTCAACCATTAATTAGAATTAGATTAATACTAATAATTTTCTCTTAAATTGGATGCTACAGTAATGCTACAGTACAGACGACTTTGCCTTCTCAGAATCGTGCCGTGAATCTCGCCGTTCGTTTTATCAAGTGGGATAGGGTTCATGTTTATGTATTCTGTTGGACCCCTTGGTGAGCTTGATGATTTAATTTTAATGTTGACGAAACTTGTGTGCATGCTTGTGTGCATGTGGTATGCAAAATATCCATTGAAGATTGAATGATGATCAACGATCTAATGAAATACATGATAACCTTGCTTTGTAGGACTGACAATTATGGTGAATATAATTCTGGACTAAAATGGATTGAATAATCAAGTACCTTGTCATCCACAACACAAAATAGGTTCAAAGATTCCATTCATGTTCACAGTCCGTCCATTGGTAAGACTTTATTTTCAAAAAATCATCTAAGTGAATTTCTGGGTAAGTGGGGAGTAAGTGTCGACACTCAGTGTCGACACTCTTTGGTTTGCATCATCATTGCACCGACTTGCACTTGCATGCACCGGCTGTCTTAGCATTTGTTTTAAAACATTCACCGATCATCCTTGGCATTTTCATAACTTGCACCGACCCTTTCCATTTCTGCACCGACATGCGTTGGTGTTTCACAACTGTGCACCGACCTTGTGCATACTATGCACCGACCTTGTGCATACCATGCACCAACCCTGTCTTTTGAACATGCACCGAGCTTCATAAAAGTGCACCGACCTTGTTTAGAGGGTTCACACTATATGCACCAACCTCATCTTAGTTTTTCCACAAATGTGCACCGACCTTGTGAATATTTGCACCGACCTTGTCCATATCCTATGCATAATGTGCACAGACCTTGGCCTTATATGCACCGACCCATAATGTGCACAGACCTTGGGTACTATGCACAGACTTTGCTTCAAATGCACAGACCCTGCCCAGCTAACCAACATCAACCTTCATGTGCTTTTGTCCTAAACTAGCATCGACCTTGATTTCACATGTATCAACCTTGCTTGAATGGGTTTTCATGGATACACCTCTACTGCTGCAGCTCTTGGTTGATGACATCTTAATCATGCTCACTGTCAGGATTTAATCTAGCTTGATAAAACATGTTCCTTATATGATTATTTCTGCTGCGCCTATTTCATGAATGGTGGTTGGTTAAAGCATTTTAATATTACTATCTAAGGTTCAGTGTTTTGGTTTGAATGAATTTCAATGTGCCTAGATTGGGCTTAATTCGTTTCTCATGTATTTGGGGTTTCAATAAAGCTTTAATTGTGTTCTTATTTTTGTCATAGAAAATGTCGACTCACAGAGTCAACATTTAGTTTGTTCTGTTCTGTCTGCGTTATTTTTTTAAACCAGATAGAAATTGTCGACTCTAAGAGTCGACACTTTCTAGCCTATGTGCTGTTTTAGTGGCTGACAGAACACCCTAAAAAGAGTGTCGACTCTAAAAGTCGACACTTTCTTTGGTGCGTCCGGATCGTGTTTTCCAGATTGATTTCGAACACCCCATTTCTTGATCCGATTGTCTTGCCTTTTTACCCCAGTACCCTTAGGGTATAGTTGAGTATCTTAGAAGGGTTTGGCTAGGGTTTTATAAGGGCTTTGTGGTCTTTTGAACCTCGTATGCTGCTATATATATTCATGATGTGGACTTCGAAAAAGATATATATATGAAACGCACGAGTGCTAACATTCTATCTTTCTTACAGGACAAGAAAGGGGAGAAGGAGAGGAGCTGAGCAAAGACTCTGGGTTTTCATCTACTTCCGATCATTTCTGGAGTTCGTGATTAAAGAAGAAAAGGAGCGGAACGAGAAGGGGAACGCAAGAACGTTCTCATCATCGATATCCGGCTACCCTCCAACCCAAGGCTTAGAGACGACATTCTATAGCCCTTGCTTTCCATGGATATTTCATTCTACATCTTGTTTGTGCTTAGTGGAGTCATTAGCTTCAGGTTTCTATGCTTGTATTGAACATATCTTGTTTTCCAAATTTCAACTCTGTAAGTCTGTTGACAGTCTGTGAACGGTCATGTTACTCTTGTGCCGCGGGTGTTGCGGCTAGTGTGTGTGTGACTGTTGATCCGTGTAGGATCGTGTAGGAGATGTTGTCTCCGTGTCTCTTGGAGCGAAAGCTCCGTACGCTTCATTGAAGCGAGTGGATCCTCACCGGTTTGGTGAGGGGTGGACGTAGGGAGTCCGTCGTGGTCCCGAACCACCTAAAAAATCTGTCTCGCATCTGTGTGTCTGTGGTTTGCCTATATATATATATATATTGTTCTTGTTGATCATATGAGAACGGTAAGCTTGAGAGAATTAATTTCTTTAAAGCTTATATTTCATGCAATCATTTTCTGTGTTGGTAGTTATTTCAACTCGCTACGTTAAAATTTAAAAACTACCACTGCATTTGGCGGGGACAATTCAACCCCCCTTCTTGTCCATACGAGAACCTAGGGACAACAATCTGGTATCAGAGCGGGTATCTGATTTTAGGACAACCTCACGGTTGTAGAGAAAAGATCTCTTAGTATGGCCAACAAGGGAATGGTCCCCGAGGGACATTCGATTCACAGACCGCCCTTCTTTGATGGGACCAACTATCCCTATTGGAAAAATAGAATGACTGTGTTCATGCGAGCACAAGACTATGGCGCATGGAAGGTTATAAACAAAGGTCCTTACGTTTTACCTCCTAATGAGGATGGATGGGAAGAAGAGCATATCAAGAAATCATGTGTGAATTTTAAAGCTATGAATATTATTTAGTGCGCGATACACCCTAATGAATACTCACGTATTTCTATGTGTTCATCTGCACAGGAAATGTGGAACAAACTGAAGACGATCTATGTAGGTATTTTGGAAGTATGGGAGACTAAAGCAAATCTGTTGGTTCGGGAGTATGAGCTTTTTGCAATGAAACCCGAGGAGAATATTTCTCAAATGTATGCAATGCTGAGCGAGATCACAAACAACTTGAAGGCCTTGGGTAAAGAATATTCAAATCAAGATTTGGTCAGAAAGGTGCTGCGGTCCCTCACACCTCCGTGGCACACAAAGGCGACCGTCATAGAAGATTCAAAGGATCTCACCACACTCACGGTGGATGAGTTGATCGGGTCGCTAATGACTTATGAAATCAATATCATGAAGTCAGCTAAGGATGAAAGCAAAAAGAAGAAGATGATTGCATTGAAAGCTAATCCATGATTGTCTGATGAAAGCGATGGAGACTCATCTATGGACAGTGATGAGGAAGAGCTGATGGCTCTTGTAACAAGGAATGTCAGAAAATATTTCATAAGAGCTAGAAGAGATGGAAATCTTCCTAGAAGATTCATGAGGAGAAATTTCAACATGAAACTCGAGCCGAGCAAAAAGGAAGAAATTATTTGCTATGAGTGTAAGAAGCCCGGCCATATGAGGGGTCAATGCCCCGAGCTCCAGAAAAAGCTGAACAAGAAAAAGTCAAAGAAAGGAAAAGCAATGAAGGCAACATGGAGCGATGAGGATTCGGATAGCTCAAAATCCGAAAGTGAGAAGAATGGACTGGACAAGCTAGTCCAGAATCTCTGCTTGATGGCGGATGAGGATAACTCTGAGGTAAATTCCGACTCTGAAAATTTTACTGTTGAATAATGGCATGAAGCTTATGCAGACTTATATCAGAAATATAAGAGGTCAAAATTAGATGTCAAAAATCTAAAAAAGAAATTTTGTGATTTGATCTGCTCTACTAATCCATGTGATAGGTATAGCTTTTATAAAATGTAAATTGAGAAATTCAAGGATGAAAAAGAAGATTTTGAATCTAAGCTATCCTTGTATGTGGATGAACTAGAGTGTCTAGAAGCAGAAAAATAACATGCGTATGAAAATGCTAAGAAACTAAAAAATGAGAATGCTCAATTGGTTATGGAGTTGGATGAGCTTAAAGCTAGGTTGATTGAATATGAAAAATCCAAGAAGGATATTCAAACCAACTTCAATGCCATGCAAAATGAACTAAAGAATATGAAAGATGTTGTTCGAAAAGAGTTGAAAGGAAAAGAGAAAATGTTTGAAAGTGGTGAATCTAGCAATGAAAATGCTAGGAATGAAAGGAGAGGTGTGGGACACTCACCCAATAAGAAAAATTCATTTGTGAAAAATAGATTTCAAAAATCATTTGATTCATATAGTTATAATCATGTTGACTCATGCATGAACTCTTATGTTGATAGATCATACATGCATAGGGGTCGGCCTAGAAAGTCAAATCTTACTTGCTTCTATTGTGGAATGTTCGGCCACTAGATGTATGTGTGTGATCTCATGAGAGCCGATGATGAATATTTTGAAAAGAAAAATAGAATGTATTTTTCTCATGGTAGGACTAACACTTCGGGACCCAAGCGTGCTTGGGTACCTAAATCAACTTGAGAGTTGTTTTGATTGTGTAGGTCTGTCTAAGAGCCAAGTGGAACAAATAGTATATGGACAGTGGATGCTCCAGACACATGACGGGAAATAAGGAACTCTTTTCAGACCTGAAGGAAAAGGATGGCGGATTGGTCACCTTTGGCGGGAACGACAAAGGTAAAATTGTGAAAATTGGATGACTAGGTAAGGATTCGAACCAATCCATTGAAGAAGTCTTACTTGTAGATGGTTTGAATCATAACTTGCTTAACATTAGTCAACTTTGTGACAAAGGTCACAAAGTCATTTTTGAAAACACACACTGCTCCATTGTAGATAAGGTTTCTCATGAATTAAAATTTTTTGGTCTTAGAGATGGAAATATCTATTCTGTTGATTTTGAAAGTTCTCATAATGACAATCTTTGTTTAGTTGCTAATAAGTCAGATGATGCATGGTTGTGGCATCGGCGACTTGGACATGCTAGCTTTAGCACTATTTCTAAACTGTATAGAAAAGAATTGGTAAGGGGCTTACCAAAACTGAATTTTGATGTAAATAAAATTTATGATGCATCTGCTATGGGGAAACAGACCATGGTGTCTTTAAAATCTAAAAATATTTTCACCACCACTAGACCCCTTGAACTCCTTCATCTAGATTTATTTGGTCCCACTAGGACACACATTCTTGGAGGGAAACTTTATGGGTTTGTTATTGTAGATGATTACTCAAGGTTCACTTGGGTATTATTTTTAACTCATAAGAATGATACTTTGCAGGAGTTCGAAGATCTTTGCAGGAACTTACAAACTGATAAGGGGTATCAAATTAAAGCTATTCGGAGTGATCATGGGAGAGAATTTGACAACCATGACTTTGATGATTTTTGTAGGAAACAGGGGTTTTCACACAACTTCTCAGCACCAAGAATCCCACAACAAAATGGAGTCGTAGAAAGAAAGAACATGACGCTCGTGGAGATGGCGAGAACCATGCTTGTTGAAAATGGTCTACCAAGATATTTTTGGGCTGAGGCGGTGAGCACGGACTGTCATATCATCAATCGAGCCATGGTAAGACCTATTCTTAAGAAAACTCCATATGAGCTGTATAAAGGTAAGAAGCCAAATATTGCATATCTTAAACCTTTTGGTTCTCCATGTTTCATTTTGAATAACTCTAAAGAACATTTGGAGAAATTTGCCGCAAAGAGTGATAGAGGTATATTCATTGGATATTCGTCATCATCTATAGCATATCGAGTATATAACCTACGTACTCTTATGGTAGAGGAAAGCCCTCATGTGATCATTGATGAATACACTTTAAGACTGTCTGACAAAGATAATCACTTTATTGATATAGGGTATGAAGATGGAGAAGAAAAGAAAGACAAGAAAAATCAAGACGTGGATCAAGCGGAGTCGAGAAATAAAAATGATGAAGGTCCAACCCAAAATGAAGAGCTCCCCAAGCAATGGACGTTCCACAAGGACCACCCTCAAGACAACGTCATAGGGGAAGTGGAACAAGGAGTAAGAACGAGGGCTTCAATCAGGGAAGTTGAAGAATTTGAAAATCTTGCATTTCTTTTCGATATTGAGCCCAAATCTATAAATGAGACATTAAATGATAATTTCTGGATCTTGGCTATGCAGGAGGAATTACACCAATTCCAAAGGAATAAGGTGTGGTTTCTTGTGCCCAGACCTAAGAATCACCCAGTGATAGGAACTAAGTGGGTTTTTAGAAACAAACTTAGTGATCAAGGGGCGGTGATTAGGAATAAAACCCGGCTTGTAGCCCAAGGCTATAGCCAAGAATTAGGAATTGATTTTGATGAATCATTTACACCCATGGTTAGGCTTGAGGCCATTAGAATAGTATTAGCCTTTACATGCTCTAGGAATATAAAACTCTTTCAAATAGACGTTAAAAGTGCTTTTCTAAATGGTGTAGTGAAAGAGGACGTCTATGTTGAGCAGCCAACGGGATTTGAAGATGAGAAGAACCCGGACCAAGTGTACAAACTTGACAAAGCTTTGTATGGTCTGAAGCAAGCACCCCGTGCATGGTATGAAAGGTTAAGTACATTCCTTTCGGAAAATGATTTCAAAAGAGGTAATATCGATCAAACCCTTTTCATTAAGAGTAACAATGAACAGTCTCTCTCTAGCTTTTAGAGAGAGAAGCTCTGGATCGCTTTCCCGCTCTGTGCTTCATCCCACTCGACCTATCCCCCTCCCTGCCGGCCATGGCCAGTATGGTGGGGGGTCCCCCGGAGCCGGCGGGGGGTCATCCTGTTCCTCCGGAGGCTACTTTTCCACCAGCTCAAGTTGTTCAGAAAACCTTTGCGCAAGCTCTTCTGGAATCTAATCAGAGACCTACCACCTCTATTCTAATCAAGGAACCGGCGTTCACAGATCGAGGTGAGCCTACGGTGTACTTCTCTAAGTCTGATATCCAGGCATCTATGCAACTTCTACCATTTGCAATTGTCACCAAATGCTCGTATGGTAGGCCCTCTATTCTTGAGATTAAGAGCTACCTTGCTCAGCGGTTGGCGATTTCCGCTAGTGTAATCATTAGCAAGCTGAATCCAAGACATCTTCTACTTAGATTTGACAGTGAGGCGGATTTTATGAAGCTTCTTATATAGAAAAACTTGTATATAAAAGGTTTTTTGTTTCAATTTTTTTGATGGACTGCTGACTTTAATTTTGATGCTGATCCGCCAACGATCCCTATTTGGATTGGTTTTCCTGCGTTGCCGGTGAACCTTTATCATGAAGACTGTCTTCGTTCAATTGCTGGAAATTTTGGCTCTATCTTGCGCATTCATGAGAGGACTTTAACCTTGACTGATACCACAGAAGCCTTGGTCTGTATTAAATTTAACCTTTTAGTTCTGCGCAGGGAGCGATTGTGGATCGACATGGATGGCGTGGGATATTGGCAATCGATTAGTTATAATCGAGTCCCTGTCCTTTGCTCGTTCTGTCACAAACTGGGTCATTCTAGTGATGAATGTAAGAAAAGGATGAGAGGACTGGTCGTCCTACATTAGTGCAAAATCCTGAAGCTAAGAACCATCGGCAAGTCTTTAAACCCTGTCTCGCTAAGTCTCCGGCTATTCGACAAAATGTGGCTTTGGAAAAGCAATTTGAGGTTCTTCTTCAGGCAGTTGAATTACGAGAGCTGGCAGATCCTAGTGTTAATTTGTCTCTGCAGGAAGGGTTTGCTCAGGACCGACCACACATAGAAGAGGAGAATTCAGTTACAGTTCTTCATCAGGATTTTAGCATGGATCCTTCTTTTATCAGTAAATCTAGTAAATCAAATTCTGTTGATATTGAAATTAGCTGTTGTGGAGATAAGCAGGACACTGTCATTTGCCATCAACTTCCGATAGAGAGAGCAACTTGGCAATCCAATGCTGATGAGACAAACTATAATGTGGGCACAAGAACTTTTAGTCTAATAGAAACCTTCAAAGATAAGGTCAACCCTCTTACTAAGGTCTCTTCCTTGACCTCAACCAATGATAATGTCGAGATGAACAATCAGTTCATAAGGGGAGGTAATGAACATAATGCTGACACTTCTATGCAGTTGTTATTATTGGATGGGGGTGGAGACAAGGCGAGTAGGATTCCAAAGGAAATACCTTCAACTCATACCAACATGCTGAGGTCTTCAGAGCATGCTATTCAAGCTCAAACTCAAAGACCCGTGGAGCTCCATCTTACTAGAAATACTACAATATCCGATCTAGCTGAGTCGAAAAATGCTCGGATGATGATTCAGTATAACATTGGCCCTGTTAATGATTCCCAAGCCAGAGAAGTCAATGAAATTTCAGCTATCCCTGGTGATTTAATCGGTGATGCTTGCATTACCAGAGCTAAGGCAAAGGTAATAGCAGCCAACTCCTCCTCTCATATTAATGATTGATTCAACTCTTATATGAAATGCTAGGGGTATGGGTAATCAGGTGACTGTCAAAAGTCTTGCCCAATTAATTAAAGTCCATAAGATCAGTTTGGTTGCTATTTCTGAGCCTCGCATTGATTTTAATCGTGCTAATAAAGTGGCTCATCGTATTAATCTCCATTCTGTCATTGGGAATAATGGTGCAACATCTACTATTTGGTTGTTCTATAATTCTGATGTTACCCTTGAGATTATTGAGTTACACCCTCAATTCATTACTGTTGCTGTCAAGGAGAAGAATTCTATTCTTATGTATTTCACTACAGTATATGCATCATGTAGTTCTAGCATCCGCAGAGACATGTTTGATGCACTTATGGACTTTAATTCTGAGGATTCTATTCCCTAGGTGATTGGTGGAGATTTTAATTGTATTATAACTCCTGAAGAAAAGATGGGTGGTTTGATGTCTTCAGCTTCTTCCATGATAGATTTTCAAAGCTTCATCACTGCTACTGGCCTAATTGATGCTGGTTTCACTAGTTCACCTTTTAGTTGGTCCAACAATCAGACTGGGGCTTCTCACATTCGTGCGAGACTTGACAGAGTATTATATAATACAAGCTGGGTAAACTCTTGTCCAAATTTATCAGTCCAACATCTGGTCAGAGGGCCATCAGATCATGCTCCCCTATTATTAAACATCTGCCTGGGACAATCTTTTCCAGGGAGATTCATATTTCAGCAAATGTGGTTCACTCACCCAGACTTTATGGACTTCATCAAAATTCAGTGGAACAAGTATGATCAGCTCTGCCACCCTTTTCACTCATTGCAGTATAAACTTGAAAAACTAAAGGAAGCTCTGAAGCATTGGAATAAAGAGGTATTTGGTGACATTCACCATGCCAAAGAGGTTGCTGAGATTCACCTGCAGCAATCACAAGAAGCCTTTGATAACAATTCTTCTTTGGAAAATCGGATGAACTTGTATAAAGCTAATTCTGAGATGAGACTGGCCCTTCATAGAGATAAGATATTCTGGTTTCAAAAGTCCAGAATCTAATGGCTTAAATATGGTGACCGAAATACCCAATTCTTTCATCACTACACTAAAATCAGAAGACAAAGGGCTTGCATTCACAAATTACAGATTGATGGAACGTGGGTGGAAGATCAGAATACATTAATTAATGGTGCTTTGGAATTTTTAAAATCCTTATTGTCTTCTGAAGAACATACCATCATCGAGCATCTACTAGATGTCATTCCCAAATTGGTCACATAAGAGCAGAATATTACCATATGTTCCATTCCTTCGGCTGGAGAGATCAAAAATATTATTTTCTCTGCTTCTGGCAACAACTCTCCTGGCCTTGATGAGTTTACTAGTTCTTTCTTTACCTCTTGCTGGGATATAGTTGGCAAGGATGTTATAGCTACTGTTCAAAGTTTCTTTCAGGGATGGGGGATCCCAAAGGGTGTTACATCATCTATTTTATGCTTGATTCCCAAGATTAAAAATCCCTCTACTTTTACAGATTTTAGACCAATTAGTTTATGCAACTTCATATACAAGGTGGTCTCTAAAGTAATAAGTGATCGACTGTGGTGCATCCTCCCTTTGATTATTTTTGAACAACAAAGTGGTTTTGTTAGTGGTAGAAGTATTATTGAAAATTTCTTGCTAGCTAAGGAATTGTTCATGGAAATAGATAGGCCGGTGAGAGGTCACAATATGCTGATTAAGCTTGACATGGCCGAAGCGTATGATCGCATTGAATGGGATTTTATTTTACAAGTCTTGCAAAGATTTGGATTCTCGCATAGATTTAAGTCCCTCATCTCCCAGCTTCTAATGAATTGCTGGTTTTCCATTGCCTTTAATGGTGAAGTTCATGGCTATTTTAAATCCTCTCGGGGGGTTAGACAGGGGGATCCCCTTGCTCCAGCACTCTTTATACTGGCTGAGGAGGTTCTGAGTAGGGGCATTATTCATCTTTTTACCTCTAGTCATTGTAAGTTCTACCATATCCCTCGCAATGTCAATCCCATTTCTCACATCCTGTTTGCGGATGATTCTATTATTTTCATGAATGGTGGCCTATCTTCAATCAAGGCCTTGTTGGTTTTCTTGAAGAATTATGAAGACTCTTCGGGGCAGAAGGTCAATTCTCACAAGAGTTCTTTTATTACATCAAAACACATGCATAATCAAGCTATTGAGAGGATTTGTTAGTTAACTGGGTTCCAGCATAAATCTAATAGCATTGTCTACTTAGGTATACCTCTTTTTAAAGGGAGAAGTAAACTTCCTCATTTCAAGTTCTTGCTTGACAAAATAAATGAAAAACTTATGGGTTGGCAGAGCAAATTTCTTTCTCAGGCAGGTAGAATCACTCTTATTAAATCTGTGCTATCTGCTATCCCTATTTACACAGTCAGTTTGACATCCATTCCATACACAATAATTAAGCAAGTGGGATGTATCTATGCTAATTTTCTATGGCAAGGTCTGGAATCAGCTCACAGGAGACATTGGGTCCCTTGGGATAAGATTTGCTATCCTCAGGCTATGGGAGGACTGGGAATTCGCAGTCTTTGGGACATTCAATTGTGCTCATATGTAAAACAATTATGGACCTCTCTATACAGCAACTCCCCATGGGCCAATTTTGTCAGAATGAAATATATTCAGGGACAGCACATCTCTAATTGTAGAATTCCTTTCCCTGCAGGTATTAAATATCGGGATTTTGTTAAAGCCCGATCCATCTTATTGGCTGGCATGCGAAAAATTATTTTTAATGGTGCTAATACCAACTTCATTAAAGATACTTGGTATAAAGGAAAGTCTATTTCAGATTACCTCCCTTAATAGCTTGCATATCAATCTGTAAACTGTTCGGTGCAAGAGGCTCTCGCCAATCCTCATCATCCAATATGGCAAAGAATTGTGGACAGTAACTTGAGAACTGAAATCCAAAACTTTATTACTCAAGAAGGAAATGATATCTCTATCTGGTCCTTTTCTCTCTCGGGTAGATTTGATATTAAATCCACCTACAATCACATTAAAGAGCCATCCCCTGGTACTCATTTCTCCAAGTTATGGCATCAAAAATTTCCTCCCCGTGCCTCCCTGTTTTATTGGAAATTGCTAAATCATGTTGTCCCTGTCGATGAGAGGATCCAAAACAGTGGCGTCCAATTGGCTTCCTGCTGCAATTGTTGTCTGATTTCTCAGTTAATTGAAGATTTAGATCATCTATTTGTTAAAAGTGATTTAGCTTCTTTCTTATGGGACAAATTTGGCCCTCTTATGAATGCCTCACACTTGAGGATTTCTTCCATCAGTAGGCGGCTGCAAACCATTATCACTGAAACTGTCATTGCCAGTCCACAAGGATTTACTAATTTGCTCTTGACAATGATGATCGTCTGGGGTATTTGGAAACAGAGATGCCAAAACAGATTTGAGGGTAGTAAAGCAAATTTCTCCCGGATTGCTCTTCAGATCCAAGAGGCTGTCACCCAGACCTTCAAGCAGGTCATTTTCAAGCAGGAAATTAGTCTTTCTTACCTCCAGACTCTTCATCATATGGGATTCTCCATTCAATACAAGGCTCTTCAATTCATCACAGTATGCTGGAAGGCTCCGACAGTGGCCTTTGCTCTAAATGTTGATGGATCCAGCAAAGGAAATCCTAGGATTTCAGGAGGAGGAGGCTATTTTAGAGACTGTAAAGGTAAATTACTGCTAGGCTTCTCCTACTATTATGGTAGGGGTTCTAGTATGGTGGTTGAAGGGAGAGCATTACTTGATAGCCTTCGGCTGGCCTGTCTTCACAGCATTCCTCTCTCGATAATATATACAGATTCCAAGGTTTTGGTTGAGCTTTTAAAAGGCAATGGCAGTCCACCATGGTCTCTTCTTCCATGGTGGAGACAGTTGCTGGATCCTTTTACTTCATGTAAAAGCCCCATCATTCACATATATAGGGAAGCCAATCAGCTTGTGGATTCATTGGCAAAGCATGCTACTGATATGGGCCACAACTCTGAGTACTTATCTGCAAAGGAGCTTCCATTAATGGCCAAAGGATATGTTACGGCCGATGCCTCCTGTATCCTGAATATCTGTATTCGACGAGCATAGTTATTGTAATCTTTGCTTTCTTACTCTGTATTTCCGGAGGCTTTCTCCTTATGTACTCCATCTTTTTTCTTATCAATAAAAATTCAATCTAGTGGGGAGCTGGTGGTGTGAGAACATTCCTTTCCTTTGGAAAGGGGTGCGCTCTCCCTTCAACCCATTAGATGATTTGAGAAAAAAAAAGAGTAGCAATGAACACATGCTTATTGTTCAGGTATACGTTGATGGCATTATCTTTGGAGCCACTTTTGATTTATTAAATGATGATTTTGTTAAATTGATACAGGCGGAGTTTGAGATGAGTTTGATGGGAAAGTTAACTTTCTTCTTGGGTTTGCAGGTGAAGCAGCAAAAGGATGACATTTTCATAAATCAGAGGAAATACACAAAGGAGCTCATCAAGAAGTTCAAATTTGACAATGCGAAGCCACACAAGACACCGATGTCAACAACGGTGAAATTGAACAAGGATGAAAAAGATAAGTATGTCGATCAGAAAATCTTTAGAGGCATGATTGGATCTTTATTGTATTTGACTGCTAGTAGGCCGGATATAATGTTTACTGTTTGCATGTGTGCGAGATTTCAATCCGATCCTAGAGAACCACACATGTTAGCGGTCAAAGGATTTTCAGATATTTGCTAGGCACCATGGATCTTGGTCTTTGGTTTCCTCGTAATTGCAGTTTTGGCTTAGTAGCTTACATTGATTCTGATTACGCTGGGTGTTTAGTGGATCGTAAAAGCACGAGCATATATTGTCAGTTTCTTGGAGGATGCATGGTTTCATGGGCTTCTAGGAAACAAAACACAGTGGCATTATCAACTTCCGAAGCCGAATACATGGCTGCTGGTGGTTGTGCGGCCCAAGTGCTATGGATCCAACAGCAGTTAGTTGATCTTGGTATTATTTTAAATAACACACCCATTCTTTGTGATAACACCTCTGCCATTAATATTTCCAAAAATCCTATTTTACATTCTCGCACGAAGCACATAGAGATTAGACACCACTTTTTGTGAGATCATGTGAGTAAGGGTCATTTTGAGCTTATACATGTAAATATGGAAAACCAACTTGCAGATATTTTTACAAAACCCTTAACTCCTGAAAAATTCACTCAAATAAGAGAGAACTTGAAATTAAATATTTTAATGAGTAATTGTGCATATTAGGATTTCATACACTTTTTGCTTATTTTGCAAATAACATTTCAGATTTGCATATATTCAACTTCTTGATTTAGGCCGCACATATTTTACATACTTGTGAATAGGATATAACTCTTCATTATCTTTGCATTTACATACATCTGCCTGTACATACTTTACATACGTACGTGCCTTATTGTCATGATTCTTCGGTATCTCAAATCTTGAGTTGTGGAAGGGTGGATTACGTCAATCTGGAAGCACTCTCGACGCGTGAGGTGGACTTCAGACCTAAGTTCTCCGCCACATACCAGAAATCACCTTGCATGGACATATCATACAAACCCTTGCTTGATTGCATGTATATATTATTTAGAAAACTATTCCTTGAAAATTTTCTACGACCTCACCTCCTTGTTAAATAATCATGTAGTGATTTTAATCTTTTGTGAATCGTGTCATATACAAATGAAGAGGATTTATTTCTACTGTGCATACATTTAGGGGGAGTCATAACTATGTCTAGGCAAATTTATTTTCTACATCAAAAGCAATTACCCATACCTTATTCAAAAATGATGCATATGACTTTCATTGATAAGGATTTCAGAAATTCCTTTTAACACTTCAAGGGAAACAAACTTCATAGAAATTAAGGGAATCGTGAGGAAAAAGCTGCCTACCCCACAAGCTTCTATAAGTGGAATGTCAAACCGAGTAGCCGGGAATCCCCACTAAAATAAATGAGGAAACTCACGTCAAAAGGTAAAATAATACTCCACATTGCGCGATGAATCTTAGTAGCTGGGAAACCCCATTGAGACACATGAGGTGACTCACGCCGAACGGTGAAGTCCAATAAAAAGAAACCCAACGGGGTTGTACGAAGCTACCAATAGTCGAGGATCAAGATGGAAGTGTAGGAAGCAAATAACGCTCTAGTGTTTTCTTGAACTTCTGTTCATATCCTTATAAGTTTGAAGCTCATTGCTCATTTACATATATTTCTATTGGGTATTTTTGTGATGAATGTGTACCTTGAATTTATTCTTATCATGGTCTATGTAGTGCCTCGAGCATATGAATGCACTACCTTTTTTTGATTATGCTTCATGGGACACAATTTGATTTTGAATCAACTGTTCACTCTTTATCCGTTTACCCCATTAAGGGGGAGTTATTCATATGGTACATGCTTACTTGACCTTCATGCCTGCTTGCTTGATTGCTTGCATGAATAACTTCAAAATTCCGATCATACATGTTCATAGTAAATTTAATAACACCATTGTCAACTAGTTTTTTGGTGATGACAAAAAGGGGGAGAATATAGTGATATAGTGTGCATACATAGCTTTTCAGATTTTCATACATGTTCATAATGGTCAGACTTTCATACATGTTTATAATGGCCTTAGATTTTAAGTTCTCATAAATGTTCATATGCACAACTTTTGCATTGTGAATATCTTTTCCAAGTGCATTCACTCAAACTAACTTGAACCATGCACAAACACATTTTCTGGCTTCTTATCAAATTTTGGGCACACAATGTATGTTTTGTCATCATCAAAAAGGGGGAGATTGTTGGACCCCTTGGTGAGCTTGATGATTTAGTTTTAATGTTGATAAAACTTGTGTGCATGTGGTATGCAAAATATCCATTGAAGATTGAATGATGATCAAGGATCTAATGAAATACATGATAACCTTGCTTTGAAAGACTGACAGTTATGGTGAATATAATTCTTGACTAAAATGGATTGAACAATCAAGTACCTTGTAAGGCCCGTTCTTTAACGGATTTTTACCGGTGTTAAAATATATTTTAATCCATGAATTTAGAAGATTTTTAGGGATTTATTGGGCCTAGTTTAGTAGGCTTTGTGCATATATATAAGCGTTTTAGAAATTAAATGGGGCATTTACACAATTTTGTTTCACTTAAGGTCTTCTAGGAATTTGAGGGTTTTTTTGAAAAAAAAATATGTCGATGGTTTTTCCCTGAGAGGAGAGAACCAAGAGTTCTCTCTCTCTCTCACTTTACTCTCTTTCCCCCCCTTTTTTCACCCGAACCTGCAGGCGCACACCACGAACCGGCGGAACCCCCCCCCTCTCCCCCGTTCGTCTTCTCGGCGCACGGTGACCCAAGATCGGCGGAGGAGCCGGAGCCTCGTCGGCGAGCCTGCAAGGGGAGCCACCGTGGCGGCGCCCTCATCGGAGCCGAACCCCTGCGTGGAGGGGCGAACCCACGGTGAAAGACGGCGGCTCTCTCCCTCCCCTTCTCACGGCGGAATCGACATCCTCGGCTTAAATTCGGTCGGGGGATGGCCTTCTAGCCTCGCTTGGAGCGACGGGAGGTCCCCCACGACGCAAGGAAGGCGGAGACATCAACCCGAGTCGAACCGTAGGTGGAGTGGAGAGACAACCGGGAAAGAGCGAGCCGCGATGCGACCCTCGGCTTGCATGCGGTCGGAATAGAGTTTTCATCACGTTTGAGGTAGGGGGATCGATGCCCTAGCTCGTTAGATCATTCCTAATGCCATGCCCATTGTCCTTATGTTTTAAACGGCATGCCCATCGTCTTTATGTTTTCGAAGCATGCCTCTTATCTTTATGTTTTTGAAGCATGCCCATCATCTTTATGTTTTCGAAGCATGCCCATCATTGCTGAGTTCATAGATGATGAATTATCGTATTATGATGGTGGAATGGTAGGGAATAGGTTTTAAAAAAAATTATGATTCCTATCAATTTGGGTCGACCGAGAGAGGGTCTGGTTATGATTCCCATGGATTCGGTTCTCCGGTAAGGACCATATTTAACTTATTTCAGATTTTCTAACGGTCTGCCATAAACCATCTATTCACCCAAGTGGCTGACATCTCGACCGCGTGAATATTTTAAATCTGAATGACAGTAGAAACTTCACGGCCAGTTCGTTTAGCAGCACGCAGCGATTCGTTGTTCGACCGCCTAAGGCTATAGCGGCCCTAGTTCGACCGCTTGTTCTGCATTTTTACGTGTTCGTTTAATTATGCATTTAATATTGCATATTCGCCATGCTTAAGTTATCTTATAGACTGGGGCGGTTTTCTTTCAACCATTTAATCCCGACAGATTTTAATTCTTAGCGTATTCAGTTAATTATGCTTTTAATCTTGCATATTTGCCATGTTTAATTGTTATCATAAATTATGGCATGTATTTAGATCCCAATAGAATTATATTCTCTTTCCTAGTGATGGAACCACCAGTCGTAGCCTGATGACTTTTAGTGTTGATCCCACCCGGGAGAGGTGGTGGGGTATCCCAGTTTACGATTTTTAAGCTAGTTCCGTGGGCCCCGATCCAACCGTAGCGTCCTACGGAGGGGAATACTAGCTAGAGGCCTGGCTCTACGCAATGAGCCAGTGTGTGCACACGTGGTCAGAGGCTTGGACTAACACTGACGAGTGTTACTCTGACTAGTTATTTATTTCTGGTACTGTTGCGCGTCTCGCTTGCTATGATCAGGCTTGCGTAGATGCTTGAGACGCAGTGTAAGTCGTCAATGGACGTATTTGGTTTCTTCTTCTGGTGGATCTCCTCTCCTTCTCTTTCTTGTCACTTGGGAATGATTGAGTTATTATCTATTGGTAGATCTCGAGTACTCGCATTTGAATTAGATTGGCATATTAGTTAGTTGTTTATAAACTATTTAGTTAGTTTTACAACTTTATTAAATTATAATTTATTTATGCCAATGCATGCTATACTGCTTTCCTTTAGTTAGTTGTGAAGTAGGGATCCGCGTGAACCCTATTGAGCCTCTGTTGTGAGGCTCACCTCTTCCTTTTGAGGTGAGGCGGAGCAATAGGCTGCAAGATTCTCTCGTGCTTTTGGGAAAAAGTCTTAGAGCCAGCAGTGGTCTGTTAGTGGTCGATTAGTAGTTAGTCTGTCTTTTTTCTTCTTTTGGCCGGGGTATGCCCTGTGTAGTTATTTATTTTGACCATTGTTTAGTGTGGGACTTGTGATATATGGATCTGGACTACTTGTATAAATTTAACACTCGGATATATTTAATTACATCCGTTTAATGTTCAAATGAATGTTTTAATTAATATTGCACGTGTAATTTCTATTCGTTATGCATCCCCTCGACAAACACTTACTAACCCTTACGGGGCCTCATCAGCCTCTTGGGTGGCTTCCCCGAGTTCTTGGTATCGGTAAATCGATGATATCGATTTTTTGGTATCCGGATCTCCTGGGTCATCACAGTTGGTATCAGAGAGGTGTTGAGGATTTGTATAAGGAATTGATATTGCATTAGTCCAGAACAAGTCCATGTGAGTCTACTACTGCTGGCTTAGGATGTTTTTCATGATCACTGATGGGTTTTCTGCTATTACGTGTTTTCTTTTAGATCAAAATGTCACCTCGTAGAAGGGCCCATGTCCCGAGGGAAGGAAGTGGCACTTCTCCTCCGGCTAATGTGCCAGTGCCAATTCAAGTTGATCCTGCTCCTTAAGTTGATTTGCCTCTAGGTGGTCGTGGTAGGGCACTGACAGAATTTTTGCTGTTCCACCCACCGACTTATGAAGGACAGGCAGATCCTGATGCGGCTAGAGTATGGATTGATGCAACCGAACGTGTATTCCTTTCCATGGAGTGCACGGAGGATGAAAAAATCATGCTTGCCACATTCCAACTTCAGGGAGCAGCACTCTCGTGGTGGACCACGGAGTGGGAGGTTGCTTTCAGATCCCGTCCACTTTATCAGATTACTTGGCAGGAGTTTGTTACATCGTTCGAGCTTGCATACGGTCCAACATATTTTAGAATGGCCAAAGTGCATGAGTTTATGGACTTGGCTCAAGGCGATATGATAGTCTTGTAGTATCAAAATAAGTTTATGGAATTGGGTCGTTACACCCCTCAGATTCTAGCTGATGAAAACCGGAAAACTAGGCGTTTCTTGTATGGGATGAGGCTGGAACTGAGATAGCCTCTGATTGCAGCCAGGGTGGCTGAGATGGATTTGGCATATCAAGCGGCTACGGCATTAGAACTTGTCATTATAAGAGCTCAAGGGTGGACCCAGGTTGAGCTCGTACATCAGATTGTGCAGCATCAGCAAGCTAATTACCAGCCGAGTGTGCCGTTTCAGCAAGTTAGTCAGCCATCTGTGGTAGGAGTTCCATATGCTATACTTGCTGCCAGTGGCACTTCTTTCTTTAAACCCAAGTTCAAGAAATTCAAGAAGTTTAAGAAGTGATATGGCCGTCAAGCATCTTCGTGTACCACGCAGCAGCAATCATCACCTTCTTTTCCGCAACGTCAAGACTCAGCTGTTTGTCAACCAAAATCATGTCTGAGATGTGGTGGGAGCCACCCAGGCAAGCCCTATTTGCTATCGGTGGTTTGTTTTCGATGTGATCAATCGGGACACGTGGTTCGAGATTATCCTCGAAGACCGAAGCCGGTGCAGTTCTCTCAACCACAGTTGTCTCAGTTCAGACCTCCTCCACCACCATATAACTTGTCCTGAAAAAGCTGTGGCATCTCATCTCGTGGAAGGTACGATTATGATTTATGATCCTGCAGCTCGTGTTCTATTTTATTCAAGTGCTTCTCACTCATTTATTTCTGAAGACTTTATTGCCTGTATTGAGGAGCCGACTTTTGAACCGACTTGTGAGTTACTTGTTAAACTACCTTTTGGAGATTTCATGTTAACTCCCCTTTGTCTGGAAGAGTTGCCGGCTTGATTATATGCTTTGCAGCTGGTTGATTATGATATTATGCTGGGCATGGATTGGTTAGAAGAGTATGAATCCGTAGTTGATTGCAAATCAAAGAAGGTCTATTTTCAGCCATATAGGAAACTAGCATTCTATTTTCAAGGTATTCGATCTCATTCTTCTCGCTTGCTTATTTCTGCTATTTGAGCCTGTACATTACTTAATGCAGGTTGTCAGTGATTCTTAGCTTCTGTGGTTGCTGTCGAGGCACCACAACAGGATATCAGTGCTATTCCTGTGGTCTGTGAATTTCTTGATGTATTTCCTGATGAGTTACCAGGCTTACCTCCTCAGTGAGAAATAGAAATGGTGATTGAATGGATTCCAGGTACGGCACCTTTGGCAAAGGCACCATACCGTATGGCTCCAACTGAATTGAAAGAATTACGAGCATAGCTGTTAGATTTGTTGGAAAAAGGCTATATTCATCCCAACTTTTCTCCATGGGGTGCTCTAGTTTTATTTGTAAAAAGGAAAGATGGAAGCATGAGGCTATGTTTCGATTATAGACAATCGAATCAGGTGACTATCAAGAACAAGTATCCTCTGCCCAGGATTGATGATCTGTTTGATCAACTGCAGTCAGCTACTGTCCTTTCATGAATTGATCTTCGATCTGGTTATTTCTAATAGAGGATTCGAGAATCTGATGTGGAAAAGACTACTTTTAGCATGCGATATGGTCATTATGATTTTTTGGTTATGCCGTTTGGGCTACCCAATGCTCCAGCAGCTTTTATGGACCTGATGCAGCGTGTGTTTCGTCCATATCTGGACATGTTTGTTGTGATCTTTGTCGATGATATTCTTGTTTATTATGCTTCTGAAGAAGAACATGTGCAGCATCTTAGGATTGTATTGCAGACTTAGTGAGATCACGAGCTCTATACAAAATTCAGCAAATGTGAGTTTTGGCTTCGGGAAGTTCATTTTCTGGGCCATGTGATTTCTGGTGACGGAGTTGCAGTTGACCCTGCGAAGATTGAAGCTGTTCTTCAATGGCAGAGAGAGAGAACTGTGACAGAGATCAGAAGTTTTCTGGGTCTTGCTGGTTATTATCGAAGATTCATTCAAGACTTTGCACGGATTATCGCACCGATGACTGGACTGACACGTAAAGATGTACCTTTTGTCTGGTCAGATCAATGTGAACAGAGCTTTAACGAATTGAAAAGGGCTCCTCACTTCTTCTCCAGTGCTGGTGTTACCTTCTGGCTCGGGTGGATTCGTGGTTTGCACGGATGCTTCTCGAGTAGGTTTGGGTGCAGTGCTTATGCAACATGGTAAAGTCATAGCTTATGCATCCCGACAATTAAAACAGCATGAAGAGAATTATCCGATTCATGATTTAGAGATTATAGTGGTGATTTTTGCACTGAAAATCTAGAGACACTATCTGTATGGTGAGAAGTTTGAGATCTTTACTGATCATCAAAACTTGCAGTATGTGTTCTCTCAAAAAGATTTGAATCTTTGGCAGTGCAGATGGATGGAATATATGAAAGACTATGATTTTACTCTCTCCTATCAGCCAGGAAAAAGGAATGTTGTGGCTGATGCTCTGAGCAGGAAAGTGCAAATTAGTCATTTGCTTGTTCATGAATGAAAATTGTGGGAATAGTTTCCTAGTGAAACTTTCAGCGTGGGCATTCCTTCTAATCCGATGGTAGCTGTGTGTGCTAGTCTTGTGATGAATCCAGCTATTTATCAGCAGCTTAAGGAAGCTCAGCAGGTAGATTCTGATTTGTCCCGCATTATAATGATGCATGATGTTGAATGTGATGATGAGCTGGTTGTCAGCTTCTGTGGAAGGCTGTATGTTCCAGCTGTTGATGAGTTAAGGAATACCATCGTGAAGCCCATGGATCCCGTTATGCTACTCACCCCGGAACTACCAAGAGGTATCAAAATCTGAAAAGGCAGTTCTGGTGGCCCGGAATGAAAAAGCATGTAGCTACATTTGTGTCTAAATGTTTGACATGCCAACAGGTTAAAGTCGAGCATCAAAAACTTAGAGTAATGCTTCAACCTTTAGAAATTCAAATGTGGAAATGGGATCAATCCCCGGCAATGGCGCCAAAAAATTTGATGCGTGCTCGACAGTCGTCGTTTAAAAATGCCGTGCCACACAAATTTCAAAATTTATAACCGCACTCACTCACTCGAATGATTTTGAAAATACGAGTACAGTGGTGAATACGGGTCGATCCCACGGGGAGAGAATATGTGATTTTAGTTCAAGTTGGACATATCTTTATGTTTGGAAAACCAATTTTTGGATTTTGGAGTGCGATTATGAAAACTTAAGTTGGAAAACATAAAAGAATTCAAGTGAAAATAGGAGTTGGAAGAAAACGCATAACTTTAAATATAGACAGAATTAGAAGAAGTGTAAAACATGAAAGTTGTAGAGAATTAGAAAAGGAAGAACTTTTATGAAGAACACAGAAACAGAAAATGAAAGGAAGATAAGGAAAAACTTGAAAAAACTATGACCTATTGGTTCGGATGAACAGTAATTGATAGAAAACCAGCACCTTGAAAACTTAATTCTAAAGCTCAAAAGAAGAGGAATTTGACAAAGTGCAAGAAGAATAAAACTTAGAGATACAAGCGAGGAACAACTCTTATGAATAACTCAGAGTTATTTGAGGACTAGAAAGACTTCAAAATGAATGAATGGAAGAAGGTATCACCACGGATGAACAGTGAATGCACAGGACAGCACTTAAGAAAATAGGTATTAACTCTATGAATTTGGATGAATTGGAAGAAATGATGAACATAGAAGTTGAAGAAAACTTAAAAAGGAACAACTTTTATGAAGACAAGAATTTGAAATGAGGATCACAATAATGAGAAATAAGGCTGTGAAAAGACTGAATTCCAAAATGAAACTTGTATTGCAATAAATTCAACTTACAAATTTGCCTTCAAAAGCTTGGAAACACACAACTTCAACAATCAAAAACTTCAGAAATGGAAGGAACTTACATTACAAATGCTTAAAGCTAGCTCTCTCTCCCTTGCAACCTTGCCATCTAGTTCTAACTCTAACAACCAACTCCTTTCATTACAAGTGATACCCCCTTTATATAGGGTTTACAATCTCTTCTTGCTCATATAAAACACTCAAATGCACCTAATTTTTACCCAACTTGGTAGGCTGGAGTGTGCTGAACCTTTTGTCATTTTTTATGATTTTTTTTGGATTTTTTTGGAATTTTTATAGCCCCTTTCCTTCTCTATTTCTCTCTTATTCTCTCTTTTCTCTCTCTGCCGGCGCGTTGCGCCGACCGGTTAGGCGGGTTCTGCCGCCTGCCATGGGCCCCTGGTGCGCCCGAACCGCCTCCGCCGTCCGCGTGTCGCATGCGGGCGCGTGCGCCCGCGTGCCGCCCGCCTTCCTTCGCCGCCGATCGCCACGACCCCCTCCCGGCCGCCTTCCTCGCACGAAGCCACGAGCCCCCCCCCTCCTTTCGCGCCTCGCCTCGTCGCCCGTGCCAATGGCGCGGACGGGGCGAAGGCGGGAAAGGGGGGCGGGTTTAAACAATTTTTTTTAGTTTTTTTTAATATATATATATATATATATTATATATATATATATAATATATATATATCTATATAGCTATATATATATATATATATCTATAAATAGTTAGAAAATTCTAAAAAATAGTAAATAAATTTATTTTTTATTCTAAATTTTTTTATTTTCTTTTTGAACAATTTCTTGGGATTTTGGCCCATTCAAAATATAATTTTTATTTTCTTTTATTTTCTTTTTTTTGGAGCTTTTCTCGTACTGCGTGCCTGCATAAATACATAAAAATGTAATTAAATTTTATTTAATTTTAGAAAAATAAACATTTGATACAAAATCAACAATAAGTGTGAGAAGTGTATATTTATCATTTATTTAAGCTCATAAAGATGTGGATAATCATGCATTAAGCGATAAAAATACACACTTATCAGGTATCAAAATATGAAAAGGCAGTTCTGGTGGCCCGGAATGAAAAAGCATGTAGCTACATTTGTGTCTAAATGTTTGACATGCCAACAGGTTAAAGTCGAGCATCAAAAACTTAGAGTAATGCTTCAACCTTTAGAAATTCAAATGTGGAAATGGGATCAATGCACGACAGATTTTGTTGTGGGTTTACCTCAGACTTCACACTGCTTCGATGGAATCTGGTTGTTAGTAGATCGATTAACTAAGATAGTGAGATTGTTACCGATCAAGGTGACGTGGAATGTTCAGAAATTGGCTGAGCTTTATATTGAAAAGATCATGCCATTGCACGGAATTCCAATATCAATAGTGTCAGATCGCGACCCATAGTTTACTTCTGGCTTCTAGCTCAGTTTTCAAAAAGCGTTGGGCATAGAGTTAGCTTTTAGTTCAGCGTATCATCCGCAGTCAGATGGTCAGTCAGAAAGGACTATTCAGACTTTAGAAGATATGATGCGATCGTGTTGCCTAGATTGGCAGGGTTCATGGAGTCAGTATTTGTCACTTGTGGAATTTACTTATAATAACAATTATCACTCCAGCATTGGCATGGCACCGTATGAGGCTTTATATGGGCGTCCTTGTCGTACACCTTTCAACTGGTTTGAGGCCGGTGACAGATTGTTGACAGGACCTGATATGGTTTAGCAATGTGTTGATGTGGTTCGCTTGATCAGGTAAAAAATGTTGACAGCTCAGAGTCGACAGAAAAGTTATGCAGATCAGCGCAGGCGACCATTGCAATTTGAGCCTAGAGATATGGTGTTTGTAAAAATACCTCCGATGAAAGGCGTTATGAGGTTTGGGAAGCGTGGAAAGCTCAGTCCCTGTTATATTGGTCTGTTTCCTATTGTGGAATGTGTGGGCCAAGTGGCTTATCGTCTTCAATTGCCAGCAGCGCTGTAAGCAATCCACGATGTCTTTCATGTGTCCTAGTTGAGGAAGTATGTTTCTGATGCATCTCACGTGCTTGATGACTCAATTTGGTCTGAAGTGACTGCAGATTTATCCACACCAGAGTATCTGATCAGAATTGAAGATCATCGTGAGCAACGATTAAGAAATAAAGTAATCCCTCTGGTTAAGATTATCTGGCAGCATCACTCTGGTAATGAGGCTACATGGGAACGTGAGGATTAAATGCGTCAGCAATTTCCTTTCTTGTTCGAATACGGTATAATTCTTACAGTTCGCTCCTTCTTCTTCCTTTTAAATTTTGAGGATGAAATTTCTATTAGGAGGGAGGGACTGTAAGGCCCGTTCTTTAATGGATTTTTACCGATGTTAAAATGTATTTTAATCCATGAATTTAGAAGATTTTTAGGGATTTATTGGGCCTAGTTTAGTGGGCTTTGTGCATATATATAAGAGTTTTAGAAATTAAATGGGGCATTTACACAATTTTGCTTCACTTAAGGTCTTCTAGCAATTTGAGGGTTTTTTTGAAAAAAAAAATATATGTCGAAGGTTTTTCCTGATAGGAGATAACCGAGAGTTCTCTCTCTCTCTCACTTTACTCTCTTCCCCCACATTTTTTTACCCGAACCCGCAGGCGCACACCGCGAACCGGCGGACCCCCCCTCTCCCCCGTTTGTCTTCTCGGCACGCGGCGACCCAAGACCGGCGGAGGAGCCGGAGCCTCGTCGGCGAGCCTGCAAGGGGAGCCACCACGGCAGTGCCCTCGTCCGAGCCGAACCCTGGCTTGGAGGGGAGAACCCGCGGCGGAAGACGACGGCTCTCTCCCTCCCCTTCTCACGGTGGAATCGGCATCCTCGGCTTAAATCCGGTGGGGGGATGGCCTTCTAGCCTCGCATGGAGCGACGGGAGGTCCCCCACGACGTGAGGAACGCGGAGACATCAACCCGAGTCGAACCGTGGAGTGGAGAGACGGCCGGGAAAGAGCGAGCCGCGGCGCAACCCTCAGCTTGCATGCGGTCAGAATGGAGTTTTCATCGCGTTTGAGGTAGCTCATTAGATGATTCCTAATGCCATGCCCATTGTCCTTGTGTTTTAAACGGCATGCCCATCGTCTTTAGGTTTTCGAAGCATGCCCCTTGTCTTTATGTTTTTGAAGCATGCCCATCGTTTGTATGTTTTTAGAGCATGCCCATCGTTGCTGAGTTCATAGATGATGAATTGCCGTATTATGATGGTGGAATGGCAGGGAACAGGTTTAAAAAAAATTATGATTCCCACCGATTTGGGTCAACCGGGAGAGGGTCCGATTATGATTCCCATGGATTCGGTTCTCCGGTAAGGACCATATTTAGCTTATTTCAGATTTTGTAACGGTCCGCCATAAACCGTCTATTGACCCGAGCGGCTGACATCTCGATCGCGTGAATATTTTAAATCTGAATGACGGTAGACACTTCATGGCCAGTCCGTTTAGCAGCATGCAACAGTTCATTGTTCGTCCGCCTAAGACTATAGCGGCCCTAGTTCGACCGCTTGTTCTGCAATTTTTGCGTGCTCGTTTAATTATGCATTTAATATTGCATATTCGCCATGCTTAATTTATTTTATAGATTGGGGCGGTTTTCTTTCAACTGTTTAATCCCGACAGATTTTAATTTTTAGCATATTCAGTTAATTATGCTTTTAATCTTGCATATTTGCCATGTTTAATTGTTGTCATAAATTATGGCATGTTTTTAGATCTCAATAGAATTATATTATCTTTCCTAATGATGGAACCACCAGTCGTAACCCGACGACTTTTAGTGTTGATCCCACTCGGGAGAGGTGGCGGGGTATCCCAGTTATGATTTTTAAGCTAGTTCTGTGGGCCCCGGTCCAACCATAGCGTCCTACAGAGGGGAATACTAGCTAGAGGCCTGGCTCTAGGAAACAAGCCAGTGTGTGCACACGTGGTCAGAGGCCTGGATTGACACTGACGAGTGTTACTCTGACTAGTTACTTTTTTCTGGTACTGTTACGCGTCTCGCTTGCTATGATCAGGCTTACGTAGATGCTTGAGACGCAGTGTAAGCCGTCAGTGAATGCATCTGGTTTCTTCTTATGGTGGATCTCCTCTCCTTCTCTTTCTTGTCACTTGGGAATGATTGAGTTATTATCTATTGGTAGATTTCAAGTACTCGCATTTGAATTAAATTGGCACATTAGTTAACTGTTTATAAAGTATTTAGTTAGTTTTACAGCTTTATTAACTTGTCATTTATTTATGCCAATGCATGCTATACTGCTTTCCTTTAGTTAGTTACGAAGTAGGCATCCGCGTGAACCCTACTGAGTCTCTATTGTGAGACTCACCCCGTCATTTTCAGGTGAGGCAGAGCAACAGGCTGCATGATTCTCTCGTGCTTTTGGCGAAAAGTCTTACAGCGAGCAGTGGTCTGTCAGTAGTCGGTTAGTAGTCAGTCTGTCTTTTTTCTTCTTCTGGCCAGGGTATGCCCCATGTAGTTATTTATTTTGACCATTGTTCAGTGTGGGACTTGTGATATCTGGATCTGGACTACTTGTATAAATTTACCACTTTGATATATTTAATTACTTTCATTTAAAGTTCAAATGAATGCTTTAATTAATATTGTGCGTGTAATTTATATTCAATATGCATCCCCTCGACAAACACTTACTAACCCTTACGGGGCCTCATCAACCTCTTGGGTGGCTTCCCCGAGTTCTTGGTATCGTTAAATCGATGATATCGGTTTATCGGTATCCGGATCTCCTGGGTCGTCACATACCTTGTCATCCACAACACAAAACAGGTTCAAAGATTCCATTCATGTTCACAGTCCATCCATTGGTAAGGCTTTATTTTCAGAAAATCATCTAAGTGAATTTCTGGGTAAGTGGGGAGTATGTGTCGACACTCATTGGTTTTCATCATCATTGCACTGACTTGCCCTTGCATGCACCGACTATCTTAGCATTTGTTTTAAAGCATGCACCGACCGTCCTTAGCATTTTCATAACTTGCACCGACCCTTTCCATTTCTGCACCGACCTGCGTTGGTGTTTCACAACCGTGCACCAACCTTGTGCATACTATGCACAGACCTTGTGCATACTATGCACAGACCTTATGCGTACCATGCACCAACCCTGTCTTTTGAACTTGCACCGAGCTTCATAAAAGTGCACCGATCTTGTTTAGAGGGTTCACACTATATGCACCGACCTCATCTTAGTTTTTCCACAAATGTGCATCGACCTTGTCCATATCCTTTGCATAATGTGCACAGACCTTGGGTACTATGCACAGACTTTGCTTCATATGCACAGACCCTGCCCAGCTAACCAGCATCGACCTTCATGTGCTTTTGTTAAACTAGCATCGACATTGATTTCACATGCATCAACCTTGCTTGAATGGGTTTTCATGGATACACCTCTACTGCTGCAGCTCTTGGTTGATGACATATTAAGCATGCTCACTGTCAGGATTTAATCTAGCTTGATACAACATGTTCCTTATATGATTATTTCCGCTGCTCCTGTTTCATGAATGGTGGTTGGTTAAAGCATTTTAATATTGCTATCTAAGGTTCAATGTTTTGGTTTGAATGAATTTCAATGTGCCTAGATTGGGCTTAATCCGTTTCTCATGTATTTGGGGTTTCAATAAATCTTTAATTGTGTTCTTATTTTTGTGAGAGAAAATGTCGACTCACAGAGTCGACATTTAGTTTGTTCTGTTCTGTTTGCGTTATTTTTTTAACTCAGACAGAAAGTGTCGACTCTAAGAGTCGACACTTTCTGGCTTGTGTGTTGTTTTAGTGGCTGACAGAACACCCTGAAAAAAGTGTCGACTCTAAAAGTTGACACTTTCTTTGGTGCGTCCGGATCGTGTTTTCCGGATTGATTTCGAACACCCCATTTCCTGATACGATTGTCTTGCCTTTTTACCCCAGTACCCTTAGGGTATAGTTGAGTATCTTAGAAGGGTTTGGCTAGGGTTTTATAAGGGCTTTGTGGTCTTTTGAACCTCGTAAGCTGCTATATATATTCATGATGTGGACTTCAAAAAATATATATATATGAAAATCACGAGTGCTAACATTCTATCTTTCTTGCAGGAGAAGAAAGGGGAGAAGGAGAGGAGCTGAGCAAAGACTCCGGATTTTCATCTACTTCTGATCATTTCTGGAGTTCGTGATTGAAGAAGAAAAGGAGAGGAACGAGAAGGGGAACGCGAGGACGTTCTCATCGTCGACATCCGACTACCCTCCGACCCGAGGCTTAGAGAAGACATTGTATAGCCCTTTCTTTCCATGGAGATTTCATTCTACATCTTGTTTGTGCTTAGTGGAGTCATTAGCTTTAGGTTTCTATGCTTATATTGAACATATCTTGTTTTCCAAATTTCAACTCTGTAAGTCTGTTGACCGTCTGTGAACGGTCATGTTACTCTCGTGCTGCGGGTGTTACAAGTAGTGTGTGTGTGACTGTTGATCCGTGTAGGATCCTATAGGAGACATTGTCTCCGAGTCTCTTGGAGCGAAAGCTCCGTGTGCTTCATTGAAGCGAGTGAATCCTCACCGGTTTGGTGAGGGATGGACGTAGGGAGCCCATCGTGGTCCTGAACCACCTAAAAAATCTGTCTCGCATCTGTGTGTCTGTGGTTTGCCTATATATATATATATATATATATATATTGTTCTTGTTGATCGTGTGAGAATGGTAAGCTTGAGAGAATTAATTTCTTTATAGCTTATATTTCGTGCAATCATTTTCTGTGTTGGTAGTTATTTCAATTCGCTGCGTTAAAATTTAAAAACTACCACTGCGTTTGGCGGGGACAATTCAACCCCCCTTCTTGACCATACGAGAACCTAGGGACAACATATTCTATACTTTTAAAGACATAATGAAAAATATTCATAATTTATTTTATTTTCATCTTTTATTATTTCTTTTTTCATATAAAAATTTCGAGTTGCTACAAGCCGCCCTACAATCGCTAGTTGGGCCAAAGCCTCTCCAGAGGCTACAACGGCTCATTGTCAACTTGGAGGAGTATATCCCTCCTCGTCCTACTGGTGCTCTACCACTCGACAGCTACATCCCATGGAAAGAAATACAGAAGCGAGCCCGCCTCAGAAGGTGGGGCCAAGAGATGATCCAAAAAATCAAGAATGGCGAAAGGCTCCTCATCCCAAAAGAACTCTCCTTGTTCTATAAAGACAAGGAGATCACAATAGAGTAGCCGGAAGAAATGCTTCGGGGTTGCACCTACAATATGGTGGCCATTCCACCCCCTGATAACATCAACGCCTCCTGGCGAGGTGAGCCAATGGCCAACCGAACCAGACAAAGGACTACTGCCCCGCTCAGGCTACAGCCAGCTCCGGAACACACTGGCCACGGCCGAGTTCATGGCCGAGGACGTGGTAGAGGCCGCAGAAGGATCCCCGAGCTACCTCTCCACCCGTCTACCTTCCACCCGGAGTGAATTATCCTCTTTCGAGGGGAGGAACCCGCCCCGATTCCGGAGGTACAAATTCGGAAGGGCCCCAGCATCTTTGATCCCTCCAGCACAGAGGGGATCTCCACCAATGCTCCTGCCCCTGCTCCAGTTCTGGTCGCTTTCGAAGATTGAGCAAGTCCATCCGACAAGGATGACCCGGGTCACCAGCAACTCCTAGAAGAGCCATCATTGGTGACCCTGTTCTAGGAGTCTACGGGCGATCAGAGTCAGTCCGATCCTAGTGGCAAAGGCAAGGCGGTGCAACACCCCGATGGGGAGCAGCGCGGTAACCCACAGAAGACCTAGCTTGACATACTACCATCATTGGAGGATGCTCGAGCTCGAGCAGACCGGAAAGTCCTCCACTAGGTGAAGTGGTTTTCCGCCAGCATTATAATTTGGGAAGCCATTGCTTGGAGTAAAGAGTTGAGAGAAGCCCTTATCAAGATACTCCAAGAACCTGAAGTCTATGAAGCACATGCAGCAGTAATGAAGGCCTCCACATACGAAGCCTTCGCTGCCACTATCACTTTCTCGGAGAAGGATATGCTACTATCTCCGCCATGTCACAACCGCCCTCTCTATATGAGGGGGAAAATCAATGGGCATGAGGTAAACCGGATCTGGGTGGATGTTGGTGCTACTATCAACATCATGCCGCTTAAAACCTTCAAGACTCTATATTTGACCCCATACCTTCAGAAGGTTCAAGCGGTCAAGATATTCGGCTTCAACCAAGACACCGAGGATGTCCTCGATCGGGTGGATGTTGATCTGGTGCTCGATGATTTCGCCTCCAAGGTGACATTCTACATCATTTATGCCAACACATCCTATAAGGTGCTACTAGGCAGACCCTAGTTGCATGAAAATTGGGTCATCCCATCAACTCTCCATCAATGCATCAAGTATGCCAAGGATGGGGAATAGCATATGGTCTTTGCAGACCTCTCCCCATTCACTCCAGCAGAATTCAACCTTGTTGATGCTGCGCTCTACTTCGGGGGAATCAGTCCTTGCCCCGTAATCAAGAGCAAAATCAATGGCTGGCTCTCGGAGGAAGATGGGGATGATCTCTTCTCCATTGATGAGGAGAAGGCCAAGCTTCATCGGCTACGCCTCGCCTCCAAGTCAACCCCAGATCGCCCTGAGAGGCACAAAAACAACTTCGAGGCTAATCTTATTAGCCGAGCCATCGACAAAAGCATATGCCTGCCACCAGACTGTATCCAGCCCCCATGTGCATCAGAAGAGCATAGGGTTGAGTCACTCACAACATTTGTTGTTACCTTTAAGCGACAACGTAGAAACAAGAAGAAGGCTAACATCGATAAGCCCATTGTCTTCTAAAAAGGAGACATGGTCCCTTAAGCCCCACCAGACGACAACTTCGGTTGGTCCTAGCAAGCCGATGATACCCCTGAAGTAGTCCAAATACTGGACGACCTGCCACCGCACATTCGGGAAATGTGCCGAAGCAACACATTCCCCAATGGCAAGCCTCCGCACATCAAAGGTATTTCTGCCAGCTTTGGACCCCTTCCCAGGTCCGGGGGCAACCCCCATCCTTTCATAAGGATACCAGGGGACTTGGCTATGACCAAGACCCAGACTTCTATGTCCACTACATGGTCAACATCATAGGCTTGACACAGCCAGTCGATGACCAGGATAAAGTCGAGGTAAAATTTGACAGCTCCGGGGACGAGGAAGAGGAGATCTTGATCTCGATCTCCGTCAAAGCCAGCACTCCAGTCCAAGCAGTCGAGGAATCCTCCTCGCCTCCCTACAAAAATCTCAGGGCTGAAGAAGCTCCTCCTGCCACCAAGCCTATCGAAGGACTCAGTTCGACAGACTCTCCTGATGAGGGAGGTATCCGGGACATTAGTCGCGACAGGTCGTTAGCTTTAGCATGCAACCCCCGGGAAACCTCAGCGGCACCAGTCGACAACCGTTGGCAAGAAGACAAATCCCTGCTAGAGTCCAGCAACAACAATTTCCCAGTCCCATCTGCGTCAACCAGTGGCTTCAAAAATCAAGAAATATACGAAGCCAACAGCGATGATCAAGATTTCATCGACTTTCAACCCGCTCCTCCCAAGCTGGAGGACGGCGGCCAGGCAACCGTTGATGAACTCGTTGAAATCAACTTGGGTGAAGATAAAGCCCACCAGTCAACATTCGTCAACGCTCTCCTCACCAAAGCAGAAAGGCAGGATTACAAGCAACTCCTACTCGAATACAAAGACTGCTTCGCCAGGACATACAAGGAGATTGCAGGACTAGATCCCTCCAAAGAGGAGCATGAGCTAGCCATTTCTCCCTCAGCAACTCTAGTTAAACAGCCACGGCGGTGCATGCGCCATGAGCTGGAACTCCAGGTTTCTGCCGAAGTCAACAAAATGGCGGAAGTCGACTTCATCGAGCCATGCATCTACTCGATCAAGAAGAAAAAATGTCAAGTTCGCATTTGCGACGACTTTCGGGACCTCAACAAAGCATGTCCAAAGGACAACCTCTCAATTCCAATCACGGAAACCATGGTCGACATGACCACCGGACATGAAGCCTTATCTTTCATGGCTGGGTCGTCTGGTTACAACCAGATCTAGATGTCCCTCAAAGATAAGAATCACACTGCCTTTCGATCCCACAAAGGGATTTTCAACTACAAGCGCATGCCCTTTGATTTGAAGAATGCCGACGATACTTAATAGAGGGCCATGACCAAAATATTCAATGAGATGCTACACAACATCGTCGAGTGTTATGTCGACGATCTCATCGTCAAGACTAAAAGGTGTGAAGACCACCTACATGATTTGCACCAAGTCTTAGATCGACTCTGGCAATACGGGCTCAAGATGAACCCTATGAAGTGCACCTTCGACGTATCCAATGGTAAATTTCTCAGTTTCATCGTCCGGTATCGAGGAATTGAGGTGGACCCCAGTAAGATCAAAGCAATCTAGGAGCTTCCACCACCCATGAACCTCACCGAGCTCAGGTCCTTCCAAGGAAGACTGGCCTACATTCGGAGGTTCATATCCAACCTCTCCGGTCGATGCGCGCCTTTCAGCAAACTAAAGAAGAAAGATGCCCCATTTACATGGGACCCAGAATGCCAGACTACTTTTGAGCAAATCAAGGAGTACCTCCTTACTCCCCAAGTCATGGGGGCACCAGTCAAGGGCGAACCCCTTATACTCTACATCGCTGCCATGGACGCTTCGTTAGGAGCTCTATTGGCGTAGATCAATGAGGAGGGTAAAGAGCAGTCGCTCTATTACCTCAGCCGAAAACTGATCGGTGCTGTGTATCGCTACTCCCCCATGGAGAACGTATGCTTAACACTGGTGTTCACTGCCAAGAAGCTGTGGCACTACCTCCTGTCTCATCGGGTTGAGCTCATATCTAAGCGCGACCCACTCAAGTATCGCCTCAGGCAGCCCATCCTCTCAGGCCGATTGGGAAAATGGGCTCTTCTATTAATGGAGTATGATATTGCCTACGTCCCTAGGAAAGCAATCAAGGGACAGGGCATGGCTAAATTCTCGGTAGCCCATCTAGTACCGGATGATTCACCTCTCAACACAGAGCTCCCTGACGAGGAGTCCCTTGCTTCCTAGTTACCAGCACCAATAAAACAGACCAGAGATGTCTTGCATTACTAGCCGCAAGATGCCCACACAGCCAATGTACCTTGTTGGGATCTCTACTTCGATGGCGCTTCTCGGGGGATTTCCCAGAATAATCAAGACTCATCTGTTATTGCAGGTGCCAGCATCGTCTTCCTGACTCCTCAGGGTGGAGTTTTATACAACTCGTGCACCCTCATGAAATCCCTGAACAACAATAAAGCTGAGTATGAAGCTCTAATCATCAGGCTTCAGATGGCTCTCGACATGGGCATCAAATGCCTCAAAGCCCACGGGGACTCCCAACTGGTGGTTCGACAAGTCCTCGGCGTCTACGACGTCAACGACGTCTATGACATGTGGAAGCCGGAGTTGGTTCCATACAATGCCGCCGTAACCAGACTAATTTAGAAGTTCTATTTCTTCGAAATAGATCATGTTCCCAGGAGCAGCAATGCCCAAGCAGATGCCCTGTCCCGCCCCGAGATGATACAGCGGAAACTAATCGAGAACATGAACAGCCGACAAGAGAAGCCTCAAGTGATAATAACAATTAGAGCGCTAATTATTCACACATAAAAGTGAACACAAGAGGGTATAATCCAAAAACCTTCACTTTATTGAATCATAATGAGAGGTTTACAAAGACTATTTGACTAACTAGATTCAATAAAGTGAAATTTACATAATTGACTCTTGACTAGACTAGCTACGGCTTCTCTCGAACCATCAATCGCTCTCGGATCTATCACTTGAATAGTCTGAATTTTTTGAAAAGATTGGAAAAGTAGGGAATGGACACTCTTACCCAGCAGGTATCTTCGTATCAACATGGAGGCACTATTTAATTAATTAGCATTTTAACTCTAAAAAATAAGATAAAGAAAACACGGTAAAACATGCGGTATAAACCAAAGCAACATAAGTAACAAGATATGATCAAACTGAGATATGAGAGTTCATATGATCAAGCAAGAATATAGTATGAGTATAAATATGGCCTTTCACGAACAAGAATGTAACGAGAATGCACTTTTCATAACCATAAAGGCTATGCACTAGAAAGTCACTTAACACGCAAGAATGTAATTTTACTAAATTGTCTCATGGTTTTCACACATCTATAAAAAAAGTACACCCAGCGCAATGTGACAACAGTGTTCATCATACCCCATGGTTTATAGTATGTTTCCGACAATCAGCCGAGGGGGCTAGTGTCGAGCCCTTGGACACAATCAGTGCCCGATCTGCATCTTCACGTTCTAAATCAAGCTACTTCCACGAGATATATTAATAAAGTAGGCCAATAATGTAAAGTCCAATAATAGTTTCATGATAACACAGTGTACTTGGATACGTGCCATGTACTTATGAAAGACTTAAAAGATGAGAGTGGAATCGTGACAAAACAGTGATCAAATATCATCAATGAAACAAATCTCATAAGCACATGAACTTTAGCTTTAATACAAGAGTATATGGTTTTGGCATAAAATTAGCATAAGTTTAAAATAAGCATTTAAAAAATGTAAGACATGCAATCTATCAAGGATGATGCACAATATAACCAATAATATGAATCTATGGTCAAAACTAGGAATAAGACCTAATTAACTAGGCTTAACATATGATAAATTTGGCAAATCTATAATCTGTTTGGAGTTAACAAAGTGCAGACAACAGAAACCAAATAGCAGTCAGGTGAGGACCGCATACAGGTGTTAGCGATCTATCAAATGGCCGCTAGCTAAATATTGCCGTCTTACAGAGACCGTTTCTGGTCTGTTGTAAACAGAAATTAGAACCAAAGTATAGGCTTAATCTTAAGGCAATAAATGCATGGAAAATATGCTAATCAGGTAGGTAAGGCATGATAGATCAAATATACATCATGGGGATGCATGGGTTACATGTATTAAACCAAAATTATCATTTTTTTCTATTAAGCGTAAAAATCATGCAAGTAGGAATAACCTAGATGCACAGTGATAGTAAAACATGAAATACTCCTCCGTGTATAAAACATGAAATCACAAGGAAATAGGGGACTTTTACTCCTAACTTGATGTTTAAGCCTTTTCATGATATAACCTACCTTTGTTACGGGCTTTAGACTTCGAATTTTGGACTGGGGAAACGATTTACTTTCTGCACGTCCTATGCCAAATCAGCAACTTCTCGTCCCTCATTCTCCTTAACCTATTGACCTAAATCCATGAAATTTGGAGAGTAGGTAGAAGCTATAAAGGTTAACAAATTGTTCTAAAGGATGTACTACTAAATACCTCGATTAGGGCTTCCAATCTCTAGACCTTCCTTGGACCAACAAGTTGGTTCTTGAGAACCTTGCAGAGGAACAACAACTTCGGGGGCTCCTAACTCTGTGGACGCTTGACCTCCTAGCATGAAATTTGGAGGGGAGTTAGATAAAACTAATGTAAATAAAAAGTTCTAAAGAACCAACTTGAAATATCAACTCTTTACCATCGAACAACGTGAGCCAAAAGTAAGGTTCGCGCAGGTCGAATCTGAACTCTATTTATAGAGTTTGCTAGGGTTTGAGGTATTTGATCGATCTAGGAGTCCTAAGTAGGGGTAAGATCGATCCCCAAGAGTCCTAGACATGTGTACATGTCTACACACTTCGATCCATGGGGATTAGGATTCCAAAGATCCAAGCTTTCCATGTTTCTTCCACTCACGGAATCGAAGGAAGTAGCGGTCATGCCTGGACCGCTTTCATGAGGTAGCTGTCTTGCGATAGACTGCCATTTGGCATTTATTTAAAAATTTTCAGATTTTCTTAATATCCCCTATTTATCCCATTAATTAGCCTATTTATCCTATTTTAAATCCGTAAATTGCCCAAATTATGTTTCTAGTAATGGACTTGGGCGAAAAGGCCATAGAATTGGGTCTTTGGGCCTATTTGAATTGGGCTTAGTCCTTTGGTTATTATATCACCTTTAAATTGATTTAATTAACCCTTAAGGCACTTTAGTAGCCCATTAAGCCTTTTTAAATGCTTAATAACCATATTTAATCCCATGAAATTTTAATAAAATTCTGGGGTGCTACACCCTACCCCACATAAAAAGAATTTGTTCCCCAAATTCATTGCATGAGTTTTATGGAGAGTGTGTTTTACCTAGTTGGACTGATACTTAAGGCAATGCTAATATGTAAATAGGTAAAGGTGACACCTTCAATCGCCTTACCTTCCCCGTCCAAGATGGCATTTAGATAGCCCTGTCGCCCGCGTCCATTGTTATCCCCTGAAGATTGTTCCTTTATGAGAGGACACATGGGCAAGCGATGTTCCCGACTTCCACATTTGAGATAAGCGCCGAGACGCTTCCAACATTCTTCAGCCGTGTGCCCGAACTTCTCACAAAATTAGCAAGCCGCCATGACCTGTTTTTCTTCCTCCTCCTTGGCTCTTTTACTCTTTCCATTGCCATTGCCATTTTCATTCCTTTTTCCATTAATATTCCTTTTACCATTACCGTTCCCATTGCGGGACCTCTTGTTGTGATGGGGTTCGTCATCCTCTGTGATGCTAAGACTTTCTTCTTTTTCCTCTCGTCTATCATGTTTTCAGCTCGACTTTTCTTCTTTCCCCAGAACTTCTCTACCTTCTCCAGGGTCATTTCACATAAATGCGCCCATTGGACCATTTCCATATATGTGCGGATATTTTGAGACCCAAGTTGTTGAATAAAGTCGGGCCTTAAACCATCCACGAATCGGATAGCTTTTAAGAGATCCGTGCTAACGAAATGAGGAGCATATGGTGCCACCCGAGAGAATTGAAGTTCATACTCCGCCACGGATATCATTCCCTGCCTTAAAGAGGTAAATTCTGCAGCCTTTCTTTCTTTGACGTGCTCAGAGAAGTATTTTGCACAGAATAGTGTAAGAAATTCCTCCATGGTAAGTTGATCATTTTACGGTTGTGCCTTCCACCAAGTACGGGCGTCTTTGTTTAGTTGGAATGTGGCGAGACGGACCTTCTCTTGGTCGATGCATTACATGACATCGAATATCATGTTTATTTCATTGATCCAATTCTCTGCCTCGTCGGGGTTAGAGGATCCAGAGAGTCTTGGAGGGTTCATACTCCGAAAATTCCCGTGTAGATTACTCGGGCCAGCTAGTGCGCCAGCTTGGGCCACAGTCTGTAGGGCCTGGGTAAGACCCGCAACTGTTTGGTGCATTTCGTCCCACTTAACACGGTGAGTCATTGTGAGAATATGGTACCTGAGAAAAGGAACGATTTGTTAATTCCTACGGAATTGAAAGGGAGTTATCCTAGAGATAATTTCTAAATAACTATCTCATCCTGGGCTCTACCCAATCTTTCACATGGGTTGGAAATTTCCTTCCTAGTTCATAGGTGTGGGTCCTTAATCCTTGGACTTAGCCTATGACATGACGTTTTCTAGGACTTACTTATGCTTAGGCTCTGATACAATTTTAATAGTCACCCCCCGAGATGATGCAGCAGAAACTAATCATGAACGTGAACAGCCGGCAAGAGAAGCCTCAAGTGATAATAACAATCAAAGTGCTAATCATTCACACATAAAGTGAACTTAAAAGGGTACAATCCAAAAACCTTGACTTTATTGAATCATAATGAGAGGTTTACAAAGACTCTTGGACTAACTAGACTCAATAAAGTGAAAATTACATAATTGACTCTTGACTAGACTAGCTACGGCTTCTCTCAAACTATCAATCGCTCTCGGATCCATCACTTGAATAGTCTGAATTTCTTAAAAAGATTGAAAAAGTAGGGAATGCGTACACTTTCCCAGTAGGTATCTTCGTATCAACATGAAGGCACTATTTAAGTAATTAGTATTTTAACTCTAGAAAATAAGATAAAAGAAATACGGTAAAACATGCAGTATAAACCAAGGTGACAAAAGAAACAAGATATGATCAAGATGAGATATGAGAGTTCATATGATCAAGTTGTTGGGTTTGGTGCAGTATTCAGAGGGGGGGGTGAATGAATATAGCCCTTTAAAATCTTTCGCCCAATTAAAATATTCGGCTCACTAACTATCTAGAATGCTAACTAGACAGATTTATCAAATCTGAAAGACTAATTAGCAGTTGCGGAATAAAACAAACAGACAGTAAGCACTCTAACAAGACAAGTTAGATGAACTATAGCTCAATTAGAATTTTAATCACTTAACAGATTAAGACACTCTAAGCAATTAGACAATTCAAGCAACACACAATCCCAGTGTCAAACAGATAGCGTGCGCAGCTAATCAACTTCGTTGAACTTGAAGCAAACACTTGAAGCGCCCTTATGCAAGCATCTAGCGGAAGCAATAAGACAGATGAAGAAATCAAACCACTGCATAATGGGTTTTAGGTGGTTCGGTCCAGCAGACCTACATCCACCCCACACTCAAACCGAGTGTGGCTTCACTAACAGCTGGGCAACACAGCTTGCCAACAGACGCTGATACACAGCTTACCCAGGGGAACAACCTCCCCTCTTCCTCCTACACGGAGGGAACCTCTAGCAACCTACGGTCACTAGAAACCAGAGACTCACGTCTCTCTTCTTCTATACCAAGAGGGAACCCCACTAGTAGCAGCCCCGCTACCAGTGAACCAGCCAGTAGCACTCTGCTACCAGCAATCCACCAGAGGCCTAGCCTCTCTTCCTCCTAGCCCGGAGGGAACCCACAAGCAGCCCCCCTGCTGCTTGCAAACCGGAGATCAGATCTCCCTTCTCCTGACCCACCAGGAGGAACCCGACCTCAGTCCAGAGGATCGGAAGAACAATGATAACCAAATGAAAAAGGAAAAACAAAAACATGAAATGAAAATAACTTCAGCAAACAGAAAGCTGAAAAATGAAATGTACAATGTGGCTCTCAACGGAGCTGACTGGCCTGGATCTGATCCACGGTCCAATAGGAACAGACCTCCCTCGATCTCACTCTCTTTCTTCACTCTCTCTCTTTCTCTTTCTTCTCTGCTGCACTTCTCTTCTTCTCTCGATCTCTGTTCTCCTTTCCTCTCTTTCTCTTTTTCTTTTCTTCTGCTGGATCGAAGAGCTTTCTGCTCTGCTGTTGCTCTTTCTGCTCTCCAGGCTTCTTCTTCGATCAGCCTCCATCTGAAGACGAAGGCTCCAATATATACCAGCAGCAGTAGGGAGATAGGGTGTGTGCTTCCCACGCCTTCCGTCCATAAGATTCCTCCTCGGATCACGTGCTCAGCACCCACCTCGGATCACGTGTCAGGTGCCAGCTTCAGGTCATGTGCCCACTCATCAGTACGCTCAGCAACTGGAGTTAGATGGCGTCAACCCACTTGCTCCAAGGAGTTGACGCACCCTTCAGAGATCTTCAACACTTTTTAACTGATGCGTCGACGCTTCCAACCCGTGGCGTTGACGCATTGATGCGTTCCAGTGAGCAACCAGCCTAGCATTTTTTAACTGTTGCGTCGACGCTGCTCCACTGCTGCGTTGACGCATTGGAGTATTTCAGACAAGGCCTCTGCTTCTTGAGTGGCTGAGTTGACGCAGCCTTTGCGTAGAGTTAACGCTGTGAAGAATATCCGTGGATGCATCTTCACTGGTGCGTGGACGCCTTAAGCTCTAGCGTCGACCCTGTTCCTATCTTGCATCAGGAATTAATTCAAACGAAAAGATTAATGAATCAAGACTTACTCACAAACACGCCATTCATATCTCATTGTGAATTAGATCTAAAGCAGTGTATAGACTTGGTGAACACTACAACAGTAATCGGATGTATAGAGTTGAAGTTAGACACTCCAGTGTAGAGACATGAAGAACGAACAGCTACAGTCCAATGTGTGGACTTGTCGTTCACTGGTGAGTGTACAGACTTCGAATGAAAACCAATGTGTAGACTTACCACCGACCATTGTGTAGACTTGAAGAATGTGAGACGATGGCTAAGACACTGCACAATCGGATGTATAGACTTTACTTAACACAGTCCGATGTACAGACTTGGAACTTCAACTGAAGGGTGTATAGACTTGACCAAACAGTCCAGTGAATAGACTTGACTAGCTGAGGCCAGTGTACAGACTTCAAAGGATGCAGACTCTGTATAGACTTCAACTCAAATATGCATAATGTATAGACTTTGTGAAACGTGAATGCGATGTACACACTCATAGCGTTGACGCTGCAGACTTGAGAATGCTCACAGCATTGACGCTGCATGAGACGTAGGCTGTACAGACTTAGCCTAAGACAATGCATGAACTGATGTTATATATACTTAGCCAATGCAATGCACTATGAATGTATGGACTTACATGAGATGCTCATTGAGACGCTCAATTTATACACTTCAAGCCCAGTGTATAGACTCTCAGCCATGAACAAAGCGTGAAGCACACTAATGCAGGAATGTATAGACTTGGAAGTCTATGTGCATGACAAGACCAATGTATAGACTCTGAAATGCAAGCGATGCAGCAATGCCTAGACATTGGGCTTTACCCTGCAGTGTATAGACTTTGCTACCCAAACAATCAATGTTCTGATGGGTTGACGCATCAGCAAGGGTGGGTCGACCCACTACTGTTCAGACTGTAGATACATGCAGAGACATGATATCTGACAGAATGCAATGCATATATATAAAGAACAAATGCCATCAATGCTAAATATCATCATTCATGTTGCTATCATATGCAGAATGCTCAAGAATAAGAATGCACAGAAATACACTTTGTTTATTGCAATCATCAAAACACAATAACATTGCTATCATCAAAATACAATATCAAATGCACTCACTGTCTTGCTATCATCAAAACCAAATAGCATTGCTATCATCAAAGTAACATAGCACATGCTTGTGCCTAAGAGGCACAACACAAGTAAGAATATAGCATGAATGTAAATATGGCCTTTCACGAACAAGAATGTAACAAGAATGCACTTTTCATAACCATAAAGGCCATGCACTAGAATGTCACTTAACACGCAATAATGTAATTTCACCAGAGTGCCTCGTGGTTTTCACTTGTCTATAAAAAAAGTGCTGCCAGTGCAATGCGACGCCAGTGTTCATCATACCCCATGGTTTATAGCTTGTTTCTGGCAATCAGTCGAGGTGGCTAGTGTCGAGCCCTTGGACACAATCAGTGTCTGATCTGCATTATTTACGTTATAAATCAAGCTACTTCCATGATATATATCAATAAAGTAGGCCAATAATGTAAAGTCCAATAATAGTTTCATGATAGCAATACCAAGATAAGAATGCACCAATTATGAATATGAGAGTTCAAGGAGTAATTAAGAACATGGTCATGCCACGGGAAGAATTCGGTAGCATAACGATACATTCTTTAACTTTATTAATTCATTAATAACTTATTGAACAAGGGTTTAGGTTCTAGATAATCAGTTGACCATCTAGGATCACAGGAAAATCAACCCTTGGGTCAAACCCTGGGTTAAACACTCTGGAGTATAAAATGATCTTGGTAAGGCTATTTTATTTAAATAGCGGTCACTAGCCTAGACACGAAGTTGAAGTAGCGGTCACGGGATGGCCGCAACTAGACAGAGTCGACGCATGAAGAAAGAAGAGTCGACGCAGTGAAACCTCTGGGATATAGCGGTCATGGGAAGGCCGCTACTTGATAGTTGTGGTCTCCTTGATGGCTACTACTAGCCAGGACTCAAAAAATACCGGTCATGTGAGTGCTTTCTAGAAAATTGGGTTTTGAGGGTACAACCAGCTCGGCATCCTAGTGGGAATCCCATACTCGTGGAGACTTACGGAGGCCTTGAAATAAGATCATCTAGTCCGACAGAAGGAATATCCGACGGAGAGATTCACAAGTCCAAGAGAGTGTTTCTATAAGTACAAAGTGTAACTAATGACATCGTACCGAGATACGTGTCATGTACTTATGAAAGACTTAAAAGATAAAGTGGAATCGTAATAAAACAGCGATCAAATATCATCAATGAAACAAATCTCATAAGCACATGAACTTTAGTTTTAATACAAGAGTATATGGTTTTGGTATGAAATTAGCATAAGTTTAAACTAAGCATTTAAAACATGAAAGACATGCAATCTATCAAGGATGATACACAATATAACTAATAATATGAATCTAGGGTCAAAACTCGGAATAAGTCCTAATTAACTAGACTTAACATATGATAAATATGGCAAATCTGAAATCTGTTTAGAGTTAACAAAGTGCAGACAACAGAAACCAAATTGCGGTCATGAGAGGACCACATATAGGTGTTCGCGGTCTATCAAATGGCCGCTAGCTGAATATGGCGGTCTTGCAGAGACCGTTTTTGGTCTCTTGTAAACAGAAATTAGAACTGAAGTATAGGCTTAATCTTAGGGCAATAAATGCATGGAAAACATGGTAATCAGGTAGGTAAGGCATGATAGATCAAATATACATCATGGGGATGTATGGGTTACATGGATTAAATCTAAATTATCATTTTTTCTATTAAGGGTAGAAATCATGCATTCAGGAATAACCTAGATGCGTAGTGATAGTAAAACATAAAATACTCCATGTATAAAGCATGAAATCACAAGGAAACATGGGGCTTTTATTCCTAACTTGATGTTTAAGCCTTTTCATGAGATAACCTACCTTTGTTACAGGCTTTAGACTTCAAATTTTGGACTGGGGAAACAACCTTATTTCTACACGTCCTGTGCCAAACCTGCAACTTCTCGTCCCTCGTTCTCCTTAACCTCTTGATCTAAATCCATAAAATTTGGAGGGTAGGAAGAAGATATAAAGGTTAACAAATTGTTATAAAGGATGAACTTCTCAATACCTCGATTAGGGCTTTCAATCTCTAGACCTTCCTTGGATCGGCACGCTGGTTCCTGAGCGCCTTGCAGAGGAACAGCAACTTCGGGGGCTCCTAACTCTCTGGACGGTTGACCTCCTACAATGAAATTTGGAGGGGAGATAGATAAAACTAAGGTAAATAAAAAGTTCTAAAGAACCAACTTGAAATACCAACTCCTTACTATCGAACAACTCGAGCCAAAAGTAAGGTTTGCGCAGGTCAAATTTGAACTCTATTTATAGAGTTTCCTAGGGTTTGAGGGATTAGATCGATCTAGGAGTCCTAAATTGGAGTAGGATCGATCCCCAAGAGTCCTAGACATGTTTACATGTCTACACACTTTGATCCATGGGGATTAGGATGCCAAAGATCCAAGCTTTCCACGTTTCTTCCACTCACGGAATCGAAGGGAAGTAGCGGTCATGTCTGGACCACTTTCATGATGTGGTGATCTTGCGATAGACCGCCATTTGGCATTTATTCCAAAATTTTTGGATTTTCTTAATATCCCCTATTTATCCCATTAATTTGCCTATTTATCCTATTTTAAATCTATAAATTACCCAAATTATGTTTCTAGAAATGGGCTTGAGTCAAAAGGGCATGGAATTGGGTCTTTGGGCCTATTTGAATTGGGCTTAATCCTTTGGTTATTATAGGGCATTTAAATTGATTTAATTTACCCTTAAAGCACTTTAGTAGCCCATTAAGCCTTTTTAAATGCTTAATAATCATATTTAATCTCAGAAAATTCCTATAAAATTTTGGGGTGCTACACCTCCCCCACTTAAAAAGAATTTGTTCCTCAAATTCATTATATGTGTTTTATGGAGAGTGTGTTTTACCTAGTTCGACTGATACTTAAGGCAATGCTAATATGTAAATAAGTCAATGTTAAACCTTCAATCGCCTTACCTTCCCCGTCCAAGATGGCATTTAGTCGGCCCCGTCGCCCGCGTCCATTGTTATCCCTTGAAGATTATTCCTTTATGAGAGGACATATGGGCAAATGATGTTCCCGACTTTCACATTTGAGATAAGCGCCGAGACGCTTCCAACATTCTTCGGACGTATGCCCAAACTTCTCAAAGAATGAGCAAGCCGCCATGACCTGCTTTTCTTCCTCCTCCTTGGTTCTTTTACTCTTTCCATTGCCATTGTCATTGCCATTTTCATTCCTTTTTCCATTACTATTCCTTTTACCATTACCGCTCCCATTGCGAGACCACTTGTTGTGATGGGGTTCGACATCCTCCGTGATGCTAAACCTTTCCTCTTTTCCCTCTCGCCTATCATGTTTTCAGCTCGACTTTTCTTCTTTCCCCTGGAACTTCTCTACCATCTCCATGGTCCTTTCACATAAATGCGCCCGTTGGACCATTTCCGTATATGTGCGAATATTTTGAGTCCCAAGTTATTGAATAAAGTTGGGCCTTAAACCGTCCACGAATTGGTTAGCTTTTAAGAGATCCGTGCTAACCAAATGAGGAGCATATGGTGCCAACCGAGAGAATTGAAGTTCGTACTCCTCCACGGACATCATTCCTTGCCTTAAAGAGGAGAATTCCGCAGCCTTTCTTTCTTTGACATGCTCAGAGAAGTATTTAGCACGGAATAGTTTAAGAAATTCCTCCTAGGTAAGTTGATCATTTTGAGGTTGTGCCTTCCACCAAGTATGGGCGTCTTTGTTCAGTTGGAATGTGGCGAGATAGACCTTCTCTTGGTCGGTGCATTGCATGACATCGAATATCCTGTTCATTTCATCGATCCAATTCTCTGTCTCGTTGGGGTTGGAGGATCCAAAGAATCTTGGAGGGTTCATACTCCGAAAATTCCCGTGTAGATAACCCGGGCCAGCACGTGCGCCAGCTTGGGCCACAATCTGTAGGGCCTGGGTAAGACCCGCAACTGTTTGTTGCATCTCGTCCCAGTTAACACGGTGAGCCATTGCGAGAATATGGTACATGAGAAAAGGAACGATTTGTTAATTCCTATGGAATTGAAAGGGAGTTATCCTAGAGACAATTTCTAAATAACTATCTCATCCCGGGCTCAACACAATCTTTCACATGGCTTGGAAATTTCCTTCCTAGTCCATAGGTGTGGGTCCTTAATCCTTGGACTTAGCCTATGACTTGACGTTTCCTAGGACTTACTTATGCCTAGGCTCTCATACCACTTTAACCATCACGTGCCAAGATGATGCAGCGGAAACTAATCATGAAAGTGAGTAGCCGGCAAGAGAAGCCTCAAGTGATAATAACAATCAAAGCGCTAATCATTCACACATAAAAGTGAACACAAGAGGGTATAATCCCAAAACCTTGACTTTATTGAATCATAATGAGATGTTTACAAAAACTCTTTGACTAACTAGACTCAATAAAGTGAAACTTATATAATTGACTCTTGACTAGTCTAGTTACGGCTTCTCTCGAACCATCAATCACGATCGGATCCATCACTTGAATAGTCTGAATTTTCTGAAAAGATTGAAAAAGTTGGGAATGAGCGCAATTTCCTAGTAGGTATCTTCGTATCAACATGAAGGCACTATTTAAGTAATTAGCATTTTAGCTCTAGAAAATAAGATAAAAGAAATACGGTAAAACATGCGATATAAACCGAAGTGACATAAGTAACAAGATATGATCAAGATGAGATATGAGAGTTCATATGATCAAGCAAGAATATAACATGAATGTAAATATGGCCTTTCACGAACAAGAATGTAACAAGAATGCACTTTTCATAACCATAAAGGCTATGCACTAGAAAGCAATTAACACGTAAGAATGTAATTTCACTAGATTGCCTCGTGGTTTTCACTCATCTATAAAAAAAGTACTTCCAGCGCAATGCGACGCCAGTGTTCATCATATCCCATGGTTTATAGCATGTTTCCGGCAATCAGCCAAGGGGGCTAGTGTCAAGCCCTTGGACACAATCAGTGCCCGATCCGCATCTTCACGTTATAAGTCAAGCTACTTCAACGAGATATATCAATAAAGTAGGCCAATAATGTAAAGTCCTATAATAGTTTCATGATAACAATACCAAGGTAAGAAAGCACTAATTATGAATATGAGAGTTCAATGATGAATTAAAAATAAGGTCATGCCAAAGAAAGAATTCGACAGCATAATGATGCATTCTTTAACTTTATTAATTCATTAATAACTTATTGAACAAGGGTTTAGGTTCTAGATAATCAGTAGGCCATCTAGGATCATAGGAAAATCAACCCTTGGGTCAAACCCCGAGTTAAACACTCTGGAGTATAAAATGATCTAGGCAAGGCCGTTTTATTTAAATAGCGGTCACTAGGCTGGCCGCTAAATTGAAGTAGCAGTCACGGGATGGCCGCAACTAGACAGAGTCGACACATGAAGAAAGAAGAGTCGGTACAATGAAACCTCTGGGATATAGCGGTCATGGGAAGGCCGCTACTTGATAGTTGTGGTCTCCTTGATGGCCGCTACTAGCTAGGAGTCAGAAAAACACCGGTCATGTGAGTGCTTTCTAGACAATTGGGCTTTGAGGGTACAACCTGCTCGACGTTCTAGTGGGAATCCCAGGCTCGTGGAGACTTACGAAGGCCTTAAAATAAGATCACCTAGTCCGACAGAAGGAATATCCGACGGAGAGGTTCATAAGTTGAAGATAGTGTTTCTATAAGTGAAAAGTGTAACTAATAACATCGTACCAAGATATGTGTCATGTACTTATGAAAGATTTAAAAGATGAGAGTGGAATCGTGATAAAACAGTGATCAAATATCATCAATGAAACAAATCTCATAAGCACATGAACTTTTGCTTTAATACAAGAGTATATGGTTTAGGCATAAAATTAGCATAAGTTTAAAATAAGCATTTAAAACATGTAAGACATGCAATCTATCAAGGATGATGCACAATATAACCAATAATATGAATCTATGGTCAAAACAAGGAATAAGACCTAATTAACTAGGCTTAACATATGATAAATATGGCAAATCTGAAATCTGTTTGGAGGTAACAAAGTGCAGACAACAGAAACCAAATAGTGGTCAAGTGAGGACCGCATATAGGTGTTAGCGGTCTATCAAATGTGAAGAGGCGAAATCTCGTGCTGTGTCCTGAGCGGGCTGTGGATCACCAGAAGATGAACTGCAAGATAGGGAAACGTATCAGAGGGCCCAGGGGGTTTCCCTGGGGAAAAATCCTCCGATGGTTAAGTCAGTAGAGCTGTGGTGGAAGCAATAATGGGGAGGAGAAAAACTAGTGCACGAGATTCCTCTCCACCAGAGGGGTGAAGCGGATTGTGCTCAGAAGTTTGGGTGTATGAGTGCCTTAATGGCCCTTACCTTCCACCGGAGGGTATCCCTGGTTTAAATAGTATGCCGCCTTCAGGAGTCCTGCAAGCTGAGGGGTTTCTGGCAGGAGTTACGTCCTCAACGTGGGCTTTCATGGCCTTATCGTGGGAACGTTATCGCCTCGAAGTCCGGCGGCTTCTTGATTCCCCTGTCCGTTGGGGATTCTTAACGGCAGCACGAACGGATAATATCCGGTCTGGCTGAGCTTCTGAAATGCCAGCCCAGTCCGGGCGATGAGCATAGCTCGGCGAAAGAGGGGTTGGATAGGTCGGTGAATGCCTGTCTCTCCCGGGCGGGGAAACGGCTTGGGCCGGACCCTCCTTGTGACCTGACCATTACTCGGGCCCTCCGAGTCTAGGGGCCGCCGGGGAGAGTTGGTTCCTCGAGTGTTTATTCATTGGGCTTTTCTTTCCTAAGTGGGCCCTGTGGGCTGTCACTCAGGTGAGCTTGCCTCGTTGGACCCTATTGGGTCTTGTTGGGCTGCTCTTTGAGTGGGCTGCAGAAATCTCCCTCTCCACTTGTCCCCCTCCTACTCCCGAGCCATGGAGGCTCGGTCGAGTAGTTTTTGAGGCTTTGGACTGGCATGGCTCAGGTAGGTGGAATTCTGTTGGCGTTATGGAGCCACGTGTAGTGGTCGCCTGGGCCCGTAATGATGATCCTGACGGATTTGAAATGAAGGGGACCCCCTTTTCTCGGAGCACGGAACGACGCGCCACCTTCCTCCAGGGTTTTATAGGCGTTGGGCGCTATTCGTCGTTCTAGGCTTCTCAGGGTTTTAGGCTTTCCTTAGTTTCTTTGCTTCTGGGGCTCCTTGATGCGCCGTGAGAGCACAGTGGAGGCGCAAAGTCTTGCGGCGGCGTTTGAGGAGTTGGCGAGGATAACCGCGGAGGTGGTCCAGCAACTTCCTTCCCCCCCGGAGTCTTCGAGCTCGCGCGAGGGATCATCTTCCAGCTCGATGGTGGATCTGCCTTGGAAATCGAGCAGGTGAGGCGGGAGCCCGTCCCCAATTACAGTGAGTTGGGGGAAGCCAAGGTGAGGAAGCTGGAGCATCATTTTCGCTTGCCTCTCAGGTACAGCTTTGCTACCGCCGCCCCGTATGAGATGAGTCTGGACAGCCGTACGGGGTACATTTGCACTTTTCTTCTGGCTTGGAAGTGTGGGTTCCGCCTTCCCTTCGAGCCTTTTGTACTTAAGCTTCTCGAGTTTTCCCGGTTGGCGCCTATTCAGTTGGTGGCCAACTCGTATCTCCTTCTTTTCGCCTTTCGGATTCTCTGTCGTCAGCACAACATTTTTCCTTCCTTGGACCTCTTTCACTATTTTTTCGAGTTGAAAGCACACCCATCGGCGGGGAAGGGCTTCTACTTTATCCAGGCGAGGAGGAACAGGAGTTGCATCTCACTCGCAGCAAAGGACTCCTCGCACAAGGGGTGGAAGACCCAATTCTTCTTGGTGAAGGCGGAGGCGACGGACGAGTCTTGGAGATGTCTGGTCTCGCCCAATTTTCATCCGAATCTTCCCCCTCGCCAGGAGGAGTTCCCTCCCCACGTGGAGCGGCAGGCCGCTCGTCTGCTGGATAACCGCCAGTCGACCGAGGAGCTGGTGACGCCGGAGAACATCGAACGGTGTTTTCTTATGCGGTTGACGTCGACAGGTACCGCTCTCCAGGTTCTTCTCCTGGGGTGGTAGTTACTTTCTTTCTCCTAACCGGGTCTTCTTCCTTTGTTGTAGACGTGAGGCGGGAACCTCTGGAGGAAGCTGTTGAGGTCATTGATCTGGGAGATGACTCGGCGGCCGATGAACCAGATGCTTCTGCGGGTCGCGCCCAAGCCCGAGATAAGGGCAAGGGGGTGGCCCCCGAGGGATCTTCACGACCAACTGGTACGAAGCGCAAGGATCCCACGGCGGGAAAGTTGCGGGAGGCCGCGAAGGCCAGGAAATGGGCCAAGAAGGTAGGTCTTCCTACTAACGCCGGGGGTGACTCCGGCTCGGCGGCGCTCCCCTCTCGGGGGCAAGATGGGGCTGACCCCTCGGGGCCAGCTTCCCCACCTGCCAGGCGAGAGGGGGCCGAGGAGACCGAGGGCCCTTCAGAGGGTGGCGATGGGTCGGCTCTCCCCCCGACGAGGGTAGAGGGGGCCGATGTTGAAGTAGTTGACGCTGAGACCAGGGGATCGGTCGGAGTCGGTGATGTCTCGGTCGGTGAGGTGCGGGCCGAGACAGGCAGGGCTGGGGGTTCACCTGTGAGGGCGTTGCAGCCCCAATTGCTTGAAGTTCGCGGTGCGGTCGATCCCGCGGCGCTTGTCGAGGTTGGGGGTTCGCCCAGGGAGGCGTCGCAACCCCAACCGACCGTGGTGCGCGAGGCGGTCAGCTCCGTCGCTCGAGCAGAGCCTTCTGGCGGGGTGCCCAAGGCGGAGCGGTTCCCTCTGTCGGAGCCCTTGGAAAGGCTCGGTATTACGGGCGACCTGTATCGGGTCTGTCGGTCGATCGCCGCAAGGATGAAGGGGGGAGAAAGGCGCAATACCCCCCCGGGATCCTTGATGTTCTGATGGAGGGCGGCCTGGTCATAGCTCGGTCAGCGGCTTTGATGTCGGAGGTGCATGCCCGGATGGAGGCGGAGCGGTCGAACCTCGCCTGGGCCCTTGGGGGATGCGAGAGGAAACTGGCCCGACTCAAGGGGGAGCATAAGGGGCTCCGGCAGGAGTTTTCCGCGTTCCGGGAGGTGGTGCGGGCGAGCCGACTCGAAGCCGGGGTGCTGACCGAACAGCTCGCCAAGACCCGAGAGTCTCTTGAGAGGACAAGCCGATCCCTGGAGGAGGAGCGTCTGCGTCGCCTCGAGCTAGACAATCGCTAGGAGCTCGAACGCGCCGAGCTGCTAGATCGGGCGGAGGTGGCGGAGTGCCTCCGCTCTGAGGCTGAGGTGGACCGGGCCCGGGTGGAGGAGCGTGCGAGCGAAGCTGAGCAGAGGATGGTCGAGGTAGAGGAGCGTCTGGCGAGGGCGGAGGAGCGTGCGGCCGAGGCGGAGCGGGCTCGGGTCGAGCTCGTCGGAAGGGCGGGGCAGATCGAGGCGGAGGCGATCGAGCGCTATAGGAGCTCGGATGCTTATTCGGCCGACCTGGTGGAAGCCACCCTACCCTATTACGAGGTAGCACTTCACCGGGGCACTCGAAAGGGGTTCAAGCAGGGCTATCGCCGGGCGATAAATTACGCCGACGAGCAAAACTCCGAGATCGAGTTCCCCTTTGGCCAGCGTTATGACTCGGATGAGTCGGTTTCTAGCTCCTCATCGTCGGTCGGGGAAGATTCGGAGGGGTCACCTCCATCGGGGTCACCGGCACCGGGCGTTTCGGGAGGGCTAGCGACCGAGACAGTTCTCGCACAGGCGAGGTCAGTGTCTGAGCCGGCCGTCACCGAAGGTGACGGGGATGACGTGTCCCCTTCCGCCGTTCTCGAGCGTCAAAGTGGGCCCGAGACCTGATGTATTTTGCCTTGTTTCGCCTCTTTCCCTTTTTGTCTCTCTTTCCTCTTTTTAGAGAGTTTCCTTTTTGTGTGATAATGAACGACTTACTCTATTTGAGTACCATCTTTGCCGTGATTTGGTTGGCGTATCTGGAGTAGTTGGGAGGTGCCGATATGTTCTGCGCGGTTTTCGCATGCTGATTTGGTAGACTTCTGACGGGGCATCCTTTCGTTCCTTCACGCTTTGAATGCCAGGCCGCTTCGTGAATCCCGCTAGGGCGGGGATCGAGGAGTTGGAGGTAACCATTTAGGGGGATCCCTTGGCGTGTTTTAAAGGGGGGAGTCATTTAAGGCGTACGGCCTCTCTTGGCCTATAAGAGAGACCGAAGGGCGCTCCTTCCTCCTTAACTCTAAGGATTCTCACCGACGATCTGTCCTTACTCCTTCTTCTTCACTCTGCGTTACGCCGCTGCAATCTAAGCATGGAGGGTCCCGCGGAGGGTGACGTTGCCGACGACGGGGAGCGGCGGGCTCCCGCTGTCCTGGAATGTTGAACGGATCCCACGGTCGCCGCGCGTGCACAAGATGGGTCCGACGATCGCCGCGCGGATCTGGGGAGGGCTTCGGCGTGTGGAAGCACGCCGTTTGCCTCTTCTTAGCTCCGGCGAGGCTTCCGGGTGGACGCTGAGGCGGAGGGCGGATGGGGGGATTAGGGGTGCCTGCCGCCACTCCCCTCCATGTGAGGGGAGGAGGCGACTCAAGTTCCCTCCTAACCTCTCCCAGCAGCCTCTTTTTCCCTCTTCTGTTCTTCATTTCTTTCACTCTTCGGGGGCTGCTTGCTCTCTCCTTCCTTCCAAGGAGTTGGCAGATTGGAAGAGGGGAGGCCTTCACGGCGCTCCTTTTTCCTAGTTGTTGCCAACTTGGGAGGTAGCCTTCCTCAACGTTTAAAGGTGGCCTTCCTTCTGCAGTCCCTCTATCACCTTTGTCACGGGCCACCCGAGCCAACTGGCTCGACCACCTCTTGTCTGAGCCAATTTTCACACGAGGCAGAGTCAGTGGCTGGACGCGAGGAGATCAAGATCGAGTCAGCCGAGCGATGGCCTCTTGAAGCGGTGTTAGACGGATTTTTGCTTTTTGCTATGTGATGTACTGGCATTTGCCTATCTGATGTACCAACAATTGTTTGAATGAATGGAGAGGGAATTTTATTTCATTCAATCTTGCTATACAACTTTAGAAATAGAATCTGCGTAGTGTGGTCGCATTCCATGTCCGGGGAATGGGTTCCCCTTCCATTGTAGCTAGCCTATACGCACCTTTCCCAAGCGTCTCGATCACTCGGTAGGGGCCTTCCCAGTTGGGGGATAGCTTGCCCGCCGCCTCCAGTGGTCGAGAGGCTTCGGCCTTCCTGAGGATGAAGTACCCCAGTTGGAAACGTCTGTCTCGGACCTTGGCGTTGTAGTATCGAGTGAGGCGGCGCTGGTACTCCGTTGCTCGGACGTTCGCGATCTCTCGGAGTTCGTCTGCCAGGTCGAGGTTCTCGAGCAACTTTTGCCCGTTTGCCTCGGGTGAGAAGCTGATCACTCGGAGAGACGGATTGGCGATCTCTAATGGAACGACAGCTTCGGTGCCATATACCAACTGAAAAGGGCTTTCACCGGTTGCCGTCCAGGGGGTCGTTCGGTGCGACCATAGTATGCTAGGCAATTCCTCGAGCCAGCTACCCTTAGCCTTGCCGAGTCTGGTTTTTATGCCTTTTAAGATAGTCTTGTTGGCATTCTCAACCAGCCCGTTGTTATGAGGGTGGGCGACCGAAGTGAAGTGGTTGCGGATATTTAGGTCGGCGCATCTGTCTCGGAAATACCGAGAGTCGAATTGTCGACCGTTATCGCTTACTATCACTCGGGGGATGCCAAAGCGACAAATGATCGATTTCCAAACAAAGCCCCAAACGACTATCTCGGTGATCCTTGCCGTAGCCTCGGCCTCGATCCACTTGGTGAAGTAGTCGATGGTGACGATGATGAACTTCTTCTTGGACTGGGCCGTCGGGAATGGCCCAAGGATATCGATTCCCCATCGAGTAAAAGGGTAAGGCTCGGCTAGGGTGACAAGTTCCATAGTCGGCTGATGGACCAAATGGTCGAACCGCTGGCAACGGTCGCACTGCCGTGCGTGAGCCGTGCAGTCGCGCTGCAGGGTGGGCCACCAGTACCCCTGCCGTAGCATGATCCTGGCTAGCGGCCGACCTCCTGCATGCGCTCCACACAGGCCTTGGTGAATCTCTTGGATGGCTCGGCTTGCTTCATCGGGACCGAGGCACTTCAGGAGGGGACCGGAGAACGATCTTCGGTAGAGAGTGTTGTCGAGGATGACGAAGCGCCGAGCTTGATACTTCATTCGGCGGGCTTCCCGAGGGTCGGAGGGCTCTTGGGAGTCCTATAGCCAGGACAGGTAGGGGGAGCGCTAGTTACTTGGAGTGGCCGAGTCAACAGCGAGGAGCTCCGTCGATGCTCGGGCACTCTAGCTCTTCTAGGAGGACCGATCGTGTACCTTCCGGGTCTAGGGAGGAGGCCAATCGAGAGAGGGCGTCCGCCCGAGAGTTTTGCTCCCGAGCTATCCGGACTACCCCAAATTCCTCGAACTGTTGGGCCAGGCTCCGGACCAACTGATGGTATTTGATCATGGGTGCCTCCCGAGCTTCATATTCACCGTTGACCTTACCTGCGACCAGCTGAGAGTCGGTGTGGATCCTGACTCGCTCGACCCCCAACCGCCGGGCAATGCGTGCTCCCGAGATAAGGGCCTCGTACTCGGAAGCATTGTTGGATGCTTGAAAGTTGAATTTCAAGGCGTACTGTAGCTCTATCCCTTCAGGGGACCTCAGGAGGATCCCCGCACCGCTGCCTGCCGAATTGGACGATCCATCGATGAATAGTTCCCACGTTGGCCCGGTCGTGGTCGGAGGCCTATCTTCGGCCGGGATGGTGCTTTCAGCAATGAAGTCGGCGAGTGCTTGGCCTTTGATTGTTGATCGTGGCCGGTACGAGATGTCGTAGGCCCCGAGCATAATGGCCCATTTGACGAGTCGCCCTGAGGCCTCGGGGTGGGCCAGAATCTTCTTCAACGGCTCGCCGGTTAGCACGGTGATGGGGTGCCCCTAGAAGTAGGGTCGGAGGCACCTTGCGTAGGTAACCAACGCTAGCATGAGTTTCTCGGTTGCGGGGTACCTCCGTTCGGCCTCATTGAGCACCTTGCTGGTGTAGTAGACCGGTCTTTCGATTCCCGAGTCATTTCTGACTAGGACCAAGCTGACCGTGGATGGCGTCGCCGAGAGGTAGAGCAACAAGACTTCGCCTGGGACGGGCTTGGAGAGCATCGGTGGCGAAGCCAGGAACTTCTTAAGCTCGGCGAATGCTGTCTGGCATTCCTCATCCCATGCAAATGTAGCAGATGCTAGCTTGGGTCCCCTTATCAGTTTGAAGAAGGGCAAGTATCGTTCGGCCGCACGGGACAGGAAACGGCTGAGAGCGGCGACACGCCCCGTCAGACGCTGGACGTCTTTAACACACGTGGGCGGGCACATGTCCAGGATGGCCTGGACTTTGTCGGGGTTGGCTTCGATCCCACACTCAGTGACCAGGAAACCCAGGAACTTCTCGGATTTTACTCCAAAGGCGCACTTGGCGGGGTTGAGCTTCATGTTGTACTTCAGGATGGTGCTGAAGGTTTCGGCAAGGTCGGTGAAGTGGTCTTGGGCCTTGGGGGTCTTGACGAGCATGTCATCGATGTAAGCCTCGACGTTCCGACCAAGCTGTCCCTCGAACATGTGATTTACCAGTCGCTGATATGTGGCTCCAGAGTTCTTCAACCCGAAGGGCATCCGGGTGTAGCAATACACGCCGCAGTCGATGATGAAGGTGGTCTTCTCGACGTCTTCTGGATTCATTCTGATCTGGTGATAACCCGAATAGGCATCTAGGAAGCTGAGTATCTCGTTGCCCGAGGTTGAATCAACCAATTGGTCGATGCTCGGCAGCGGATAGTAGTCCTTGGGGGTAGCCTTATTCAGATCGGTGAAATCCACGCACATTCGCCATTTGCCTGTGGTTTTTGGCACCAGGACGACGTTGGCTAGCCACGTTGGGTACCGGACTGGTCTGAAGAGGCCAGTCTCTTGTCCCTTGGTGACCTGCGCCTTGATGATCGCTTGCTTCTCGGGTGCATGCTTCCTTCTCCGTTGCTGTACGGGCCTCACGGTGGGGTCGAGGTTGAGCTTGTGCATCACGGTCTTCTCTGGTATGCCAGGGAGTTGATCATCGGACCAAGCAAAGACCTGAATGTACTCAGAAAGAAATTTCTTGTATTGCTGCTGTTCCTTAGGTGGTAGGTCGGCTCCGATCCTTACTCCGAGGGCCGGGTCATCGTTTAGGAATACCGTTAGCAATTCGCCACCGGGCTCGGTGGTTACGGTCTTTCCTTCGACTCCCTTGGGGCCCTTATCCTTCCCGTCCGGCCTTGAGGCTTCCACCGAGATGTTGTAGCACCTTCTAGCCGTGGCCTGGTTACCTCGGACTTCCCCCAACCCGTTTTTGGTGGGAAACTTCATTTTCTGGTGATAGGTAGATGGTACGGCCTTTATTCGGCTGAGGATTTTTCGGCCGAAAATGGCGTTGTACGCTATCATACCCTTGATCACTATGAAGTCCACCCTGACCGTAACGGTTTTGGGTGGGGTGCCGATGGTGACCGACAGGCTTAGGGCTCCCTCGGGGTAGGTGGCCAGGCCGTTAAACCCGCAAAGGGGTGTTCGGATCGGGCGGAGCTTGGATGGGTCTTCCCCCATCTTGAGGAAACAGTCATAAGATAATACATCGGGGGCGCTCCCATTGTCAACCAGAATTCTATCTACGTTACAATGGTTTATTGTGGCCGAGATAACGAGGGCATCATCATGCAGGGTGTTCAGCCCTTCCAGGTCTTGGTCGGAGAAGACTATGACCTGGGGCTCCCTCGGCGGGCCCCTGGAGGGCTCTAAGGCCTGGCTGGCCCGTTCGGCATGACGCTTCCTTCCTCGGCTGGTGTCGCCGCCCGAGGCCATTCCTCCGGAGATGACGTTGATGTGGACCCCTCGGGGGGCGTTGTCGATCTCCTCGGCGGCGTCTCGGTCTTCTTTGCACTCGGCTGCAAACCGGGTCAGGTGCCCCTGACGGATGAGACGCTCGATCTCTTCTTGGAGCTGGTGACATTCGCCGGTGTGGTGCCCGTGGTCACCGTGGAACAGGCAATGCCTGTCGCGCTTGCAGCTCTTCGATCTCATTGGTTCGGGCTGACGGAGGAGTCCCGAGTCTTTGATGTCTTCATAGATCTCGTAGACTGGCGCGGTCAACGGGGTGTATCGCTCATACTTCCGTTTGCGCTCTCCTTCCCGATCGCGCTTCTTGCCCGAGCCAGGATTTGGCTCGGAGGCCCGCTTCTTGTCCCCCTCCCGACCCGAGCCGGTTGTGTCTCGGCAAGCGCTGAGTACTTCTTCGCACTCGGCGTGACGCAGTGGCAGAGTCACTAGCTCGGCAAGGGTCGAGGGAGGGTGGAGGACCAGTCCGCGGCGGAGATTCTCGTCCCGGGTGCCCCCGGTCAGAGCGGTCGTGGCCGAGGCCACATCCAGGCGGGGAATTCTGAGGGCTTCCGACTTAAATCGGTGGACATAAGCCCGGAGCCTTTCCCCTTGCGCCTGTTTGAGGGCCAGGAGCCCCGCTACTGACCTTGGGGGGGCGCTCCCGGTGAAGCTCTCCTTGAAGACTCGCCCGAATTGCCTGAAGTCCCGGATGGACCCAGGGGCGAGGGCCCGGAACCATGCCTGAGTGCCTTGGACCAGGGTGGCCGCAAAGGCTCGGCATTTGATAGGATCCGGCGTTCCATGCAGAGTTACTAGGGCGTCGAAGCTGTCGTAGTGGTCGGCTGGGTCACCTTGGCCATCATAGAGCTTGAAGGTCAGAATGGAGGTTCTGGGAGACACCTCTGCCTTCAAGATGTATTCGGAGAAAGGGGATTTCTCCTCATCCTCCGGGAAAGAGGTTTTCTGCAGGGCGCGGAGAGAGCGCTCTTGCTCTGCAAAACGTCTTTCGAAATCCCTTAGTCGGAGGGATAGTTCCGATTGTGGTCGTGCCGTAGGACTCGGGGGAGCGTCGTGGCGATCCTCAGGAACGTCAGCGCCCGGGCGCGGAGGCCTCGCCCCCTGTTTCCCTTTTTTGGGCGTGGAGGAAGCCTCTTGCTCTGGGGGCAGAGCTTGCGAGGGTCCTCCAACGTTGTTGCGGATGAGCTGCTGACCGCGGAGGGTGAAGCGGCCCCCGGCGGTATGCTGGGACGCACTTCGACGGGGGGGGGGGGGGGGGGGGGGGCTCCCGGACGGGGCACGGGACCTGGCATCCCTTGCCGCCTGGGCCCTCATGAGCTCCACGAGGACGTCAAGCTTCTTATTGAGGGCCTGGAAGACCTCGTCGCCACCGTTGGGGGGTACCCCTGTCGCCGTCGGAGGGGGCGGCGGCCCGTTGGTGGGGACACTGGCGTTGGAGGGAGGGTTCTGTGAGGCCCTAGAGGGGCCATCTCCTGCCGCCACCATGGCCTTACCCCTCTCGCCGGTGAACCTCCTCCCTGAGCTTCTTCTCACCATCTTGGCTCTTCGTGCTTTTCCCACAGACGGCGCCAGATGAAGAGGCGAAATCTCGCGCTGTGTCCTGAGCGGGCTGTGGATCACCAGAAGATGAACTGCAAGACAGGGAAACGTATCAGAGGGCCCAGGGGGTTTCCCTGGGGAAAAACCCTCCGATGGTTAAGTCAGTAGAGCTGTGGTGGAAGCAATAATGGGGAGGAGAAAAACTAGTGCGCGAGATTCCTCTCCACTAGAGGGGTGAAGCGGATTATGCTCAGGAGTTTGGGTGTATGAGTGCCTTAATGGCCCTTACCTTCCACCGGAGGGTATCCCTGGTTTAAATAGTACGCCGCCTTCAGGAGTCCTGCAAGCTGAGGGGTTTCCGGCGGGAGTTACGTCCTCAACGTGGGCTTTCATGGCCTTATCGTGGGAACGTTATCGCCTCGAAGTCCGGCGGCTTCTTGATTCCCCTGTCCGTTGGGGACGCTTAACGGCAGCATGAACAGATAATATCCGGTCTGGCTGAGCTTCTGAAACGCCAGCCCTATCCGGGCGATGAGCATAGCTCTGTGAAAGAGGGGTTGGATAGGTCGGCGAATGCCTGTCTCTCCCGGGTGGGGAAATGGCTTGGGCCGGACCCTCCTTGTGACCTGACCATTACTCGGGCCCTCCGAGCCTAGGGGCCGCCGGGGAGAGTTGGTTCCTCGAGTGTTTGTTCATTGGGCTTTTCTTTCCTAAGTGGGCCCTGTGGGCTGTCACTCAGGTGAGCTTGCCTCGTTGGACCCTGTTGGGCCTTGTTTGGCTGCTCTTTGAGTGGGCTGCAGAAATCCCCCTCTCCAAAATGGATGCTAGCTGAATATGACCGTCTTAAAGAGACCGTTTCTGGTCTGCTGTAATTAGAAATTAGAACCGAAGTATAGGCTTAATCTTAGAGCAATAAATGTATGGAAAATATGCTAATCAGGTAGGTAAGGCATGATAGATCTAATATACATCATGGGGATGCATGGGTTATATGGATTAAATCAAAATTATCATTTTTTATATTAAGGGTAGAAATCATGCATGCAGGAATAACCTAGATGTGTAGTGATAGTAAAATATGAAATACTCCATGTATAAAGCATGAAATCACAAGGAAACAGGGGGCCTTTACTCCTAACTTGATGTTTAAACTTTTTTATGAGATAACCTACCTTTGTTACAGGCTTTAGACTTCGAATTTTGGACCGGGGAAATGACATAGTTTCTACACGTCCTATGCCAAACCAGCAACTTCTCGTCCCTCGTTCTCCTTAACCTCTTGACCTAAATCCATGAAATTTGGAGGGTAGGTAGAAGATATAAAGGTTAACAAATTATTCTAAATGATAAACTTCTAAATACCTCGATTAGGTCTTCCAATCTCTAGACCTTCCTTGGACCGGCACGCTGGTTCCTGAGCGCCGTGCAGAGGAAGAGCCACTTCGGGGGCTCCTAACTCTCTGGATGCTTGGCCTCCTACCATGAAACTTGGAGGGGAGTTAGATAAAACTAAGGTAAATAAAAAGTTCAAAAGAACCAACGTGAAATATCAACTCCTTACCGTCGAACAATGCGAGCCAAAAGTAAGGTTCGTGCATGTCAAATCTGAACTCTATTTATAGAGTTTGCAAGGGTTTGAGGGATTAGATCGATCTAGGAGTCCTAATTAGGGGTAGGATCGATACCCAAGAGTCTTAGACATGTTTACATGTCTACACACTTCGATCCATGTTGATTAGGATGCCAGAGATCCAAGCTTTCCACTTTTCTTCCACTCACGGAATCAAAGGGAAGTAGCGGTCATGTCTGGACCGCTTTCATGAGGTGGCGGTCTTGCGATAGATCGCCATTTGGCATTTATTCCAATTTTTTTGGATTTTCTTAATATCCCCTATTTATCCCATTAATTTGCCTATTTATCTTATTTTAAATCTGTAAATTGTCCAAATTACGTTTCTAGTAATGGGCTTGGGTCAAAATGCCATAGAATTGGGTCTTTGGGCCTATTTGAATTGGGCTTAGTCCTTTGGTTATTATAGCGCCTTTAAATTGATTATAATAACCCTTAAAGCACTTTAGTAGCATATTAAGCCTTTTTAAATACTTAATAATCATATTTTATCCCATAAAATTCCTAAAAAATTCTAGGGTGCTACACCCTCCCACACTTAAAAATAATTTGGTCCCCAAATTCATTGCATGAGTTTTATTGAGAGTGTGTTTTACCTAGTCAGACTGATACTTAAGGCAATGCTAATATGTAAATTAGTCAAGGTGATATCTTCTATCGCCTTAGCTTCCCCGTCCAAGATGGCATTTAGTCGGCCCCGTCGCCCGCGTCCATTGTTATCCCTTTAAGATTGTTCCTTTATGAGAGGACACATGGGCATGCGATGTTCCCGACTTCCACATTTGCGACAAGTGCCGAGACGCTTCCAACATTCGTCGGCCGTGTGCCTGAACTTATCACAGAATGAGCAAGCCACCATGACATGCTTTTCTTCCTCCTCCTTGGCTCTTTTACTCTTTCCATTGCCATTGCCATTGCCATTTTCATACCTTTTTACATTACTATTCCTTTTACCATTACCGTTACCATTGCAGGACCTCTTGTTGTGATGGGGTTTGTCATCCTCCGTGATGCTAAACCTTTCTTCTTTTTCCTCTCGCCTATCATGTTTTCGGCTCGACTTTTCTTCTTTCCCCCGAAACTTCTCTACCTTCTCTTGGGTCCTTTCACATAAATGCGCCCGTTAAACCATTTCCGTATATGTACAGATATTTTGAGACCCAAGTTGTTGAATAAAGCTGGGCCTTAAACCGTCCATGAATCGGTTATCTTTTAAGAGATCTGTGCTAACCAAATTAGGAGCATATGGTGCCAGTCGAGAGAATTGAAGTTCGTACTCCGCCACGGACATCATTCCGTACCTTAAAGAGACAAATTCCACAGCCTTCCATTCTTTTATGTGCTCAGAGAAGAATTTTGCACGAAATAGTGTAAGAAATTCCTCCCAGGTAAGTTGATCATTTTGAGGTTATGCCATCCACCAAGTACGGGCGTTTTTGTTCAGTTAGAATGTGGCGAGATAGACCTTCTCTTGGTCGGTGCATTCCATGACATCGAATATCTTGTTCGTTTCGTCGATCCAATTCTCTGCCTCGTCGGGGTTGGAGGATCCAGAGAATCTTGGAGGGTTCATACTTCCAAAATTCATGTGTAGATTACCCGCGCCAGCCCGTGCACCAGCTTGGGCCACAGTCTGTAGGGCCTGGGTAGGAACCACAACTATTTGTTGCATATCGTCCCAGTTAACACGGTGAGCCACTGCGAGAATATGGTACCAGAGAAAAGGAACGATTTGTTAATTGCTACAGAATTGAAAGGGAGTTATCCTAGAGATAATTTCTAAATAACGATCTCATCCCGGGCTCTACACAATCTTTCACATGGGTTGGAAATTTCCTTCCTACTTCATAGGTGTGGGTCCTTAATCCTTGGACTTAGTCTATGACATGACATTTCCTAGGACTTACTTATGCCTAGGCTCTGATACCACTTTAACCATCACACCCCGAGATGATGCAGCTGAAACTAATCAGGAACGTGAACTGCCGGCAAGAGAAGCCTCAAGTGATAATAACAATCAAAGCACTAATCATTCACACATAAAAGCAAACACAAAAGGGTATAATCCAAAAACCTTGACTTTATTGAATCATAATGAGAGGTTTATAAAGACTCTTCGACTAACTAGACTCAATAAAGTGAAACTTACGTAATTGACTCTTGACTAGACTAGTTATGGCTTCTCTCGAACCATCAATCGCTCTCGGATCCATCACTTGAATAGTCTGAATTTTTTGAAAAGATTGAAAAAGTTTGGAATGGGCACACTTTCCCAGTAGGTATCTTCGTATCAACATGAAGGCACTATTTAAATAATTAGAATTTTAGCTCTAGAAAATAAGATAAAGGAAATACGGTAAAACATGCGGTATAAGCCAAAGTGACATAGGTAACAAGATATGATCAAGATGAGATATGAGAGTTCATATGATCAAGCAAGAATATAGCATGAATGTAAATATGGCCTTTCACGAATAAGAATGTAACTAGAATTCACTTTTCATAACCATAAAGGCTATGCACTAGAAAGTCACTTAACACGCAAGAATATAATTTCACTAGATTGTCTCGTGATTTTCACTCATCTATAAATAAAGTATCGCCAACGCAATGCGACACCAGTGTTCATCATATCCCATGGTTTATAGCATGTTTTCGGTAATCAGCCAAGGGGGCTAGTGTCATGCCCTTGGACACAATCAGTGCCCGATCTGCATCTTCACGTTATAAATCAAGCTACTTCCACGAGATATATCAATAAAGTAGGCCAATAATGTAAAGTCCAATAATAGTTTCATGATAACAATACCAAGGTAAGAAAGCACCAATTATGAATATGAGAGTTCAATGATGAATTAAGAACAAGGTCATGCCATGGAAAGAATTCGGCAGCATAACGATACATTCTTTAACTTTATTAATTCATTAATAACTTATTGAACAAGGGTTTAGGTTCTAGATAATCAGTAGACCATCTAGGATCATAGGAAAATCAACCCTTGGGTCAAATCCTGAGTTAAACACTCTAGAGCATAAAACAATCTAGGCAAGGCCGTTTTATTTAAATAGCGGTCACTAGCCTTGCCGCTAAATTGAAGTAGCGGTCACGGGATGGCCGCAACTAGATAGAGTCGACGCATGAAGAAAGAAGAGTCGACGCAGTGAAACCTCTTGGATATAGCAGTCATGGTAAGGCCACTACTTGATAGTTGTGGCCTCCTTGATGGCCGCTATTAGCCAGGACTCAGAAAAACACCGGTCATGTGAGTGCTTTCTAGATAATTGGGCCTTGAGGGTAGAACTAGCTCGGCATCCTAGTGGGAATCCTAGGCTCGTGGAGACTTACGGAGGCCTTGAAATAAGATCACCTAGTCCGATAGAAGGAATATCCGGCGGAGAGGTTCACAAGTCCAAGAGAGTGTTTCTATAAGTGCAAAGTGTAACTAATGACATCGTATCGGGATACATGTCATGTACTTATGAAAGACTTAAAAGATGAGAGTGGAATCATGATAAAACAGCGATCAAATATCACCAATGAAACAAATCTCATAAGCACATGAACTTTAGTTTTAATACAAGAGTATATGGTTTTGGCATGAAATTAGCATGAGTTTAAAATAAGCATTTAAAACATGTAAGACGTGCAATCTAGCAAGGATGATGCACAATATAACCAATAATATGAATCTAGGGTCAGAACTAGGAATAAGTCCTAATTAACGAGGCTTAACATATGATAAATATGGCAAATTTACAATATGTTTGGAGTTAACAAAGTGTAGACAACAAAAACCAAATAGCGGTCAGGTGAGGACCGCATACAGGTGTTAGCGGTCTATCGAATGGCCACTAGCTGAATATGGCCGTCATACAGAGACCGTTTCTGGTCTACTGTAAACAGAAATTAGAACCGAAGTATAGGCTTCATCTTAGAGCAATAAATGCATGGGAAATATGCTAATCAGGTAGGTAAGGCATGATAGATCAAATATACATCATGGGGATGCATGTATTACACGGATTAAACCAAAATTATCATTTTTTCTATTAACAGTAGAAATCATGCATGAAGGAATAACCTAGATGCGCAGTGATAGTAAAACATGAAATACTCTGTGTATAAAGCAAGAAATCACAAGGAAACCGTGATGGGGGCATCCCTCGCCCCTCCACTTTTTTTGAGGCTCGGATTGCTCATCAGCGTGCGCCATTGTGTTCGTCATAATTTTATGAGTCTAGTCATGTAATTTTTATATTTTATTTGAGTCATCATCATGTAATTTTCCCTTTATTTGAGTCATGTACCTAGGTTAGTAGGTTATCTACCAAAGTCTTGTGTCATTATGTTGGTTTGTTAGGCTATTGGGCCCAACTAATGGGCTAGGCCCAGGGGCGCCCCTCCCTTGGAGTGCTTGGTCAATACTTGTTTAGTCAAGGTCATTTTCTTCCTAGGAAAATTCCAATGCCTATAAATAGGCCCCCACTCCTCTCATATGTAACAACTTTGCATGAATATTGAAATCCAAAATTCCACATCCCTCTAGATCTCTCTCTCATTATCTCTCTCTCTCTCTCTCTCTCTCTCTCTCTCTCTAAGGGGTCCCCCCTCTCTCTCTCTCCCCTCCCCCAAATTTTGAAATTTTCTCTCTCCTCCCCATTCACCTCTCATTAAGACCCCTCCCCCTCCCCCATACACTCATTTAACTCCCCCCCAACCCCAAGGTGGAATCCTCCAATCCTTGCTCCACCCTCCAACCACCAACTACCCTCTTCCCTTCCCCAAGCACCCTTCCCTCTCCCCCATACAACCCACCACTTCCCTAGGCCATTCGAATTCAAATCCACTGTCCCTCCACAGACCTAGGGTACCCCCAAGACCCCACCCCTTGGTTAGGGTCGCCCCCCCCTCTCTCTCTCTCTCTCTCATCTCCACCATTCTCCCTTGCTCTTCTCCATCACCTCTCCCACCTCCATTGATAGATCCTCCAAGCAGCTGGCGACCTGCAGAAGACTACCTGCTTGCAGAGGCGACCCCGACCACATCCTGGCGAATTTGAAGGCCCAAGAGGAACCGTTGGAAGCGTCTGCCTGTCTTCTTCGGAACGGCAGTGGTTTCATCTTCGTTCGAGTAAGGTGCTGCCCGGGAGAGCCTTTTTTCCCGACTACGTGAATCTTCCCTGGCAGGAGGCTAGAGCCGGACTTGAAGCTCTTCTGCGACGAACCTATTGGGAATCTGATCGAGAGTTCTTCAGGAAAAGTCTTCTACTTTGAGTCCTCTACCGTCCCCAAGAAGCAGAGTTCAATTTGGAGATCGGACCAGAAAGTTATCAATTTTCTCCCTCTATCATGCGATTCTGCTTCCACTCTATCTGCACCGACCCTCCTTCAGTGCTCAGAAGCCACCGGACTACTCCGACCTCATTTACATCCCCGTCAGTTCGGCTTCGAAGTAGACCCGTCAACGGTTCCAAAGGCTCTAACGGCACCTGATTCCGAGCTCGGGAGCGTTCGTGGAACTCTCTACTTCCTGCTGTTAGGAACTTGCAGCTATCAGAACAGAGGACCTGCTACCCCATTCAAGCCCCTACCCCGACCAGCAGAGGTACCAGAAGAAATCCAAAAAATTTCGGTATCTTCCCGGTCCAACTACGAAGATTTTCCCACTGGTTTCATCTTCAGAAAAAATTCGGAGTGGCCACAGCGTCCGGAGAAGCGACTGTCTATCTAGAAACGTAGACAGTGGGCAGAATCAACATCGGCGTCCAATTTCATCTTTAGTCGGTCTCACCCCTCCCCGCTTGGCTGGCTGAAGGCCCCTCCCTGTGTGGAGGTAGTTTTGGGTGTAATCGCAGTTAACCCCCACCCTAAGATCCCCCTCCTGCGAGAGGTGTAGTTCATGTAATAATTCACTTGCAGGTTTGAAGCTTCATCGACGCGGCGTGCGGGTGCATTCCCACGCCTCCCCGCTCGCCCCCGTCTCCGGCCGGAGTCGGCGTCTTCACGCTGGCTAGGTGAGCCTCGGTCCCTCTCTTGGCTGGGTTTCAATTCATTGCTAGCTTAGTATTACCGCCATTGTTTCGTCGGACGGTGAGTGAGAGCTCGACCCTAAGTTGCTAGTGCCGTGAGTGACCACCGCGGGCGAGTTGTGAGTGAACCCTTCATCCCACACCCTTGGTATGCTGGCCGCCCATGATTTGGGCATCCCATGCCCATTTTGGGTTATCCCCAAGCTAGCCAACTATTGGAGCCTCAAGGTCCCGCCTCGGACCCTCTCCAACATCGCCGAGTCGCCATCGGGCACTAGTGTGCGCCAAGCGAGTGAGCCCGCTAGAGTGAGTCCGCTTCTTAAAATTGAGTGCTCGCAAAATAGGTCCAAGGGTTGGTGTCACATCAAGTGGTATCAGAGAAAGTTCACAACTTGTCTCTATCAAGTTGGTCCTAGGGCGCGCATATGCATTTAGAGTCTTCTAGTGCATCGCTCTTGTCCACTAGTATGGCCACCTCATACCGACCTTACCAATCGGCCCTCTCCATAAGTCCAAACCACCAAGGGATGCCTACCACTAACACACATGACCTCCCTGGTCATGTCAACTACCTCATGAAGGTCTTGACCTATGCCAATGAGCGGCTTGATAACATATCGGGTCGACTCAACCAACTTGGAGAAAATGGGCCCGCCCCAAGTACGGAAAATGGAAGGACATGTCCCCCACCTCCAACTTTTGATGGAACTCATCTTAATGACTATTTAGATTTGGAGGCATCAATGGACCATTACTTTGGGAGGAATCCCATGTCCGAGGATAGGAAGGTTCGATGTGCCAAAATGTAACTAACCAAAAGGGCTCAAACTCATTGGTTGAAAATTGAAGGCTTAAGGATAATTAGAAGGGAAGATCCCATCACCACTTGGTAAAACATGAAGGAACACCTTAGGGCTAGGTATATGTCCCCTTCCTATTCGGATCACCAAAGCCCAAGGAACCCTTCAATTCCTTCACCCCCTAAAAAGGACACATCTCCCAAAACCAATCAAACCAAGCCCCCACACCCACCCCACCTTCCTCTTCCAACCCCAATCTTACCACAACCTAGGCCACCACTACTCCCAACCCCACTCCAAGTCCGACCTCGTTCACCACCCCAGATGCACCATGCCCCGATCATCATCACCCCACCCACAAAGTACCTACCCACCTCCTTGGTAGAAGAACCCATAATCCTAACACCCGACCCCATAGTGGTGAACACCCCGGATCCAACCCCCACTTTGAAAGAAACGCATGCCCAAGATGAGGACAAAGCATTGCATTACGATCTTAACTCTATGCCCTCTCCTCTAGTAGGGAGTGAACTCATCATAAGTGGGTCCTTGGCTAGATGGTTAAAAGAGGGCCCAGCTCACCCGATCATGGCCTATCCATCTTTGGAGCAACACCTCCCCATAGTGCCCTTCAACTCCTATCGCACCACCATCCAATCATCTTATCAAGTGGAGACATTAGGGGACCTTCTCAAGGGCTTAGCATGGCAATTAGAGTTGACTGGCATGTTGACCCCCATGACCAAACAACCTAGGAGCCTTAACCTCCTACACCTATGTGTTGGGTCTATCACCTCAATGTGCACCATTGGTTGCTACACTAGTGACCTTCTATTATTCCTCCCCACACCTGATGAGCCCGACCTTCTCCTCAAATTGGAGCTTCATATCTCGGGTAGAAAGCCAAGCCCTCCCCTCATGGTCGATCTACCTCCCAAGAGCTTCGGCCAAATTACTTCATTAGAGGAGGATGACCCACCTTGTATGGATCTTGTGGAAATAGATTTCCTTCTTCTAGGAAGCCCAATCCATGACCCCTTTGATCCCTTCCAATGGGAGCCTAGTTACCCATGTGACCCACCCACCTTACCCACAATCCACCCTTCTCTACCCCAACCAACCATGTTGGACCAAAACCACCACTTCCAAGACTTGGGCCCCACAAAGGGAACCATCACCATAAACAACATATGCCTAGGAAACAAGGAAGAGCTCCTCGCCATAATGCCCACCTTCTTAGATCCCTTTGATCCATACGAGTGGAAGCTCAAGGGCCACCCCACACCCATGCACATGGAAGTCATCTCTAGGATAGGAGTGCATAAGTCTTGGCACAACACACCACTTGGCATGATTAGAAAATCGGGTCCATTCATTCACACCACCCACATGTCAAGTAGGAAGCATGAGTGGCCCCTATTTGGGTGTAACGGTCCTCCCCAATTCACCATTGGTCTTATGTATGCTAGGAACCTACATGGGTGTCCGGGTCCTCCAACATTCATCACACTCACTCATAAGAGGGACACCTATGGATGCCCCGGTCCTCCCAAATCATTCAAAGTCTTCATAACATCAATGCATGATAGGTCTATATGTGGTTGCCCTGGACCACCTTTGCATACCATACATTGTCCACTCACACCGCATCATAGTGCATGGCATATGCATCCAAGCAAGTATCAAGCAACAAGCGGTGAGATTCACAATAAGCGGGTAAAAACTCATGGGCGCCACTTGGAATTCCAAGTTGGTAACTTGACGATGATGACTTTGGAGTGGCTCTGCCCTAGGGTCACCTCCAATTTGAGGGCAAGAGGACCGTGACCTTGTCAAGTTCTGAGTGATTTTGGCAACCCGACTTGCGGGTTGGACTTACCGATGGATTTTGGGATTCACCCCATTTCTCATGTGGCAGATTCGGCACCCTCTAAGGGCACCGCGGTGGATCCTAGTGAGTGCCTTGAGCTTACACCTATCCTTGCAAGAGACACCCTCGGAGTGCCACCACAAATTATCCTGAGAGCCCGCCGTGAGCACACAGCAGCAATACTAGGCAAGCAAGATCCCATCGCCAGCATGAGGGTGTGTCCGAGCCACTTTGACGAGCTGAAGCGCCCTTCTCCGGCTATGAGCGAAGGTTGAGTTTGGAGATCGTGGTTCACCCGGAGCTACATTTTTGTGTACTACTTCCCCAGTGGACCCATACTCGACGGGGTCGAGTTTTCCCCACCCCGGGGGTATCATGGGGGCATCCCTCGCCCCTCCACTTTTTTTGAGGCTCGGATTGCTCATCAGCGTGCGCCATTGTGTTCGTCATAATTTTATGAGTCCAGTCATGTAATTTATATATTTTATTTTAGTCATCATCATGTAATTTTCCCTTTATTTGAGTCATGTACCTAGGTTAGTAGGTTATCTACCAAAGTCTTGTGTCATTATGTTGGTTTGTTAGGCTATTGGGCCCAACTAATGGGCTAGGCCCAGGGGCGCCCCTCCCTTGGAGTGCTTGGTCAATACTTGTTTAGTCAAGGTCATTTTCTTCCTAGGAAAATTCCAATGCCTATAAATAGGCCCCCACTCCTCTCATATGTAACAACTTTGCATGAATATTGAAATCCAAAATTCCACATCCCTCTAGATCTCTCTCTCATTATCTCTCTCTCTCTCTCTCTCTCTCTCTCTCTCTCTCTAAGGGCTCCCCCTCTCTCTCTCTCCCCTCCCCCAAATTTTGAAATTTTCTCTCTCCTCCCCATTCACCTCTCATTAAGACCCCTCCCCCTTCCCCATACACTCATTTAACTCCCCCCCAATACCAAGGTGGAATCCTCCAATCCTTGCTCCACCCTCCAACCACCAACTACCCTCTTCCCTTCCCCAAGCACCATTCCCTCTCCCCCATACAACCCACCACTTCCCTAGGCCATTTGAATTCAAATCCACCTTCCCTATACAGACCTAGGGCACCCCCAAGACCCCACCCCTTGGTTAGGGTCGCCCCCCCTCTCTCTCATCTCCACCATTCTCCCTTGCTCTTCTCCATCACCTCTCCCACCTCCATTGATAGATCCTCCAAGCAGTTGGCGACCTGCAGAAGACCACCTGCTTGTAGAGGCAACCTCGACCACATCCTGGCGAATCTGAAGGCCCAAGAGGAACCGTTGGAAGCGTCTGCCTGTCTTCTTCGCAACGACAGTGGTTTCATCTTCGTCTGAGCAAGGTGCTGCTTGGGAGAGCCTTTCTCCCCCAACTGCGTGAATCTTCCCTGGCAGGAGGCCAGAGCCGGAGTGGAAGCTCTTCTGCGACGAACCTATTGGGAATCTGATCGAGAGTTCTTCAGAAAAAGTCTTCTACTTCGAGTCCTCTACCGTCCCCAAGAAGCATAGTTCAATTTGGAGTCCGGACCAGAAAGTTATCAATTTTCTCCCCCGATCGTGCGGTTCTTCTTCCACTCTATCTGCACCGACACTCCTTCAGTGTTCAGAATCCACCGGACTACTCCGACCTCATTTGGCATCCCCGTTAGTTCAGCTTCGAAGTAGACCCGTCAACGGTTCCAAAGGCTTTGACGGCACCTGATTCCGAGCTCGGGAGCGTTCGTGGAACCCTCTACTTCCTGCTGTTAGGAACCTGTAGCTGTCAGAACAGAGGACCTGCTACCCTGTTCAAGCCCCTACCCCGACCAGCAGAGGTACCAGAAGAAATCCAAAAAATTTCGGTGTCTTCCCGGTCCAGCTACGAAGATTTTCCTACTGGTTTCATCTTCAGCAAAAATGCCGAGTGGCCACAGCGTTCTGAGAAGCGACTGTCTATCCAGAAGCACAGACAGTGGGCAGAATCAACATCGGCATCCAATTTCATCTTTAGTCGGTCTCACCCCTCCCCGCTTGGCCGGCTGAAGGCCCCTCCCTGTGTGGAGGTAGTTTTGGGTGTAATCACAGTTAACCCCCAACCTAAGATCCCCCTCCTGCGAGAGGTGTAGTTCATGTAATAATTCACTTGCAGGTTTGAAGCTTCATCGACGCGGCGTGCGGGTGCATTCCCACGCCTCCCCGCTCGCCCCCGTCTCCGGCCGGAGTCGGCGTCTTCACGCTGGCTAGGTGAGCCTCGGTCCCTCTCTTGGCTGGGTTTCAATTCATTGCTAGCTTAGTATTACCGCCATTGTTCCGTCGGACGGTGAGTGAGAGCTCGACCCTAAGTTGCTAGTGCCGTGAGTGACCACCGCGGGCGAGTTGTGAGTGAACCCTTCATCCCACACCCTTGGTGTGCTGGCCGCCCATGATTTGGGCATCCCAGGCCCATTTTGGGTTCTCCCCAAGCTAGCCAACTATTGGAGCCTCAAGGTCTCGCCTCGGACCCTCTCCAACATCGCCGAGTCGCCATCGGGCACTAGTGTGCGCCAAGCGAGTGAGCCTGCTAGAGTGAGTCCGCTTCTTAAAATTGAATGCTTACAAAATAGGTCCAAGGGTTGGTGTCACATCAAACCGGGGGCTTTTACTCCTAACTTGATGTTTAAGCCTTTTCATGAGATAACCTACCTTTGTTATAGGCTTTAGACTTGAAATTTTGGACTGAGGAAACGACCTAGTTTCTGCACGTCTTGTGCCAAACTAGCAACTTCTCGTCACAAGTTCTCCTTAACCTCTTGACCTAAATCCATGAAATTTGGAGGGTAGGTAGAAGATATAAATGTTAAAAAATTGTTATAAAAGATGAACTTCTAAATTGACGCGGCGGCAACGTAGAAAAGGACCGACGACACTCCGAAGACGTGAAGAGGACGAGATAGCTACTGCCTCGTGCAGCTCGGCCTCACACCGGACGGTCTCTCACCGGGCGACACTCAAATCTCACAAAGGAGAAGGAGGGAAGGAAAAGCAAGAGGGGAATGGCTCTTACGTGAATGCAACTTTCTTTCAATATGACTTATGAAAACCTTACACACTAGCCCCCTTTATATAGGAAAGGCTATAACAATTGTACCCTTAATCTTTCTTAATAGCACGTATGTCCTAGCCTCATAAAATAAAACTCAACAACCATCCTTTGACTTTGACACAATAAAATAAAATAGTTGGACTTTTGTGGTTATTAATAATACAATAACACCATAAAATAAAATATACACAATACACAAATACATACAAATACGTACTCAGGACGTTGAGTCTTCAAATGAGTCTCCGAGCTACAAGCTCGGTGCGGCGTTGGCTCCATGTAGTGGGTCCGGTAGTGGGCCTGGTGTCCCCACCAACCCTCCCGGTCTGGGTGGAACTCGACTCCGTCGAGTAAGGGGGGACACTGCTCTGGTAGTGCTCTAGCAGGTCTGGATCGAGGCGCTAGAGATCTTCCCGGCTGATCCAGGAATCATCAGAAAGTGGTCGGTCCCGCCAGCAGATGAGGTAGCGCTGATACATCCGGCTCCATGTAGCTATCACCTGCTCATCCAGTATCCTCTCAGTTTGCTCGCACGGTGCTCTCGAGGCTGTGGGACGCACAAGGGTGGGCTCAATCTCAATGGGAGGAGAAGGCTCAAAAGAGTCACTAGGAATCGATGTGGATTCCTTGTAGGCCACTGGGTCTGCCACATTAAAAGTAGCGTTAATCCCATATTCGGGAGATAAGTCCACAACATAAGCATTGGAGCCAATCTTCTGCAGTATTTGTAAGGGACCATCACTACGGACTTGGAACTTTTTAACGGCTCCCTAGGGGAGTCGTTCGGGTCGAACCCATACCATAACCAAGTCACCTTCTTGAAATTCATGGTGACGCCTATACGAATCAACTAATCATTTATAGATCTCATTACTGAGGTTTATTTACTTGCTAATTGACTCATGCAGACTTTTGACATGTTGTGCAAATTCTGCAACTGACTTGGATGTTCTAGACTCAAAGGGAAGGGGAATGAGATCCACAGGTTTCCTAGGTTTGTATCCATGCACGACCTCAAATGGACTCATACCTATGGACCTATTGATAGAGCTATTGTATGCAAATTCGGCTATGGGCAAGAGAAGATCCCAAGTGCCAGAATGATCCTCTACGAGACACCTCATTAGATTCCCGAAACTTCTATTGACGACCTCTGTTTGCCCATCGATTTTTGGGTGATAGGCAGTGGAAATTTTAAGCTTAGTGCCAACTAGGTGCCAAAGTGTCTTTCAAAAGTAACTAGTGAACTGGATATCTCGGTCAGACACTATGGTTTGGGGGAGACCATGCAGACGCACGACTTCATCAAAGAAAAGGTGGGCTACTCTAGATGCATCAGATGTTTTGCTACATGCAATGAAATTGGCCATCTTAGAGAACTAATCAACTATAACAAAGATGGAGTCGTGTTTGTGAGTAGTGCGAGGTAATCCAAGGATGAAATCCATACTTACATCAACCCACGGTCTATCAGGAATGGGAAGAGGAGTGTAGAGACCAGTGTTTTGTTTGACCTGTTTGGCCATAGTGCATGTCCTACACTGGGCTACAATTTTGGCTGCATCTTTCTTCAGGCCAGGCCAATAAAAATGCTCCTCCATAGAATGGATGGTCTTGTTGCATCCAAAGTGACCTACAAGACCTCCAGCATGCATTTCCCAAATCAGGAAGTCACGTACAGAAGCCCTCGGGACATAGAGTTATTGTCCTTGAAAAAGAAAACCATCTTGGAGTAGATAGTTAGCAAATACTATCGAGGTTCCAATGGACAAGGTAGAGAAGGCAGGGCCAAAGTTTGGACACTCTCTATAGAGTTCCTTCATGCGGTCAAATCCAGTGACCTCTACCCGAATAGTGGAAAGAAGGAGACCCTTCGACTCAAGGCGTCGGCAACCTTATTCTCTTTTCCAGCCTTATGTTTTAGGACAAATGTGAAAGACTAGAGGAATTCTACCCACCGACCATGCCTTGGGTTTAAGCCCTTGTGAGAGCTAAGGAATTTCAGAGTCTCGTGGTCCGAGTATAAGACAAACTCTTGTGGTACGAGATAGTGTCTCCAGTGTTTGAGAGATTGGACCACGACATAAAACTCCTTATCATAGGTGGAGTAACGAAGCTTTGTATCAGAAAGCTTCTCACTAAAATAAGCCACATGGTCGCTATCCTAGCTAAGCACTCCTCCTATTCCTACGCCAGATGCATCACAGGATATCTCAAAGACTTTGGAAAAGTCTGGCAGTCGGAGGATAGGGGCTTTGGTCATGAGCTCCTTTATGACAGAAAAAGCCTGGGAGGCGACTTTGGTCCACTCAAAATTCTCTTTATAGATGCAATCCGTAATGGGTGCCATAATGGTGCTAAAGCTCTTAATGAAGCGTCTACAAAAAGTGGCTAACCCATGAAAACTGTGAACGTCATGGACGTTCTAGAGCTCTGGCTAGTCGACTAAGACTTGGACCTTGGATTGGTCCACAGACACTCCATGACTCGAAACCACAAATATGAGGAAAGTGACCCGATCTGTCATGAATTCACACTTCTTAAGGTTGGCATACAAGGTTTCTCTCCTCAAAGTCTCGCAGACTTCCCTCAAATGTTGGATGTGGTCCTGAGGGTTGTGGCTATAGATGAGAATGTCGTCAAAGTAGTTGACAACAAATTGACCAATGAGAGGGCGAAGAACTTCAGTCATAAGTCTCATGAAAGAGTTGGGGGCATTGGATAGCCCAAACGGCATGACGTGCCACTTATACAGACCTTCTTTTATTTTGAAGGCTGTCTTCCACTCATCCCTTGGTCGGATTCGGACCTAGTGGTAGCCACTTTTCAAATCAATCTTTGAAAAGATGGTGGCTCCACTCATCATGTCAAGCATATCATCAAGACGGGGAATGGGAAATCTATACTTGATAGTGATTTTGTTGATGGCACAGCTGTCAACACACATCCGCCAGGTGCCATCTTTCTTCGGTGTGAGCAAGGCAGGAACAGCACATGGACTCTTGCTCACCCTGAGGAAACCCTTTTGAATAAGGTCCTCGACAATTCTTTGGAGCTCAGCATGCTCCTTGGGGTTCAATCGGTAATGGGGAAGGTTGGATAGGGTAGACCCGGGTACAAGGTCAATGGCGTGTTGTACATCACGCATGGGGGGGAGTTGTGAGGGCAAGTCCTCAGGGAAGATGTCATGGAAGTCTTGTAGGATTGCCTGGACTTCAGGTGAGACTGAGACTCGGGACTCCTCGGGTGTGAGGGTGACGACAATAGCCCAAATAGGGGCACCACTAGCAACCTCTCGATTTAGCTCTTGGACACTGATGAAGTTAAGGCACCTAACTAGGTCGTGACCAACTTTAGGGGCCTTTGGAACGGGTGTGATAGATGCAGGAGAAGAGGGAATGAGAAGTTTCCCTTCATTGGGAGTTCGGGGACTCTCCTGAACCTTGGGGGTTCTAGTGGAGGTGGAGGTGGAGCTCTTTCCGGGGGTCACCTATGGGGGTGTCGGGTACAACTGAATCTTCTTCCCATTGTGGGAGAAGGAGCATTGGTTGGATTGATCGAATGTAATAAGGTCTACATCATAGATCCACGGTCGTCCTAGGATGATGATACCGACCTTCATAGGCACTATATCGCATAAGATCTGTCCTTGGTAGGACTGAAATTGGATGTGAATGACATATGTAGTGGTGACTGGGATAGACGTGTCGTCAACCAAAGCCACATTGTATGGCCTAGGATGAGGGTGCGTAGGTAGACCTAGACGGGAGACAAAGTCTGAAGAGACTGCATTGATACGACTCCCGTTGTCAAAGATCACCTTGCAGGGTTGGGTTTTCACCATGATGTAGGTTTGAAAGATGGAGGTTCGACGCCAATCGTCCTCTTGGGGGTGTGTTAAGATGAAACGAACTACACCCAATCTTCCCTGGCTAGAACTGTCCGTAATATCTCCCACTTGCATGAACTCGACATGTGTGCCATCAAATCCCGCATCCATTTCCTCAAACTGGGCGATGAGGTCAAGATCGGCCATATATCTCTCAGTGTCTTCTCCTTCCTGAGTTGGAAGCTCCACAGGCTGGGGGTCGGTGATGACCAAGGCTCGGGTGGGGCAATTGGTGGCAACATGTCCTAGGTTATGGCACCTAAAGCAACGAATTCCTGAGATAGGGACTGGTTAGAAGGTGCTCGGTATGGCTCCCTTTCCCTTGTCATCCCTCCTATCAGTTGGCGGAGTGTACTCCAGCTTGGGCACAGCAGTGGGTGCAGGTAAGGGGTCCCTTATGAAAGGAACAGTAGGGGCAACAGCTCGGAGTGGGATAGCAGTAGGGACATAGGAAGTGGAGAGGCCAGGCCTCTCAGAGTAGCGGACCATGGGGTTTCGGGACTCGGGTTGGCGGTAGGTGGGAACCCTAGGTGGGACCACCCTTTGAAACTACTTAACATCTAGAGTGACCTGGTAGGCGTGCTCGAGGGTGTTAACCTCTCCCAAGAACAGCTCCCACTGTATGCTCTCATGTAGGCCAGCCCTGAATCGTGAGAGGGTGATGGAGGCATCATCCACGACTTGACTCCGAAGGAAGAATTCATTGAATTTGGCGATATAGTCATCTACCGACTTTCCATCTTGGGTAAGTTTCTGCCATTGGTCTAAAATACGCTGATGGTAGGAGGGTGGCATATACTTTTCCCTGAGTTTCTCCTTCATTTCTTCCCACGTTCTGATGCACTCCTCTCGTCTCCTTGCTAGGAGATTTTCAATGTTGCACCAGTAGGTCTTGGCTTGACCTAGGAGCTTCATCTTGGCAAACCTCACCGTTGGGGCAGGGGTCATGCGGTGATGCCAGTCAAAGTATTGGTCTATCTCGGTTTCCCAATCAAGGTACGTAGCGGGATTTAGGGACCCATCAAAACTGGGAGCGTCTATTTTGATGTTCCGGAGGATGATCTCCTCATGATCATGGTCTCTCCCTCAAGGCGCACGGTCCTCTTGCTCTCTCCCTTGAGGAGCCTGATTCTGGCGGGCTTGGTCTCTCTCTTCCCTAGGGTTGGCTATGGGATCTCTACGGTCATTCAACCTTTCTTCCTCTCTCTTCATTCAATCCTCTAAAACTCGGATCCTCTCATCTAGCTCTGCTCGTAATTGGCCTATGGATTCATTAAACTGGGCCATAAGGTTATGCTCGAGATGGGCTAACATAGCACTCACACTCTTCTGATCCATGGGTGATTGTAGCATTGAAGGGCGCTCTAGACGGCCTGATGAATTCCTAGACCAACGTGGTATGCACGGGCTTGGTCCTAAATGATGCAATCCTTGGATCGAAAATCAGCAAGTTGTAGACCCGATGTGTTGGCTAATACGCAAGGGTCTATTCCTTTTTGCGAAGGGATAGGTCAGGGAGAGTTGCTCGCCCGTAGGTGAAGTAGTTATGGAACTACCTCCTGACAATTATGGCGCGCTAATGCGGCAGTTCTAGGGCCTAAGGGTGGGCACATACAAGCTCTCTCTCTCCGTCCACAGTGATGCACTCAGAAGATAGGCTGCATGGATAGGGCTCTCTCTCACTTCGTCGCGTGGCAATTGAAAAGATACTAAATAAGCTAGAGAGTGGAGCATGTACCTAGGTAGACTGAAAAGTCCAGCTCCGACCGGAGATGAAGGAGAGTGGGGGCGTGCGTGTCCGCACGACGTCGACGAAGCTTGAGCAGTTACAAAAACTCACTCCACGCAGGGAGGATGCAATTATTACAAAACCGTGTAATTTTAAAAATTTCTCGTGCAGGGTAACAAATTAATTCAAACTTTCTCCGTACAGGGATACTTTCGGACACTTACGCTCCATAAGTTACGGACCGTTTGTCAGCTACCGGGCGACCCTGGCGTCGGTCAGGCCGTCGTTGTGGACTTGGGTGCCACAATTACTAATTTAAACAATTTGATATAAATATAGATATAATATAGATATATATATATATATACATATAATATTATATCCTATAATATATATACTATATTTAACAGTTTTTTCCTTCTTCCTTTTCTAATTTTCCCCCAGTCTCCTGCGCGTGTCTCATGCGTTTGGGGCCGGGTCAACACTAGTAGGCGGCTGGACGGTCAACCCAGTCGGTGAAGGTGGCTGGTGGGCGCCGGCGCATGCGGGGAGGAGGGCAAGCGCGAGCCACAGGGCGGGCGCGGGTGCTGCGAAGGCGCGCGGGGCATGGGTGCGGGTGCGGACGGGCGCTGGTGCGGCAGGGCACGGGTGCGTCCGAGCGGCGTGAGCTGGCACGGTGTGGAGCGTAGGGCGCATGACACCAGGCGTGGGGTGCCAGGCGGGCGTGGATGGCGAGGGGCCATGCGGCGGGGTGGTATCGGGCGCTGCGTACTCGGGAGGAAGCACCAACGTAGGCGGGCGCGGGGCGGCGATGTCCGTGAGCGGCGGCCGGCGCGGTTGGTGGGTTGGCCGTTGCGGCCAGAAGATTTTTTAAATCGGGCACGGGCGACGATGCCTGTGCCGCGAACTATTTTTTTTCTCTCTTTCTCAGCCGAGAGAGGTAATCTTTTTTTCTTTTCTTTCTTTTTTTCCCTCTCAACCGAGAGAAAGGGCTCTTCTGCTCTCTTTTCTTTCTCTATTTTTTTTCACTTCTGACAACCGAAAGAAAGGAGGGGAGACGATGCGGGCATTGGGGTTGACGGAGACGCCGTTGTTGGGCTCTGATACCAAATTTGACACGACGGCGACGTAGAAAAGGACCGATGGCACTCCGAAGATGCGAAGAGGACGAAATAACTACTGCCTCGCGTAGCTCGGCCTCACACCGAACGGTCTCTCATCGGGTGACACTCAAATCTCACAAAGGAGAAGAAGGGAAGGAAAAGCAAGAGGGGAATGGCTCTTACGTGAATGCAACTTTCTTTCAATATGACATATGAAAACCTTACACAATAGCCCCCTTTATATAGGAAAGGCTATAACAATTATACCCTTAATCTTTCTTAATAGCATCTATGTCCTAGCCTAATAAAACAAATCTCAACAACCATCCTCTCACTTTGACAGAATAAAATAAAATAGTTGGACTTTGGTGGTTAATAATAATACAATACCACCATAAAATAAAATACACACAATACACAAATACATACAAATACGTACTCAAGACGCAAAGTCTTCAAATGAGTCTCCGAGCCACAAGCTCGGTGCGGGCGAGGCGGTACGGCGTCGGCTCCGAGTAGTCGGTCCGGTAGTGGGCCCGGTGTCCCCACCATAAATACATCGATTAGGGTTTCCAATCTCTAGACCTTCCTCGACCGGCACGCTGGTTCCTGAGCGCCTTGCAGAGGAATAGCAACTTCGGGGGCTCCTAACTCTCTGGACGCTTGACCTCCTACCATGAAATTTGGAGGGGAGTTAGATAAAACTAAGGTAAATAAAAAGTTCTAAAGAACCATCCTGGAATACCAACTCCTTACCATCGAACCACGCGAGCCAAAAGTAAGGTTTACGCAGGTCAAATCTGAACTCTATTTATAGAGTTTGCTAGGGTTTGAGGGATTAGATCAATGTAGGAGTCCTAATTAGGGGTAGGATCGATCCCCAAGAGTCCTAGACATGTTTACATGTCTACACACTTCGATCTATGGGGATTAGGATGCCAAAGATCCAAGCATTCCATGTTTCTTCCACTCACGGAATCGAAGGGAAGTAGCGGTCATGTCTAGACTGCTTTCATGAGGTAGCGGTCTTGCGATAGACCGCCATTTGGCATTTATTCCAAAAAATTTGGATTTTCTTAATATCCCCTATTTATCCCATTAATTTACCTATTTATCCTATTTTAAATCTATAAATTGCACAAGTTACGTATCTAGTATTGGGCTTGGGTCAAAAGGTCATAGAATTGGGTCTTTGGGCCTATTTGAATTGGGCTTAGTCCTTTGGTTTTTATAGGGCATTTAAATTGATTTAATTGACCCTTAAAGCACTTTAGTTGCCCATTAAGCATTTTTAAATGCTTAATAACCATATTTAATCACAGAAAATTTCTAAAAAATTCTTGGGTGATACACCCTCCCCCACTTAAAAGGAATTTGTTCCCCAATTTCATTAAATGAGTTTTATGGAGATTGTGTTTTAATTAGTCAGACTGATACTTAAGGCAATGCTAATATGTAAATAAGTCAATGTGATATGTTCAATCGATTTACCTTTCCCATCCAAGATGGCATTTAGTCGGCCTCATCGCCTGTGTCCATTGTTATCCCTTGAAGATTATTCATTTATGAGAGGACACATGGGCAAGCGATGTTCCCGACTTCCACATTTGAGACAAGCATCGAGATGCTTCTAACATTCTTCGACCGGGTGCCAGAACTTCTCATAGAATGAGCAAGCCGCCATGACCTAATTTTATTCCTCCTCCGTGACTCTTTTACTCTTTCCATTGCCATTGCCATTGCCATTTTTATTCCTTTTTCCATTACTATTTCTTTTACGATTACCGTTCCCATTGCGGGACATCTTGTTGTGATGGGGTTCATCATCCTCCGGGATGCTAAACTTTTCTTATTTTTCATCTCGCCTGTCATGATTTTGGCTCGACTTTCTTCTTTCCCCCGAAACTTCTCTACCTTCTTCAGTGTCCTTTCACATAAATGCACCCGTTGGACCATTTCTGTATATGTGCAAATATTTTGAGGCCCAAATTGTTGAATAAAGCCGGGCCTTAAACCGTCCATGAATCGGTTAGCTTTTAAGAGATCCGTGCTAACCAAATGAGGAGTATATGGTGCCAGTCGAGAGAATTGAAGTTCGTACTCCGCCACAGACATCATTCCTTGCCTTAAAGAGGCAAATTCTGCATCCTTTCTTTCTTTCACATGCTAAGAGAAGTATTTTGCATGGAATAGTGTAAGAATTTCCTCCCAGGTAAGTTGATCATTTTGAGGTTGTGCCTTCCACCAAGTACGGGCGCCTTTGTTCAGTTGGAATGTGGCGAGACAGACCTTCTCTTGGTCGGTGCATTGCATGACATCGAATATCATGTTCATTTCTTCGATCCAATTCTCTGTCTCATCTGGGTTGGAGGATCCAGAGAATCTTGGAGGGTTCATACTCCAAAAATTCCCGTGTAGATTACCCACGCCAGCCCGTGCGCGAGCTTGGGCCACAATCTGTAGGGCCTACGAAAGACTCGTAACTATTTGTTGCATCTCGTCCCATTTAACACGGTGAGCCATTGCGAGAATATGGTACCAGAGAAAAGGAACGATTTGTTCATTCCTACGGATATGAAAGGGAGTTATCCTAGAGATAATTTCTAAATAACTATCTCATCACGGGCTCTACCCAATCTTTCACATGAGTTGGAAATTTCTTTCCTAGTTCATAGGTGTGGGTCCTTAATCCTTAGACTTAACCTATGACATGAGGCTTACTATGACATACTTATGCCTAGGCTCTGATACCACTTTAACAGTCACGCCCCGAGATGATGCAGCGGAAACTAATCAGGAACGTGAACAGCCGACAAGAGAAGCCTCAAGTGATAATAACAATCAAAGCACTAATCATTCACACATAAAAGTGAACACAAGAGGGTATAATCCAAAAACATTGACTTTATTGAATTATAATGAGAGGTTTACATAATTGACTCTTGACTAGACTTGCTATAGCTTCTCTCGAACCATCAATCGCTCTCGGATCTATCACTTGAATAGTCTGAATTTCCTAAAAAGATTGAAAAAATAGGGAATGAGCACACTTTCCCAGTAGGTATCTTCGTATCAACATGAAGGCACTATTTAAGCAATTAGCATTTTAGCTCAAGAAAACAAGATAAAGAAAATACGGTAAAACATGCGGTATAAACCAATGTGACATAAGTAACAAGATATGATCAAGATGAGATGTGAGAGTTCATATGATCAAGCAAGAATATAGCATGAACGTAAATATGGCCTTACACGAACAAGAAGGTAACAAGAATGCACTTTTCATAACCATAAAGGCTATGCACTAGAAAGTCGCTTAACACGCAAGAATGTAATTTCACTAGATTGTCTCGTGATTTTCACTCATCTATAAAAAAAGTACTCCCAATGCAATGCGACACCAGTGTTCATCATATCCTATGGTTTATAGCATGTTTTCGGTAATCAGCCAAGGGGGCTAGTGTCAAGCCCTTAGACACAATCAGTGCCCGATCTACATCTTCACGTTATAAATCAAGCTACTTCCACGAGATATATCAATAAAGTAGGCCAATAATGTAAAGTCCAATAATAGTTTCATGATAACAATACCAAGGTAAGAATGCACCAATTATGAATATGAGAGTTCAAGGATGAATTAAGAACAAGGTCATGCCACGGAAAGAATTCCGAAGCATAACGATACATTCTTCAACTTTATTAATTCATTAATAACTTATTGAGCAAGGGTTTAGGTTCAAGATAATCAGTAGACCATCTAGGATCATAGGAAAATTAATCCTTGGGTCAAACCCCGGGTTAAACCCTCTGGAGTATAAAATGATCTAGGCAGGATCGTTTAAATTAAATAGCGGTCAGGAGCCTAGCCGCTAAATTGAAGTAGCGGTCACGGGATGGCCGCAACTACATAGAGTCAGCGTATGAAGAAAGAAGAGTCGACGTAGTGAAACCTCTAGGATATAGCGGTCATGGGAAGGCCACTACTTGACAATTGCGGTCTCCTTGATGGCCGCTACAAGCTAGGACTCAGAAAAACACTGGTCATGTGAGTGCTTTCTAGACAATTGGGCTTTGAGGGTACAACCAGCTTGGCATCCTAGTGAGAATCCCAGGCTCGTGGAGACTTACGGAGGCATTGAAACAAGATCACCTAGTCTGATAGAAGGAATATCTGGCGGAGAGGTTCACAAGTCCAAGAGAGTGTTTCTATAAGTGCAAAGTGTAACTAATGACATCGTACCGAGATACTTGTTATGTACATATGAAAGACTTAAAAGATGAGAGTGGAATCGTGATAAAACAGCGATCAAATATCATCCATGAAATAAATCTCATAAGCACATGAACTTTAGTTTTAATACAAGAGTATATGGTTTTGGCATGAAATTAGCATAACTTTAAAATAAGCATTTAAAACATGTAAGACATGCAATCTATCAAGGATGATGCACAATATAACAAATAATATGAATCTAGGGTCAAAACTAGGAATAAGACCTAATTATCTAGACTTAACATATGATAAATATGGCAAATCTACAATCTGTTTGGAGTTAACAAAGTGCAGACAACAGAAACCAGTAACGGCCAGGTGAGGGCCGCATACAGGTGTTAGCGGTCTATCGAATGGCCGCTAGCTGAATATGGCGGTCTTACAAAGACCATTTCTGGTTTGCTGTAAATAGAAATTAGAACCGAAGTATAAGCTTAATCTTAGAGCAATAAATGCATGGAAAACATGCTAATCAGGTAGGTAAGACATGATAGATAAAATATACATCAATGGGATGCATGAGTTACATGGATTAAACCAAAATTATCATTTTTTTCTATTAAGGGTAGAAATCATGCATGCAGAAATAACCTAGATGCGTAGTGATAATAAAACATGAAATACTCCGTGTATAAAGAATGAAATCATAAGGAAATAGGGGGCTTTTACTCCTAACTTGATGTTTAAGCCTTTTCATGAGATTACCTACCTTTGTTATAGGCTTTAGACTACAAATTTTGGACTGGGGAAACCACCTAGTTTCTGCACGTCCTGTGCCAAACCAGCAACTTCTCGCCCCTCGTTCTCCTTAACCTCTTGACCTAAATCCATGAAATTTGGAGGGTAGGTAGAAGATATAAAGGTTAACCAATTGTTGTAAAGGATGAACTTCTAAATACCTCGATTTGGGCTTCCATCTTTAAACCTTCCTTGGATCGGCATGTTGGTTCCTGAGCGCCTTGCAGAGGAACAACAACTTCGGGGGCTCCTAACTCTCTGGACGCTTGACCTCCTAGCATGAAATTTGGACGAGAGTTTGACAAAACTAAGGTAAATAAGAAGCTCTAAAGAACCAACCTGAAATTCCAACTCCTTACCATCGAACAACGCGAGCAAAAAGTAAGGTTCGCGCGGGTCAAATCTGAACTCTATTTATAGAGTTTGCTGGGGTTTGAGGGATTAGATCGATCGAGGAGTCCTAATTAGGGGTAGAATCGATCTCCAAGAGTCCTAGACATGTTTGCATATCTACACACTTCGATCCATGGGGATTAGGACTCCAAAGATCCAAGCTTTCCACGTTTCTTCCACTCACAAAAACGAAGGGAAGTAGCGGTCATGTCCGGACCGCTTTCATGAGGTGGCGGTCTTGCGATAGACCGCCATTTGGCATTTATTTCAAAATTTTCAGATTTTCATAATATCCCCTATTTATCCCATTAATTGGCCAATTTATCCTATTTTAAATCTGTAAATTGCCCAAATTATGTTTCTAGTAATGGGCTTGGGTCAAATGGCCATGGAATTGGGTCTTTGGGCCCATTTTAATTGGACTTAGTCTTTTGGTTATTATAGGGTCCTAAAATTTATTTAATTGACCCTTAAAGCACTTTAGTAGTGCATTAAGCCTTTTTAAATGCTTAATAACCATATTTAATCCCAGAAAATTCCTAAAAAATTATCGGGTGCTACACCCTCCCCCACTTAAAAAGAATTTGTTCCCTAAATTCATTGCATGAGTTTTATGGAGAGTGTGTTTTAATTAGTCGGACTGATACTTAAGGCAATGCTAATATGTAAATAAGTCAAGGTAATACGTTCAATCGCCTTACCTTCCCCGTCCAAGATGGCATTTAGACCCCCACGTCGCCCGCGTCCATTGTTATCCCTTGAAGATTATTCCTTTATGAGAGGACACATGGGCGAGCGGTGTTCCCGACTTCTACATTTGAGACAAGCGCCGAGATGCTTCCAACATTCTTCGGCCGTGTGCCTGAACTTATCACAGAATGAGCAAGCCGCCATGACCTACTTTTCTTCCTCCTCCTTGGCTCTTTTACTCTTTCCATTGCCATTGCCATTGTCACTTTCATTCCTTTTTCCATTACTATTTCTTTTACCATTACCGTTCCCATTGCGGGACCTCTTGTTGTGATGGTGTTCGTCATCCTCCGTGATGCTAAACCTTTCTTCTTTTTTCTCACGCCTAAAATGTTTTCGGCTCGACTTTTTTTCTTTCCCCCAAAACCTCTCTACCTTCTCCAGGGTCCTTTCACATAAATGCGCCCGTTGGACCATTTCTGTATATGTGCGGATATTTTGAGGCCCAAATTGTTGAATAAAGTTGGGCCTTTAACCGTCCATGAATCGGTTCTCTTTTAAGTGATACGTGCTAACCAAATGAGGAGCATATGGTGCCAGTCAAGAAAATTGAAGTTCGTACTCTGCCACGGACATCATTCATTGCCTTAAAGAGGCAAATTTCACATCCTTTCTTTCTTTGACGTGCTTAGAGAAGTATTTTGCACGGAATAGTGTAAGAAATTCCTCCTAGGTAAGTTGATCATTTTGAGGTCATGCCTTCCACCAAGTATGAGCATCTTTGTTCAGTTGGAATGTGGCGAGACGGACCTTCTCTTGGCTAATGCATTACATGACATCGAATATCCTGTTCATTTCATCGATCCAATTCTCTGTCTCGTCGAGGTGGGAGGATCCAGAGAATCTTGGACGGTTCATACTATGGAAATTCTCGTGCAGATTACCCACGCCAGCCCATGCGCCAGGTTTGGCCAAAATCTGTAGGGCCTGCGTAAGACTCGCAACTGTTTGTTGCATCTTGTCCCAGTTAACACGGTGAGCCATTGCGAGAATATGGTACTAGAGAAAAGGAACAATTTGTTAATTCCTACGGAATTGAAAGGGAGTTATCCTAGAGATAATTTCTAAATAACTATCTCATCCCGAGCTCTACCCAATCTTTCACATGGGTTGGAAATTTCCTTCCTAGTTTATAGGTGTGGGTCCTTAATCCTTGGACTTAGCCTATGACATGACGTTTCTTAGGACTTACTTATGCCTAGGCTTTGATACCACTTTAACTATCATGCCCTGAGATGATGCAGCGGAAACTAATCAGGAACGTGAACAACCGGCAAGAGAAGCCTCAAGTGATAATAACAGTCAAAGCGCTAATCATTCACACATAAAAGTGAACACAAGAGGGTATAATCAAAAAACATTGACTTCATTGAATTATAATGAGAGGTTTACAAAGACACTTTGACTAACTAGACTCTATAAAGTGAAAATTACATAATTGACTCTTGACTAGACTAGCTATAGCTTCTCTCGAACCATCAATCACTCTCGGATCCATCACTTGAATAGTCTGAATTTCTTGAAAAGATTGAAAAACTAGGGAATGAGCACACTTTCCCAGTAGGTATCTTCGTATCAACATGAATGCACTATTTAAGTAATTATCATTTTAGCTCTAGAAAATAAGATAAAGGAAATATGGTAAAACATGTGGTATAAACCAACGTGACATAAGTAACAAGATATGATCAAGATGATATATGAGAGTTCATATGATCAAGCAAGGATATAGCATGAATGTAAATATGGTCTTTCACGAACAAGAATGTAACGAGAATGCACGTTTCATAACCATAAAGGCTATGCACTAGAAAGTCACTTAACACGCAAGAATGTAATTTCACTAGATTACATCGTGGTTTTCACTCATCTATAAAAAAAGTACTCTCAAGGCAATGCGACACCAGTGCTCCTCATACCCCTTGGTTTATAACATGTTTCCAACAATCAGTCGAGGGGGCTAGTGTCGAGCCCTTGGACACAATCAGTGCCCGATCTCCATCTTCACGTTATAAATCGAGCTACTTCCACGAGATATATCATTAAAGTAGGCCAATAATGTAAAGTCTAATAATAGTTTTATGATAACAATAACAAGGTAAGAATGCACCAATTATGAATATGAGAGTTCAAAGATGAATTAAGAACAATGTCATGCCACTGAAAGAATTCGACAACATAACGGTACATTCTTTAACTTTATTAATTCATTAATAACTTATTGAATAAGGGTTTAGGTTCTAGATAATCAATAGACCATCTAAGATCATAGAAAATCAACCCTTGGGTCAAACCCCGAGTTAAATACTCTGGATTATAAAACGGTCTAGGTAGTGCCGTTGTTTTTAAATAGCGGTCACTAGCCTGGCCGCTAAATTGAAGTAGCGGTCACGGGATGGCCGCAACTAGAAAGAGTCGATGCATGAAGAAGGAAGAGTTGACGCAGTGAAACCTCTAGGATATAGCGGTCATGGGAAGGCTGCTACTTGACAGTTGCGGTCTCCTTGATGGCTGCTACTAGCCAGGACTCATGTGAGTGCTTGCTATACAATTGGGCTTTGAGGGTACAACCAGCTCGGCGTCCTAATGGGAATCCTAGGCTCGCGGACACTTACGGAGGCATTGAAACAAGATCACCTAGTCCGACAGAAGGAATATCCGGCGGAGAGGTTCACAAGTCCAAGAGAGTGTTTCTATAAGTGCAAAGTGAAACTAATGACATTGTACCGGGATACTTGTCATGTACTTATGAAAGACTTAAAAGATGAGAGTGTAATCGTGATAAAATTGCGATCAAATATCACCAATGAAACAAATCTCATAAGCACATGAACTTTAGTTTTAATACAAGAGTATATGGTTTTGGTACGAAACTAGCATAAGTTTAAAATAAGCATTTAAAATATGTAAGACATGCAATATATCAAGGATGGTGCATAATATAACCAATAATATGAATCTAGGGTCAAAACTTGGAATAAGACCTAATTAACTAGACTTAACATATGATAAATATGGGAAATCTACAATCTGTTTGGAGTTAAGAAAGTGCAGACAACATAAACCAAATAGCGGTCAGGTGAGGGTTGCATACAGGTGTTAGCGGTCTATCGAATGGCCGCTAGCTGAATATGGCGGTCTTACAAAGACCGTTTTTGGTTTGCTATAAACAGAAATTAGAACCGAAGTATAAGCTTTATCTTAGAGCAATAAATGCATGGAAAACATGCTAATCAGGTAGGTAAGGCATGATAGATCAAATATATATCAAGGGGATGCATGAGTTACATGGATTAAACCAAAATTATCATTTTTTTCTATTAAGGGTAGAAATCATGCATGAAGAAATAACCTAGATGTGCAGTAATAATAAAACATGAAATACTCCGTGTATAAAGAATGAAATCACAAGGAAACAGGGGGCTTTTGCTCCTAACTTGATGTTTAAGCCTTTTCATGAGGTAACCTACCTTTGTTATAGGCTTCAGACTACAAATTTTGGACTGGGAAAACGACCTAGTTTCTGCACGTCTTGTGCCAAACCAGCAACTTCTCGCCCCTCGTTATCCTTAACCTCTTGACTTAAATCCATGAAATTTGAAGGGTAGGTAGAAGATATAAAGGTTAACAAATTTTTATAAAGGATGAACTTCTAAATACCTCGATTTGGGCTTCCAATCTCTAAACCTTCCTTGGACTGGCATGTTGGTTCCTGAACGCCTTGCAGAGGAACAACAACTTCGGGGGCTCCTAACTCTCTTGACGCTTGACCTCCTAGCATGAAATTCGGAGGAGAGTTTGATAAAACTAAGGTAAATAAAAAGTTCTAAAGAACCAACCTGATATACCAACTCCTTACCATCGAACAACGGGAGCCAAAAATAAGGTTCGCGCTGGTCGAATCTGAACTCTATTTATATTGCTGGGGTTTGAGGGATTAGATAGATCTAGGAGTCCTAATTAGGGGTAGGAAAGATCTCCAAGAGTCCTATACATATTTACATATCTACACACTTCGATCCATGGGGATTAGGACTCCAAAGATCCAAGCTTTCCACGTTTCTTCCACTCACAGAAACGAAGGGAAGTAGCAGTCATGTCCGGACCGCTTTCATGAGCTGGTGGTCTTGTGATAGACCGCCATTTGGTATTTATTTCAAAATTTTCAGATTTTCATAATATCCCTTATTTATCCCATTAATTGGCCAATTTATCCTATTTTAAATCTATAAATTACCCAAATTATGTTTCTAGTAATGGGCTTGGGTCATATGGCCATGGAATTGGGTCTTTGGGCCTATTTGAATTGGACTTAGTCTTTTGGTTATTATAGGGTCTTTAAATTGATTTAATTGACCCTTAAAGCACTTTAGTAGCCCATTAAGCCTTTTTAAATGCTTAATAACCATATTTAATCCCAGAAAATTCCTAGAAAACTCTGGGGTGCTACACCCTCCCCCACTTAAAAAGAATTTGTTCCCCAAATTCATTGCATGAGTTTTATGGAGAGTGTGTTTTAATTAGTTGGACGGATACTTAAGGCAATGCTAATTTGTAAATAAGTCAAGGTGATACGTTCAATCGCCTTACCTTCCCCATCCAAGATGGCATTTAGTCCGCCATGTCGCCCGCGTCCATTGTTATCCCTTGAAGATTGTTCCTTTATGAGAGGACACATGGGCAAGTGGTGTTCCTGACTTTCACATTTAAGACAAGCGCCGAGACGCTTCCAACATTCTTTGGCCGTGTGCCTGAACTTATCACAGAATGAGCAAGCCCCCATAACCTACTTTTCTTCCTCCTCCTTGGCTCTTTTACTCTTTCCATTGCCATTGCCATTGCCATTTTCATTCCTTTTTCCATTACTATTTCTTTTACCATTACCGTTCCCATTGCGGGACCTCTTGTTGTGATGGGGTTCGTCATCCTCCGTGATGCTAAACCTTTCTACTTTTTCCTCTCACCTATCATGTTTTCGGCTCGACTTTTTTTCTTTCCCCCAAAACCTCTCTACCTTCTCCAGGCGCCTTTAACATAAATGCGCCCGTTGGACCATTTCTGTATATGTGCGGATATTTTGAGGCCCAAATTGTTGAATAAAGTTGGGCCTTTAACCGTCCATGAATCGGTTAGCTTTTAAGTGATCCGTGCTAACCAAATGAGGAGCATATGGTGCCAGTCAAGAGAATTGAAGTTCATACTCCGCCACGGACATCATTCATTGCCATAAAGAGGCAAATTCCACATCCTTTCTTTCTTTGACGTGCTTAGAGAAGTATTTTGCACGGAATAGTGTAAGAAATTCCTCCTAGGTAAGTTGATCATTTTGAGGTTGTGCCTTCCACCAAGTACGAGCATCTTTGTTCAGTAGGAATGTGGTGAGACGGACCTTCTCTTGGCCAATGCATTGCATGACATCGAATATCCTGTTCATTTCATCGATCCAATTCTCTACCTCGTCAGGGTGGGAGGATCCATAGAATCTTGGAGGGTTCATACTATGGAAATTCCCGTGTAGATTACCCGCGCCAGCCCATGCGCCAGCTTCGGCCACAGTCTGTAGGGCCTGCGTAAGACTCGCAACTGTTTGTTGCATCTCGACCCAGTTAACACGGTGAGCCATTGCGAGAATATGGTACTAGAGAAAAGGAACGATTTGTTAATTCCTATGGAATTGATTGGGAGTTATCCTATAGATAATTTCTAAATAACTATCTCATCCCGGGGTCTACCCAATCTTTCACATGGTTTGGAAATTTCCTTCCTAGTTTATAGGTGTGGGTCCTTAATCCTTGGACTTAGCCTATGACATGATGTTTCCTAGGACATACTTATGCCTAGGCTTTGATACCACTTAAACTGTCACGCCCCGAGATGATGCAGCGAAAACTAATCAGGAACGTGAACAGCCGGCAAGAGATGCCTCAAGTGATAAGAACAATCAAAGCGCTAATCATTCACACATAAAAGTGAACACAAGAGGGCAAAATACAAAAACATTGACTTCATTGAATCATAATGAGAGGTTTACAAAGAAACTTTGACTAACTATACTCTATAAAGTGAAAATTACATAATTGACTCTTGACTAGACTAGCTACGGCTTCTCTCGAACCATCAATCGCTCTCGGATCCATCACTTGAATAGTCTAAATTTCATGAAAAGATTGAAAAAGTAGGGAATGAGCACACTTTCCCAGTAGGTATCTTCGTATCAACATGAATGAACTATTTAAGTAATTATCAATTAAGCTCTAGAAAATAAGATAAAGGAAATATGGTAAAACATGCGGTATAAACCAAAGTGACATAAGTAACAAGATATGATCAAGATGATATATGAGAGTTCATATGATCAAGCAAAGATATAGCATGAATGTAAATATGGTCTTTCACGAACAAGAATGTAACGAGAATGCACGTTTCATAACCATAAAGGCTATGCACTAGAAAGTCACTTAACACACAAGATTGTAATTTCACTAGATTACCTCGTGGTTTTCACTCATCCATAAAAAAGTACTCTCAGGGCAATACGACGCCAGTGCTCATCATACCCCTTGGTTTATAACATGTTTCTGACAATCATTCGAGGGGGCTAGTGTCGAGCCCTTGGACACAATCAGTGCCCGATCTCCATCTTCACGTTATAAATCAAGCTATTTCTACGAGATATATCATTAAAGTAGGCCAATAATGTAAAGTCTAATAATAGTTTCATGATAACAATACCAAGGTAAGAATGCTCCAATTATGAATATGAGACTTCAAAGATGAATTAAGAACATGGTCATGCCACAGAAAGAATTCGACAGCATAACGGTACATTCGTTAACTTTATTAATTCATTAATAACTTATTGAACAAGGGTTTAGGTTCTAGATAATCAGTAGACCATCTAAGATCATAGGAAATACAACCCTTGGGTCAAACCCCGGGTTAAACACTCCGGAGTATAAAACGGTCTAGGTAGTGCCATTTTATTTAAATAGCGGTCACTACCCTGGCCGCTAAATTGAAGTAGCGGTCACGGGATGGCCGCAACTAGACAGAGTCGATGCATGAAGAAGGAAGAGTTGGCACAGTGAAACCTCTGGGATATAGCGGTCATGGGAAGGCTGCTACTTGACAGTTGCGGTCTCCTTGATGGCCGCTACAAGCCAGGACTCATGTGAGTGCTTTCTATACAATTGGGTTTTGAGGGTACACCCAGCTCGGAGTCCGAATGGGAACCCAGCCTCACGGACACTTACGGAGGCCTTGAAACAAGATCACCTAGTCCGACAGAAGGAATATCCAGCGGAGAGGTTCACAAGTCCAAGAGAGTGTTTCTATAAGTGCAAAGTGTAACTAATGACATCGTACCGGGATACATGTCATGTACTTATGAAGGACTTAAAAGACGAGAGTGGAATCGTGATAAAATAGCGATCAAATATCACCAATGAAACAAATCTCATAAGCACATGAACTTTAGTTTTAATACAAGGGTATATGGTTTTGGCATGAAATTAGCATAAGTTTAAAATAAGCATTTAAAACATGTAAGACGTGCAACCTATCAAGGATTATGCACAATATAACCAATAATATGAATCTAGGGTCAAAACTTGGAATAAGACCTAATTAACTAGACTTAACATATGATAAATATGGCAAATCTACAATCTATTTGGAGTTAACAAAGTGCAGACAACAGAAACCAAGTAGCGGTCAGGTGAGCGCTACATACAAGTGTTAGCGGTCTATCGAATGGCCGCTAGCTGAATATGGCGGTCGTACAAAGACCGTTTCTGGTTTACTGTAAACAGAAATTAGAACCGAAGTATAAGCTTAATCTTAGAGCAATAAATGCATGGAAAACATGCTAATCAGGTAGGTAAGGCATGATAGATCAAATATACATCAAGGGGATGCTTGAGTTACATGTATTAAACCAAAATTATGATTGTTTTCTGTCAAGGGTAGAAATCATGCATGCAGAAAAAACCTAGATGCGCAGTGATAATAAAACAAGAAATACTCTGTGTATAAAAAATGAAATCACAAGGAAACATGGGGCTTTTACTCCTAACTTGATGTTTAAGCCTTTTCATGAGATAACCTACCTTTGTTATAGGCTTTAGACTACAAATTTTGGACTGGGGAAACGACCTAGTTTCTACATGTCCTGTGCCAAACCAGCAACTTCTCACCCCTCGTTCTCCTTAACCTCTTGACATAAATCCATGAAATTTGGAGGATAGGTAGAAGATATAAAGGTTAACAAATTGTTATTAATGATAAACTTCTAAATACCTCGATTTGGGCTTCCAATCTCTAATCCTTCCTTGGACCGGCATGTTGGTTCCTGAGCGCCTTGCAGAGGAACAACAACTTCGGGGGCTCCTAACTCTCTGGACGCTTGACCTCCTAGCATGAAATTTGGAGGAGAGTTTGATAAAAATAAGGTAACTAAAAAGTTCTAAAGAACCAACCTGAAATACTAACTCCTTACCATCGAACAACGCGAGCCAAAAGTAAGGTTCGCGTTGGTCGAATCTGAACTCTATTTATAGAGTTTGCTGGGGTTTGGGAGATTAGATCGATCTAGGAGTCCTAATTAGGGGTACGATCGATCCCAAAGAGTCCTAGACATGTTTACATATCTACACACTTCAATCCATGGGGATTAGGACTCCAAAGATACAAGCTTTCCACGTTTCTTACACTCACAGAAATGAAGGGAAGTAGCGGTCATGTCCGGACCACTTTCATGAGGTGGCGGTCTTACGAGAGACCGCCATTTGTCATTTATTTAAAATTTTTCAGATTTTTATAATATCCCCTATTTATCCCATTAATTGGCCAATTTATCCTATTTTAAATATGTAAATTACTCAAATTACGTTTCTAGTAATGGGCTTGGGTCAAATGGCCATGGAATTGGGTCTTTGGGCCTATTTGAATTGGACTTAGTCTTTTGGTTATTATAGGGTCTTTAAATTGATTTAATTGACCCTTAAAGCACTTTAGTAGCCCATTAAGCTTTTTTAAATGCTTAATAACCATATTTAATCCCAGAAAATTCTGGGGTGCCACACCCTCCCCCACTTAAAAAGAAATTTGATCCCCAAATTCATTGCATGAGTTTTCTGAAGAGTGTGTTTTAATTAGTCGGACTGATACTTAAGGCAATGCTAATATGTAAATAAGTCAAGGTGATACGTTCAATCACCTTACCTTCCCCGTCCAAGATGGCATTTAGTCGGTCATGTCGCCCGCGTCCATTGTTATCCCTTGAAGATTGTTCCTTTATGAGAGGACACATGGGCAAGCAGTGTTCCCAACTTTCACATTTGAGACAAGCGCTGAGACGCTTCCAACATTCTTTGGCCGTGTGCCTGAACTTATCACAGAATGAGCAAGCCGCCATGACCTACTTTTCTTCCTCCTCCTTGGCTCTTTTACTCTTTCCATTGCCATTGCCATTTTCATTCCTTTTTCCATTACTATTTCTTTTACCATTACCGTTCCCATTGCAGGACCTCTTGTTGTGATGGGGTTCGTCATCCTCCGTGATGCTAAACCTTTCTTCTTTTTCCTCTCGCCTATCATGTTTTCGGCTCGACTTTTTTTCTTTCCCCCAAAACCTCTCTACCTTCTCCAGGGTCCTTTCACATAAATGTGCCCGTTGGACCATTTCTATATATGTGCGGATATTTTGAGACCCAAATTGTTGAATAAAGTCGGGCCTTTAGCCATCCATGAATCGGTTAGCTTTTAAGTGATCCATGCTAACCAAATGAGGAGCATATGGTGCCAGTCGAGAGAATTGACGTTCATACTCCGCCACGGACATCATACATTGCCTTACAGAGGCAAATTCCGCATCCTTTCTTTCTTTGACGTGCTTAGAGAAGTATTTTGCATGGAATAGTGTAAGAAATTCCTCCTAGGTAAGTTGATCATTTTGAGGTTGTGCCTTCCACCAAGTACGAGCATCTTTGTTCAGTTGGAATGTGGCGAGACGGACCTTCTCTTGGCCAATGCATTGCATGACATCGAATATCCTGTTCATTTCATCGATCCAATTCTCTGCCTCGTCGGGGTGGGAGGATCCAGAGAATCTTGGAGGGTTCATACTACGAAAATTCTCGTGTAGATTACCCGCGCCAGCCCATGCGCCAGCTTTCTGTAGGGCCTGCGTAAGACTTGCAACTGTTTGATGCATCTTGTCCCAGTTAACACGGTGAGCCATTGCGAGAATATGGTACCAGAGAAAAGGAACGATTTGTTAATTCCTACGGAATTAAAAGGGAGTTATCCTAGAGATAATTTCTAAATAACTATCTCATCACGGGCTCTACCCAATCTTTCACATGGGTTGGAAATTTCCTTCCTACTTTATAGGTGTGGGTCCTTAATCCTTGGACTTAGCCTATGACATGACGTTTCAGAGGACTTACTTATGCCTAGGCTTTGATACCACTTTAACTGTCACGCCCCGTGATGATGCAACGGAAACTAATCAGGAACGTGAACAGCCGTCAAGAGAAGCCTCAAGTGATAATAACAATCAAAGCGCTAATCATTCACACATAAAAGTGAACACAAGAGGGTATAATCCAAAAACATTGACTTCATTGAATCATAATGAGAGGTTTACAAAGACACTTTGACTAACTAGACTCTATAAAGTGAAAATTACATAATTGACTCTTGACTAGACTTGCTCGGCTTCTCTCGAACCATCAATCGCTCTCGGATCCATCACTTGAATAGTCTGAATCCGACCCGCTAGAATGTCCTGAAAAAGATTGAAAAAGTAGGAATGAGCACACTTACCAGTAGGTATCTTCGTATCAACATGAAGGTATATTTAAGTAATTAACATTTTAGCTCTAGAAAATAAGATAAAGGAACTACGGTAAAACATGAGGTATAAACCAAAGTAACAAAAGTAACAAGATATGATCAAGATGAGATATGAGAATTCATGTAGATGGAGAATATGATCAAGCAAGAATATAGCATGAATGTAAATATGGCCTTTCACGAACAAGAATGTAACGAGAATGCACTTTTCATAACCATAAAGGCTATGCACTAGAAAGTCACTTAACACGCAAGAATGTAATTTCACTAGATTACCTCGGGGTTTTCGCACATCTATAAAAAAAGTACTCTCAGGGCAAGGCGACGCCATTGCTCATCATACCCCTTGGCTTATATCATGTTTCCGACAATCATTCGAGGGGGCTAGTGTCGAGCCCTTGGACACAATCAGTGCCCGATCTCCATCTTCACGTTATAAATCAAGCTACTTCCACGAGATATATCATTAAAGTAGGCCAATAATGTAAAGTCTAATAATAGTTTCATGATAACAATACCAAGGTAAGAATGCACCAATTATGAATATGAGAGTTCAAAGATGAATTAAGAACAAGGTCATGCAACGGAAAGAATTCGAAAGCATAACGGTACATTCTCTAACTTTATTAATTCATTAATAACTTATTGAACAAGGGTTTAGGTTCTAGATAATCAGTAGACCATCTAAGATCATAGGAAATAAAACCCTTGGGTCAAACCCCGGGTTAAACACTCTGGAGTATAAAACGGTCTAGGCTGTGCCATTTTATTTAAATAGCGGTCACTAGCCTGGCCGCTAAATTGAAGTAGCGGTCACGGGATGGCCGCAACTAGACAGGGTCGATGCATGAAGAAGGAAGAGTTGACGTAGTGAAACCTCTAGGATATAGCGGTCATGGGAAGGCTGCTACTTGACAGTTGCGGTCTCCTTGATGGCCGCTACAAGCCAGGACTCATGTGAGTGCTTTCTATACAATTGGGCTTTGAGGGTACAACCAGCTCGGCGTCCTAATGGGAATCCCAGGCTCGCGGACACTTACGGAGGCCTTGAAACAAGATCACCTTGTCCGACAGAAGAAATATCCGGCGGAGAGGTTCACAAGTCCAAGAGAGTGTTTCTATAAGTGCAAAGTGTAACTAATGACATCGTACCGGGATACATGTCATGTACTTATGAAAGACTTAAAAGACGAGAGTAGAATCGTGATAAAATAGCGATCAAATATCAGCAATGAAACAAATCTCATAAGCACATGAACTTTAGTTTTAATACAAGAGTATATGGTTTTGGCATGAAATTAGCATAAGTTTAAAATAAACATTTAAAACATGTAAGACGTGCAATCTATCAAGGATGGTGCATAATATAACCAATAATATGAATCTAGGGTCAAAACTTGGAATAAGACCTAATTAACTAGACTTGACATATGATAAATATGGCAAATCTACAATCTATTTGGAGTTAACAAAGTGCAGACAATCGAAACCAAATAGCAGTCAGGTGAGGGCCGCATACAGGTGTTAGCAGTCTATCGAATGGCCGCTAGCAGAATATGGCGGTCTTACAAAGAACGTTTCTGGTTTGCTGTAAACAGAAATTAGAACCTAAGTATAAGCTTAATCTTAGAGCAATAAATGCATGGAAAACATGCTAATCGGGTAGGTAAGGCATGATAGATCAAATATACATCAAGGGGATGCTTGAGTTACATGGATTAAACCAAAATTATAATTTTTTTCTATTAAGGGTAGAAATCATGCATGCAGAAATAACCTAGATGCGCAGTGATAATAAAACATGAAATACTCATGGATAAAGAATGAAATCACAAGGAAATAGGGGGCTTTTACTCCTAACTTGATGTTTAAGCCTTTTCATGAGATTACCTACCTTTGTTATAGGCTTTAGACTTCGAATTTTAGACTGGGGAAACGACCTAGTTTCTGCACGTCCTGTGCCAAACCAGCAACTTCTTGCCCCTCGTTCTCCTTAACCTCTTAACCTAAATCCATGAAATTTGGAGTGTAGGTAGAAGATATAAAGGTTAACAAATTGTTATAAATGATGAACTTCTAAATACCTCGATTTGGGCTTCCAATCTCTAAACCTTCCTTGGACCGGCAGGTTGGTTCCTGAGCGCCTTGCAGAGGAACAACAACTTCGGGGGCTCCTAACTCTCTGGATGTTTGACCTCCTAGCATGAAATTTGGATGAGTGTTTGATAAAATTAAGGTAAATAAAAAGTTCTAAAGAACCAACCTGAAATACTAACTCCTTACAATCGAACAACGCGAGCCAAAAGTAAGGTTCGTGCTGGTCGAATTTGAACTCTATTTATAGAGTTTGCTGGGGTTTGAGGGATTAGATCGATCTAAGAGTCCTAATTAGGGGTACGATCAATCCCCAAGAGTCCTAGACATGTTTACATATCTACACACTTTGATCCATGGGGATTAGGACTCCAAAGATTCAAGCTTTCCACGTTTCTTCCACTCACGGAAACGAAGGGAAGTAGCGGTCATGTCCGGACCGCTTTCATGAGGTAGCGGTCTTGCGATAGACCGCCATTTGGCATTTATTTAAAAATTTTCATATTTTCATAATATCCCTTATTTATCCCATTAATTGGCCAATTTATCCTATTTTAAATCTGTAAATTGCCCAAATTACGTTTCTAGTAATGGGCTTGGGTCAAATGGCCATGGAATTAGGTCTTTGGGCCTATTTGAATTGGACTTAGTCTTTTGGTTATTATAGGGTCTTTAAATTGATTTAATTGACCCTTAAAGCACTTAAGGAGCCCATTAAGCCTTTTTAAATGCTTAATAACCACATTTAATCCCAGAGAATTCCTAGAAAATTTTGGGGTGCTACACCCTCCCCCACTTAAAAAGAATTTGTTCCCCGAATTCATTGCATGAGTTTTATGGAGAGTGTGTTTTAATTAGTCGGACTGATACTTAAGGCAATGCTAATATGTAAATAAGTTAAGGTGATACGTTCAATCGCCTAACCTTCCTCATCCAAGATGGCATTTAGTCGGCCATGTCACCCGTGTCCATTGTTATCCCTTGAAGATTGTTTCTTTATGAGAGGACACATGGGCAAGCGGTGTTCCCAAATTTCACATTTGAGACAAGCGCCGAGACGCTTCCAACATTCTTCGGCCGTGTGCTTGAACTTATCACAGAATGAGCAAGCCGCCATGACCTGCTTTTCTTCCTCCTCCTTGGCTCTTTTACTCTTTCCATTGCCATTGCCATTGCCATTTTCATTCCTTTTTTCATTACAATTTCTTTTACCATTACCGTTCCCATTGCGGGACCTCTTGTTGTGATGGGGTTCGTCATCCTCCGTGATGTTAAACCTTTCTTCTTTTTCCTCTCACCTATCATGTTTTCGGATCGACTTTTTTTCTTTCCCCCAAAACCTCTCTACCTTCTCCAGGGTCCTTTCACATAAATGTGCCCGTTGGACCATTTCTGTATATGTGCATATATTTTGAGGCCCAAATTGTTGAATAAAGTCGGGCCTTTAACCATCCATGAATCGGTTAGCTTTTAAGTGATCCGTGCTAACCAAATGAGGAGCATATGGTGCCAGTCGAGAGAATTGAAGTTCGTACTCCGCCACGGACATCATTCATTGCCTTAAAGAGGCAAATTCCGCATCCTTTCTTTCTTTGACGTGCTTAGAGAAGTATTTTGCACGGAATAGTGTAAGAAATTCCTCCTAGGTAAGTTGATCATTTTGAGGTTGTGCCTTCCACCAAGTACGAGCATCTTTGTTCAGTTAGAATGTGGCGAGACGGACCTTCTCTAGGCTAATGCATTGCATGACATCGAATATCCTGTTCATTTCATCGATCCAATTCTCTGCCTCGTCGGGGTGGGAGGATCCAGAGAATCATGGAGGGTTCATACTAGGAAAATTCTCGTGTAGATTACCCGCGCCAGTCCATGCGCCAGCTTTGGCCATAGTCTGTAGGGCCTGCGTAAGACTTGCAACTGTTTGTTGCATCTCGTCCCAGTTAACACGGTGAGCCATTACGAGAATATGGTACCAGAGAAAAGGAACGATTTGTTGATTTCTACGGAATTGAAAGGGAGTTATCCTAGAGATAATTTCTAAATAATTATCTCATCCTGGGCTCTACCCAATCTTTTACATGGGTTGGAAATTTCCTTCCTAGTTTATAGGTGTGGGTCCTTATTCCTTTGACTTAGCCTATGACATGACGCTTCCTAGGACTTACTTATGCCTAGGCTTTGATACCACTTTAACTATCACGCCTCGAGATGATGCAACAGAAACTAACCAGGAACGTGAACAGCCGGCAAGAGAAGCCTCAAGTGATAATAACAATCAAAGTGCTAATCATTCACACATAAAAGTGAACACAAGAGGGTATAATCCAAAAACATTGACTTCATTGAATCATAATGAGAGGTTTACAAAGACACTTTGACTAACTAGACTCTATAAAGTGAAAATTACATAATTGACTCTTGACTAGACTAGCTACGGCTTCTCTCGAACCATCAATCACTCTCGGATCCATCACTTGAATAGTCTGAATTTTTTGAAAAGATTGAAAAAGTAGAGAATGAGCACACTTTCCCAGTAGGTATCTTCGTATCTACATGAATGCACTATTTAAGTAATTATCATTTTAGCTCTAGAAAATAAGATAAAGGAAATATGGTAAAACATGCGGTATAAACCAAAGTGGCATAAGTAACAAGATATGATCAAGATGAGATATGAGAGTTCATATGATCAAGAAAGGATATAGCATGAATGTAAATATGGTCTTTCACGAACAATAATGTAACGAGAATGCACATTTCATAACCACAAAGGCTATGCACTAGAAAGTCACTTAACACGCAAGAATTTAATTTCACTAGATTACCTCGTGGGTTTCACTCATCTAAAAAAAAAGTACTCTCAGGGCAATGTGATGCCAGTGCTCATCATACCCCTTGGTTTATAACATGTTTTCGACAATCAATCGAGGGGGCTAGTGTCGAGCCCTTGGACACAATCAGTGCCCGATCTCCATCTTCACGTTATAAATCAAGCTACTTCCATGAGATATATCATTAAAGTAGGCCAATAATGTAAAGTCTAATAATAGTTTCATGATAACAATACCAAGGTAAGAATGCACCAATTATGAATATGAGAGTTCAAAGATGAATTAAGAACAAGGTCATGCCACGGAAAGAATTCGACAGCATTATGGTACATTCTTTAACTTTATTAATCATTAATAACTTATTGAACAAGGGTTTAGGTTCTAGATAATCAGTAGACCATCTAAGATCATAGAAAAATCAACCCTTTGGTCAAACCCCAGGTTAAACACTCAGGAGTATAAAACGGTCTAGGCAGTGCCATTTTATTTAAATAGCGGTCACTAGCCTGGCCGCTAAATTGAAGTAGCGGTCACGGGATGGCCGCAACTAGACAGAGTCGATGCATGAAGAAGGAAGAGTTGACGTAGTGAAACCTCTAGGATATAGCGGTCATGGGAAGGCTGCTACTTGACAGTTGCGGTCTCCTTGATGGCCGCTACTAGCCAGGACTCATGTGAGTGCTTTCTATACAATTGGGCTTTGAGGGTACAACCAGCTCGGCGTCCTAATGGGAATCCCAGGCTCGCGGACACTTACGGAGGCCTTGAAACAAGATCACCTAGTCCGACAGAAGGAATATCCGGCGGAGAGATTCAGAAGTCCAAGAGAGTGTTTCTATAAGTGCAAAGTGTAATTAATGACATCGTACCGGGATACATGTCATGTACTTATGAAAGACTTAAAAGATGAGAGTGGAATCGTGATAAAACAGCGATCAAATATCATCAATGAAACAAATATCATAAGCACATGAACTTCAGTTTTAATACAAGAGTATATGGTTTTGACATGAAATTAGCATAACTTTAAAATAAACATTTAAAACATGTAAGACGTGCAATCTATCAAGGATGATGCACAATATAACCTATAATATCAATCAAGGGTCAAAACTAGGAATGGGACCTAATTAACTAGGCTTAACATATGATAAATAGAGCAAATCTACAATCTGTTTAGAGTTAACAAAGTGCAGACAACAGAAACCAAATAACGGTCAGGTGAGGACCGCATACAGGTGTTAGCGGTCTATCGAATGGCCGCTAGCTGAATATGGTCGTCTTACAGAGACCGTTTCTGGTCTACTGTAAATAGAAATTAGAACCGAAGTATAGGCTTAATCTTATAGTAATAAATGCATTGAAAACAGGCTAATCATGTAGGTAAGGCATGATAGATCAAATATACATCATGGGGATGCATGGGTTACATGGATTAAACCAAAATTATCATTTTTTCTATTAAGGGTAGAAATCATGCATGTACGAATAACCTAGATGCGCAGTGATAGTAAAACATGAAATAATCCGTGTATAAAGCATGAAATCACAAGTAAACAGGGGGCTTTTATTCCTAACTTGATGTTTAAGCCTTTTCATGAGATAACCTACCTTTGTTATAGGCTTTAGACTTCGAATTTTGGACTGGGGAAACGACCTAGTTTCTGCACGTCCTGTGCCAAACCAGCAACTTCTCGTCCCTCGTTCTCCTTAACCTCTTGACCTAAATCCATGGAATTTAGAGGGTAGGTAGAAGATATAAAGGTTAACAAATTATTCTAAATGATGAACTTCTAAATACCTCGATTAGGTCTTCCAATCTCTAGACCTACCTTGGACCGGCACGCTGGTTCCTGAGCGCCTTGCAGAGGAACAGCCACTTCGGGGGCTCCTAACTCTCTGCATGCTTGACCTCCTACCATGAAATTTAGAGGGGAGTTAGATAAAATTAAGGTAAATAAAAAGTTCTAAAGAACCAACATGAAATACCAACTCTTTACCATCGAACAACGCAAGCCAAAAGTAAGGTTCGCGCAGGTTGAATCTAAACTCTATTTATAGAGTTTGCTAGGGTTTCAGCGATTAGATCGATCTAGGAGTCCTAATTATGGGTAGGATCGATCCCCAAGAGTCTTAGACATGTTTACATGTCTACACACTTTGATCCATGGGTATTAGGATGCCAAAGATCAAAGCTTTCCACTTTTCTTCCACTCACGGAATCGAAGGGAAGTAGCGGTCATGTCTGGATCGCTTTCATGAGGTAGTGGTCTTGCGATAGACCGCAATTTGGCACGTATTCCAAAATTTTTAGATTTTCTTAATTTCCCCTATTTATCCCATTAATTGGCCTATTTATCCTATTTTAAATCCATAAATTGCCCAAATTACGTTTCTAGTAATGGGCTTGGGTCAAAAGGCCATTGAATTGGGTCTTTGGGACTATTTGAATTGGGCTTAGTCCTTTGGTTATTATAGGGCCTTTAAATTGATTTAATTCACCCTTAAAGCACTTTAGTAGCCCATTAAGCCTTTTTAAATGCTTAATAATCATATTTAATCCCAAAAAATTCCTAGAAAATTCTGGGGTGCTACATGCCCTAGCAAAATTGGATGCGGCCATTAAGCTCCCGCTCGAGGGTGAGGTCGACATCACTGTCAAGCACAGAAGACTGATGCCAAGTTCACTCGAAGGTAATGCCGGTCCCACCATCTACGAGGTCCATGACCTCGACCAGAACACTCTTCTAGAAGAAGGAGATTGGCGTGAGCCTATCGTCAAATTCAAGAAAGGGTGGCTCCCTCCTGACCGAGCTCAAAGGGTCCAGCTACTCCACCGGGCAATGTCATATGAGTTGATCGGTGACTCTTTATATCGACTTGTCCATGAGAAGGACAAGTCGATTCTCCTGAGATGTGTCTTGCCAGCCGAGGCTCGAGCTATTATGCGCGAAGTCCACTCAGGACTGTGCGGCACTCGCCAGGTTGGAGATAGAATGAAGCATAATATCAAGCTTAAAGGCTTCTATCGGCCACTCATGTACGCGGAATGCATCCAGTATGCCCGTACGTGTTATCAGTGCCAAGCCTTTGGCCCAGTACCCAGAAGGCCTCCCAATCCGTTGCGTCCCACAGCCCCCACCAAGCCATTTACCGAGTGGGGTATGGACAGCGTGGGGCCCTTCCCGTCATCTTCCAAAGGCCATAAGCACATCTTGGCCGCCACCGACTACTTCTCTCGCTAGGCGAAGGCTCTTCCCCTACGCGAGGTCACCGACGAAGTGGTAGCCAGATTTTTCCAGCACAACATCATCTACCAATTTGGTACTCCTAGTCGCATGGTGTCCGATGATGAAACACCATTCAAGAATAGGGCCGTATACCAACTAGCGGCCAAATTCCAGATCGACTGGAGAACCTCTTCGGTCTATAATCCCCAGGCCAACGGCTTGGCTGAAGCCTTCAACAAGACCCTCGGCAAACTTCTGGCTAAAATTGTTAGCCATCAAAAACGTGACTGGAGTGAGAAGGTCTTTGAGGTGCTGTGGGCCTACCAGACGATCTACAAGACCCCTATAAGGTGCTCACCATTCTCTCTCATTTATGGGGCAGAAGCCGTCATCCCCATCGAGATCCGATTGGCCTCTTACAGCATGGCGGTTCACACCGACCTAGCCGACCCAGATAAAAATGGATACTAGAGAAGGCTAGAAGAGCTTACCAACCTAGAAGGCAAGCGGCTCGAGGCCTACCGGCACCTACAAGTATACCAAGCTCATCAAACAACGAGCCTTCAAGCGAGGCGACCTTTGTTGTGTAGGAATGGCTGATCAAGACGGGAGGGGTGAATAGATCTGCCCCCTTTTTTTGATATAAAACTACGGAATATAAAGACCTTCACACAAAGCAAGAACCTTACACGGTAGATGCAATGAATAATATGTAAGTCGGCCTAAGCAAGCATCTAGCGAAGAACAGTCACACAAGCAAACCACAGACACAAGGGTTTTAAGGTGGTTCAGACTCTACCTAGAGTCCTACGTCCACCCCTCACTCAACAGAGTGAGGCATCCCTAGTGCAACTGCACAAAACCGCTGATACACAGTTTAAAGACACACAAGGCTAGACCACAGATCAGAGCACTCCTTCATGAGGAGGAGGCACGCCTTCATGAGCTAAGAGCTACTCCTTATGTGGGTCTTCTGGCATTTGAAGACATATTCCGGCGGCCATGAACCATTCCTTCATTCCTTTTCCCCTTTTTTTTGTTTTCATTTGTGATACAATGTCCCCTCGGGGCCCTTTATATATCCCTCTTCTTCTCAATGACAAGGAATTTTTTTTGTCTTCATGTGTATCCATTTTTTTACGTGGTTTCATTGTTTTGGGAAGCGGGGTAGTGGTTTCAGCGATCCCTCATGCGAATGGCTCGTACCTGACAGGAGAGCGTCCACCCCTTCAGAGAAAGGATGGGGAACCCGCTCCACCGCGTGACGGCATCCCAAGGGGTGCTTTAACCGGAATTTGGTTGGTGGCAGCAAACGTCCTATTGGCCATGTGTGCCGTAAGGGAGACGATTTGTCGGAATGTAAATGAGGGGGTCTCATCAGAGTAGACGTATGGTCTAGGCTGGGTAGAGACTATCGCAGGTGGGACATTGAAAAAGGATATGGGGTTTTCATCAGAACGGACATAAAGTACGAACTGGAAAGATTTTATCATTGGCCGGGTGATGTACCGATCAGCCAACGGTTGACTTCATCATCGATATTGAGCTTATATCGACGCGAGGAGGGGTTTCAGAATAGACGTAAGGTCTATACTGGATAGGGTTTCATCATTGATCGGGCAAGGTGCCAATCGATCAACAGTTGGTCACATCATCGGTATTGGGTTTATATCGATGCAAATGGATTTATAAGTTTCATCAGAATAGACGAAAGGTCTAAACTGGCAGGGTTTCATCATTGATCGGGCAAGGTGCCAATCGATCAACAGTTGGTTTCATCATCGATATTGGGTTTATATCGATGCAAAGGGATTTATAAGTTTCATCAGAATAGACGAAAGGTCTAAACTGGCAGGGTTTCATCATTAATCGGGCAAGGTGCCAATCGATCAACAGTTGGTTTCATCATCGATATTGGGTTTATATCGATGCAAAGGGATTTATAAGTTTCATCAGAATAGACGAAAGGTCTAAACTGGCAGGGTTTCATCATTGATCGGGCAAGGTGCCAATCGATCAACAGTTGGTTTCATCATCGATATTGGGTTTATATCGATGCAAAGGGATTTATAAGTTTCATCAGAATAGACGAAAGGTCTAAACTGGCAGGGTTTCATCATTGATCGGGTGAGGCACCGATCGATCAACAGCTGGTTGTAGGTAGAGGCGTAGGAACCGTCAGGATAGACGTAAGGTCTATTCCAGCAGGTTTTATTGCGGGTGGGACATTTGAAAGAGGGTGTGTAGATTTCATCAGGACGGATGTAAGGTCTTTCCTGGAGAGGTTTTATCAGAACGGTGATGGGTTTCATTGTCGGTGGGACGTTTGAAAGAGGGTATGTGAACTTTATCAGGGTAAACGTAAGGTCTACCTCGGAAGGGTTTTATCATCAGTGGGGAATGAAGCCGTCTGACCGACGGGAGGTTTCATCAGTGAAGGGGAGGTGAAGGTAGCATGCCGGTTGGCATGGAACTTTTGAATTACCACATTACTGACCCAAGTGCCCTTTCGGGTTTTCACCGGAGCCAGCCCCCTCTTGCTTTTGCCCACGCGCCCTTTCATGTTTTCACGTGGCGGTGTACCCGATTTTGCCTGCAGTGCCCTTTCGGGTTTTCACCACAGCTGGATTTTGGCCATTTTTGCCCTTGTCCGGGATATCCGAACAAGCCTGGCGGGGTATCTCTATTTTTAACCCCATTTTTTTATTTATTTATATATACGTATATATACTTCTTGAATTGGGACTTCAGCACGGATCATGCGATGTGCTGCTTCATTAGTGGCTGCTCTTATCATCGGTATTGGGTATATACCGATGCAAGGATTTCATAGGCTTCATCGGGATAGACTTAAGGTCTAAGCCGGATAGGTTTCATCATTGACCGGGCAGTGCGCCAATCGATCAACAGCAGGTTTCATCATTGGTATTGGGTTTATACCAATGCAAGGATTTCATAGGTTTCATCGGGATAGACGTAAGGTATAAGCCGGATAGGTTTTATCATTGATCGGGCAAGGTGCCGATCGACCAATGGTAGGCTTCATCACGGCGGTACGTCGAAAGACATGCAAGTTTAATAGGACGGGTTTCTTTGTCGATCGGGCAGGGTGCCCATCGATCAAAGGTGGGTTTCATCATCGGTATTGGGTTTATACCAATGCAAGGACCTCATGAATCTTATCAGGATAGACGTAAGGTCTACACTGGGTTGGTTTTATCGTTGATCGGGCAGTGTGCCAATCGATCAACAGCAGGTTTCATCATCGGTATTGGGTTTATACCAATGCAAAGATTTCATAGGTTTCATCGGGATAGACGTAAGGTCTAAGCCGGATAGGTTTCATCATTGACCGGGTAGTGTGCCAATCGATCAACAGCAGGTTTCATCATCGGTATTGGGTTTATACCAATGCAAAGATTTCATAGGTTTCATCGGGATAGACGTAAGGTCTAAGCCGGATAGGTTTCATCATTGACCGGGTAGTGCGCCAACCGATCAACGCAGGCTTCACCATGGTGGGACTTTGGCAAGGTATGAGGGTTTTATCAGGACAGACGTAGGGTCTGTACTGGGTGGGTTTGATCGTTGATCGGGCAAGGTGCCGGTCGATCGACGAGAAGTTTATGGCGGGAGACGAGGTTTCTTTAGGATCACCACATTATTGACTCAAGCGCCCTTTCGGGTTTTCACCGGGGCCAGCCCCCTCTTGCTTTTGCCCACGCGCCCTTTCGGGTTTTCACGTGGCGGGGTACCTGATTTTGCCTGAAGTGCCCTTTCAGGTTTTCACCACAGCTGAGTTTTAGCCATTTTTTGCCCTTGCTCAGAAAACCTGAACAAGATCGGTGGGGTATATCTATTTTTAACCCCATTTTTTTATTATTTTATTCTCTCTTCCCCTCTTTTTTGAGGGTGACAAGTCAGAATGCCATTGGATCATGATGAGGGATGGCTTGGTTAGGGCGGAGTGCCGTTATACCAAGAAAGGGTGTAGCTCGGCTAGGGCAGAGTGCCACTAATCCAAGGAAAGGGTGTATCTCGGCTAGGGCGGGATGCCACTAAGCCAAGGAAAGGGTGTATCTCGGCTAGGGCGGGATGCCACTAAGCCATGGAAAGGTGTATCTTGGCTAAGGCGGGATGTCACTAAGCCAAGGAAAGGCGTATCTCGGCTAGGGCGGGATGCCACTAAGCCAAGGAAAGGTGTATCTCGGCTAAGGCGGGATGCCACTAAGCCAAGGAAAGGTGTATCTCGGCTAAGGCGAGATGCCACTAAGCCAAGGAAGGGGTATATCTCGGTAAGGGCGGGATGCCACTAAGCCAAGGAAAGGTGGTATCTGCCCGATTACTCGGGGAATATTGGTTGTGCAGCATGATACAGCTTGAGGTGTTTACCGTTGAGCGGCGAGAACTGAATTTCCCCTCGATGGTTAACCACTACATAGGCCCCTCCTTCGTAGACCCTTTGTATCACATAAGGACCTTCCCAATTAGCATTTAGCTTTCCTTTTGGGTTGGACGCCATGACTTCTTTTTTTTTGACCATGACGAGGTCACCTTTCTTGAATTCTCATCCTTTTACGAGTTTATTGAATGCGGCGGCCATGCGGGCCTGGTACATTTGGATATTCTTCTGAGCTTGGAGGCGCTTTCCTTCCAATTCAGCCAGTTCTTCTAACCTTCTTTCAGCATTTGTTTGTTCGCCATGGGCCAGGCCATATTGGATTGCCACTCTGAGTGACGGGACTTCCAGCTCTAGTGGAACTACTGCCTCCTAGCCGTATACCAATGAGTATGGTGAGCACCCTGTAGGTGTTTTGAAGACGGTGCGATATGCCCATAAAGCTTCATACATTTTCTCTTCCCAATCCTTCTTGTTGGAACTGACGACTTTGGCCAGCAATGTACACAAGGTCTTATTAAAAGCTTCTGCCAACCCGTTTACCTGTGGATTGTAGGGAGTGGAGGTTCTCCATTCAATCTTATACTTCTCGGCAAGCCGATAGATTTTCTGATTTCTGAAATGACTTCCATTATCAGATATTATTCGGTTGGGGATCCTGAATCGGAAGATAATGTTTTGCTTGATGAATCTGGAGACCAGCTCACCAGTCACTTCTCTTAATGCTATAGCTTCCGCCCATCGGGAGAAGTAATCTGTTATGGCCAGTATGTACTTATGTCCGACCGAGGAAGTTGGCAATGGCCCGACTACATCAGTTCCCCATTGTGCAAACGGCCAGCTAGGGATTGTAGGGTGCAGAGTTGCAGGTGGCCTTCTAGGCACAGTAGCATGTTCTTGACACGTTTGGCATGACTTTGCAAATTTACATCAGTCTTCAAACATGGTAGGCCAATAGTAGCCCAGCTTCTTGATTTCTATCTTCATCTTGGGGCCAGCCTGGTGGGCGCCTGCTGTCCCAGCGTGTATTTCTTTCATCGCTTGCCAAGCTTCTTCAGTGGACAGGCAGCGGAGTAGAATCTTTTTACGTGTATCCGCCATTATTCGGAATAAAGTTCCGTTTCTGAATTCATAGGAATCTTTGATCCTCAGGAGTTTCATCTTTTCCTCCCTTTTCTGTGGCAGCTGTTGGTGCAGAAACCACTGTAGCAAGTGTTGTCTCCAATCAGACGCTTGTACTGCGCTGATAGTGGCGACTTCTTCTTCTTCGGGGCACCCTTCTAGCATACTGGGGACTTGCCGCCGGTTCATAACAACAATGTTCAATGTTTCATTTGGCGGGACTGCTAGTGAGCTGGCCAGTTTCGCCAGTGCATCGGCCTGGGCATTATGTCCACGGCCCACATGTTTGAGTTCAATATGATAGAATTTCACCATGAGGCTCACAGCCTTTTGGTGGTAGGGATTTAGTTCCGGCTTTCGCACTTCGAACTCCCCTTGGATTTGCTTTATCACCAACATTGAATCCCCGAATACCTGAAGCATTTGGATACCCATGTTGAGGCTGATATTGAGTCCGATTATCAGAGCTTCATACTCGGCTTCATTGTTGGTGCATGGCTTGTTTATAGAACATGAAGTATGCACAACCTCCTATTCTGGTGATTTCAGCACAATACCGGCTCCAGCCCGTATCCTGGTCTTTCCATCAGAATCTGTCTCCGTTCTGGATGCTCCATCAAAGAACAGTTGCCACATAACTGGCTGAGCTTGACAGGCCTCGAGTGTCTCATCATCTGGTAATTCGGTCCCCAACATATCATTCTCTGGCACAGGATGCTCTGCGAAGAAATCAGCCACGGCCTGTCCTTTTATCGCCCTTCGGGGTATATAGGTAATATCGAACTCCATCAGAATCACTGCCCATTTGCCCAACCGGCCTTTCAGTACCGGCTGAGTCAATATGTATTTGAGTGGATCTGCTGCAGATATCAATCTGACTTCATGTGACAACATATAGTGTCGGAGTTTCTTAATAGCAAAGACTAGTGCCAAGCATGTCTTTTCTATATAACAGTAGCTTTCTTCGGTTCTAATCAGCCTCCGACTTAGGTAGTATAGGGCTTGCTCTTTGCCTTCTTCATTTACTTGTGCCAGCATTGCCCCCAGGGAACAGTATGTGGCTGCGATATACAGTATCAAGGGCCTGCCTTTAATTGGTGCCCCCAACACTGGAGGGGTCTTGAGATATTCTTTTAACTTCTCAAAGGCCTCCTGACATCCATCGTCCCAGAGGAACGGTACATTTTTCATCATGAGCTTGTGAAAGGGGTGGCATCTTCCCGACAGATTTGATATAAATCGTCGGATATAGGCCATACGCCCTTGCAGAGATCTCAGCTCGTGCAGGTTCCTTGGTGGAGGGAGCTCCTGGATAGCTTTAATTTTGGATGGATCAATTTCAATACCCCTATGCCGGACAATAAATCCGAGGAATTTCCCACTGGACACGCCAAAGGCGCACTTCATAGGATTCATCTTGAGTTCATATCTGCGCAACCTCTGGAATACTATCCTCAGGTCTTGCAAATGATCTTCTCTTTTGCTGGTTTTTACCACCAGATCATCAATGTAGCACTCTACCTTTTGGAAGAGCAGGTCATCAAAGATCTTTGTCATAGCCCTTTGGTAAGTAGCGCCGGCATTCTTGAGGCCGAACGGCATCCTTTTGTAGTGAAATATTCCCTTCGGAGTGCGGAATACAGTGTGCACTCTGTCTTCTTCAGCAATCCAGATCTGGTTGTATCCAGATGACCCATCCATAAATGATAGGGCCTCATGGCCAGTAGTTGCATCGATCATCACCTCAGTGATTGGCACTGGGAAATCATCTTTCGGACAAGCCTTATTAAGGTCCCGGAAATCAACACATATTCTAATCTACCCATTCTTCTTCTTTACGGGCACTATATTAGCCAGCCATGTAGTATATTGGTTTCCTTCGACAAAGCCTACATCAATTAGCTTGTCAACTTCTTTGTTGATCTGGTTTATCAATTCAGGACGCATTCTCCTGGAAGGCTGCTTTACAGGGTTGGCCTCTGGGTTTATTGCCAATCGGTGCTGTGCCACATCAGAGCTCAGTCCCGACATTTCGTCATATGTCCATGCAAAACAGTCTCGGAATTCTTTCAAGAACTGTATATATTGTTCCCTGACATCTGGCTCCAGCAGTGCGCTGAGGAATGTCGGTCTTGGTTCATCCGTGGACCCCAAATTTATTTCTATCAGCTCATCGACGGTGGCTTGGCCTCCGTCTTCGACTTCGGGCGGGGCTTCTTGCAAATCAATAAAGCCTCCCGGGATGTAATCTTCCTCAGTTTCATGCTCCTCTGTTTCATCGTACTGGTCATCAGCGGATGCTGGTGCATCATATAGGGCTAATATTACCGGATTCTGTTCAGTCTGTCCCGAGGACGAGGCTAGTTCAGCAGGAAATTCAGAAGTGGACTCTTCCGTTCTTAGAGGCTCTTCTGATGTGGGCTCCCCTGAAAGGTCATCATTCTGTAGAGCCCAGAATTCTTCTAGGATGCGCCCGAACTCCAGACACTCCTCCAGCTCTCTGGCTATTTGATCTTCATCCGGGGTTCCCGTATCAAATTTTGCTTCAGCCTGGAACAGATCCTCTTTGGAAGATAGGTCCTCCCAGTACCAAGCTTTCTTTGTCTCATCAGATGTCTCTGCTTCTGACAGGTTGTCTGAGGCTTCATTGCTTATTATGGATTGATAAATGATTTCTTCATCTTCCGAGGGGTATTTGTCATATCCTACCTCGGGAGGATCGTCATGCTGGTAGGAGACAGATATGACGTCTACCTCAGCCTCATAGTATTCCTGGAGGGTATAACCCAATCCCGGGTGTTGAGTGATCTTCCTCAGTTCTTTGTTGTCCCGAGGTGGATCCCATAACTCCTTGAATGCCTTCTTCTGAGCAGCAGGCTGCATTGATGGCATTTGCATCTTGGAGAACATTTGTGAAACCCTTTGGGTAGTGTAATCCAAGCCTGTAATCGGTACCATCCGGTTTGCTGCTTCTTCAGGGGCCATACAGTCTTGATCATCTTCTTCGACTGGCTCCCCGGTGTAGAACATAATAGGGGGCTCGCAGAAGCGAGGGATTTCTATAGTCTTCAGTGGTAGCACCGTTTGGTACTCAAGACTGACGATGGGTTTAAATAAACCCTGCGGCACCTCCACCTGAGTGTACTTTTGTTTCATTTCTTCATCGGCATCATCCGGGTGGACGCTAGGAGGGGTAACCCGAGCAAAGTCACCGGCATAAGAGATATGAGATACATTATGCTTCTTAACATAGCCCTTTGGTGGCGGTGGAGACCAATCCTTTGCCTCTGTAGCGGGCTTTTTCTGGCTGATCACAGCCTCTTTACTTTCGCACTTTCGTGATACCTTGGTGTAGTAGGATGCATCGAGCATTTGACACTCGAACACTTCGAAAGGATGCAGATCTGCAAACACCCTCTCTTCTTTTCCTTCATGGCAGTATTTGATGCACTGATGTAGCGTGGATGGCACTATTTGATATTCATGCAGCCACGGTCTCCCCAGCAGGGCTTTATACGTGGTATTGGAGTCGATCACATAGAACGTACCACGGTAGTGAGGTCTCCCAATGTGAGGTTGAAATCGGCTACCCCAAGGGGTGTCTCACACTTCTGGTTGAATCCTGCAATCTTCATGTCTTTGACCTTGGTGAGCTGCAGATCAAAGTAGTATTTCTGGTAGATGCGGTATGGGAGAATATTTACAGCAGCCCCAGGATCTATCAGTATCCTGCTTATCGGCTGACAGTTCAGGGAACCCCTCATATATAGCGGTCTGTTATGGCCAGAATTTGGGATCAGCATATCATCTTCTGTGAACGTGATCGAGGGCCCAGAATTCACTTTTGTCAAGAGTGCTTCATATTGTGCCGGTGACTGCAAGGCATCAATGATAGCTTGGCGAGCCTCTTCACTCAGAGAGAGGATCTCCCAGATGGAAAACCTGGTAGGGAGCTTCTTCAACATTTTCATGATTTTGCTACCCACCCGGACATTGGATAGCCTCATCTCCTCCACCCAACGGGGTCTTGGAGGTTCATGTGGTGCCTGTGGCCTTTGATGCCCGGCGCCAGTTTCATCCTCTAGGTCGATTCCCTGGGATGTTTCTTCTGTAGCAACGGCCCTTGGCTTTGCTAAAGGGTTACATCTTTCATCTTCTTCATGCTGCTTCTGCTCTCTATCTGCCGACTGCTGGCACTTGTTGTTTGTAGCTGGCATAACCTGCACTGACTGTTCGTTCTCCAGACTGGACAGAAATTCCAGGAATGAGGGGGCTTCATCTGCTTTTCTTCCCTCCTGGTATAAACTGGCAGGGGGAGGAACCTGGACGCCTCGCATCTCTGGTTCCGGGATTTGATAGGGTTGCTCCCCTCTGAACATGATGTTATGGTTAGCTGGTGGTGGGCGCCCCCATTTTCTCCCAGAATGTGTTGCATGGGCCGAGGTTGAGGCCTCAGCATGGTTGGCTTCTAGCGGGGCATTTGATGCTTCATCCTCGTCATTCTCCCCGGGCAAGGAAAAGAGTACCGACAGGGTGTTACATTGTACTATCGTGACTTTCTTCTCTTTTTTGGACTTGGGTCGTCTCTTCTTCTTCTGGGAATTTGGCTTTGCTGGCTCCTGCCCCCAGAAGGGCTCAGTCTCATCTTTTCTTTGTTCTGCCTCTAGCTGCTCTTCAATTTTCAATTCCTCGAGTTGTTCCCAGAGTATACAGTCTTTCACCAACAGGTGCTTGGGCTCTTTTTGCTCATATTCGTCGAGCTCATTGATATACTGTTGTAGACGCCTGGCTGCAGGACTTACTTCTTTATGTGCAGGGAGGGGAGTTTGTCTCCTCCGGTTGTGAGTAGGGATCCGGATGACTGGTCCGGTCTCAGCTGTACGCCATACTGGCTTTATTGGAGGCGGCTCGGGCCTTGGGGTGACACCCCGGATAACTGCTCCGCTGGTACTGGCTGCGGGAGTCTTCTTTCTGCTCTTTATGGGTATCATCTGCCATCCCTCCTGATCCTTCTGTGGGGTGAGGAAGCAAGCTTCATAGGTATGCCTGGTGCATTCTTTAGCGGCTTCCTTGGGCAGCTATTGGTAGACTGAGATCATATTGGCAGCCAGCCTCCAGGGCGGAGGCTCATGTGGACGAGGCGGCTTCACCTGGTAATCTCCCAGCTGCAGCTCACCCTTCTTAACCATTCCTTCCATGATATCTTTGAAGACATAACAGTCCTCAATCGCGTGCCCCAGCGCACGGTGAAATGGACAGAACAGCGGATCATCTTTCTTTTCCGCATCTGCGGGTCTCTTCGATTCAGGCAATGTTACCTTGTTGAACTTATATGCCCAGTTAAATAATGCTGATGTCTTATCTTTGGGAAAAGAGTAAGCCCTTCTCATTCTATCTCTCAGAGAGACTTTATCCTTTCTTTCTGTCGCACCCTCAGGCGGGGGAGCTTCATCTGCTTCCTTTTTCCCTTTCTATTGCTCAAAGGTTCTAAAATCGATGGCGTTGGCCTCAGAGTGTGATGGCCGTCGATCATTAGATTTTCCCTTCGGTATAGTGGGAGCATTGGCGGTCGGACGCTTGGACAAGAACGTCTCAACTTCCGCTACTATATTGTTCAGTCAGTCAAATGTTCTAACATCTGCACCGATCATCTTTTCTAGCACCTCTCTCCTGAGGCTTTGTTTACATATCTGCACTGCATCTTCTTGATGGGGAGGTCTTCTGCATTTCATAGCCAAGTTCCTCCACCTTTTGATGTAATCTAGTGCTGTCTCATCCTGTTTCTGCTTGGTTGCATACAGTTCTGCTATAGTGATCTCTCTTTCTGTGACATGAAATCTGTCACAGAACTTTCTCAGCATATCAGGCCAGTCAACCACCGACCCAGCTGGCAGGCTCGAATACCATTCAAAGGCTAACCCAGTGAGGAATGAGCCAAAGAATTTGAGCAGATAAGCTTCGTCGGCTGCCAAATCACCCATAATTGTGGTGTAGTAAGCTATGTGTTTCCTGGGGGAGCCTTGGCCATTGAACTTCTCAAATTTTGGCGGCTTACTGACGCCCGGAGGCAATCTTTTAACCGCATACTGGGGCGGATACGGCACCTTGTACACATCGTAGGTGCTGCCATCGTCACCAGTCTTCTCCGACAGCTTCATCTCCATAATTTTCTCAATCATCAGCTTGTGGGCTATGGTTGGATCTATCTCCTCTGGGAAGAAATGAGCTTGTTGCTGGCTATGAGGAGTCGTCATCACAGTTGCGCGCAAGATGGGCGCGACAGGCTGCGTCTGAGATATAGAGGGCTGAGCCACTGTCTGCTGTGGAGTAGGTTGGCTCGATGCTTTACCCTTATCAGCTGGAGGAGGATTAGTCGGGACAGCCGTTTCTGCTGAGCTGGAAGTTTGCCCCACAGGTTCGGCTAGTTTGGAGACCGGTGTGGCTTCATGCCTCTCATTTAGCTGTCTTCTGAGAGCACTGATCTCCTGTTGATATCTTCTGAACATCATCTGGATCATGGGATCCAGAGTTGATGGGATCTGTATATCTTCTGAAGTCCCTTCAGCATCATCAACGAAGGGATTGTCTTCTTCTTCTGTTGTCACCACATTGACTGTCATGGTGGTGATCTTGCGGGTTTCCTCGTCATTCTTCATCTTATCTTTTGCAGCCTGGCCTCTTCTTGTGACGGGGCCTGGTCTGGTAGCCAGCCTGAGCAGTTCATCTGGCTGAGTTGGTAGCATATTCTACCCCCTGGCGATTCCAGCCATGTTACAGGCGAAGATTTGCATTCTTCCTTTCTGCTTGCAAACTTTTCTTTTTGCCTGGTCAGGGTATTTGAGTCGGTCAAAGACCGATACTCTTTCTTCAGCTTCCTCTCTGTATAGGTCTTCTTCATCATATCCGGCCTCGCGGCCTCCTTCATAATCTATTGAATCGGAGGAGGAGGCTCCGAACATCATTTCTTGAAGGGCTTCTCCTTCTTGTTCATCCACGGTGCCCAAAGCACGGGACAATCTTTGTTGACCTAGGGCAGAGTTCCCTAGGTAATGGAAGTAGTCTTGGACCACTTGCTTCATCTCCTCCGGCTTGTGCCTTTGTGGCTCGGGTTGGAGTATCAATCTGTCCTGGCTCTTTTGCTGATAAGCCAGTCTCGCCACCTGAGCATTCAAATGCTCGGTTCTGGAGTATCTAAAGATATCAGCCTGTCTGGCACAGGCCCCTGGTCTTCTTGCAGCAACCACAGTGATTGGTTCACTTCTTCTCACATCGCCAACTTGGCAGTAGTTGGCAGCAGCATCATGGTTCTTTCTTTGCCATCTTCTGCCCCCAGCCCCGGAGCGGGTGGCAGTAAAGTCCTCCTTCTTTTCATACCTTCTACCCCTCATCATGGGGCAAGCAGCAGTCATATTCCTTCCTTGACCCTCAGTCTCATCTCTTCTCCCCCGGGTCCTGGGGTAGACAGCAGTAGCATTTCTTTTATCTTTTCTCTCTTCCCTTCTGCCCCCTGCTCTGAAGCGGGCAATAGTGACATCAGCAAGATTCTCTCTGTCTCGAGCTGGGACCCAGCTCTGTATCTTCTTCGACCGCCAGACCTGTTTGTATCTTGCTGGCTTGGGCGCCAGCGTCTTCCTTTCATCAGCTTCCCGGCTGGCCCTCCTGGTGGCCAGAACTTGGAACTTGTTGTTGGTCGGGATGGTCAGGATAATCCTGTCCGGACGGATCTCCCTGGGGCGGCCGTCAAGGTTCACCCTAATATCACCTATCATCATCGTCTTCCCGAAATTGGAAAGACGATGGTTAGCAGCGGCACACTGGCTTCTCCGGTTGGTTCTCTTCCCCTTCTGGGCAGCAGCGGGGACCATGTCCTTCCTTTGGACATGATGGACATAGCAGGAGACAACGGTGGAAGCTGTCTTCTTTAGTAAGCTAGCTTTCTCATCAGCGGTCTGCGTCGGGGCACTTGCGGCAGTGCCTTGTTCATCGTTGTCGACCTGCAGAAGGTCGGTGAAGACGAGGCCCAAGCAGTTGGGCAGCCCGACAGCAGGCGGCATTGATCCGAATGTAAGAGGTACCGCCAGGTAGCCCTCTCGCACATGCATGTCAATCGGTTGCTGGTCGAAGCAGACAGACATGATTCCATCCGTCATTGTAGATTCCTGAAAATGAGGAAAGTGGACGGAATCAGAGGTTTGAGGGGGGCCCGCTGGGCCTCCTACTTTAGCGTAAAGATGAAGGGAGACTCAGTCCCACCGGGCGTGCCAGACTTGTGGGAACGCGGATTTTTTTATATTAATTTATTTGGTTTATTATTTGATTTATTGGCGTGCCAGTCACATGTGTGACGATTTCATTGTGTGCTCGATCTGACTTGGTCAGTCGATTGTGAGTGATCGTGTCTGGACCAGAAGTCCGTCATACCATAAAGGCTATGACGTTAATTACGTCCCCCCCTAAGGAGGACAACCCTTGATTAAACGCTAAAGATAGGAGGATGACAGCGGTAAAGCCGCGTGCTCAAAAGAGACGGAATTCGTTCTCTTGTAAGACGTTAAATGGATTTTGACAAAGCAGGAGTTTGTTATTTTTGGGATAAATTCGACGGCATATTCCCACCATCTTGGACCATGCCAAGTGGGGAATAGGAAACCACCCATGCAGCGGCAGGGTGGGATCCGTAAAAGATCGGGCATAATTGACCCAGAATCCGAGTAGGTGCTGGCATGATATGACACGCTCCATGTGGGTGCGGTGGCGCATCTATATCCCCCTTCGAAGGACCATCGGAGAGCATGTAGGGACATAGCTCCGTGGGCCGACGGGGTTGAGAGAGAGAACATCACAGCAACCTGGCAAGGTATATGTAAATTTCGGCAGCATGTCCCCTCAACTTGGATTATGCCAAAAGAGGATAGGTCATCATCCATGGAGTGCCGGGATGACGACCGAACGAGGATGGGCACCGGGCCCCGGGACATCGCTTGCTTTTATACCATCGATTAATATCCTCTCGAAACCCCTCAGAACTCATGTAATGACATGGCCCTTCGGGTTCATGAGGGTGAAATCTGGATCGGGAATGAGGACTGTAGGGGAGGTCTTCCCCAATAATGCATCTTCTCAAGGCATTAATGACGGTCTCTGAACATCCCCGGAACATATATGTGAAGAGATCAGAAGGCTGACAACTTGTAGTGCAGAGATGGGCCTCTGACTGGACTTCATTTGGCCGAGATGAAGGGTCTCGGCGGTGGCTTTAGTTGGCTAAAAAGGGAGAGGCTCCCGGCGTTGGCTTTGGTTGGCCAAAAGGGGGGGCTTCTCGGCATAGGTCTACTGGCTTAAAAAAGGGGTCTCGGCGCGGCCTCCTTAGCAAAAAAGGGGGATCTCGACGGGTGGCTTCCCGACACGCTCCTGGCCGCGCCGGGAGCCTGGCGCCGAGAGCCTGTGGGCTGGGAGGTGTGCACGAAGGGTTTGAATGGCAGGGCCATGGTTTGTCGTTTAGCTGAAGGGGAAAGAAGAGAACGGCCTCTCGGCGGGATAGTTCTCGGCGGGGAATTTTGTACGCCGAGAAGGTGGAATTGCTACAGGGTTTCAGGGTTTACAGAGCTCAAACGATGCTCTGCTTCTGGGATTCCTGAGCTTTCTGGTTGCGATTGAAGCCAAATTTGAAGTGTGGGAGGGGGGATTTCATGGATGCTTCCCTGAGAAAGGGCCAAGGGGGGATCTGGAGAGTAGAATCGATGGGGAACGAGACCATCGTCTGGATTTCTGAAGACTTTATTTATTTCTGCCGCCGGCCGTCTGGGGATCAAGAGATGACTGTCTCTGATCCCCTGGATGAACCCAATAGCATCTAAAAACCGGTGACTGAGGAACCTTTAGCATCGAAACTCCAGACCCTAGTCATCCAAAGGGTTAGAATGGAGGGTCGAGAGATCGAGATCGTCATTCGCTAGAATCGGAGGGATAGCAGCGGTCTGTAGAATCGGCATGTCCTCTCGTATAGCCGGCAGTTCAGGAATCCAAGAGATTGATGTCTCTGGTCCTGAACGGCACAAAGAGGAGCCTTAAGGGGCCTTGTGAGAAAGCTCGAAAGGGTGCAATGGATCTGCTCTCGAGACAGGAAGGGGGAAGGTGACAGAACCCAGTAACCCATTAGATAAGGGTAGGGGTTCTGTTCCCATGCCTCTGAAGAGAAGATTCATATGAATCATTAGACATTTCGCATAACGATAAGCATACACGGAGGAACGAAGAGCAGATATCTCAATCAGAGGGGAATAGACATTTCAATCAGAAGATCCCCAAATGGGTCACATTGATATTTCATTGCATTGCTCGAAGCCTTACACTGATTGTAAAAGAGAAATGCAAAATAGAGAGAGAGACGGAGCTCGAGACCTAAAACTCGCTAGCTACGTTTGATAAATCGAGAAGAAAACTCGCTAGATTACATCAATAGAAAGAAAAGACAGCATGGGGAGGGCGGATCATTGACTCCTCTCCATCCCCGGAGCAGCCCACCTGAAGCTTGTCTGCTTCTTCCTCTCTTCTGCTTCTTCTCTTCGATCGGCCGAGGGGGGCTCTCTCTCTTGGCAGGACTCCCTCTCGATTCTTTTCTTCTCTTTCTTTTTTCTTCTTCTCTTCTCCGATCCCTCTCTTTTTTCTCCTTGTTCTCATCTGTTCGAAGGGAGGGGTTTTTTATAACCGTTTCCCCCCTTCTCGGCAGGTTTCATCACGGCGTGCCCTTTGGGCTTCCCGGCGCACCTGCCTTCAGCTTCTCGGCGCCACCTTTTGGGCTTCGGCAAGTGACTCTTGGCGCCAATATTGCAGGCCCAATTAAAGTATTTTAGCCACTTTCATAGGCCCATTTGGGTCTTTCAAGGGCATCCTCACCCAAAAGGGTCTTCCATTGGTGACACAGCTTGTATCATTATTACGGTTTTCATCAGTCCGTAGACAGGGATTTCATCAGTCCATAGACAGGGGTTTCATCAGTCCGTAGACAGGGGTTTCATCAGTATTGCCATCTGAATGGTGACAAAACCAGGTATTATCTTATCGATATCGTCACTTGAATGGTGACGAGCTCAGACATCAGCTTTAGTCTGGAAAGACTTCAGCCGGGTGTATAATCTGTGGAGACGATTCTTCTTGTGTTTTGACTTTGCAAAAGCCTTTACAATCTTCATCTGCCGGCACCGGCTTCATCCTTATCTTACATCACATCTGTCAATAAGCCGACATCTGGCCTATGCTGACATGTCATCTGTGGATCCTTGGATGTAACAGTAACATAGCTCTTAGTAAAAGTGTGCTGGGAGGTCCCATTAGTCGAGTGACTGCTGCTTTATCAGTGTTGTCGTCTGACTGATATCGGCACCGGGTATCGGCTTGGCCGACAAAGGCTTCAGCCGGGTAAAAGGTTGGCGGGCTTCATCATTGGCCTTTCACTGTTGGTCTGATCCTCTTTTCAACTGTGCTTCCACCCTTGTTCATTTTCAAGGTGTCAACAGCACCCTGGATGCGTCGACGGCACTAGAGCACTACGTTGACACTGCCTTTATGTTTTTCAAAGCTTTCATTCTGGAAATCTATTTTTCACCCTTAGAAAGATATTTGTCATCCTTATTGCCTATTTGTATACCTTAGCCAGTTATTTGTCACCCTTAAACCGTAGCCATTGCTCCGTTTTCACCTTTGTAAGTTTCATAGAGTCTGCGTCGACGCTAAGGCCTTATGGCGTCAACGTAGTTTCATAACTTTCCATGTATCCTGCGTTGCAACCCATTTTACACCCTTAGAGAGATATTTGTCAGCTGTATGGCCCACTTGTCACTACTAACCATCTATTTGTCACCCCTATTTTCCTTTAGCCGTCGTCAATGTTCTTTTTGCTAGCGGGTGGCCTTGGCGTCGACGCAAAGGCTTTTGGCGTCGACACAACCTTCATGAAACCTTCTGCATAGCTCCTTAGTCCATAGGTTAGCCTCATGAGCTATTTTTCACCCTTGTGAACCTATTTGTCAGCCTTAGTAGACATTTTTCACCCTTAACCTGGCATTTGTCAGTGATAACAGGTGGTCTTATCTGCTTGGCTGCGTCGACTCCAGATCACAATGGAGTCGACTCCACTTCAACAAAATTAAACTTCTGGCCATAGCTTTGATCAAAAACGATCCTAACTTCACAAAAACTCAGGGATATTCATGGATTAACATTATCCAAAATATTTGACAACATCAAAAACATGTGAACCTCAAGAATCAAAACGTATGAAACTCAAAGAGCAAAAAATGTATGAAACTCAAGGTTTAAAGACGTATGAAATTCAAGGATCAAAAACACATGAAACTCAATGATGAGTCATAGTGTTGACATCATCAAAATATAGGGACACAACATTCTCCCCATTTTTGATGATGGCAACACTGTGAGTCATTATGATCAATTTGACGCAAATAATTCAATGTTATGCACAAGTATGCTTCCACGCATCGCCCACTATGCATCTCCCATATAATGACTCTCAAACTATTCTCCTTCTTTGACATCAGCAAAACAAAATAGTTTGACAGCATAGTTGGAATGTCGAGATGAGTGAATCAAGAAAAACAAGGCCTAGTTGCAGTAAGACTCAAAAAACAAAATTTAGAGAAGGGTGTCATTGATGCCAAAAGTGGACTAGGATGAACTTTAGCAGACAATATTGAAAGTATTCAGCAAGTGCAGGTAGTTTGAAAAAAAATGAAGCCTGTCAGAGAAAAATCTCAATCTAATACCAATTACATACAACAGAAATGACTTATTGCCAGATTCTCCCATTATAAAAGACTTATGATTTGTTCCTTATTTGACTGCATGGTTCAAATCTAATGATTTTAGAGTTTATCAAGGAAGGTTCTTTGAAAAAAAATTGCATTCATTGTTAATAAAAATGAACCAAATTTTCATATAGAAGCCATGTTTAACCTTTCTTTGTCTACTCTTTTAGACAAAATGACCCCTTCGGGAGCTATCAAAACTAGTATTGAGGTTAAACAAGCATGATATTTTCTGATTGAGTTCCTATATTTTAGCAACTTTCTTTTTCTTTTAGCTACCACATTTTAAGAGCAATTAAGTTCAGTGCACACTTTGTAACTAGACGATACACGTTGTTTAGACGCCAGTATCCCTAAGTACTCAGCATGACTGACTATCATGCTTCAATTTGAATAGAGGTAGCTGTGTCACTTCATGACATATCTCATCTCATTTCATTGATAAGTGAGACATGTTTCTCAGTGAGCTTGCCATTGCTCTGCCTTGATTTACAATGATTTTTCAGCAGAGTTAACAGTGGCACTTAATGACACAGTCCACTAAACATCAAGGTCAAGGGACATGGTTTCTTAGTGGACCAATGCCATTGCTCTATCAAATTTTAACATTTAGGAATTTCAGATTATCCTTTTGTTTAAAAACAACACTCAATTCAGGTATCTCAACCAAAGATGCCATGTTATAAGAATTTGCAGATTTCAGGAAAAAATTTATCCAAGGACATAAGATTGCAAAAGATGGTTAAGGTCTATTAACACAAAACATGGATAATTTCAAGATATTTATCTTTAAACCCAATCAGTTCATTAAGCTTGAACCAGCTGATTATTTGGGATGATCATAAGATGATATAATAGATGATTCTGAAGTTAGAGCGCATTCTGATTTATGAGCATGGTACCCAGATTGGAATCTTTGAATTTCAGGAAATTCAAGGATGTGGTAGAAGCAATCAGTTTGTGCAACAAGTAGAGGAGAATTGCATGAAGATGAAGGAGGTACCAGAATGGCAGAAAACAGATGTAGCCCAAACTAACTACCCTTGAGTGCATGCATGCATTTCAAATAAACTTTTGGAATTTTTTGACTCAATTGATATGCTGCTAATCCTAGAACACATGTATGCATGAACAGTTCAAGGTATGCAATTACTCCCCCTATCTGAATGGCCCTAATATGCAACACTGACCAATGGTACTGGGCGGAGGTATATCCTCACACATAGTGAATGCTTCCCGATCGGCCTAACCTGTCTTTCTGCAAATCACCATTTTATATACCATGGTCATGCATGAAAATGCATTAAAAATGCAGTGTAGTTTAATATGAACAATGGCCTCTCAGATTATTCATGACAATGCACGTTGATATATGCAAACAGAAAAAGCATATGCATAAGATTTTTGATTTTGTTTTGGAAATAAACTTTTCAATGCAGTTCAAAATCAATCAAACTTCCCCTAAGGATGATTTAAAAAGGTAAGATTGTAGCCAATGTACCAATCACAAAAGACATAGGTATTAAGAGAGTTACCAATAAGCTCAAACCTGATTAAATTGAGGTCTACATAGACCTAACTCTCTTCTTAGAGTTGAAAATCTGTCATTGCATAATGTCTCAGTGAAAATGTCAGCAACTTGATTTTCTGATTCAATGAAGTGTAGTTCAAAGTTTTTCTTCATGACTTCATCTCTAATAAAGTGATGCCCTATGTCGATGTGCTATGTCCTAGAGTGCAGGACTAGATTTGTTCCAAGATTAATTGCACTTGTGTTATCACACAAGATTGGGACACACCCAACATCCACTAAGTTATCTTAGAGTTAGTGTTTAATCCACAACACTTGAGTGCCACAGCTCCCTGCAGCGACATATTCTGTCTCTGTAGTGGAGAGGGCAACCGAGTGTTATTTCTTGGAGGCCCAAGAGACCAAACACCTGCCCAGAAATTGACAATATCCACTTATGCTCTTACGATCCAACTTGCATCCAACGTAGTTCGTATCTGAATAAGAAATGAGAGAAAGCTCACAAGATGACGAATACCATAATCCCACCTCTTGAGTCCCAGCAAGGTATCTAAAGATATGCTTGACGGCAGTCAAGTGGGATTCTCTAGGACTAGCCTGAAAACGAGTACATAGGCAAACACTAAACTAGATGTCTGGTCCAGATGCAGTTAAATATAGTAATGAACCAATCATACCTCTGTAGTTCTTTGCATCTGCCAGTTTACCTTTTTCATCCGCATCTAGTGATGTAGTAGTCCCCATAGGAGTTGCAATTGTCTTACAGTTTTTCATGTCGAACCTTTTCAGTAGCTCCTTGATATACTTGGCTTGACTTATAAAACATCCTTCATCAGTTTGATGGACCTGCAAGTGGAGAAAGAATTGAAGCTCACCCATTAGGCTCATCTCAAACTCACTAGTTATAAGGACATCAAAATCCTCACACATTTCAAATTTAGTAGAACCAAACACAATGTCATCAACATAGATTTGAACTAACAAGATGTCCTTACCTTGCTCTTTAGTGAAGAGTGCTTGATCTACTTTACCTCTTGTGTAGCTTTTTTCAGTGAGGAAGGAGCTTAGCCTATCATACCAAGTTCTGGGTGCTTGCTTCAAGCCATAAAGTGCAGTGTCCAACTTATACACATAATCTTCATGATGAGAGCATTCAAAACCAGGTGGATGTTCTACATAAACCTCTTCTTTTATTAGCCCATTTAAAATTACACTTTTCACATCCATTTGTTACAATTTTATTTTATGTGAACATGCAAAAGCAAGTAAAATCCTAATGACTTCTAGCCGGGATATCGGGGCAAAGGACTCTTCAAAATCTACTCCAAATTCTTGGTTGTAACTGTTGGATTCCCGAGTTGATTTTGGCGTTTAAGTTTTAATGATGACAAATCGTGTGTGCATGTGTTGTGGAAATTGTCCATTGATGCGTAAGGAGCTCATATTTTGATAATCTTGCATTGCAGGAACAAATCTATGGTGGACAACTTGTGGGACACAAATGTAAGCTTGATGAGTATTTTGGTACTCTTGACACAAAACAGGTTGAAAATTCCATTCATGTTCAAAGTCCATTGGTAAGACTTATACTTCACAAAATCTTTCATCCGAGGAATTTCTTGGTTAGTAGGCAATAGGTGTCGACACTCAGTGTCGACACTCTTTGATATAGGCAGTTCTCCCTTCAGCTGCATCGACCTGCGTTTGGTGTTTTCCTTTTGTGTATCGACCTCACCATGTTCTTTTCTTAATGCACTTCATTCATGGTTAACATTGCATATTGTTCATGGGACTTTTGAGGAAGTATGTGGTTCAAATTGCTTTTCATACTCCTTGCTGAAATCAGCTTGAATGATGTTTAACCATTCACATGAGTTTTGATGAATTTGGGTTGAATGAATTTCTTGTATGGCAAAAAATCATGTTTAAGTGACTGCATTCTTACTTGAGGATTTGGTGGTTTGAAAATACCGTCATGCATATACTTCTTGGAGTATTGAAGCTTTCAAAGAGTTTTATGCATTGTCAAAATGAATTTTCTTTTGGGCTTGCAAGTTGCTTAACCCATTCATATTACAATATGTTGGAATGTGGTTTAAAATATGCCAATACCTTGTTTCAATGCATGGTTATTTGATTTTAATGTTTGAATGAGGAATATTGGGTTTTCAATTGAGTTTAATGCATTTTTGTTCATGACAGCAAAAGTGTCGACTCACAGAGTCGACACTTATTTCCCTCCGCTATGCTTTTGTGATGTTCTTTCAAAGTAGGCAGAAAGTGTCGACTCACAGAGTCGACACTTTTTATCCTGTGTGCTGTTTGTGTTGAAGACGAAACATGTGAAAAAAAGTGTCGACTCTGAGAGTCGACACTTATTCATTGGGTTCTATTTTATAGTGTTGGGCAAAACTGTGTGCAAAAAGTGTCAACTCTAAGAGTCGACACTTATTCTGGTTCGTCCAGAATGGGTTTTTCAGATTGGTTTCGAAACCCATTAAAGCTATCCCATTTGTTCCCAAACTTGACCCCTTTGCCCTTAGGGTTCTCCTACATATCCTAGAGGGGTTTTGGAAGGTTTTTGGCATGGGCTTATTAATCTATTTTATGTGCTGCTATATAGGTCATGCGATTTCAGATTTGGAAGAACAAGAAGAGAAGGGCAAGGCCGCAGGTGGGAGAGGAAGAGAGGGTTTTGAGTGCTAATGCATTTCCTTCCTATTGTAGGGTCGATTTGGGTTTGGAACTTGCATATCCTCATCCATCCTCAAGTGTTGATGCTTCAACAAGGCTTAAACTTCAAAGAGGAGCTCGTTCGGGTTCCCCTCTTCTGAAAATCGACCTCCACCTTCACAAGCTTCAGGGAAGACATATTTGGTCGGCCTCTACTTGTCTAGGAGATATTTCTACATCCTCTCTATGTTTATTTCGATGATTGCTTCACAATTTATCTTCACCATGTACATGTAATGAACATATTTTTTATTTTCTGAACTCAGATATCCGGTGTGTGTGTATACGGAGCTGCGTCTCCGTGTGAGGTTTTAGTGCGGGGTGAGTTCCCCGAGTGTGTGGGTGTGTGCTGCGGTGGCAGCGTTCTGGGGCCAAGCCCCGTGTATGTAGATTGCTACAGAAGCAGCGTGTGTGTGGTGTTGGGGGTTTGTCCCCGTGGTTGCTACGGTTCGTAGCGTGTTAGTGAAGCCTCACTAGATTTGGTAAGGGGTGGACGTAGGCGGACGTGTAGGTCCGGCCGAACCACCTAAAAATCTATGTGTTCCTTGTGGTGTGCCTGTGTGCTTGTCCTTTTCTCCTATCTCCGTTCACAGGTCAATTTAGACATTTTTATTCACTGCATGATCACACATCGATACGTTTGCTATCTATTTTCAGTGAAGGTTCAATTGATCCTTGCATAGGCTATTAGTGTGAGATCGGAGAGTTTGAGTGAACTTGCTCATGTAGAATGAAAATTTACTTTCGTTATTCTTCGTGTTGGTAGTTTATTTTATTCCGCAGCATAAACTTTAAATTTGCTATTAATTTCTGGGGACAATTCAACCCCCCCTTCTTGTCCGCTATCTATTTGGGCCAACAAATCGTATCAGAGTGAGGCCTCTGATTTTATTCAATCTCACGATTGAAGAGGAAAGATCTTTAGCGATGAAAAGTAGGGGAATGCTTCTTGAGGGACATTCTATACACAGGCCACCATTTTTTGATGGCACGGATTACCCTTATTGGAAAAATAGAATGACAGTGTTTTTGCATGCTCGGGATTATGATAGCTGGAGAGTTGTTAGTAAAGGTCCTTATCAATTGCCCGATGATGAGGACAATTGGACTAATGAACACATTAAAAAATCATGTGCAACTTTCAGAGGTATGAATATTGTTCAATGTGCTATACATCCAAATGAATATTCACACATATCTATGTGTTCCTCTGCACAGGAAATGTGGGAGAAGCTCCGACTCATATACGAAGGAACGTCGGAGGTAAAGGAGACAAAAGTAAATCTATTGGTCCAAGAATACGACTCTTCATGATGAAGCCACAAGAGACCATCTCAGAGATGTTTGCTAGGTTAAGTGAGATCACTAATGGTTTGCAAGAACTGGGAAAGGAGTACACAAATCAAGTCCTTGTGAGGAAAGTGATGCGGTCCTTGTCAACACAATGGCATACGAAAGTGACCATGATAGAAGACTCTAAAGATCTCACCACACTTACGCTGGATGAGTTGATTGGGTCCTAGATGACCTATGAAATCAACATTAAAAGGATAGAGGGGGAGAAATATAAGATGAAATCAGTTGCATTTAAGGCTAACCCACAGACTTCTGAAGAAAGTGATGAAGGGTCAAGTCTTGATAGTAGTGAGGAAGAACTGGTGGACCTCATCACTAGAAAAGCCAAAAAAAAATTAAGGAAGACGAGAAGGAATGGCACTTCTCCTAGAAAAGTTCAGAAAAAGCCATTGGATAAGATAAGAGAGATTAGATGCTATGAATGTAACAAGGTCGGACACATGAGAAATGAATGTCCAGATCTTGAGAGAAATTTCATGAAAGGTAAAGCTAAGAAGCCAAAGGCAATGAAAGCTGTTTGGAGCGACGAGGATGAGAGCGAGTCCAAATCCGAGAAGGAGGATGAGCTGGACGAGCAGGTCCAGAATCTATGTCTGATGACTGATGAGGAGAACGACACTGAGGTAAATTCTTATAACGAAAACCTTACTTGTGAAGAATGGCAAATTGCTTATGCTGGAGTGTATGAAAAATGCAAGAAGTTGAAACATGAAAATAAAAGCCTAAAAAAGAAGTTTCATGATATTACGTAGTCTATTACATCTTCATGCATTAAATATAGTTTGCTTGATTTGAAACTTGAAAAAATTAAAGATGAAAATAAAATGTTGTTGTCCAAAGTCTCTCTACTTATTGATGAAATTTCTGTAAGGTTCCGACCAGAATGCGCAGCGGAAATCATCGAAACCTTAGATTGCATATCGTTGCCAGCTTTTCAAAATCGAACAAGATCGTTAATCCCGCCATGTGAAGAATGATTCTTTACCTTTATGGGGTTGAGAATCTCCCAAAATCTCGAAGACAAACGAGAGGAAGATCTTGGAGTCGCGAGCCGTTCAAGCGTCCGACCTCTAGACGTATCCACACGAGCAATGGAAGCAGACGAGATCTCCTCCACGATCGCCACGTGCCGACCCGATCTCAACACCACCATCCACTGGGGAGGAAGGAGAGAGAAGGAAGGGTGAGCCCCTAGGAGAGAGAGAGGAGAGAGGGTGGCTAGGGTTCAACCTTGTAGCTTGGCCAGGGTTTCTCCCTTCAATGTATATTTATAGACCTTTGGCATTTTTCACAAAAACCCAATAATAGTCTATAAAGTCCACCCATCCCGCTCTGTTCACCACTCTATTGTGTGTGACCCTCTAGGCCCAATAGTCTGTTTAGTTTTCTAGCTCATTAAGTAAAGAGCTCCTTCTTAACTTAATTAACTCTATCCATTAACTCTTAATGGAATCAACGAGCTTTCCGATCACGAAAAGCACCAAGCAACGCTTCGTGATCCCAAATGACATTGGGGATAAGCAACCCACTCTGGAACCTTTCCGTCTACAGATTCCACACAGCTATGGATCCTCATTCATCCAATGCCCCACTAGGACTAGTGTATGGTTAAACTGTCAAACCCTATTGAGTCCTGGCTCGAATGAATCATGTACTCCAAATAGGTTCATTAAAAAAATGCATTTTTCATAATGAACTCCTGTACCATAGCCAAAGGTTTTCCCGAGTACAGATCTGTAGGGCATTCTCTCTCATATATCATACTGAGAGTGAACGATCCCATGTTGTCAAACTAATTGCCTTCGTACGAGTTCCACTGAGTCCGAATAACTAACTGTACAAGATCACTTAACAGAGGTCCATAAGTCAGTAATCAAATACTCAGCATCCCTTATGCAAGACATCTTTAGTGACTCAGGTCTAAGATCCAACTGTGCTACTGAGACATAGAATACCCTAATTGATAGTTAGTATGATTATCATTCAGGGTTTCTAGATCGAGTCAGTTCAGTGAACTCATTCCACTAATGACCACCCACACACGTACTTCAGTGTCTCCACACTGATGACTATGAGAACAATCACACCCATCATATGAGTAAGTATCATGTGTGCCAGTCTATCCGGATCTTCAATGTCCCTTCTTGAAGATCCTATGACTGGGAACCTTTAGAACATGTGCATCTGGATGACTGATCTCATTATCATAATCTCCTTATGATTCGGTCATCATCGCACAGGTTTAGGGACTTCATCACATTCGAATCATTAACACAAATTAAATGCAACGAATAAATGCCATTAATATAAATATGAATAAGATATTACAAGAAATGTCACCATCACATCTCATGTGATTGGCTTGTTGGGAATATATTTCTATCAATCTCCCACTTGCACTAAAGCCAATCACCGACATGCTTGATCCCCATCAGCCCTAGGTGACACTCAAAAACACTTTGAGTCAACGGCTTAGTTAGTAGATCTGCAATGTTATCACTGGAAGACACTCTATCAATTACAACATCTCCTCTAGCTATTATCTCTCTGATCAGGTGGTAGCACCGCAGAATATGCTTCGATTTTTGATGAGACCTCGACTCCTTTGCTTGTGTAATTGCCCCATTATTATCACATAATAAGGGGACCAGATCAGAGATGCTCGGGACAACTCCAAGCTCTTCGATGAACTTCTTCATCCAAACTGCTTCTTTGGCCGCATCAGCAGCAGCAATGTACTCAGCTTCGGTCATAGAATCAATAGTGGTTTCTTGTTTGAAACTTTTCCAACTCATTGCCCCACCATTTAGGGTAAACACATACCCCGAAGTTGACTTGCTGTCATCTTTATCAGATTGAAAACTTGGGTCAGTGTAACCTCAAAGTTTCAAATCCTCTACTCCATAAACCAGAAACATATCCTTAGTCCTTCTCAAGTACTTAAGGATACACTTCACAACTATCCAGTGTTGCTCACCTGGATCCGCCTGAAACCTGCTCGTAACACTTAGAGCATATGCTACATCAGGCCTTGTACATAACATGACATACATGATGGACCCTATGGTAGAAGCATAAGGTACCCTACTCATTCGCCGCCTCTTCAGGAGTCTTAGGGGACATTTCCTTAGAGAGGTAAACTCCATGTCTCATCGGTATGAGACCTCTCGTGGAGTTTTCCATGCCAAACCTTTTGACAATGGAATCTATGTACATTGATTGGGACAAGCCTAGCATCCTATTTGATTTATCTCTATAGATCCTGATCCCCAATACATAGGATGCTTCACCCAAATCTTTCATGGAGAAGTGTTTCGATAGCCAGACTTTAACTGATGACAACATACCTACATCATTCCCAATGAGTAGTATGTCATCAACATATAGGACCAGGAAGGTGATTGCACTGCCACATATTTTCTTATACACACACGGATCATCTTCGTTCTTAACAAAGTCATAAGACTTGATGGCTTCATCAAATCTTAGATTCCAACTGCGGGACGCTTGCTTCAATCCATAAATGAATTTTAGCAACCTGCATACCTTATCTGGGTGCTCCTTGGATATGAATCCCTCAGGCTGTATCATATACACCTCTTCCTCAAGGTTTCCATTGAATAATACAGTCTTCACATCCATCTGCCAGATCTCATAATCATGGTACGCATCGATAGCAAGTAAAATCCTAATGGACTTAGTCATGGCAACTGGTGAGAAGGTCTCGTCATAGTCAACCCCTTGTATTTGATTATATCCCTTCGCAACCAACCTAGCCTTATAGGTATCAACAATTCCATTTGCTCCAACTTTCCTTTTTAAGATCCACTTGCATCCGATGGGTACTATACCCTCAGGTGGATCTATCAAGTTCCAAACTTGGTTGGAATACATGGAGTCCATCTCTGATTTCATGGGCTCTTGCCATCTCCAGGAGTCAATACCACTTATAGTCTCCTCATAGGTCTTAGATCATCATCCTCATCATAGTGTGCCATGTCCCCATCATCAGAGATATGTCCCACATATCTATCTGGTTGGACAGGTACACGGCCAGACCTACACACAGTTTGTGTGCCATCCTGAACTGGTTCCTGAGACGATGCAGCTCCAGTTTGTAGTTCTAGAATCTCTTCTAGTTCTACCATACTCCCACTGTTTCCTTCAAGGATATACTCTTCCTCTAGGAACACAGCTCGCTTAGCTACAAACACTCTTTGATCGCTAGGTTGGTAGAAATAATATCCATAAGTTTCCTTAGGATATCCCACAAACCTGCATCTTTCAGTCTTGGATGCCAGTTTATCAAGATTGTGTTTCTTAACATGAGCAAGACAACCCCAGACCTTAACATTCTTAAGGTTTGGTTTTTATCCTTTCCATATCTCATATGGAGTGGAAGACACTGATTTAGAAGGAACTTTGTTTAATACGTGAGCAGCAGTGTCTAGGGCAAAGCCCCAGAGCGACAAGGGTAATCTAGCAAAGCACATCATGGATCGTACCATATCTAATAAAGTACGATTCCTCCTTTCAGCCACACCATTTAGCTGAGGTGTGTAAGGAGGAGTCCACTGGGATAATATACCATTATCTTTGAAGTATTGCATGAATTCTGTACTCAAGTATTCTCCTCCTCGATCAGATCGAAGAGTTTTAATACTCTTTCTCGTTTGTTTCTCTACTTCATTCTTGAACTCCACAAATTTCTCAAAGGCTTCGGATTTGTACTTCATCAAGTACACATATCCGTACCTAGAGGAATCATCAGTGAAAGTAATGAAGTATGAGTAACCCCCTTTGGCTTGAGTGGACATAGGTCCACATACATCAGAATGTATGAGTTCTAATAACTAACCATCTCTCTCTCCATGTCTAGTAAATGGAGAGTTGGTCATTTTTCCCATGAGGCAAGATTCACAGGTTGCAAATGATTCATAATCAAATGGATCAACATATCCATATGTGCACAACATTTTTAGTCTTTCCTCACTAATATGACCAAGCTTACAATGCCAAAGGTATGCTCGATTCATAGCATTTCCCTTCCTCTTAAGAGGTCTATCCACACACATAACAGGAGTATCCACATCTAGTAAAAACAAACCATTAATTAAGCTCACACTGGCAAACAATTCACCATTTAATAATAAAGAACATGTTTTATTCCCAAAGCTCACAATAAATCCACATTTATTCAAGCATGAAATGGAAATAATGTTCTTAATTATGGAAGGAACATAATAACAGTCTGTCAACTTTAATGTAGCTCCTAAGGAAAGGTTGAGGTTCACACTCCCGACTGTAAATACAGCAACTCTTACTCTATTTCCCAGTCGTAGATCAACCTCGCCGTTGTTCAATCGCCTGCTACTTGTCAGAACCTGTAAATCATTGCAGATATGAGATGCACATCTAGTATCTAGTACCCATGATGTGGATCTATATGACAAGTTAAGGTCAATCATGAACATACCTGAAGCTTCTGCTTTGCTTTCTATACTAGGTACAACATACAGTTTCTCTTCTAATGGCCATCCTTATGGCAATGGAAGCACTAGCCCTTGTTGTAATGCCCCTATTTATTAACAAATAAAAATTTCTAGAAAATTATAAGAAATTAATTAGAAAAATCCTTAATATATAGAATAAGTTAAATTTCGACTATCTCGTAAAAATCTGAAAATTTTAGAATCTTGTAGAGGATAAAATGTTTCATAATAGTGTCATCTGTGACTGACCCAAATAAAATCCATAATTAGGCCAAATCAACTGATTAAGGTCCAAATCCACACTTAATCTAATTGGACCTTAAAACGCAAAATTTCAGCCCAATACCTGATCATTTAGGCTGAAATCGGATCCAAATGGAAGGCTAGGATGAGAGGATCGTTTCCCCTCTTAGTTCTCCCCGAAACCCTAACCCTAGAAGGTGAATTTCGGTTTAGAAGGCGGCAGCTAACCCTATCCGCGCGGTTCGCGCACGTCCAACTTGATTGGACTCTAACTCCTCGAATAGAAGACTCTAGACCTTGTGTGACCTATAAAAAAGACCCTCAGGAACCCTATTTTCGTTTGGGTGTTGTGGCAGTCGACGAGGATCATGGACGAGGGTGAATTCCGACGATCACCGACGGGGTGTTCTTCGCGTGTCGTCATCCCTTCTCCTTCCTTCTTCCTCCGTTTAAGGTAGGTTATAGCAAGCCAAACCTTAAGTATTATATTTGGTTAGAACCAGCATCGAGTGCTCTTTCTATTGAATGCAAAAGCATTAAAAGTTACTTAGTATCATGCGAGAATTTGAGGGTTTAGTAGAAGTATGTCATATCTAGGGTTATACTTGTTCCATCTCATTTAAGTAGGGATTTCAGGCACTAAAGATTAAATCGAGCATGCTACATTGTAAAACTTTTTGTGATCCTTCTTTTGAGTCCAAAAGCCCTAATTATTATGCTCTGTGCTATGCGTATTTAGCAATTCTTTGTAACCCTAGCCAACTCGCCGGAGGCGGGCAGGGCGAAAGGGGGGTTTGGTTGAATTTTGACTTGCGCGGCCTCACGATAGACCGCCCAACGTGTTAGGCGGCACATTACAGACCGTTTATGTGTTGTGATTCATATTATGTTTTCGGGAAGAGCGGCTTGACCTAGACCGCCCTTCTGTCAGGCGGCCAGTGATTGACCATTCATCTCCCCCAGCGGCTCATTACAGACCGCTCATCCCCAGAAGGCTTTCGGACCTGAGGGGGATAAACGGCCTGTCGTGCGACCTCCGAGGAGGATGAAAGGTCCCTACTAGACCGTCCATCTTTACAGAATTGATTAAGTTATCTTCTTGCATGACTTATGATAGTAGATTCGTGGTTAAATGTAAGTTAGCAACATGCATAAAAACCCTGGAAAATTATAACCTCAAATGATTATAAATCTTGCTGATTTATTCATCTTGACCTTGGATCATCTTTTTTTTTCAATGTTAATCATGACTCATTATTAAATTGAAAAGGTTATTAGGGTTGTATGACAGTCGTTCTACTCCGGTAGGATTGACTGACCGTCTCACTGGTTTCCGGTGTTTTATTAGCCCTATTTCCTTATAATGTTTGAGACTCTCCGCCGGATATTCCTTCCGTCGGACTAGGACCTTCATTACGGGACCTCCGTAAGCCCCCGCGAGCCTAGGATTCCCACTAGGACGTCGGACAGGTTGTACCATCAAGACCTGAACCTGTGTACGTGATCGAATCAATTGAACTATCGTATTGTAAGTCACGACTCGACTTGGACCCCTGAGTATTGGGCGGCCCGAAAGGGACCGTTCATTCTATTGGGCGGCCCATAACGAACCGTACATCCCTGGCCAAGTGCCACTTACATTGGTCATTTAACCTTGATCTATCTTCGACCAAATTGTGTTTAGTAAGCCCTAGGTTGACTAGTAGATAGTGGGCTGGACCCTGGTTTAGTTCTGCCCCACTTATGGCAGCCCGGAGGCCGTTTGGGTAGATTTCTAGTTGGTTAAGTTGAACGGACCTATTGGAACTGCGCATGTTATAGCGCGGATCTTATTGGACCATCTGTCTGTTGGACGGCCCTGTAAGGACCATTTATCTTGTTCTTGGGCTTCCAACTGTACTAGTCTTGAGCGGCCCATGTTCAACCGTCCAATTACTCGAGCGACCCTACATGGACCGTGTATCCTTGACTTCGGTGTGGCTAGTGCTAAGCCCATCTCTATCCTGAACGGTCCACTCTAGACCGTGTATTTCTTGAGCGGCCCTGTTCTGACCGCTTATCATCCAGAAGTGATTTTCATGATTTTTCATGTTGAATCCAAGGACCTGATTGGTTCTTTATAACTTGAACTTTCCAGACATGATGTCTACTTCAACTTACCCTTGAAACTTTGGTAAGTTCTATATCTTGAAGTATTGGCCATCTAACTTGATTAATGTCTAGACATAACCTGGGATCTTGGATCCAAAAAATCAATGCCAACGCATCATAAGGGCCCGGTCTGGTCCTGGGAGGAGCACCCGAAAAGTACTTGTGCCCCGGGGAGTTTTAATGACATGGTGAGGCACTGCACCGAGTGCATGACTAGCGTGATGTCTAAGACAATAATCTCTTACTTGAATTTCTCTTGACTTGGTTAAATCTTGCTTGTTGGCCAAATTCCCGGTTATATCATGTTCTTGCCTTCCTTTCATTATTTTGTTGCATGGTTATTTCTTTTCGTTCTTTATTTACGCGCTCAAACATGTAATTTAATTGGATAATTACTTAAACTTGCCTGTTATTACCTAATGAGCGTTCGCTCACCTAGTTTTCCCCCCTTTTCAGGTAGCTCAGGTGAGGACTCGCAATCTGATGGGAACGGGCAAGAGTGACGACCGTGGAGTGAACCTGATAGAAGCTTGTGAAACTAGTTCTAGTTGTGGAGTTAATTGTGTTTAAGAGTATTTTGGAAGAGTTGTAATTTGAAGTTAGCCAATGTAATAATGTTAAGTGGATGTTGTCAAGATTATGTTAAGTGAGATCATTGTAGTTTGGGACATGGTTTGGTTATGTGCTATTTAATGAATGGAGCAGTTTCTATTTATGGTGATATGCGATCTTTTAGCTTTAACATATCATGTCTAGAAATCAACATATTATTATTATTACTTGTCTCTACTGCCAGTCCCGATATTCCACGTCAGGGCGTGACAGTTAGGTGGTATCAGAGCCTAGGTTTCTAATATTCCTAGGTTATTTAAGTTCTAGGATTCTAAGTGTTTGTCGTAGAACCTATACCCTCGTTATGAGTCAAAGGACCAAACCTAGTGAGAATTTGGGTAGAGACTTGGGTTGAGTTAATAATGAACTCTAACTCTTTCTCTTAAATGAACTTAAGATAAATTATTTTTGTGCAGGACGTTCCGATGGCAGCTGAGCGTGCACAGTGGCGGGACATGCAGCGGACGGTCCAAGGACTTACGCGGGCTTTACAACAGGTGGCCCAAGGTGGAGCGGCGAATCATGGTGCTTGTGATTTACACAGAAATTTTTGTGGGATGAATCCCCCACGTTTTGGAGGTTCAACTGATCCCGAAGAAGCCGAACACTGGCTTAAAGAGATGGAGAGAATTTTTGAAGTTATGCAATGCAGCGACCAGGAGCGTGTGCTATTAACAACCTTCCAGTTGGAACGGGATGCTAGGACTTGGTGGGAGTTAGTAAAGGCAACCCTTGGTGATAGACAAATTTCGTGGAAGGAATTTGAAGAATTCTTCAATAGCAAGTACTTTTCCGACAGAATCCAAGAGAAGAAAGCCGCTGAGTTTGCTACTCTGAAGCAGCGGAGTTTATTTGTGGCGGAATATGAAGCTCAATTGTCTAGACTCTCTCGCTATGCTACTCATTTGATTTCCACAGAGAAGATGAAGGCGAAACGTTTTCTAAATGGGCTGAAGTTGCATTATATTAACCAATTGGCGCCGATGGAGATTCAAACCTATGCATAGATGGTAAGAAAAGCCCAAGTTTTAGAAGATACCTTAGAAATGACAGAGAAAATCTGTGGGAAGAATGTTAAAAAAGAGTAACCTACTGGTTCCGGGAGTGCTAAACCCGAGAATAGCAAGAAGAGGCCCAATGACGGGTCTGGTTCATGGAAGGGGAAAATGCCAAAGAATGAAGACAAGAAGCCTGGCCCGATTGTTCCATTTAAGGGCATATGCAAGTATTGTGACCGCCCTGGTCACAAGATGGAAGAGTGCTGGTGCAAGCTGGGTGCCTATTTGCGTTGCGGGAGTAGGGATCACCGCATTCCAGAGTATCCTCTCTTATCCGAGGAAGCTACCCCGACGAAACCTCAAGGCGGCAAGAAATAGCAGGGCAAGCTCCAGGCCCTACAAGAGGAGGACGCAGGCACCACCGAGGAGGGTGGAATTGTGGAAGGTACTCTCATTATTCATGGAAAACCAGCTTTTGTTCTTTTCGATACCGGTGCTACTCATTCATTTGTTTCTTGGAGTTTTGCTAAGACATTAGCTGTGAAGCCGGTTTTGATGAATTCCCCCTTAGAGATATCAACTCCCATTGGCTCTAGATCAGCGATTAAATATTTTTATCCTTCTAGCAAGATTATGGTTAACGCACAGAATTTGCTGGCTGATTTAGTATGCATGGATATGAAAGACTATGATGTAATTCTAGGAGCGGATTGGTTGGCTAAGCATGAGGCCAATGTTCATTGTAGTTCTAGCTCTGTGTCTTTTTCTAGACACCCTGGACTTTCCTTTATAGGTGTTAGGCACCATAGATCTGTGCCACTTATCTTGACCATCCGAGCCGATAAGTTGATGAGGAGAGGATGTCAGGCATTTTTAGCCTTTGTTTATGTGACCCCTGAAAAGAAGATCGAGATTAAGAACATTCTTGTTGTTCGAGATTTTTCGGATGTTTTTCCTGAGGAATTGCCAGGTCTTCCACCAGAGAGGGAAGTTGTGTTTTCTATTGATCTAATGCCTGGCGCGACCCCTGTTTCTAAAGTTCCTTATCGTATGTATCCTGCGGAGCTGAGGGAATTAAAGCAGCAGTTAATGGAATTACTTGAGAAGGGGTTTATTCGTCCAAGTACATCCCCGTGGGGAGCTCCAGTGTTATTTGTAAGGAAGAAGGATGGCTCGATGAGGTTGTGTATTGATTATCGGCAACTGAACCAGTTGACTATAAAGAATAAATATCCATTGCCGAGGAGTGATGAGTTATTTGATCAGATAGCAGGAGCTCAGTATTTCTCTAAGATTGATATTCGATCAGGCTATCATCAATTGCGGATTAAGGAGGAGGATATTTATAAGACAGCTTTTCGTAGCAGGTATGGGCACTTTGAATTTATTGTAATGCCTTTTGGACTAACGAATGCACCTATAGCTTTTATGCAGTTGATGAACGATGTATTCCGACCCTATCTGGATCAATGGGTCGTAGTGTTTATTGATGACATTCTGATTTATTCCAAGAGTGAGGAAGAACATGCTGAACATTTGAGGATGGCGTTACAATTATTGAGAGACCATCAGTTATACGCCAAGTTTAGCAAGTGTGAATTTTGGCTACAAGAGGTGTCCTTTCTAGGGCATATCATTATGAAAGAAGGTATTTCTGTTGATCTGTCGAAGGTAGAGGCGGTTAAAGATTGGGACAGACCAACTAGTGTAACAGAAGTTATAGGCTTCCTAGGCTTGGCAAGATATTATCGGAGGTTTATTAAGGATTTCTCCAAGATTGCGGTACCCTTAACAAGATTAACCCGCAAGGAGAATAAGTTTGATTGGTCGGAAGATTGTGAGAAAAGCTTCCAGACGTTGAAGGAATGTTTAACGACTGCCCCTGTTTTAGCTTTACCATCAGGAGAAGGAGGCTTCGTGGTGTACACCGATGCTTCGGGAATTGGTTTAGGTTGCCTACTGATGCAGCACGTGAAAGTGATAGCCTGTTCTTCTAGGCAGTTGAGAAAGCATGAGGAGAATTATCATGTCCATGATTTGGAGCTAGCAGCCGTAGTTTTTGCCTTGAAGATATGGAAGCATTACTTATATGGAGAGACATTCACAGTATTTTCAGACCACAAGAGTTTGAAGTATTTATTCTCTCAGAAAGAACTCAATATGAGGCAGAGAAGATGGTTGGAGTATCTAAAGGATTTCGACTTCTCCATAGAATATCATCCCGGGAAGGGTAATGTGGTGGCGGATGCCCTAAGTCGCAAGCCAATGACCAAATTGTCAAGTCTCATGATGCAAGAATGGAAGCTGTTGGAGCAACTAGCTAGGTTGGATATTAATGTTGACAAGGATCGAGTTATGATTGCTCAGATTCAGCTTAAACCAAAATTTTTGGCAGAAATCAAGTCCTTGCAAGACAATGACCTAGAGTTGATAGAAATCAAGGAGAGCTTGAGTAACAGACCGAAATTCATGATGGCTGACGATGGCAGACTGTTATTTCAGGGAAGGACTTGTGTACCTGATGTGGCCGAAGCTAAGAACAAGATCCTCGAGGAAGCTCATAGATCCCGATATACCATTCATCATGGAGGTACGAAGATGTTTAAAGATTTGAAAAGATCTTTCTGGTGGCCAAAAATGAAAAATGAAATTGCAGAATTTGTGAATAGATGCTTGGTATGTCAGCAAGTTAAGGCTGAGCATTTCAGACCTGTAGGGAAGTTGAAACCACTGGACATACCTCAATGGAAGTGGGAGAGTATTGGCATGGATTTCATTATGGGTCTACCTAGGACTCGTAGCGGATTTGATGCAATATAGGTTATGGTTGACAGATTGACAAAGTCCACTCATTTCTTATCCATTAAATCTAAGTGGACTGTTGATGTTCTAGCAACTTTATATATGAAGGAAGTGGTGCGACTCCATGGTATTTTGGTCAGTATTGTGTCTGATAGGGACCCCAGATTCACTTTACATTTTTGTAAGGGATTGCAAGAATCTTTGGGAACCCGTCTGAATTTCAGTACTGCTTTTCATCCACAAACAGACGGACAGACGGAAAGAACCAACTAGATAGTGGAAGATATGTTGAGAGCCTGCATGATTGATTTCGGAGGCAGTTGGAATGATCACTTGGCCTTGATCGAATTTGCTTATAACAATAGTTATCAGTCCAGCATTCAGATGGCTCCGTTTGAAGCTCTGTATGGGAGAAGCTGTCGGTCTCCATTATGTTGGAACGAGGTTGGTGAGAAGCAATGGCTGGGGCCAGATCTTATTTCTGAATCATCAAAGAATATTCGTATTATTAGAGACCGGTTGCAAGTAGCACAATCAAGACAGAAGAGTTATGTAAACCACAGAAGGAGGGACTTGGAATGTCAAGCTGGTGAACATGTGTTTTTGAAAGTTTCTCCTACAAGAGGAATCCGAAGATTTGGCATTCAAGGCAAGCTAAGTCCCAGATATGTCGGTCCATTCGAGATTTTAGAAAGAGTGGGGGAGGTTGCGTACCGTCTGGCACTACCACCTCAGTTATCCGGAGTACACAATGTCTTCCATGTGTCGATGTTGAGAAAGTACGTGTATGACTCCACTCACGTCATTCAGCATGCGGATCTTGAGTTAAAGAAAGATCTGACTTATGAAGAGAGACCTGTTAAGATTCTGGATCGTAAGCAGCAGTAACTCAGAAACAGGTTTATACCTATGGTGAAAGTGCAATGGAGTCGGCGTGGAACCGAAGAAGGTACTTTGGAGTCAGAAGATACCATGCGAAAATAATATCCCGATTTATTCTAGGTGAGTTGTTCCACTACCCATCGTGTTAAGTGCAGTGAATTTGGTGGACCAAATTCTTTGAAGTGGGGGAGGGTGTAATACCCCGATTTATTAACAAATAAAAATTTCTAGAAAATTATAAGAAATTAATTAGAAAAATCCTTAATAAATAGAATAAGTTAAATTTCGACTATCTCGTAAAAATCTGAAATTTTTAGAATCTTGTAGAGGATAAAATGTTTGATAATAGTGTCCTCTGTGACTGACCCAAATAAAATCCGTAATTAGGCCAAATCAACTGATTAAGATTCAAATCCACACTTAATCTAATTGGACCTTAAAATGCAAAATTTGAGCCCAATACCCGATTATTTAGGCTGAAATCGGATCCAAATGGAAGGCTGGGATGAGAGGATCGTTTCCCCTCTTAGTTCTCCCCGAAACCCTAACCCTAGAAGGTGAATTTTGATTTAGAAGGCGGCGGCTAACCCTATCCGCGCGGTTCACGCACGTCCAACTTGATTGGACTCTATCTCCTCGAATAGAAGACTCTAGACCTTGTGTGACCTATAAAAATGACCCTCATGAACCCTATTTTCGTTTGGGTGTTGTGGCGGCCAACGAGGATCGTGGACGAGGGCGGATTCCGACGATCACCGGCGGGGTGTTCTTCGCGTGTCGTCGTCCCTTCTCCCTTCCTTCTTCCTCCGTTTAAGGTAGGTTATAGCAAGCCAATCCTTATATTATATATGGTTAGAACCAGCATCGAGTGCTCTTTCTATTGAATGCAAAAGCCCTAAAAGTTACTTAGTATCATGTGAGAATTTTAGGGTTTAGTAGAAGTATGTCATATCTAGGGTCATACTTGTTCCATCTCGTTTAAGTAGGGATTTCAGGCACTAAAGATTAAATCGAGCATGCTACATTGTAAAATTTTTTGTGCTCTTTCTTTTGAGTCCAAAAGCCCTAATTATTATGCTCTTTGCTATGCGTATTTAGCAATTCTTTGTAACCCTAGCCAACTCACCGGAGGCGGGCAGGGCGAAAGGGGGGTTTGGTTGATTTTTGACTTGCGCGGCCTCACGATAGACCACCCAACGTGTTAGGCGGCACATTACAGATCGTTTATGTGTTGTGATTCGTATTATGTTTTCAGGAAGAGCGGCTTGACCTAGACCGCCCTTCTGTCAGGCGGCCAGTGATGAACCGTTCGTCTCCCCAAGCGGCTCATTACAGACCGCTCATCCCCAGAAGGCTTTCGGACCTGAGGGGGATAAACGACCTGTCGTGCGACCGTCGAGGAGGATGAAAGGTCCCTACTAGACCATCCCTCTTTACATAAATGATTAAGTTATCTTCTTGCATGACTTATGATAGTAGATTCGTGGTTAAATGTAAGTTAGCAACATGCATAAAAACCCTGGAAAATTATAACCATAAATGATTATAAATCTTGCTGATTTATTCATCTTGACCTTGGATCATCTTTTTTTTTTCAATGTTAATCATGACTCATTATTAAATTGAAAAGGTTATTAGGGTTCTATGACAGTCATTCTACTCCAGTAGGATTGACTGACCATCTCACTGGTTTCCGGTGTTTTATTAGCCCTATTTCCTTGTAATGTTTGGGACTCTCCGCCGGATATTCCTTCCGTCGGACTAGGACCTTCATTACGGGACCTCCGTAAGCCCCCGCGAGCCTGGGATTCCCACTAGGATGTCGGGCAAGTTGTACCATCAAGACCTGAACCTGTGTACGTGATCGAATCGATTGAACTATCGTATTGTAATTCATGGCTCAACTTGGACCCCTGAGAATTACGCGGCCCGAAAGGGACCGTTCATCCTATTGGGCGGCCCATAACGAACCGTACATCCCTAGCCAAGTGCCACTTACATTGGTCATTTAACCTTGATCTATCTTTGACCAAATTGTGTTTGGATCGACCCAGTAAGCCCTAGGTTGACCAGTAGAGAGTGGGCTGGACCCTAGCTCAGTTCTGCCCCACTTATGGCAGCCCGGAGGTCGTTTGGGTAGATTTCTAGTTGGTTAAGTTGAACGGACCTATTGGAACTGCCCATGTTATAGCGCGGATCTTATTCGACCGTCTGTCTATTGGACGGCCCTGTAAGGACCATTTATCTTGTTCTTGGGCTTCCAGCTCTACTAGTCTTGAGCGGCCCATGTTCAAACATCCAATTACTCGAGCGGCCCTACATGGATCGTGTATCCTTGACTTCGGTGTGGCTAGTGCTAATCCCATCTCTATCCTGAACGGTCCACTCTAGATCGTGTATTTCTTGAGTTGCCCTGTTCTGACCGCTTATCATCCAGAAGTGATTTCTGTGATTTTTCGTGTTGAATCCAAGGACCTGATTGGTTCTTGATAACTTGAACTTTCCAGACATGATGTCTACTTCAACTTACCCTTAAAACTTTGGTAAGTTCCATATCTTGAAGTATTGGCCATCTAACTTGATTAATGTTTAGACATAACTTGGGATCTTGGATCCAACAAATCAATGCCAACGCATAATAAGGGCCCGGTCTGGTCCTGGGAGGAGCGCCCGAAAAGTACTTGTGCCCCGGGGAGTTTTAATGACATGGTGAGGCATTGCACTGAGTGCATGACTAGCGTGATGTCTAAGACAATAATCTCTTACTTGAATTTCTCTTGACTTTGTTAAATCTTGCTTGTTGGCCAAATTCCCGGTTATATCATGTTCTTGCCTTCCTTTCATTATTTTGTTGCATGGTTATTTCTTTTCGTTCTTTATTTACGCGCTCAAACATGCAATTTAATTGGATAATTACTTAAACTTGCCTGTTATTACCTACTGAGCGTTCGCTCACCTAGTTTTTCCCCCTTTTCAGGTAGCTCAGGTGAGGACTCGTAATCTGATGGGAACGGGCAAGAGTGACGACCGTGGAGTGAACCTGATAGAACCCTGTGAAACTAGTTCTAGTTGTGGAGTTAATTGTGTTTAAGAGTATTTTGGAAGAGTTGTAATTTGAAGTTAGCCAATGTAATAATGTTAAGTGAATGTTGTCAAGAATATGATAAGTGAGATCATTGTAGTTTGGGACATGGTCTGGTTATGTGCTATTTAATGAATGGAGCGGTTTCTATTTATGGTGACGTGCAATCTTTTAGCTTTAACATATCATGTCTAGAAATCAACGTATTATTATTATTACTTGACTCTATTGCCAGTCCCGATATTCCGCGTCGAGGCGTGACACTTGTCCTTACTAGCCTCTTCTTTCTCTGTAGCCTTTACATGTTTGCTCTTCTTCTTTGCCTTGCCTTTCTTAAATGCCTGCTGAAAATTTCTCTTCTTGTTGGTCTTAGCAACAAGCATCATAGGAGCTTTCCTATTGTTCATGGTGCTCTCAGTAGTCTTCAACATGTTTAGAAGCTCTGCCAGAGAGCATTCTATTTTGTTCATGTTAAAATTGACAATGAACTGGGAAAAAGAACTAGGGAGATATTACAGAATCCGATCAACACAAAGATCTTTATTCATGTCAAATCCCAATTCTGCTAACCTTTCGATCCACTCAATCATCTTGAGAACATGTGCCTGCATATGTTCCCTCAGACATTCTTGCCCCAAACAGACTCTTAGATATCTCATATCTTCTGTTCGACTTTGAGCTCCAAAGAGCTCCTCTAGGTGAAACACATGATGGTTCGGACATTGACCCTCTTGACTCGCCAGGTTCCCCGGTCCGCCTGCGCGGAATACGTTCTTCTTTCTCTTTCGACTCTGAGGGGGTGTATGATGAAGATTCTATCTTGTTGGGGCTGTAATTTTTTTGTGCTTGGTTCTTGGGTGCTGCGCACTAGTCTAGGTTTCTCTTTGGGCCCTTTGGCCTTGTACTTGTCTTGCCCCTCGTGGGCCTCCCCCTTCCCCCACCTTTGTACCCCTTCTTCTTTTTCTGCTTTCCTTAATGAAAACACTTGCCTGGCGGTCGGGGTAGTGTGTTAATCTTCTTCCGCAATGAAGGGATGAACCCCCTCCCCTCTCTTCCACCTTGCAAGGATTGACTTGAGTTAAAAAAAAATGGATCTTGCATCCATCTTTTCATGCTGCCTATGTAACTCATTTGTCATAGAGGCAAGTATATAGCATTGGGCAAGCATGGCATCATCTTTATGCTTCTCGTAAGCAATGATCTCTCCCTCTTCAGCATCATCGGCAGGAAGAAGAGGTACAGGCCGATCAAGAACATAGGTTATCTTCTCAGCAGTGAAAACAATTCTTAAGTTCCTGAGCCAGTCACTATAGTTTGGACCAGTAAGCCTGTTAGCATCAAGTATGCCGCGTAACAGGTGGTTCGCCATAGAAGTTGACAAGAGATGATTTTTAATAATTAGATAACATGCAGATATTCATTAATTAAGATATGGTCTTTAATCCTAATATATAACTCCCACTAATTTTTGATGAATTTGCACAACCCTCATTGTGCAAAGATGGGATATTCCAGGTATATCCTAGGGGGACCAGAATCCCATTAACATTATGGTAGTGGCCTTGTGACAGCACAACAAACCACCCCATACTTAATGGGTAGGTAACTCTTGCCAATTGTAACTCCTTTCAACTCCTAGTATATTCAGCCTCCAGACCACTTGTGACCTTGTGGCAGCACAACAAATCACAAAGTCTGATTAGGTTAGACCCATTGTTACGTTATGAGAGTGGGTTCAAGACATGACCCTTATGGCAGCACAACAAAGCCATGCCAGCACCCATCCTAAAGTTCAGCCTAAGCCTTAGTCTAACTCTCTGCCCCCTTGTTGTGAGGGCCTTGTGGCAACACAACAAACCCACACAGTCTAGGAGCAGTTCACTTATACTATAACAACGGAAGGCTACGTGGGTCATTCTTAATGCCTTACGTTTACAACCTAATATGAGATCGAGGGATTTTGATTAAATTTTGGTCTCATCAACATAGGTGCTATACATATAAGAATTTGGAGTATCATAGATACTCTAAAAATGTATATATGTAATAAGTAGCACATTCCACATATATCATATATATGTATTAATACCAATGGATGATCATGGACCTTAAGCTCCTAAAACACATTACCAGAGCTAGTTGGTAATGCACACAATCTTGGTAAATAGAAAGACATGGAGCATCTTATGCTCCCACTAGATGTGAAGAATCTCCCGAGGTCCTCGCAACCGGTCTCCTTCTTAGTCTCCATCCGCTTCTCATTATTACAAGTAAATTTGTAATTGGGCACGCAGGCCCACAAATGTACATCAGATAATAATAAGAAACCTTGAACTAGTCAAGGAGAGTACAATACAAGTGGGAGATAGAATGTACAGTCCGGATTAATAAGAGAGAGAGAAGGAGGCACGCAGGCCCCAATAATCACATCACATAGAACCATTCACCATAAAGAGCATCATCACATGAAATCTAAGTCCATGATCATCCATCCACACACATGACACATCACATACATCAAACAGTAATTATCACATAATTACAGCGAGATATAGCGATAATTTCAAAATAGTAATAATTAATTTTGAAATAGTGCATATTAACATTCAACTAAATCATTTAGTTAAAACAAATAAGTCTAAACAACTTTAAACCACCATCATTAACATTCACAGCATAGGCTCAATAATAATATTCAGTTAATTAACCTCATAAGAATCTCATTCTTATAGCAATTAACTTTAGTTAATTAGATAATAGGAAATACTTAAAACCAATTTAAAATTTTCATTAACTAATTAACCAGGTGCCAAATAATGAAAAATGAGTTAATAAGTTACTAAAACTATTTTAGAACCCATTAAAATATTTTTTAGAATTTGCTGGAATTTTTCTGAGATTTATATGCATTTTAAACATTTTAAAACACAAAAATCAAAACAAAATAAGGGGGGCGGCCTTAACGGGTTTGTATCCGGCGCGGGCCGGATCCGACCTGCTAGTGACCCGCGGGGGGTCTCCCCTGCCGCCCGAACGTGGGGCGGCTAGGGTTTCACCCCAACCACCGCCGCCGCACGAGCTGGCTCGGGGAGGTCCAGCCGTCGGCTACCGCACGAACCCCCTTCACCTCTATGCCCCGCCGGTCGCCACCGGCCGCTTCCCCGTCGTCGCCTTTGCCTGTGCCGCCGGACGCAAAGAGGAGAATCCCATTCGCCCCCTTTCGTCGGAGAACACCGTCGCGACGCCTTCATCGGCCACCACGCGCCTCCGGACGCCGCCGCACGCCATGGAGGACCATCCAGGGCCCCTTACCAACCCCATGGGCACCGATAATCAAGGATCCAAGCCTTGAAACAGCCATCCTCCCTGTGCACGAATGGCGACTGCGGCCGTGGAGATGAGATCGATTCGGGCCCGCCGGTGGGTCAAACATCGCACAAAAATATGTGTTTTGATCCTCTTGATCTCGGGAATAATTCCCTGGCATCAATCGGTCGTTGCTCATCCCATGAGTGACCCAATCGAGCGACAAACATTGAGCTCCATGCATGAATGAGAATGTTGAAAAATAATAAAATAATGCCGATTTTGATCAAACTAACAGCCTGGCTCTGATACCACTATAAGGTTCTGACCAGAATGCGCAACAGAAATCATCAAAACCTTAGATTGCATATCATTGTCGTCTTTTCAAAATCGAACAAGATCGTTAATCCCACGATGTGAAGAACGATTATTTACCTTTACGGGGTTGAGAATCTCCCAAAACCTCAAAGACGAATGAGAGGAAGATCCCGGAGTCACGAGCCGTTCAAGCATCCGTTCTCTAGACGTATCCACACGAGCAGTGGAAGCAGACGTGATCTCCTCCATGATCTCCACACGCCGACCCGATCTCAACACCACCATCCACCGGGGAGGAAGGAGAGAGAAGGAAGGGTGCACCCCTAGGAGAGAGAGAGAGGAGAGAGGGCGGCTAGGGTTCAACCTTGTAGCTTGGCCAGGGTTTCTCCCTTCAACGTATATTTATAGACCTTTGGCGTTTTTCACAAAAACCTAATAATAGTCTATAAAGTCCACCCATCCCGGTCTGCTCACCACTCTATTGTGTGTGACCCTCTAGGCCCAATAGTCTGTTTGGTTTTCTATCCCATTAAGTAAAGAACTCCTTCTTAACTTAATTAATTCTATCCATTAACTCTTAATGGAATCAGCGGACTTTCCGATCATGAAAAGCAACAAGCAACGCTTCGTGATCCCAAATGATATTGGGGATAAGCAACCCACTCTGGAACCTTTCCGTCTACAGATTCCACACAGTTATAGATCCTCATTCATCTAATGCCCCACCAAGACTAGGGTATGGTCAAACTGTCAAACCCTATTGAGTCCTGGCTCGACTGCTGGCCAGGGATTCTCTCGAGCACAGATCCGTAGGGTATTCTCTCTCATATATCATATTGAGAGTGAACAATCCCATGTTGTCAAACTAATTGCCTTCGCACGAGTTCCACTAAATCCGAATAACTAACTGTTCATGACCACGTAAGAAAAGTCCACAAGTCAGTAATCAAATACTCAGCTTCCCTTATGCAAGACATCTTTAGTGACTCAGGTCTAAGATCCAACTGTGCTACTGAGACATAGAATACCCTAATTGATAGTCAGTATGATTACCATTCAGGGATTCTAGATCGAGTCAGTTCAGTGAACTCATTCCACTAATGACCACCCACACACGTACTTTAGTGTCTCCACACTAATGACTATGAGAACAATCACACCCATCATATGAGTAAGTATCATGTGTGCCATTCTATCCGGATCTTCAATGTCCCTTCTTGAAGATCCTATGACTGGGAACCTTTAGAACATGTGCATCTGTATGACTGATCTCATTATCATAATCTCATTATGATCCGGTCATCATCGCACAGGTTCAGGGACTTCATCACATTCGAATCATTAACACAAATTAAATGCAATGAATAAATGCCATTAATATAAATATGAATAAGATATTACAAGAAATGTCACCATCACATCTCATGTGATTGGCTTGTTGGGCATAGATTTCTATCAATTTCATGCTTAGAGATTGAAAAACAACATGCTTATGAGAATGTGAAAAACTTAAAAATTGAAAATGAAGAAGTGGTAAAGGAGTTGGATTAAATCAAAGTGAAGCTAAGTAAATGTGAAAAATCTAAGAAAGAAATTGATGGGAATCAAGCAAGCTGCCAGGCCATAGCTGATCGTGGAAGCTACTGGGCCGAAGATGAATGCGCTACCTTTGGGTAGCGCGACCTGGAAGAAGGCGCTAGGTCTCCCTAGCGCGATCTCAGACAGGAACTATGCTGCAGTTGGTCCAACTTCTCGGCGCCAAAACTCCCAAAAGTCTTCGATGTGTGCTATTTTCCATGGTTGTAATCAATGTTCTAGCGTCATTTTGTCTTCCCCTTCCCCTGTATATGTATCCCATCTCGTTTGATCAAAAAAAAGAAGCAATGAATCAATGAAAGAGTTTATGAGTGTAGCAATGGCTATCTCCCCCAATCTTTGGAAACCTCCTTCCTCCTCCCCTCTCCGGGTGCGATGCCCAACCTTCTTCTCCTGATCCTCTCCCTTTCCCCTTCAATGGAGGATGGTCAAAGCCCTAGATGTACCGGCTCTGAGACGGGGTCGAGTGTGAGGCTCCATTCGGAGCTTCGTTCTTCTTCCACCAACGTTCACCTCCCCTCACCACCGCCAAGGATGTTGCTAAGGTTAGGATGGAGCTCGGCTGCACCGTCCCTACGAAAGGTTCGGGTGAGAGGCCCCAACCAAGCTTCCTCACGACCCTAGCATCATCTACACCCACCTTCCTTCCCCGCCGCTCACCCCCACATCCACCTTCACCAAAGTTATCCTAGATAGTATTAGGTTGGTTTGATTTCAATTTTAGTGTTCCCCGTGTGTTGTCCATCATCCCGTGTGCTTTCCCATTGTGTTTTGAACCCCCGGAGTCATCCACGGGAGCCCCAACGTCGAGGTTCGTCGTTCTGCCAACGTCTGTGAATGCGCTAGGACGATATAGCGCGTTCTTCAAGAAGGTGCTTGGAGTCTATAGTGCGACTATGGGCAGAAAGAAGAAGACCCCCCCACTTCTGTCCCGCATCAAATGGTATCAGAGCTTAGCGAACCAGGCTGTTCTCACATACTGGGATCTTGAGCTACGAGGTTCGAGGACGAACCTTCCAAAGTGGAGGGGTTTGATGGGAATCAAGCAAACTGCCAGGCCAAAGCTGATCGTGGAAGCTGCTGGGTCGAAGATGAACGTGCTACCTTGGGGTAGCGTGACTTGGAAGAAGGCGCTAGGTCTCCCTAGCGCGATCTCAGACAGGAACTCTGCTACAGTCGGTCTAACTTCCCGGCGCCGAAACTCCCAAAAGTCTTCGATGTGTGCTATTTTCCATTGTTGTAATCAATGTTCTAGCGTCATTTTGTCCTCCCCTTCCCCTATATATGTATCCCATCTCATTTGATCAAAAAAAAGAAGCAATGAATCTATGAGTGTTTGAATGAGTATAGCCATGGCTATCTCCCCCAATCTTTGGAAACCCCATTCATCCGTCCCTCTTTGGGTGCGAGGCCCAATTCTGTTTCCCTGATCCTCTCTCTTTCCCCTTCAATGGAGGACGATCGAAGCCCCGGATGCATCGGCTCTAAGACGGGGTCGAGTGTGAGGCTCCATTTGGAGCTTCGTTCTTCTTCCACCAACGTTCACCTCCCCTCACCACCGCCAAGGATGTTGCTAAGGTTAGGATGGAGCTCGGCTGCACCATTCCTACGAAAGTTTCGGGTGAGAGGCCCCAGCCAAGCTTCCTCACAACCCTAGCATCTACACCCACCTTCCTTCCCCGCCGCTCACCCCCACATCCACCTTCACCAAAGTTATCCTAGATAGTATTAGATTGGTTTGATTTCTATTTTAGCGTTCCCCGTGTGTTGCCCATCATCTTGTGTGCTTTCCCCTTGTGTTTTGAACCCCCGGAGTCATCCACGGGAGCCCCAACGTCGAGGTTCATCGTTCTGCCAACGTCTGTGAATGCGCTAGGACGATATAGCGCGTTCTTCAAGAAGGCGCTAGGAGGCTATAGCGCGACCATGGGCAGAATGAAGAAGACCCCCCACTTCTGTCCCGCATCAGAAATGGTAACCAACTTCAATACCTTGCATGATGAATTGAAGAAACTAAAAGATGTTGTTCAAATGGAATTGAAAGGAAAACAAAAGATTTGTGAAACTAGCAATGAAAATGCTAGGAATGAGAAGAGAGTTGTGGGACACTCACCCACAAAGAAAAATTCATTTTTGAGAAATCAATTTCAAAAATCTGTTGATTCATGTTGTTATTCCTCTGCTAATCCTTGCATGAACTCATTTGTAAATCCTTCAAACATGCATAGGAAGAATTATTTCAGAAAGCCAAATGTTACTTGCTTCTATTATGGTATGTTCGGCTACTCCATGTATGTGTGTGATTTGATGAGGTTCGATGATTAGTGGTTTGAAAGGAAAAATAGAATGTATTTTGCTCATGTTAGAACTAACTCTAAGGGACCCAAGAAAGCTTGGGTACCCAAATCTATAAAGTGAGAAATTTATTTTGCAGGGGTGCCTTGAGACCGAAGTAAATAATGGTCTCTCAAGGCAAAAGTAAGAGAGCTCAAGTTCTAAAATCTTCTATTAAATGATTCAAGCATAGACTTGGTTGGATCTTGTTAATTTGACCTACTTCAATCTTGTTATTATCTTTTGTTGATTTTGGAAGTGATAAAGAGATTTGTTGTTGAGATAAGTAACTTGTATACACACTTTTGTTTATCTTCTTGCAAATAATTGTTCAGTTTTACATACATTCAAATCATACTTTAGAATTGCACATATTCTTGCATATTTGTGAATAGAAATAAATTTTCATCATCTTTTTAGTTACATGCATATACTTGTGCGTACTTTCTATCCTTACCTGCTTGAATGCCATGATTATTCAGTATCTCAAATGGTGAGTTGTGGAAGGGTGGATTACATCCATCTGGAAACACTCTCGATGTGTGAGTTTGGTATTTGGACCTTCACCTCCGTCACGTACCGAAAATCATCTTGCATGACTTTACCTTCAAATCCTTGCTTGAATGCATGTATATATGTCTAGAAAATCATTTCTTGAAAATCTTCTAAGACCTCACCTCCATGTTATATAAAATGCAGTGATTTTGATCATATGTGTAAAGTGACATATACAAAGGAGGATTTGTTTCAATTTTTGCATACATTTAGGGGGAGTCATCTCTATGTTATGGCAAATTCATTTTCAACATACAAAGCAATTACCCACACATTGTGCACAAAATGATGCATATGACTTTGATCGATAAGGATTTTAGAAATTCTTTTCAACACTTTAAGGGAAACAAATTTCTACATGAAAATGAAGAGTAATCATGAGGAAAAAGCTGCCTACCCCACAACAATCAATAAGTGGAATGTGGAACCGAGTAGCCGGGAATCTCCACTGAAATAAATGAGGAAACTCATGTCGAAAAGTGAAGCTAAAATCCACAAGAATCAAAATTGTGATGAATCTGAGTAGTCGGGAAACCCCATTGAGACACATGAGGTGACTCGCGTCAGACGGTGAAATCCAATAAAAATGAAATAAGAAAGGGCTTGTGCGAAGCTACCGAAAGTCAAGAATCTAAAATGAAAGTGTAGAGAGGAAATAAGCCTCTAGTGTTCTTTAGAAATTCTGATCATATTCATATATTTTTGAAGTTCATTGCTCATTGCCGCACTTTTCATACTTGGGTATTGGAGAGGGGGATTTCTGAAGCACATCTAAGAGCGGCCAAACCAGGTCCAGCAAGACCAAACGAGGTCCAGCTCATCTAAGTGACCGTCCCGCAGGGCCCACTTAGCATAAAAGCCCAATAAGATCACTCGGGATCAAGCACTTCCTCGGCGGCCATTAGGCTCGGAAGGCCCGAGCGTCGGTCCAGTGCGAGGAAGACCCAAGCCCGACCTATCCCCCTTGTCAGGATAAAGGCTAGCGCCCCGCGCCCACTCCGATTAAGCCTCATCCGAGCTATGCCAATCGCCCGGATAGGGTTGGCACTCTTCATGCTTGGGTCGACCGATGATTGCTTATCCACGCTGCCGTTGAGAGCCCTTTATGAGTAGGAGTTCACAAAGATAAGGGACCCACGAGTCCTCAAGGTTATAAAGAGCCCACGATGAGGACGTAAAGAGCCTACGTCGAGGACGTAACTCCTGCCTAGAACTCTTCAGTTTACGGGACTCATGAGGCTAGCGCACTATTTAAACTGGGGACTCCCTCTAGCGAACGGTAAGGCCTACACACGTCTAAAACTCCCTGAGCATGAACCACTTTACCACCTTGGTGGAGAGGGATCTCGTGCATCTCCTTCCTCCTCATTTAATAGCTTCCACCATTGCTCTACTGACTTAAGCATCGGAGGGTTTACCCCAGGGAACCACCCCTCGGCCCCCTGATCTGTTTCCCTTCCTTGCAGTTCACTGATCGGTGATCATCCCCCCAGCTCAAGACTACCGCGAGATCGCCCCTCTTCATCTGGCACCGTCTGTGGGAAACGATCAAAGAGCCAGCATGATGCGAAGAAGTACAGGGAGGAGATCCGCCAGCGATAGGGGGAAGGCCATGGTGGTGGGGGGAGAAGGCCCTTCTCAGGCCGCGCAAGACCCCCCCTCCAATGCCAGCATCCCAGCTAGCGAACCACCTCCGCTCGCAGCGGTAGGGTAACCATCCAAGGAGGGCGCGGACGCTTTCCAAGCCCTCAATGCAAAATTGGATGTCCTCATGGAACTCATGAGGACCCAGGTGGCCAGGGAAGGAAGGTCATGCATCCCTCTGGAAAGCCCTCCCCGCGGAGACGCGTCTCAACACACGGCCGGAGGTCGCTTCACCCTCCGAGGAGGACAACTTATTCGTAACAGGTCAGGAGGACCTTCACAAGCCCCCCCTTCGGAGCAAGAGGCCTCCTCCACACTGAAGCGGGTAAAACCTGGGGCATGCCGTCCACACCTGGAGATCGAAGTCCCCAGGGAACGCCAGGAAAGCCTTCCATCGCGTCCCCCTAGCCCCCCGACACAACGGCAGCCTGAGATATCCCTCCGTTTGTGAGAGTTCGAGAGGCGCTTCGCAGAGTAGTGCGCCTTACGGGCCTTGCAGAAGACCTCCCCAGTAGAGGACGGGGAGAAATCCCCGTTCTCTGACTATATCTTGATGGCAGAGGTATCTCCCAGAATCTCCATTCCAACCTTCAAGTCTTACGACGGCCAGGGTGACCCGGCCGACCACTTCGACAGCTTCGACGCCCTGATGACCCTTCGCGGGGCGCTCGACGCCATCAAATGCCGAGCCTTTGTGACCACCCTGGTCCAAGGCGCCCAAGCATGGTTCCGAGCCCTCGCCCCCAGATACATCCGAGACTTCAAGCAGTTCGGGCGAGTATTCAAGGAGAGTTTCGCCGGCAGCGGCCCCCAAGGTCGGTAGCGGGGCTATTGGCTCTCAAACAAGCGCAAGGGGAGAAACTCTGGGCCTACATCAAGCGATTTAAGTCGGAAGCCCTGAGAATTCCCCGCCTGGATGTAGCCTTGGCCATAACCGCACTGACCAGAGGCACCCAGGATGAAAACCTCTGCCGCGAATTCCTAGACTCAACCCTTGCCGAGCTAGTGACTCTAGCCTTACGCCATGCTGAGTGCAAAGAAGTTCTCAAGGCATGCGGAGGCGCAACTGGCTCGAGTCGAGAGGCGGACAAGAAGCGAGCACCCGAGTCAGGCTCAGGCCAAGGAAAAAGGTGGAACCGAGACGGAGATCCCAAGGACCCGTCCCAGAAGTACGAGCGGTACACTCCCTTAACCGCTCCAGTATACGAGATATATGAAGACATCAAAGGCTCGGGCCTCCTCCGCCAACCCGAGCCAATGAGGTTGAAGAGCCGTAATCACAGCAAACATTGCCTGTTCCACAGCGACCACGGGCATCACACCGGCGATTGCCACCAGCTCCAGGATGAGATCGAGCGCCTCGTCCGCCAGGGACACCTATCACAGTTCGTGACTGGGCATAAGGAAGACCGAGGCGCCCGAGAGGAAATTGACAACGCCCCTCACGGGGTCCACATCAACGTCATCACTGGAGGAGCTGCATCAGGAAGAGACAATGGCCGAGGCAGGAAGCGTCATGTTGAGCGGGCGAGCCGAGCCACCGAGCCTACCAAGGCCCCGCCAAGTGAGCCCCAAGTCATAGTCTTCTCCGACCAAGACCTGGAAGGTCTGACCACCCCGCATGATGACGTCCTAGTTATATCAGCCACGATAAACCATTGTAACGTAGACAGGATTCTAGTTGACAATGGAAGTGCCCCTGATGTATTGTCTTTTGAGTGTTTTCGTAAGATGGGGGAGAATCCGTCTAAGCTCCGCCCGATCCGAACCCCCCTTTGCGGGTTCAATGGCCATGCCACTTATCCCGAGATAGCACTAAGCCTGCCGGTTACTCTCGGCACCCAACCCAAAACCGTTACGGTTATTGTGTACTTCATAGTGATCAAGGGTGTGATAGCATACAACGCAATCTTCGGTCGAGGGATCCTTAGCCGAATGAAAGTGGTGCCCTCTACCTATCACCAAAAGATGAAGTTCCCCACTAAAAATGGGGTGGGAGAAGTCTGGAGCAACCAGGCGATGGCCAGAAGGTGCTATAATATCTCAGTCGAAGCCACAAGGCCGGACGGGAAGAACAAGGGCCCTCGGGAAGTCGAGGAAAAACCCATAACCTCCGAGCCTGGAGGCGAGTTGCTAATGGTTTTCCTAAATGATGACCCGACCCTGGGAGTAAAGATTGTAGCCGACCTACCATCTGAGGTTCATCAGTAATACAAAGAGTTTCTTTCCGTGTACATCTGAGTCTTTGTATGGTCTGATGATCAGCTCCCCGGAATACCGGAGGAGATGGTGATGCATAAGCTCAACCTCGACCCAACCGTGAAGCCCGTACAATAACACAGAAGGAAGCATGCGCCATAAAAGCAGGCGATCATCAAGGAGCAAGTCACCAAGGGGCAAAAGACTGGTCTTTTTAGATCGGTCCTATACCCGACGTGGCTGACTAACGTCGTCTTGGTGCCAAAAGCTTCAAAAAAGTGGCGAATGTGCGTGGACTTCATCGACTTGAACAAAACCACACCAAAGGACTGCTATCCGTTTCCGAGCATCGACCAACTGGTTGACTCAACTTCGGGCAATGAGATACTCAGCTTCCTGGATGCCTATTCAGGTCACCACCAGATCAGAATGGATCAAGAAGACATCAAGAAGACCGCCTTCATCACCGACTTCAACGTATACTACTACACCCGGATGCCGTTCGGGTTGAAGAACGTTGGAGCCACGTATCAGAGGCTGGTCAATCATATGTTCGAGGGGCAGCTCGGTCGGAGCGTCGAGGCCTATATTGACGACATGCCCATCAAGACCCCCAAGGCCGAGGACCACTTCACCGACCTAGTAGAGACCTTCGACACCCTCCTGAGGTTCAATATGAAGCTGAACCCCACCAAGTGTGCCTTCGGAGTAAGGTCCGGGAAATTCCTGGGCTTCTTAGTCACCCAGCGTGGGATGGAGGCCAACCTGACAAGGTCCAGGCCATCCTGGACATGCGCCCACCCACCTGCACCAAGGACCTTCAACGCCTTACCGAGCGCATTGCCGCGCTCAGTAAATTCCTATCCTTTGCGACTGAACGATGCCTACCCTTCTTCAAACTGTTGAGGGGGCCCAAAATGGCATATGCTATGTTCGCATGGGATGAGGAATGCCAAAGAGCATTCGCCGAGCTTAAGGAGTTCCTCGCTTCGCCCCCGGTGCTGTCCAAGCCTATCCCTGGTGAAGCCTTGCATCTCTACCTCTCGGCAACTCCATTCACAGTTAGCTCGGTCCTGGTCAGAAATGACTTGGGAGTCGAGAGACCGGTCTATTACACCAGCAAGGTGCTCAACGAGGCTGAAAGAAGGTATCCCACAATCGAGAAACTCATGCTAGCGTTGGTTACCTCAGCCAAGCGCCTTCGACCCTATTTCCAAGGGCACTCCATCATCGTGCTAACCGGTGAACCACTGAAGAGGATCCTCACCCACCCTAAAGTCTCGGGATGCCTCGTCAAGTGGGCCATCATGCTCGGGGACTATGATATATCGTACCGGCCCTGCTCGTCTATCAAAGGACAGGCGCTCACCGACTTCATCGCCGAGAGCACCATCCTGTTTGAAGAAAAATCTCTGTCCGCACCCGGGCCAACCTGGGAATTGATCATCGACGGATCCTCCAACTCGGCCGGGAGCGGCGCTAGGATCCTCCTGAAGTCCCCCGCAGGAGTAGAGCTGCAATACGCCTTGAAGTTCAACTTCTAGGCATCCAACAATGCCTCCGAGTATGAAGCCCTTATCTCAAGAGCCTGCATGGCCTGGCGGTTGGGGGCTGAGCGAGTCAGAATTCACACTGACTCCCAACTGGTCGCCAGCCAGGTCAACGGCAATTACGAAGCTCGGGAAGCACCGATGGTCAAATACCTCCAGCTGGTCAGAACCGTGGCACAACAGTTCGAGAGTTTTGAGGTAGTCCGAATAGCTCGGGTGAAAAACTCCTGAGCGGACGCCCTCTCTCGGCTGGCCTCCTCTCTTGGCCCTGAAGGTACTCGATCGGTCCTTCTCGAAGAGCTAGAGCGACCGAGCATTGATTCGGAGCTCATGGTTGTTGACTCGGCCTCCCCAAGCGACTGGCGTACCCCCTATCTGTCATGGCTCCAAGACTCTAAGGAGCCTCCCGACCCTTTGGAAGCCCAGAGATTGAAGTACCAAGCTCGGCGATTTGTCATCTTGGATGGCACTTTATACCGTAGATCCTTCTCCGGCCCCCTCCTGAAATGCATCAGTACCGACGAAGCCAACCGAGCGATCCAAGAGGTTCACGAAGGCCTGTGCGGAGTGCATCTTGGAGGAAGGTTGCTCGCCAGGATCTTGCTTCGGCAGGGTTACTGGTGGCCCACTCTGCAGCATGACTGCTCGACCTACGTACAACAGTGTGACCGATGCCAACGATTTGATCACTTGGTCCATCAGCCGACAACGGAGCTCGACGCCTTAGCCGAGCCTTATCCTTTTGCTCGGTGGGGGATCAACATCCTTGGGCCGTTCCCTATGGCTCAGGCCCAGAAGAAGTTCATCATCGTCGCCATCGACTACTTCACCAAGTGGATCGAGGTCGAAGCCACAGCTAGGATCACCGAGACAGTCGTCTGGAGTGTTGTCTGGAAATCGATCATATGTCGCTACGGCATCCCCCCGGTGATAGTGAGCGATAATGGCCGGCAATTTGATTCTTGTTATTTCTGAGATAGATGTGCCGACCTAAGCATTCGCAATCACTTCACTTCGGTCACCCACCCTCAGGCTAACGGGCTGGTCAAAAATGCCAATAAGACTATCTTAAAAGGCATCAAGACCTGGCTCGGAAAATCCAAGGGCAACTGGCTCAAGGAATTGCCAAGCGTACTTTGGTCGCACAGAACGACTCCTAGAACGGCAACCGGTGAAAGTCCCTTTCAGTTGGTGTATGGCACCGAGGCCATGATCCCGTTGGAGATTGCCAATCCCTCCCTCCGAGTCATCTGTTTCTCGTAGGAGGCAAATGACCAGAAACTGCTTGAAAACCTCGACCTAGCGGATGAACTCTGAGAGATTGCCAGCATCCGAGCAACGGAATATCAATACTGCCTCACTCGATACTACAACGCCAAAGTCTGAGATAGACACTTTCAACTGGGAGACTTCGTTCTCAAGAAAGTCGAAGCCTCTCGACCACTTGAGGCGGCGGGCAAGTTATCCCCTAATTGGGAAGGCCCCTACTGAGTGGTCGAGATGCTCGGGAAAGGAGCATACCGGCTATCTACTATGGAAGGAGAACCCATCCCTCGGACGTGGAACGCGAGTACACTACGCAAGTTCTATTTCTGAACACTGAGCGTTGTGTAAGCAATATGAAATAAAAGAAAAGTTTCCTTCCTCTTTTATTCAAACAACTTGCTTGTACATCAGAAAGGCCGAAGTCAAGACAATACATGTGAAAAAAAGCAAAAATCCATCTAGCGTCGCCGTATGAGCCCATCGCTTAGCTGACTCAGTTAGCCTTCCTACGTCCAGCCACTGACTCTGCCTCGTGTAGAAACTGGCTCGGATTAAGGGTAGTCGACCCCGTTGGCTCGAGTAACGCAGAATGAAGGTGACAGAGGGATTAGGATGTAGAGAGGCACCCTCCGAAGAGTGAAAGAAATGATGAGAAGGGCAGAAGAGAGAGAAAGAGGTTGTGGGGAGAAAGAAGGAGAAGTAGGAAGTGGAGAGGAATCTTGAGGAATCCCCTCCAGAGAGTGAGCGGGAAGGGACGGACGAAAGGGATGCCTGATTCCCCCATCCGTCTGCAATTACACCCCTCCCCATAAGCCATGGCCGGAATTGATAAAAGAGGGTGACGTGCTTCCACACGTCTAACCCCCTTTAAACCTGCCTGCCGGCCGTCGAACCCCCTTCAAACCTGAAGCAGCAAGGACTCTCTGCCGTCCGTCGTCGGCAACTTCATCTTCCAGAACATCTTCCATGCTTCAAATTCGACGACACAACGCTTCGTGAGGAAGGAGAGAGGAAAGACTGCAAGAAAAAACCCTAAGCGATGGAGAGGGAGAGACGCCCTTCAGACCTTTTATAGGCGAAGGGAGGTTACTTGCCTTAAATGATTCTCCCCTCGAAAACACGCTAAAGGGACTTCTCCCTACAAACGGTCACCTCAGACTCCTCGGTTCTATCCTAGCGGGACACACGAAACAGCCGGGCAGTTAAAGCATGAGAAAACAAAAAGACACCCTGTCAGACGCCCGCCCAACCATCATGCGAGATTCATGTAGAATGTATCAGCACTTTCCAACTACTACGGATACGATGGTCAAACTGTGGCAATGGTAGTACAAAAGAGTTAAGTCTTCATCATAACGCTACTGCCTTACGTTTTTCCTTTACACAATAAGAGAAGTTTTTTCTTCAAAAAAGGAAAAACAAACAAGGAGAAAAAGCAAAACAGATACATTAGGCCTCTGGCCCATCCTGAGGCTCGGAAGTCGAAGGCTCGGACGGTCTGCCCCCGGCACCCTTGACGATGGCTGACCCTGGCACTGACTCCACCAGTGTGGGAACTGCATCGGTTGCGCACCCTCCCGAGGCATCCGGAGTTGGTGACCCCTCGGATGAAAAGTCCCCATGGTCTCCTTCCTCTCACGCCGAACTAGAGGAATCGTAGGATGACAAATCCGAGTCATAGCATTGCCCGGATGGAAAATTCATTGTCTCGGACGCATGTTCCTCCGCATAAGAGATGGCCCGATCATAGCCTTGCTTGAATCCCTTGCGGATGCCCCGGCTGTAGATTATATAATTAGAACAACCCCCAAATTAAATGATTTGCATAAAAGATGACTTGACAAGATATGGAACTACAATTGATGATAAAAGGGGGGTTACATGTAATAATCAAAATCCGTGATCGCCACTGAGGCCAGAAACATGCCAAATAATAAAAATATTAAGATAGGGGCATGTTACATACCTCAGAAATTCAAGATGGCCAGCCGTAGGCCTAGAGATTAACGCGCTGTATCGTCCCAGCGCGTTCTTCAGATCGCGCCAGGAACCTATAGCGCGATATCAGACAGGAAGCGGGGTTATTTGGATTCGTTCCTTCCTTGCTCCAAGGCCGGCCAAGGTGCAAGGGCTCCACGTATTAGTCTTCTAGTGCCTGCAAACAATCATAAACAACAAATAAAAGGCCCATTAGAATGAGATTTTAGTAGAATCTACCCCTATTCTTAATCAAAAGCATGCAAACGGGGGGCTCGATTACCTGGGGGTTTGGTGGTTTTTAAACCCCTATGGAAGGGCCAAAAGATAGGTTTGGTGTGTGTGTGGATGCGTGTATTTTGTAAAAAGAAGTATTTTTTGAGATCGATATGCAATGCTATGCAAAGATTGGGATGAACGAATTGAGGAGAAAAACTAAGAACTAGGAAGAACATAATATGCCCCTAAATACTCCCTTGGATATATGAGGAGCGAGGAGTTGTTGATTTGGAATGAAACGCAGCCTCCCCCTCGTCAAGATCTCGAATTGCATCCCCCAGAAACGACGACCAAGAGGGTGCAATTTATATGAAAAAGATCGAGAAGCAACCCTAGGTTGGAGTTCAATTCAATCCAAAGGTTTGGCGGCTCAAATTGAGGTAATCCTGTCGATTAATGAGGGGGAAAGACTCCTATTAGGGTTTGGAACCTTCCTGGATAAGAAATACAATCAGAAACTTACCAAATAAGGACTCAGATCGAAAAAAGAGGAGTCCGGGTCGGACTGGGTTTCTGACTAAGAACGTGCTACAAGCGTATAGCACGTTCATGAAGAACGCGCTATGACGATATAGCGCGATAATTAAAGGCCCATCAAATGATTTAGAAAAAGGAGAAAAATCCTTTGGGCAGTCACTTAATCAAATGTTGAGTGAGAATAACATCCAAAGTGGATGCTATAATGATCAGATGTCAAGAAAATAACAACTGTTCAAATGATAACTTCAATTAGATCCACAACGCGCTATGAACAAGAAAGCGATAAGAGCGGATAGCGCGAGAATGCCAAACTCGAGACGAGATCCAAGGTATGTTCCATCCCTATGGTTTTGATGATGTCTCACACTATAAATCAATCTTCTATCTCTAGATTAATGCTGTTTCATCATGTGAGTGAGTACAGTTCATTTGATTGTCAGATAAGCATACTATCTTAATTCTATCTACACTGGTTAGTTAATATGAACAGCAGTGGGTCGACTCATCAGCAAGGGTGGGTCGACGCATCAGAGCATTGATGGTTTGGGCACAAAGTCTATACATCGCTTAGTCTGCACATTGCCTTCAGCCCAAGTGTTCAAAGCCAAGTCTATACAACGCCAACCCAACACATTGAACAGTTCTCCAAGTCTATACACTAGACTTCATGTCTCTAAGTCTATACACTGGTCTGTGATTCACCAACTCTGTACATTCGATATCTTTTCCTACGCTTTGGCCAAGTCCATACACTCAACATTTCCCTACGCTTTTCTGGCCAAGTTTGTACATCACTAAGTGTGTACATTGTATGCTGCTCAAACGTTCAATGTCTTCAAAGTCTGTACTGCGTCCGTCTCAGCCAGCGTCTCATGCTGCGTCTTAGGCAAGTCTATACATCGGCCTCATCGTCCATCTCAGCCAGCGTCTCATGCTGCGTCTTAGGCAAGTCTGTACATCGGCCTCATCCGTTCAAGTCTATACATTGAACTGCTCTTCAAAGTCTGTACAGCGTCCGTCTTAGCCAGCGTCTCATGCTGTGTCTTAGGCAAGTCTGTACATCGGCCTCAGTCGTTCAAGTCTATACATTGAACTGCGTCTTAGGAAAGTCTGTACAGAGGCTTCGATTTACCAAGTCTGTACAGTGCTTGAGCTTCACAAAGTCTATACATCGCTTCAAGCAATTCAAGTCTATACAGACTGCCTGTACAATCAGAGTCTGTACATCGATTCATCAGCCGATCGGTTCATTCAGAAATCTCCAAGTCTGTACAGTCGAGTGTCTAATGCATCGTCTCACTCTGGCAAAGTCTATACAGTGCTCACAGCACATTGGTTCAAAGTCTGAACACTGGCTCAAGCATATCAAAGTCTATACATCTCCGTTGGGGTTCAAGTCAATACATTGCTCACCGTCTTATTAAGAGTCTCACACAGGTTCAAAGTCTACACACTGTTTAGACTTTGTGAAGTCTATACAGTGGCTGAAGCTTTGTTAAGTGTACACATTAGTAAGGCTTGTTTGCTTTGTTCTTCTTAAGTCTATACAATGCCTTCACATGCGCTTGTTCATAGTCTATACACTGCCATTCATTTGCATTGTTCATAGTCTATACACTGACATTCGTCTACATTGTTCATAAGTCTATACACTACCTTCACACATGCGCCTCTTTCATTAAGTATGTACACTCTCTCACGTTGTACACACTTAATCAGTTGAAGTTTCTAAAGTATATACATTCATGTTAATAGCCTGAACTAACTAAGTCTATACATTCCATCTGTCTGTCTGCAGGTGATTCACGCTGATGATTGGGCACGTGAACCGAGGTTGGCACCTAGCACGTGATCCAAGACAACATGCGCATGACACGTGGATGGCAACCTGGTCAGGATGCTGCCATGTGGTCGAAACTCAAATGATCTGGCCAAAAGTGCATGGGCGGGAACCTGGCAGCCACACGCCAATATCTGCTATAAATATAGAGCTTCATCCTTCAGTTAAAGCTAGATCGTGAATAGAGAAAGCAGAAGCCATTGGTGAGAGTTTGCACGATCCAGAAAAGAAAAAGAGCAGAGAGTTCCAGATCCGAGAGGAGTTTGTTCGAGAGAGAGAGCAGTAGTTGTGGATTGATGAATTGCTTCATTTGAAGCTACATTTGTATTGGGTTTCAGAACCGATCTCTTCTTCATTGGTTTTTGTTTCTTCTTTGTTTTTAGTTTCATTTTCTTCATCCTTCTGATTTGAATTGTTTTCCCTCCGGTGTGTGGAGGAAGGGAGTATCACTCCAGTTTCCCTCTGAGTTGCAGAGGAAGAGAGATCGGTGATCTCTGGTGGTGTTAGTGACTGGTTGTCATTAACAGTTTCCCTCCGGTGTGTGGAGAAAGGGAGAGGATTCTCCGGTTGTGTTCTAGCTGGGACCTAGAACAGGTTTCAAGTTCTGTGGGTAGCAGAACTTGGTTGAGGGATTTGTATCCCTTGGTGTTCAAGCTGTGTGGCAGCGTGTTGTTCGCAGACTGAGTCTGCATTGATCTAGCATCGTCTAGTGGAATCCTCACTCTAGTTGGAGTGAGGGTGGATGTAGATTGCGGACTGCAATCGAACCACCTAAAAACCGAGTGCCTCCTCTTTGGTTTGCTATTGTTATCTACGCTCTTCATCTGCTTGTCTCTTTGCTTCCATGTGATCAGTTCTTCATTCTCATTTACATTTCTCTGTGTACGGATTAAGGAGGTGCGTTAGCAGTAGAAATTATTTTCCGCCTAAGTTTCTACAAATTGGGAGTGATCTATTCATCCCCCCCTTCTATATCACTCTTGTTGCGCTAACAATTGGTATCAGAGCAGGTTTACGCCATGTGGACGAACGGTCAAGGAAATGCTAGTGGTCCTAGAACCTTCATGGCCGAAGGTCAATCCATTAGTCGCCCTCCTTATTTCGATGGTAGTAACTATCTGTTTTGGAAGAACAGGATGGAAGTGTTCATCAGGGCTCAGAGTCAGAAACTGTGGAGAGTAATCACAGTGGGGACATATGATCTGCCACCAAATGAGGATGCTTGGACAGATGACCATGTCAAGCTCTCTTCACTCAACTGGACGGCGCTGAACATCATCCAGTGTGCTGTTCATCCAGAGGAATATGCTCGTATATCTGCATACAGAACTACCAAGCAAATGTGGGATGAGCTGTAATTGATCTATGAAGGTACAGCTCAAGTGAAAGCCTCGAAGGTAAATCTCTACACTTCTAAGTATGAAATGTTTAAGATGAATGCAGACGAGAATATAACTGAGATGTATGCCAGGTTGTCTTTAATCACAAATACTCTTAAAGGGCTAGAGAAGGATCTTGCTGAGGCAGATATAGTCAGGAAAATCCTTAGATCTTTATCCCCGGCATGGCACACTAAGGCCATTGTGATTGAGGAGTCAAAATATTTGACTATCTTGACTGTGAATGAACTCATAGGATCTCTTATGACCTATGAGATGAATTTCAAAGGAGGTGGAGAAGGAAGTGAGAGGAAGGGTAAGAATGTGGCTCTAAGGGCATCCCGCAACAAGGGTAGCAACAGTGGGAGCAGCAGCAGTAGCCCCGAGTCTGAGTCCGAGCTTGAAGGTTTGTCAAATCTCGACCAGGAGGAGCAGGCAATGCTCACTAGACAGTTCAGAAAATTTCTGAAGAAAAAGGGAAAGACCTTTAGGAAGAAGAAGCCACACCCCTTCAACAAGAATGCTGAATTTACTAGTTACAGGGATAAAAATCCTAAGAGACTAACTTGTTTTAATTGCAACAAACAGGGACATATGAAAGGTGAATGCCCAGACCTCCAGAAGAAGGGTCCCTATCTTCAGAAGAAAAACATAAAAGTACAGAAGAAGAAGAAGCCACAGGCGATGGTCTGCACATGGAGTGAGGAAGAAGAAGACCCAGAAGAAGCTTCCTCAGAAGAATATGAAGATGGAATTTGCCTTATGGCAAACAGTGAAGAGGAGGTAATAAACGTTTTTGAAAATTTCTCGATTGATGTCTGGGAGGATGCTTATGGTGACTTGCTAGATAAATTTAATTCCCTTATCAAAGAGCACAGAGTTCTGAAAAGAAAATTTAACACAAATGTTGAAGAACAAACTCTGATCTGTGAGGAAAATGAGAAGCTAAAAGAACAACTAGAAGAAATGACCTCACTAAGGAAAGAAAATGATAAGCTTAAGGAAGAAACTCAAGAAAGTGAAAAACAGCTCAATGAATTCAAAACTAAAATTGAAGAAAGCATGAATGAAATTAGAGTGAATTCAGAGAAATATGAAGCTGTGAAGAAAGTAAATGTTGAACTCCTAAAAAACTTTGAGTTCCTTCAAAAGGAGCTGGAAGACAAACAGAAAGTCTTAGAAAAGTTTATCCAAGGAAAGACTAGCTTAGATGCTATACTAGGGACTAGGGTCAATTTCAATAAGGAAGGTCTAGGCTATGACCCAACCAACAAGAGACCTTTACAATTTAAGACCATCACCTTCTGCCCAGAGAAGGGAAAAGAAAAGCTGGACACACCATCCAGCTCAAACAGCTCTAAGGGAATTCAAAGTCCTAAAGAAAACACAAAAACCAGTACTGGACAACCATTGAAGATGGGAATGAATTTTATGAAGAATAACACTAAGCCCACTTACCAGAACATAAATGGTAGATGGACCAAGAAAGTAAATCAGAATAAGAGCTGGAATTACAATAATCAGATGGGTCCAAACAGGACCTACTGGAGAAATAACTTTCATGGTCAAAGACATGCTAATCAACAAGCATACAGGAAATTTCCTAGGAATAGGAAGACTAATGAATGGAATAGAACTCACTTCTCCTGTTCAGCTGGATTCAACTTTAATAAACCAGAAAGGAAGGTGCCAGAGAAAACCATGCTGAAACAAATCTGGATACCTAAACACTTGATCAGAGATTTGGACAATGTCATTGGACCCAACTCATCTTGGGTTCCGAATCACTCTGCTTGATGTATCTGTGTAGGTCGGCCTGGCAGCTGAAGAAAACAAGTGGTACCTTGACAGTGGCTGCTCCAGGCATATGACAGGAGACCGATCCAAGTTTAGCAAGATAGAGATGAAGCCAGGGGGTCTAGTCAAGTTTGGAGGAAAGAACAAAGGTAAAATAATTGGAGTTGGAACAGTAGGTAAGTCTTCCACAAACTCCATTGAAAAAGTCTTACTTGTGGAAGGGCTTCAACACAACCTGATTAGCATTAGTCAATTATGTGACAGGGGTCACAAGGTTGTATTTGATGATAGTTCATGCAAAATTCTTGAAACAAATTCTGACATGGTTAAATTTGTAGCCAACAGGATTAATAATGTCTACATTGTAGACTTAGATGAGAAATCTGAATCTACTATTTGCTTATCTGCCAATTCTGAAAATGATGCCTTTGAATGGCATAGACGTCTAGGTCATGCTAGCTTTTCAACTCTAAATAAATTGGTCAAGCATGATTTAGTTAGAGGCATGCCTAGAATTAAATTCAACTCAATATCAAAAGCATGTGATGCCTGTGCTCTAGGCAAACAGACCAGAAATTTTTTTAAATTAAGATCTGAGCCATTGTCTTCTAGACCAATGGAACTTCTTCATATGGACCTTTTCAGTCCAACTAGAACTCAGAGTCTTAATGGAAACAGGTTTGGCTATGTCATCATAGATGACTTCTCTAGATATTCATGGATATTTTTCTTAGCAAATAAGAGTGATGCATTTCAAAAGTTTAATCTGTTTTTCAATAAGGTCAAACAAGAAGAGAAGTACAAGGTTAGTTCTATTCAATCTGACCATGGAGGTGAGTTTGAAAACTCCATGTTTACTGATCTTTGTGACAAAGAAGGACTAACTCACAGGTTTTCTTCTCCCAGGACACCTGAACAAAATTGGATTGTGGAGAGAAGAAATAGAACAGTGGTGGAGATGGCCCGAACCATGTTGATTGAAAGCAAATTACCTAGAAGGTTTTGGGCAGAAGCATCCAATACAGCAACCTACATAATCAACAGGGCCATGGTAAGACCCATACATAAGAAAACACCCTATGAGCTTCTAAAAGGTAAGAAACCAAACTTGTTTCATTTCAGAATTTTTAGAGCAAAATATTTTATTCATAACAATGATAAGAAAGACTTAGACAAGTTTGAAGCCAAGAGTTCAACTGGAATATTCTTGGGTTACTCTGAAGTGTCAAGGGCATATAGGGTATTTAACATATCAGATCAGAAAGTGGAAGAATCTCCACACATCCTTTTTAGTGAAAAGAAAGATGTTCCTAATGTTGAAAATCTTGACAGGGATTCCAATCATGGTGGAGATTTTCTAGAAGACCAACAGGAAGAAGAGAAGACTCAGCCGAATGGAGAAACAAATTCCCCAAATCAGGAAGGTCCAAAAGAAACAGGTGAATCTTCAACAAATATCAGATTTCTTAAAGGCCATCCTCTAGATAAAGTCATAGGCAATCCTGAAGATCCTCTTCGGACTAGGTCTTACTTTAGAAATGTGAATAATGATGATTTAATTACATTAGTCTCACAAATTGAACCCAAAACAGTAGAAGAGGCCTTAGCTGATCAAGCTTGGGTCAATGCTATGAGTGAGGAATTAGGTCAGTTTGAAAGGAATAATGTCTGGGAGCTTGTCCCAAGACCAGATGGCATAAATATCATAGGAACCTAGTGGGTGTTCAAAAATAAGATGAATGAAGATGGAATCATCTCAAGGAATAAGGCCAGATTAGTAGCCAAAGGCTACTGTCAGGAATTTGGTGTAGACTTTGATGAATCCTATGCACCTGTTGCTAGGATGGAAGTTATAAGATTGTTGCTTGCCTTTGCATGCTCAAGGAATATAAAACTCCAACAAATGGATGTTAAAAGTACCTTTTTAAATGGAGTTATTAAAGAAGAAGTTTTTGTTGAACAACCTCCTAGATTTCAATATTCTCCTCAACCTAACCAAGTTTTCAGGTTAAACAAACCCTTGTATGGTCTAAAGCAGGCTCCAAGAGCTTGGTATGAAAGATTGTCTAAATTTCTGATCAGCAAGGGCTACAAAAGAGGTAAAGTTGATCAAACTTTATTTACCAAGGGCATGAATAAAGATCTCATCATAGTTCAGGTATATGTATATGACATTGTATTTGGATCAACTAAGCATGAACTATGTGATGAATTTTCTACCATGATGTCTGCTGAATTTGAAATGAGCTTGGTTGGTGAACTAAAATATTTTCTTAGATTGCAGGTACAGCAGCTAGAAGATGGGTGCTTCATCAACCAAACCAAATACACAATGGAACTGTTCAAGAGGTTTGACATGGAAAACTTAAAGCACATTACTACACCCATGGGCACCAATATCTCATTGGATGCAGATGAGACAGGTAAAGAAGTAAATGCCAAACTTTATCGAGGTATGATTGGATCACTTCTCTACTTGACAGCCTCTAGACCAGATATACAATTCAGTGTAGGAATGTGTGCAAGGTATCAATCTAGACCTACTGAATTACACTTAGCTGCAGTTAAAAGAATCTTCAGATATTTGTCAGCTAGTCATTCTCTTGGTCTATGGTTTCCTGCATCTCACACATTTAACTTAGTAGCATACACAGATGCTGATTATGCAGGCTGTAAACTAGATAGGAAAAGCACTAGTGGCCATTGTGAATTCTTGGGTGGGTGTTTAGTGTCTTGGAGCTCCAAGAAACAACATTCTGTGGCCCTCTCCACTGCAGAAGCTGAATATGTGGCTGTAGGGAGCTGTGGAACACAAGTAATATGGATTAAACACCAGCTTCAGGACTACCAAGTAGACCTGGGGTGCACACCTATTTACTGTGATAATACTAGTGCCATTAATCTTGCTAAAAATCCTGTTTTGTATTCACGAACCAAACACATAGAGATAACACATCATTTTATAAGAGATGAGGTGTCTAAGAATAATTTTGAACTGATTCATGTAGGCACAGATAATCAGATTACTGACATATTCACAAAATCTCTGGAAAATGAAAAATTCACCACATTGAGAAGAGAATTAGGCTTATACAAATTATCTTAATTATGAAGCATGTTCTTGTTGTGAGGGGGAGTTGTGTTTGTCTGATGTTTAGCCTTCTTTCATGCTGGTTTAAGGGGGAGTTCAGAATGCTTACTGGTTAGCTTTCAGAAATACTTTGAGTAAGGGGAAGCTTTGAGATTATGCTGAAATGCTTTATTAAGGAATGCTATGTCTTAGGGGGAGCTGAGTTGTGATGTGAGAAGAGAAGTTCTTTGGCAGATTCAAAAGGGTTGTCCAAATGTGTAACTTTGCTGGTCTTGCATGACTGATCTAGAGTGGTTCTCTCAGACAGTAGAGTGTCACTTATCTCTTAAGTCTATAAGTCAGTGACTCTAATCTCCAGATTAGAATCTTTCCTTTAGTACTTCTTCAGAGATTTGGACTAATTGCATAAAGTATATCTTCCTACATTGTCATTTATTCTGGTTCAGGCCAAAAACTTGTATGTCTTGATATCTGACCCAATCAACCTGAAATCTAGACTTCAAGACTCAATTCAAGAAATAGTCCTTTTTGGTATTATTTTCAATCATTCTTTCTCTTTAACTCAAGGGTTTAACTGAACAAAAATGTTCTGTTTTGATCACTGAGAAACTGGGAGCTTCATCAATGAAATGAATTTTTCTCCCATGTCATGAGGTGTCAAATGCTTAAAATGAATGAAAAGACATGACAGAGCAATGGTGGCTTGCTGGTGAGTAACTGGGGACTCTGGCCTCTAATCAAGGTGTTTCCTCATGTCAAAAGCCACAGTTACTATCTCTGTTCCCTAATAATAAAAAAAAGGGGGGAAGTAATGAGGTACTCACTCTGAGTAACTGGAGATTCAGGCCTCTAATCAAGGTGTCTCTCTAATGTCAAAGGAGTGAACTACCAACTTACTCATTAATCTTCTTGAAAATCCTCTCCAACAAAAAAAATTCCTTGTTGTTATGCAACTAATGGATTGCTTGTCTTCAATACCTTCAGAACACCTCTCTGATTTAGTCTCTTGCTGTCTTGTGGGATAGTTGAATGATCAGCTATATTTGCCATACTTGTGAACTCCTGCTCTAAATCATCCACTATGTATGCTGATAAACTTGTCTATCACTCTACTTCTCTATTACGTACTGAAGTATGAAGAATCTTCTCTTGAGATTAGAAACTCACTTATTCTCTTAAGACCTACTTGTGACCTTCTGCACTAAGAAGTTACTGCCCTTATTCTTCATGTTTCCAGCACTGTCATACCTTCTGTAGTTCTTTTTGCTGATGTCAAAGGGGGAGAGAAGTTTGCAATGTCTGCAATTTCAGTGAGAAGTTCTGCAATATCAGTGAGTCTTGGATTTGTCTTGAGCTTTGGGGGAGTCATGTTGCTTCGTGGAAGTTATGGTTATGAGTGGTGGGGGAGATGAGAGTGTGTTGTAGGGATGGTATAATTCATCTGCATGTGCATGCCTTGAATTTAATATGTTTGTTGCAGCTGATATAAATCTCTTGTTGAAATTTGATATTGCTTGATTCATAGTGTTGTCATCATCAAAAAGGGAAAGATTGTTGCATCCCTATGGTTTTGATGATGTCTCACACTATAAATCAATCTTCTATCTCTAGATTAATGCTATTTCATCATGTGAGTGAGTACAGTTCATTTGATTGTCAGATAAGCATGCTATCTTAATTCTATCTACACTGGTTAGTTAATATGAACAGCAGTGGGTCGACTCATCAGCAAGGGTGGGTCGACGCATCAGAGCATTGATGGTTTGGGCACAAAGTCTATACATCGCTTAGTCTGCACATTGCCTTCAGCCCAAGTGTTCAAAGCCAAGTCTATACAGCGCCAACCCAACACATTGAACAGTTCTCCAAGTCTATACACTAGATTTCATGTCTCTAAGTCTATACACTGGTCTGTGATTCACCAACTCTGTACATTCGATATCTTTTCCTACGCTTTGGCCAAGTCCAAACACTCAACATTTCCCTACGCTTTCCTGGCCAAGTCTGTACATCACTAGGTGTGTACATTGTATGCTGCTCAAACGTTCAATGTCTTCAAAGTCTGTACAGCATCCGTCTCAGCCAGCGTCTCATGCTGCGTCTTAGGAAAGTCTGTACATCGGCCTCATCGTCCGTCTCAGCCAGCGTCTCATGCTGCGTCTTAGGCAAGTCTGTACATCGGCCTCATCCGTTCTAGTCTATACATTGAACTGCTCTTCAAAGTCTGTACAGCGTCCGTCTTAGCCAGCGTCTCATGCTGTGTCTTAGGCAAGTCTGTACATCGGCCTCAGTCGTTCAAGTCTATACATTGAACTGCGTCTTAGGAAAGTCTGTACAGAGGCTTCGATTTACCAAGTCTGTACAGTGCTTGAGCTTCACAAAGTCTATGCATCGCTTCAAGCGATTCAAGTCTATACAGACTGCCTTTACAATCAGAGTCTGTACATCGATTCATCAGCCGATCAGTTCATTCAGAAATCTCCAAGTCTGTACAGCCGAGTGTCTAATGCATCGTCTCACTCTGGCAAAGTCTATACAGTGCTCACAGCACATTGGTTCAAAGTCTGAACACTAGCTCAAGCATATCAAAGTCTATACATCTCCGTTGGGGTTCAAGTCAATACATTGCTCACCGTCTTATTAAGAGTCTCACACAGGTTCAAAGTCTACACACTGTTTAGACTTCGTGAAGTCTATACAGTGGCTGAAGCTTTGTTAAGTGTACACATTAGTAAGGCTTGTTTGCTTTGTTCTTCTTAAGTCTATACAATGCCTTCACATGCGCTTGTTCATAGTCTATACACTGCCATTCATTTGCATTGTTCATAGTCTATACACTGACATTCGTCTACATTGTTCATAAGTCTATACACTACCTTCACACATGCGCCTCTTTCATTAAGTCTGTACACTCTCTCACGTTGTACACACTTAATCAGTTGAAGTTTCTGAAGTATATACATTCATGTTAATAGCCTGAACTAGCTAAGTCTATACATTCCATCTGTCTGTCTGCAGGTGATTCAGGCTGATGATTGGGCACGTGAACCGAGGTTGGCACCTGGCACGTGATCCAAGACAACATGCACATGACACGTGGATGGCAACCTGGTCAGGATGCTGCCATGTGGTCGAAATTCAAATGATCTGGCCAAAAGTGCATGGGCGGGAACCTGGCAGCCACACGCCAATATCTGCTATAAATATAGAGCTTCATCCTTCAGTTAAAGCTCGATCGTGAATAGAGAAAGCAGAAGCCATTGGTGAGAGTTTGCACGATCCAGAAAAGAAAAAGAATAGAGAGTTCCAGATCCGAGAGGAGTTTGTTCGAGAGAGAGAGCAGTAGTTGTGGATTGATGAATTGCTTCATTTGAAGCTACATTTGTATTGGGTTTCAGAACCGATCTCTTCTTCATTGGTTTTTGTTTCTTCTTTATTTTTAGTTTCATTTTCTTCATCCTTCTGATTTGAATTGTTTTCCCTCCGGTGTGTGGAGGAAGGGAGTATCACTCCAGTTTCCCTCTGAGTTGCAGAGGAAGAGAGATCGGTGATCTCTGGTGGTGTTAGTGACTGGTTGTCATTAACAGTTTCCCTCCGGTGTGTGGAGGAAGGGAGAGGATTCTCCGGTTGTGTTCTAGCTGGGAGCTAGAACAGGTTTCAAGTTCTGTGGGTAGCAGAACTTGGTTGAGGGATTTGTTTCCCTTGGTGTTCAAGCTGTGTGGCAGCGTGTTGTTCGCAGATTGAGTCTGCATTGATCTAGCATCGTCTAGTGGAATCCTCACTCTAGTTGGAGTGAGGGGTGGATGTAGATTGTGGACTGCAACCGAACCACCTAAAAATCGAGTGCCTCCTCTGTGGTTTGCTATTGTTATCTACGCTCTTCATATGCTTGTCTCTTTACTTCCATGTGATCAGTTCTTCATTCTCATTTACATTTCTCTGTGTACGGATTAAGGAGGTGCGTTAGCAGTAGAAATTATTTTTTGCCTAAGTTTCTACAAATTGGGAGTGATCTATTCATCCCCCCCCTTCTATATCACTCTTGCTGCGCTAACAAGGTATGGAATTGAAATGTTGGGCCAAGAATAGAGAGACATCCTAGAAAATCAACCAACTAAGGATCAATTGGGGCATTAACTAGGAGAACAAAGAAAATGCCCAATTTATCGGCCAAAATTGGGTGTCTACAGATGCCCCTCCTTGATATCCGCTTTACAGGGGAGCGAGACGGAGGTAAAACGGAGGTAAAACAGAGATGACACAGAGTGGTAGTGACGGGGAGATGAAGTGGAAATGCAGTGGAGCGGACTGATAAGTGGATATCAAGGAAAAAGAGACACCCATCACAACCGACAAATGATAGGAATAATCCAAAAAACTCCAAGCTAACCACAAGGTCAAGCTAGCACCAATGACTCCTGCCTAGAACGATAGGCGCGGAACAAAGATAAGGGATCTGATCAACCTCTTGCACAAAAGAGGCATCCGCAGTGCATAGCAACTACGAATTTCACTCAGTTAGTGGAATGGACGCGACCCCGGCGGATCCATCGACGCCATCGTGCGGTTCACAGCTAATGAGTGGATCAAAAGAAGGAGGATAAGGTGAATTGGATTGAAAGGGGATAAGCAAATTCTAGGCAAGGGTCACATAGACCAGCGAGATCCAGTGTCCAACTAGGAGTAATCTTTCAAATTCGGAATGCAATTGAATTTCTTTGTTCAAGAACATAAGCATTATCGATCCTTAGTTAGGAAGAAGAGTTGGGCATTTATGAATGCAAAAGGCATGATGCGTGCAGGGCTAAAATAAAAGAAATCATTAAGACAAATGCCAAGAAAAAAATAAAATATAAGATACTCAAGGATAATATTATTAAATCAAACAGACTTGGGTCAAGAGTTATCTGCAACCACGACGTGCGAGATGAAGTCCATCGTCCCCAAATTTGTCTGACCTAACGGCCTATCCGACGATTAACTGCATGTTTCTAGATCATCACTATTTTTGGTAGAGGGGAACTCAAATCCCGAAACATACGGAGAACCGGCCGGTCCTTGAGATAATATAATAATGTAAGTATCATATAGTAATGCAATAAAAGGAATGTATAAAGAAATACTTACCTAATGGCGTATCATCATCTTTCTTTTGCTTTCCTGCGAATTCAATGCTAAGCAAATTCAAGCAAATTAAGGCACACATAAGCAAAAGAACACAAGTTTCTCATTCACTCTCAACATATATTCTCGTGGCATTTCCTTTTCTCTCCCTCCCCCCTTCTATTTTCATTTCTCTTTTTACTTTGGTTATCGCGCTATACATACATAGCGCGTTAATGTCGCGCTATGAACGTATAGCACATTAATCACACGCAGGTTTTCAAAAACCACCCCCCCTTTTCTCTTATTCAAACCCATACTTCCCTCTCTCGACTCCCTCTCTCGCCCTCTCACCAACCCAAACCCTCATTGCCCTAATCCAATGGAAGGGGATCCTCCTCGACGCTCCAAACGGCGTGCCACCCGTGGCCGTCAACGATCTTGCGTGGAGGAGCAACGAACGCCCCCTCCTGTGGAAGAGAATGCCGACTCGGAGGCGACCGTCTCGGCCCGACTTGAAGGGGACGAAATGGAGATCCCCCCGGACGACGCCGAAGAGGTTGAAGGCGCCCCGGCGGCCGAGGAAACAGCGACGGAGCCCATTGGTGGCGTGGCGGCCCGAAAACGTCGATTGGTAAGAAAACTGCCCTAATCTTTCTTCTTTTGATTTTTCTTGTTTTTCTTTTCAAATGAGATGAAGACGGAAGGGGAGATGCACCTTTAGACCGATGTGTAGGGCATAAAGCCCATGGAAAAGATCTGGGGAATGAGGGGTCGCCCCCTACCTGCGGAAGATGAACGCGCTATATCTTCATAGCACGTTCTTGAAGAACGCGCTATGACGATATAGCGCGATAAAGAACAGAATGCCAGTTTTTTGTTTTTTTTTCTATTTTCTGGTTTTTCTTTTGTTTGGTGATCACAAATTGATGTCTCTTGCTTTTTATGTTGTGTAGGGTGTGGAGGGTGCAGTTCGTGCCCGGATTTCATGGACATTGGTTTGGGCCGTCTACTCAACACTACCGGAGTTTCAACGGGCCCGCCTCCGCCGAATGGGCTTCGGGGAGTTCCTGGAGATAGAGGTGCTGAGAGTTGACGTGGGGTTGATAAGAGCTCTGAAAGCCAGATGGGACACAGGGTGCAAGGCCTTCCTCTTCTTCTGGGGTCATATGATCCCGACTCTAGAGGACGTCACCCGTATCACCGGGCTGCGGGTGCATGGATCGGCAGTGACGGGCTGCACTTACCCCGACTATCGGGAGATGGCGCGTAGACTGCTAGGCTTGGAGCTGGAGGGGACTGGCCGGACCTCGCTAGTGTCGAGGATTACTTTACAGAAGAGTCTCGGCTTGTTCCATACGCAGAGGGAGGTGGGAGAGACTTTGATGGCTCATGAGAGGAGACTAGAGGCTGGAGCCAGAGAGAGTTTCGTGACTGAGGCTGGCGCACAGGCCGACATGGAGCTGAGGAGGGTTCTTATTCTGATGATCGGAAAGCTACTCCTAGCAACTCAGGGTGATGCAGTGAGCTGCCGATTTCTACCCCTATTGGAGGATCTGGACAGAGTTGGACGGTATGCTTGGGGTGCAGTAGTCCTAGCCCATTTGTTTGACAGCTTCGGCATTTCTTCACTCCAGTCTTCACTCGGGGGGTTTTACCCTCTACTTCAGGTATCTCTCTAAATCTTAAAGTCCAATGATTAAGTTAAGCACTTCCTCTTATATTGATCACATGAGCTACATTTCAGGTTTGGAGTTATTTGTATCTTCCTACCCTCAGGCGTGCTTGGGAGGATCGAGGAGATCTACTGCCCCTAGCCAGATGATGGACCCCTACACGAGACAGCTGATCTTTGAAGGACCAGGTCACCCACATTCAGGAGATGTTAGATATGATGCCCCATATAGAGGTAAAATTGATTTTTGAAATTGAATTATATTATCTGAATGAGATCCAGGGCAATGATAAATTGAACTATGCGGGTGGTCTGGACTCCCTATCAAAGGGACGCCGAGGTGATGCCCTGGGTGGAGGCGGCCATCCCATACTTCGGGAGAGAGATCTGGTTGCATGCCCTCAACCTGGTCGAGCCACTATACCATAGGTTGATCATGAGGACACTAGGACTCCATCAGGTGGTGGTAGAGTTCTAGACCCAGGCGACGGACCCACGACATGGACGACGCTTCCGAGGCCTCCAGGGGACAGATGACTGGCGGCAGTGCGCCTGGGAGCAGTACACAGATTGGAAGAGGCGTGGCCGAGCAGTCCCTGCGGGAGCGGATTCAGATGATGCCTACCTCCAGGCATACTCTCAGGCATACGGCAGCCGAGTTTATCTGAGCACTCGTGGACAGGTATGCCTTTAAATTCATTTGTTCTTGATTATTCAATATGTGATCAACATGCGTTATTGCAGTTCGACATAGAGGGGAGACTGGCCATGGTACAGGGACTTCTCGACTCCATGATCCGGCAGCATGAGGACCTCCAGCATACCGTCGATGAGCTGGTAAGTACTTGTAATTTAGAATGATTTGGATTTGAATTTCAATTAATGGTGATCTTACTTTTTTTAGTGCGACGAGCTGGAGACAGTCTGATCCTCGCATAGTGCTTCATCTTCCACTCAACATGTTTGCGACCACACCGATCTAGAGAGCCAGCTTGATAGTGCAGTTGCTCGACCGGAGGCAGCTGAGGCCTCCCAACAGGAGAGAGTAAGCAATTTGTTCTTTTAATCTTAGTCTTGAAAACTTTTATTAACATCAGTTATTGACCAAGATTTCGGGTGCAGGAGCGGGAGCTGCGGATAGCGGAAGCAGAGCTGAGGCGCCGCGATCCGGAGGAGCTTCCTCGAGATGTGGTAGAGCTACGCCTCTTACTCGGGGTGGAGAGGAGTGAGCAGCAGAGAGAGAGGGAGGATCGAGACAGAGAGAGAGAGAGATGGGAGAGAGAGAGAGAGAGTGGAGCGGGAGCTAGAGAGGGTGGAGCTGCGTACCAGATTAGGCATCGCCGAGTAGCGGGCGAAGGATCACTATCGGTGGGGGCGTGAGCGGGCTCAGCGCGAGGGATACTCCCGAGCCTATTCGAGCACTGATTATTTAGTTACCTCCTCTGAGCATCAGAGGAGGGAAGATGCTGAGAAGGGAGCACGCGGTGACAGGGGTTCAGCTTCTCGGGGATCGATGGTTCCTCCCAGGTCTTCCCGGGGAGGACAGGAGGAGGCTGAGAGCTCGCGTAGAGGGGGAGATCAGGAGGATCGAGGGGAGAGCTAGAGAGGTTTTTTTTATCCATTCTCATTTTGTACTATTTTGACATATATAGTAGAATGAGACAGTCTTTGATACTAGTTTGCACTTCTTGTGATTGTTCTTTTGATTTTGCGCGCCCCTGTAAAAGGATATCTCCGCAATAATGCCATCAGTAATATAATGCAACTTTTTTTGGAATTTTTGAAAATATGCAAATTTTTATGAGTTTTCAAAAAGAATATTTGAATTTTTATGTTGATTTTGAAAAGATATGAAAGTTTTGGAAATGCTCAAAAAAATTGGCAAATTTTTTTTGGAATTTGGCAATATTCAATTTTTGGAATTTTGGTAATATTCAAAAAAAAAAATTGGAATTTAGCTTAGACATTGCTAATGCAGCATCAACGGATGTTTAAACCACTGGCTAAGGGTCCTAGTTCCTTCCCCTTTCGCTCAAAACTGCCCAAAGCCGGGCGTGCATTTAAAGGTGGCGTCCCATGACCAACTACCTTTGGTTAACGGTGCTCCTACCAAGGCCATACCTGAGAAACATTCGGTCTTAGAGGGAGAAGAGAAGAATAATTGAGGATAAGCTTTATGTAGGATGGGAGATGTCGGGACTTGAATTCCTTCCAAGGTATTTCCCCTCAAAGAGGTAATCTGTTGTGCCGGGGCTTTGTGCCTTTGATTTTTAGACCCTTGACATGCATACGACCAGGGTTTTCCCTGCGGGGACTTTGCCTGTCTTGACATGCCATAATTCATACTTTTGCATTTATCAAAATTTTGACTTAATTTTCATAATAGCCCTTTTGGCTAGATGTATCATGAAATTTGATTTTAGTTTGGGTCAAGACTGCCCCTATTTGAGACTTCTCTCGTATTGGGGATTACCTAGGTTGGTCATTTTATCCGTCAACCTCTTGCCCCTGCACTTGGGCGAGTAGAGAAGAGAAAAGACTTTCAGATATACTCATGGCATGGCCAAAGTAGCAATGGTGTTTTATCAAAGGAGCCGGCTAAGGACGCCGTGAAGTGTGTGCGATGCCCAGCTAAGGGTTGCTCTTAACAAGCGGGGAGAGAACGTTGAATTTCCAGCGTGGGGTTTTTATTAACCAAAGGTGCTACAGAAGCAAGCCTAAAGACTTTTTTGAGAATGATTTAATTAAGATAAAGGTTTAAAACACCACTTTTGATCTTGTTAAGAAGCACTTTATTTTGAAAATCATGCATGAAGCAATAAGGTAATGATATCATAAAATGCGTACTTATGTCAATATGTTACCTTGCAACCTTTGTGGAAGCAGCTGCCAGGGGCGAGGTTGATCAACATGGGATAGTCCTCTTTTGGCGAAGAAAAGGAATGGAAGCAAAGGATTTGAAAGCGGCTTAACAAGAAGGAGTGGTGTTCAGACCAGACTCAGACGAATAAGGAGAAAAGGAAGAGAGGCGAGGGCTAGAACTCCCTCACTAAGGCGCGGAGACCCTGATCACATGGAACTATCTACAGAAGAAGCAGAGAATTAGAAGGAGGAGTGAGGACTAAAGCCTCGGAAGCAGTGGGAGAAAGGGCAGATGCCCAAGGCAGTGGATGTGGAAGAAGTTGGGTCGGACCCGAGATCAGGAGGAATCAGAAGAAGAAATTGATAGATGGAAAGAGGCGGATCCGGAGGGTCCGGAGGCAGTGGAGTAGAATCATGATAGGAGGAATCAGAATCTGGAGGCTCTGGAGGGATAAGATATCGAGGGACGCAGCGCCCTTGGAAAAAATAGGGAAAAAGATGATGGAAAAGGAAGAAGAAAATGAAAGATGTGATGTCCCGGAGGAGCAGAAAGATGAATCGGAAGAAAGATGGAGGGTCCAGAGGTTCCGGAGGAAGAAAATGCCGAGGGACGCGGTGCCCCAGGAAGAGTGGATGAAAAGGGTCAGGAGGGTCCGGAGGTTCTGGAGGGATAGTGAAAGAAGGGATGTGATGCCCTAGGAGGGAGATAAGAAATCCAGAGGATCCGGAGGAGTAAGACACCATGGGGCATGATGCCTAAGGGATAAAGAGAGGGATGAAGGATCCGGAGGTTCTGGAGGAATGAGATGGGAAGGGACGCGATGCCTTAAGAAGAAGGAAAGAGAATCCGGAGGTTCCGGAGGAAGAAGGTAGAAAAGGGCGCGACGCCCAAGAAAAATCAGTGAGATGCTCGGAGGATTCGGACGTGATGGTGCAGAGGGGCATGATGCCCAATGAGCAAGATCCGGAGGTTCCATAGGGGGAAGATACCATGGTGCACGATGCCCAAGGAGTATGGGAGAGAAATTCGGGGAGTGCGGGTGCAAGAGCTGGAGAGGGGCGCGATGCCCTGAGGGAAGATTGGAGGGGGCACAATGCCCGGTGAGTGTAAGGGGACCTGGAGATCCCGAAGATAGAGGTGGAAGATATAGGAAACGTGGAGGATCCGGAGGTTCCGTAAGGCGGGAAAGATACGAGTTTGGAAACTCGAGAAAGAAGAAGTGCATGTGGATGCAATAGAATGGATGCGATGAATGCATGGATGCAACAGAATGCATGAGATGCAAAGAATATGAAGAACATGAAGGGCGAGAGGATGAGATCCCCCTTCTTACCCTTGGAGTGGCCCATGAAGAAAATGTGATGGATAAGAATGTGGATGACATTGAATAGAAGGTGGATGAAATAGTGGAAGGCCCCTTGGCACCAAGATAACCGCCCCTCCATGGCAATGAAAGTGTATAGCCAATTGGCCCAATGGATAAAGCAAGAGCCCATGACGAAGCTTCAATGGTAAATGACAACTCCCTTGAAGAGTGAAAAGTAATAGTGTGAGAGAGTTGGAAAGTTGGGATAAGAAGCATTGCGTTGCCCAGGGGTCGTGGCATATAAAGAATGTTGAATAGGATAGGCATTCTCCCCTTGTATGGAAGAAAAGGTTTGAGGTTTGAAAGTTGGAACAAGGGGTGCCCTACCCGGCCTTTGGGCAGAAACTTACACGGCATCAAAGTTTGACATTTTCTCTTAGTGAGCAGTGGTGGGAACTTGGCTTCTTCGACCATGCTTGGCACAACAACCTGGATCGGCATCCGGCATATAAACTCTTGCATCTTGAATAGCTCAGCTGCATCCAAATCCTTCTTGCCCGTCTCTTGGTCATCTTCGGTACAAATACTTGCAGAAGCACTCCCATTCTGAGTAGTAAAGGGGGATGAAGCGGGGGCGGAAGGCTCCATGGATGGTGGGGGTATAATGGAAAGTGTTGAAGAAAGGGTGAGTGGAAGTGGAGGTTCAAACACATCGAGCTTCTCCCATCGCTCGGAAGCAGTCGGGGTTGGCTCGAGTGCAAAAAGCGGTGGACCTTGCTCAGGACTAGCCACGGGTAAGGGTGAAGGGTTAAGTAGTGGAGTAGGGGTTATAGGCATAGTGGGTTTTGGGGTTAAAGGGATAATGGAGGGTTGAGGTGGCGAACAAGGAGGAGGAGTAATAGAAGGCTCGGTAGAGGCCGGCGTAGTGGAGGGTGATGGAGGCTCGACGGAGGCTGATGGAATGAAGGATATTGGTGTGGTTACGGGAGGTGAAGGTTTAGTGCGTTGAAAATGCCAGATGGGACGACAGGTGTTAGGGATAGGATGAGACTCATGATGCGGCGGTATGGGTGATTGGAATATCAACCCATCATCGTAACACCAAGAGATCTCATAAATGGGAGTTGGATCAGGGACTGTGGCATAGTCCTTAGCATAGGGGTCTTCTGGCAGTGGAGGAAGGGGACGGCGAAAGAAACTCGGAAGAGGTGCTTGCAGAGCTTCATCGTATGCCGCCTCAAATTCTTCAATTGCTGGTTCTTCATTATCGGGTTCAAGTGGACACCGTAGTGAAGGCGTGTATGTGGGTGGTGGAATGTAATGGTATTGTGTATGTGGAGGTGGAGGGCCATATGCGTGAATTGGGTGAATGGGTGGAGGATGGACGGCGTCCACTTGAACGTTGAAACCCGCCGGCTCTTGCTTGCTCGCACTATCGATACCGTAGTCGTCTCTCCTATCCTTCCAAGCTTGCTCCATCTTTCTAATGTCATTCAGAGCGGCGTGGAGGGGATTGACTGGAGTAGAAGGAGCGGGCCGTGGGCTCGTAACCCTCTTAAATTGTTCCTCCAACGAAGTGACTTTGTCGAGAAGCGTTTGTTGGAGGGGTGTGACCTGAGTAACAGAGGGTTGGCAGGGCCTTGAAGGAGGGGCGCATAAAAAGGCCGTGAAAGGGGGTTAATGGGATGACCCATAGAAGAACCTGGATGGGCCGAGTTGCAAGGAATAAATGGGCCTTGGGGCCGTGGTGGAGGAGGAATAGAAGGAGGTGGGTATTGGACCACCCGAGGAAAAGGGTGAATAGGAGGAGATGGGTGATGGACTACCCGAGTAGGAATGTGAATAGAAGAGGGAAGTGGGTGATGGGCCACCTGCATGCATAGGATTGGAAGGAGGATGATAGGAATGAGATGCACCCTCAACAAAGGCCTTAAGGGTTTGGATTTGTTGAGGGGTGAGATGATCTAATGCATGCAAGATCTGGGAGACCTTCTCATCGTCGGGAGGAGACGGTCCCGTAGGAGTAGTGGCTCGCGATTGAATCGAGGGACCATGGGATTGGACATTGCCCATGGGCCGGGCATGACCATAGGAATGAGTACGTGGTCCCTTGAAGATATGGTGAGAATTATGACGAGCATGTTGAGATTGAGGAATATAAGATGTGCTAGGTTGTGTATCCTCATTAAGGTTAAACATGTTATTTTGTCTATCAAGGTAAGCCATTATGCAATCAAAGTTCAAGCAAAATAATTTGCAAAGAAGCACACAATTTGGAATGGTTACCGTTGATTTTTTATTTATTTATTTGGACCTTGGTGAATTAATGATTTTATGCAAATTGGTGTGATCACTCAAGGGATGATCCTAGTTTCGAATGTGGTTTTCTCCGGTGCCAACTAGGAACACTCTCTCACCCTGCATAGGCCAACTAAACCCGGGACTTCAAAGGTACAACCTGCCCAGCGTCCGTGAGGGAATCCACGGGTGCGGGGACTTATGGAGGCTTGGTTTAGGAATTCCCGGTCCAATGAGACGGAATGCTCAATGGAGGGTCCTTCCTTCACCAAGGGGGTGTGAGATCTCCTAAAAGTGTGGGGAGAGGGGGTCTCCCAAACCAAATGCAAAGATGAATGCTATGTTATGCAAGAATATCTAAACTAAAACTAGCAAATAGAATGAAAAATATATTAAAAAAAGAATACACAACAGGAAATGTACAAGATGCAACCAGAGAAGATGACAATCAGAACCCCGACAGAAGGTATGGGTGAAATACCCTCTGGTGATTAACGCGCTATATTTCCATAGCGTGGTCTGATAGAACGCGCTATGAATGTATAGCGCGACCAATGACAGGGTGGGGGAACCCCAAAAGATAAATAATCACACACACTTTGATGGATTAACAAGCAGGCAACCAAAAGAACGAACGTGATGGCACAAAGTGTCCCACCGTGATCACCAATTTGTTGATTATAAAATTAGAACAACCACCAAATTAAATGATTTGCATAAAAGATGACTTGACAAGATATGGAACTACAATTGATGATAAAAGGGGGGTTACATGTAATAATCAAAATCCGTGATCGCCATTGAGGCCAGAAACATGCCAAATAATAAAAATATTAAGATAGTGACATGTTACATACCTCAGAAATTCAAGATGGCCAGCCGTAGGCCTGGAGATTAACGCGCTGTATCGTCCCAGCGCGTTCTTCAGATCGCGCCAGGAACCTATAGCGCGATATCAGACAGGAAGCGGGGTTATTTGGATTCGTTCCTTCCTTGCTCCAAGGCCGGCCAAGGTGCAAGGGCTCCACGTATTAGTCTTCTAGTGCCTGCAAACAATCATAAACAACAAATAAAAGGCCCATTAGAACGAGATTTTAGTAGAATCTACCCCTATTCTTAATCAAAAGCATGCAGATGGGGGGCTCGATTACCTGGGGGTTTGGTGGTTTTTAAACCCCTATGGAAGGGCCAAAAGATAGGTTTGGTGTGTGTGTGGATGCGTGTATTTTGTAAAAAGAAGTATTTTTTGAGATCGATATGCAATGCTATGCATATATTGGGATGAACGAATTGGGGAGAAAAACTAAGAACTAGGAAGAACACAATATGCCCCTAAATACTCCCTTGGATATATGAGGAGCGAGGGGTTGTTGATTTGGAACAAAACGCAGCCTCCCCCTCGTCAAGATCTCGAGTTACATCCCCCAGAAATGACGGCCAAGAGGGTGCAATTTATATGAAAAAGATCAAGAAGCAACCCTAGGTCGGAGTTCAATTCAATCCAAAGGTTTGGCGGCTCAAATTGAGGTAATCCTGTCGATTAATGAGGGGGAAAGACTCCTATTAGGGTTTGGAACCTTCCTGGATAAGAAACACAATCAGAAACTTACCAAATAAGGACTCAGATCGAAAAAAGAGGAGTCCGGGTCGGACTGGGTTTCTGACTGAGAACGCGCTACAAGCGTATAGCACGTTCATGAAGAACGCCCTATGACGATGTAGCGCGATAATTAAAGGCCCATCAAATGATTTAGAAAAAGGAGAAAAATCCTTTGGGCAGTCACTTAATCAAATGTTGAGTGAGAATAACATCCAAAGTGGATGCTATAATGATCAGATGTCAAGAAAATAATAACTGTTCAAATGATAACTTCAATTAGATCCACAACGCGCTATGAACAAGAAAGCGATAAGAGCGGATAGCGCGAGAATGCCAAACTCGAGATGAGATCCAAGGTATGGAATGGAAATGTTCGGCCAAGAATAGAGAGACATCCCAAAAAATCAACCAACTAAGGATCAATTGGGGTATTAACTAGGAGAACAAAGAAAATGCCCAATTTATCGGCCAAAAGTGGGTGTCTACACCGGCAAAGTGTTGACTCATAGTAGGGGAGGGTAGCCTCCTTAAGGTCTACCCGGTAGGCCTCCAAGCATTTGTATTGCCCGAGTACCTCCACCCCAGCCGATTCCACCCTACCTGTGAGTTTGGCCTTCTCCCACTCCGCCTCGGCCAACCTCCACTCTGCCTCGGCTGACCGCTTCTCCGCCTAGGTCCGATCAGCCTCGGCCTCCTACCGAAGGCGCATGGCTTCCTCCGCCCGGCCCAATAGCTTGGCACGCTCCGCCTCCCACTGGCCATCTAGCTCGGTACGGGCCACGCGCTCCTCCTCCAAAAGTTGGCCCTTCCTCTCGAGCGACTCACGGGCCCAAGCCAATTGTTCAGACAACGACCGGGCATCTGCTTGGCTCACCCTCGCCAGCTCCTTGACTGCGGAGAGCTCCCGTCGAAGCCCGTCACGCTCCTTGATGAGCTGAGCCACCTTCCTATCAGACCCACCAAGGGTCCAGGCAAGGGTCGCCCGCTCTGACTCCGACCGATCGTAAGATTCAGCCAGAGTGGCCCCCATCTGGGCCAAGACCAAGCCGCCCTCCATAACCAGCTCGAGGGCCGAGGGCGGGGAGCGTTGTCTATCTCCTCCCCTCACCACCTTCGCAGCTACGCTGCAGCACACCTAATATAGAGAGCCCTGGATGCCCAGCCTCTCCAGAGCCACCGAAATAGGCCCCCCCCTCCGAGCAGTATCCCCTCGGGAGCCCCGCCGGCGGGCCCGGATCGAGCCGATGCCTCATCCGCCCCTCTTGCCCCAGTCGGTCAGGGCTGTGTCGCCGCTCCTCGCGACACCCCGGCCTCGATCGGCTCGGCCCCTGCGCCGCCACCCGGAGCGTCGCACTCCTCGATCGACGCCCCAGTCTCGGCCGCGGTCCCAGAGTCACCCGCTTCAACCCCGACCCCCTCGGTTCCTACTGAGGGGAGAGCCAATCCAACGCCAACGCCACCAGCAGAAGCGGTCCCGGCCCCCTCAGCTCTTGCTGAGGGGAGAGCCGATCCAATGCCGCCACCCCCATAAGCGGCCCTGGCCTCCTCGGCCCCCTCTCGCTCAGCGGATGGGGGAGCCTGCCCAACAGGGTCCGCCCTATCTTGCTCGGAAGAGGGGAGAGCCTCCAAGCCAGAGTCATCTTCGACACCGGGGACTGACCCGGCCTTCTTGGCCCGCTTCTTGGCCTTCACGGCGTCTAGTATCATGCGCTCCTCGAGATCTTTGCACTTGGACCCCCGTGGCCTGGAAGACCCCTCCTGGGCCATCCCCTTGCCCGTATCTCGGGCTTGGGAGCGCCCCTCGGGAGCTCGCAACTCGTCGACAGCCAAGTCATCGCCGAGATCAATCACCTCCCGTTTGGCCATAGGCTCTTCCTCCACAGCTGGCCGCCTGGCATCTACGCAGAAGAAGATATGGTCAGGAAAAGAAAATGGTCTCATCATCCGACGAAGAAGCTGATTCGTAGCGTCCGAACCTATCGGCCGTAGCTGCGTGAGAAGACACCGCTCGATGTTCTCCGGAGTAACCAGCTCCTCCGTGGACAGGTGATGCTTCAGAAAAATGGTTGCATACTCCTCCACATCCGAAGAGAACTCGTCCTGCCTCGGAGGGATGTTCGGATGGAAATTGGGGATTACGGGATAGCTCCAAGTCTCCTCCACCGAAAAAATCCCCACCCAGAAGAACTGAGTCTTCCATCTCTTGTGGGAAGAGTCCTTCACGGCTAAGGAGACACAGCTCCTGTTTCATCTCGCCTAGATGAAATATAAGCCCTTCCCGGCCGAGGAATGCACCTTCAACTTAAAAAAATAATGAAAGAGGTCCAAGGAAGTAGGAACCGCGCATTGGCGGCAGAGGATGCGAAAGGCGGATAGAAGAAGATAAGAGTTGGCTACCAACTGTATGGGAGCCAACTTAAAGAAATCAAGAAGCTTAAGAACAAAGGGCTCGAAGGGAAGGTGGAACCCACTCTTCCACGACAGAAGGAAGGAGCAGATATGGCCAGTACGAGAATCCAAGCTCGTCTCGTGCGGGGCAGCCGCGGCAAAGTAAAATCGATAGGGCACGCGAAACTGGTGCTCCAGCCGTTTCACCTCCGCCTCCCCCAGCTCGCTGTAGTTTGTAGCCTGCGGTATCACCGTCACCCTTGCCTCAGGCTCACCCTCCCACTCTTCGACCTTCGGACGCTGATCCGCCATGAGATCTGAAGAGGAACTTGAAGAGAAATGCTCCCGAGACTCCAAAGATTCTAGACGAAGAGGAAGCTGTCGAACAGCCTCCGCAGTTATCTCTGTCAACTCTGCAAACGCCGCTGCAAGCCTCTGCTCTTTCGTCGTGTCCTCACAACGCATCAAAGAGCCCCAAAAGCAAGCACGAAGGAGAGCAAAAACCCTAAAACGGAGGGAGTCTAGAACGATAACAAGCGCACAATGCCAATATTCCCACGTGGAAGGCGGCGTGTCGTTCCGACCTCCGAGAAAAGGGTGCCCCTTCATTTCAAATCCATCAGGATTATCATTATTACGGGCCTAGGTGACCACGGCACGTGGCTTCTTAACACCGCCAGATCTCCACCCACCCGAGCCACGCTGGTCCAAAACCCTAACGGCTACTCTTCCGAGCCTACCAAGGCTCGGGAGTAGGAGGGGGACAAGTGGAGAGGGGGATTTCTGTAACCCATCTAAGAGCAGCCAAACCAGGTCCAGCAAGACCAAACGAGGCCCAGCTCATCTAAGTGACCGCCCCGCAGGGCCCACTTAGCATAAAAGCCCAATAAGATCACTCGGGATCAAGCACTTCCTCGGCGGCCATTAGGCTCGGAAGGCCCGAGTGTCAGTCCGGTCGGAGAAAGACCCAAGCCCGACCTATCCCCCTCACCGGGATAAAGGCTAGTGCCCCGCGCCCACTCTGACCGAGCCTCATCCGAGCTATGCCGATCGCCCGGATAGGGTTGGCACTCTTCATGCTTGGGTCGACCGATGATTGCTTATCCACGTTGCCATTGAGAGCCCTTTATGAGCAGGAGTTCACAAAGATAAGGGACCCATGAGTCCTCAAGGTTATAAAGAGCCCATGATGAGGACGTAAAGAGCCCACGTCGAGGACGTAACCCCCGCCTGGAACTCCTTAGCTTACGGGACTCATGAGACTAGCGTACTATTTAAACCGGGGACTCTCTCCAGCGAACGGTAAGGCCTACACATGCCTAAAACTCCCTGAGCAGGAACCACTTCACCACCTTGGTGGAGAGGGATCTCGTGCATCTCCTTCCTCCTCCATTCATAGCTTCCACCACTGCTCTACTGACTTAGGAATCGGAGGGTTTACCCCAAGGAATCACGCCTGGGCCCCCTGATCTGTTTCTCTTCCTTGCAGTTCACTGATCGGTGATCATCCCCCCAGCTCAGGTCTAGCGCGAGATCGCCCCTATTCATCTGGCGCCGCCTGTGGGAAACGATCAAAGAGCCAGCATGGTGCGAAGAAGTACAAGGAGGAGATTCACCGACGATAGGAGGAAGGCCATGGTGGTGGGGGGAGAAGGCCCTTCTCAGGCCGCGCAAGACCCCCCCTGCAACGCCAGCATCCCAGCCTACGAACCACCTCCGCCCGCGATGGTAGGGAAACCATTCAATGAGGGCGCTGACGCTTTCCAAGCCCTCAACGCAAAACTGGATTGGAGAGGGAGATTTCTGTAGCCCATCTAAGAGCAGCCAAACTAGGTCCATCAGGACCAAACGAGGCTCAGCTTGTCCAAGTGACAGCCCCACAGGGCCCACTTAGGCTAAAAAGCCCAATAAGATTACTCGGGATCTCATCCTTCCTCGGCGGCCCTTAGGCTCGGAAGGCCCGAGCGTCGGTCAGAACGGAGGAAGACCCATGCCCGAGTTATCCCCTCATCGGGATAGAGGCAAGCGCTCAGCGCCCACTCCGACCTATCTTCATTCGAGCTATGCCTATCGCCCGGACATGGTTGGCACCTTTTATGCTCGGACTGATCGACGATTGCTTATCCACGCTGCCGTTGAGAGCCCTTTATGAGCAGGAGTTTATGAGGATAAGAGACCCATGATCCCTCAAGGTCGTAAGTATCCCATGATGAGGACGTAAAGATCCCACGATGAGGACGTAACTCCCGCCTGAAACTCCTTAGCTTACGGGACTCATAAGGTGAGCACACTATATAAACCTGGGACTCCCTCCAGTGAAAGGTAAGGGCAATACACGCCTAAAATCCCTTGAGCAGGAACCACTTCACCACTTTGGTGTAGGGGGATCTCGTGCAGCTCTTTCTACCTCCCTCCCTATCTTCCACCATAGCTCTACTGACTTAAGCATTAGAGGGTTTTCCCCAGGGAATCTCCCCTGGGCCCCCTGATCCGTTTCCCTTTCTCTACAGTTCACTATTCGGTGATCATCTACCCCGCTCAGGAGCCGCGCGAGATCACGCCCCTTCACCTGGCGCCGTCTGTGGGAAATGACTGAAGAGCCAGTATGGTGCGAAGAAGTTCAGGGAGGAGGTCCGCCGGTGACAGGGGAAAGACCATGGTGGCGGCGGGAGAAGGCCCTTCTCAAGCCTCACAAAATCTCCCCTCCAATGCCAGCACCCCTGCCGAAGGACCGCCCCCTCCCGCCGCCGCGGTGGGGGTACCGCTTAACGGCGACGCTGACGCCTTCCAAGCCCTTAACGCAAAATTGGATGTCCTTGTGGAACTCATGAGGACTCAGGCGGCCAGGGATGGAAGGTCACGTGCCCCTCCGGAAAGCCCCCCCAGTGAGAACATGTTCCAGTACCCCGCCGGAGGTCGCTTCACCCTCCAAGGGCAGCAGCTTATTCGCAACAAGGTAGGAGGACCTTCACAAGCCCCCCCTCCGGAGCAAGAGGCCTCCTCCACACCAAAACGGGGTAAGCATGGGGCATGACGTCCACTCCCGGAGACCGAAGTCCCCAGGGAGCGCCAGGACAACCTGCCATCGCGCCCCCTCAGCCCTACAGTGCAATAACAGCCGGAGTTGTCCCTCCGTCTACGAGAGTTCGAGAGGCGCTTCCTAGTACAGGAGCGCGCCTTACGAGCCTTGCGGAAGACCTCTCCACCAGAGGATGAGGAGAGATCCCCATTCTCCGACCATATCTTGAAGGCAGAGGTATCTCCCAGAACCTCCATCCCGACCTTCAAGCCTTACGACGGCCAAGGCGACCCGGTCGACCACTTCGATAGCTTCAACGCCCTGATGACCTTTCATGAAGCGTCCGACGCCGTCAAATGCCGAGCCTTTGCAACCACCTTGGTCCAAGGTGCCTAAGCATAGTTCCGGGCCCTCGCCCCCAGATCCATCCGAGACTTCAAGCAGTTTGGGCGAGTATTCAAGGAGAGTTTCACCGACAGCGGCCCCCCGAGGTCGGTAGAGGGACTTTTGGCTCTCAAGCAGGCGCAAGGGGAGAGACTCTGGGCTTACATCAATCGATTCAAATTGGAATCCCTGAGAATCCCCCGTCTAGATGTTGCCTCAGCCATAACCGCACTGACCGGAGGCACCCGAGACGAGAACCTCCGCCCCGAACTTGTCCTCTACCCTCCCTCGAGCCTTGCCGAGCTAGTGACTCTGGCATTACGCCATGCTGAGTGCGAAGAAGTTCTCAGCGCATGCCGAGGCGCAACCGGCTCGGGTCGGGAGGGGGACAAGAAGCGAGCACCCGAGTTAAGCTCGGGCCGAGGAAAGAGGCGGAACCGAGACGTGGAGCACAAAGAACCATCCAGGAAGTATGAGCAGTACACCCCCCTAATCGCTCCAGTATACGAAATATATGAAGACATCAAAGGCTCGGGCCTCCTCCGCCAACCCGAGCCAATGAGGTCGAAAAGCCGCAATCGCAGCAAACATTGCCTGTTCCACAGCAATCACAGGCATCACACCGACGATTGCCATCAGCTCCAGGATGAGATCGAGCGCCTCGTCCGCCAGGGACACCTGTCCCGATTTGTGGCCGGGCAAAAGGAGGACCGAGGCGCCCTAGAGGAAATCGACAACGCCCCTCGCGGGGTCCATATCAACGTCATCGCCGGAGGAGCTGCATCGGGAGGAGACAGTGGCCGAGGATGGAAGCGTCATGCTGAGCGGGTGAGCCGAGCCATCAAGCCTCCCAAGGCCCCGCCGAGTGAGCCTCAGGTCATAATCTTCTCCGATCGAGACCTGGAAGGGCTGACCACCCCCCGCATGATGATGCCCTAGTCATATCGGCCACAATAAACCATTGTAACGTAGGCATGATTTTAGTTGACAATGGAAGTGCCCCCGATGTATTATCCTATGAATGTTTCCTTAAGATGGGGGAGGATCCGTCTAAACTCCGCCCGATCCGAACCCCCCTGTGCGGGTTCAATGACTAGGCCACTTATCCCGAGGGAGCCCTCAGCCTGCCGGTTACTCTTGGCACCCCACCCACAACCGTTACAGTTATGGCGGACTTCATAGTGATCAAGGGTATGAGAGCGTATAATGCAATCTTCGGCCAAGGGATCCTCAGCCGAACGAAAGCAGTGCCTTCTACCTATCACCAAAAGATGAAGTTCCCCACCAAAAGTGGGTTGGGAGAAGTCCGAGGTAACTAGGCCATGGCCAGAAGGTGCTACAATATCTCGGTTGAAGCCACAAGGCCGGATGGGAAGGACAGGGGCCCCCGAGAAGTCGAGGAAAAATCCACAACCGCCGAGCATGGAGGCAAATTGCTAGTGGTTTTTCTAAACGACGACCCGACCCTGGGAGTAAAGATTGAAGCCGACCTAACAACTGAAGCCCAACAGCAATATAAAGAGTTTCTTTCCACGTACGACCGAGTCTTTGCATGGTCTGATGATCAACTCCCTGGGATACCAGAGGAGACGATGATGCATAAGCTCAACCTCGATCCAACCATCAAAGCCGTACAACAACACAGAAGGAAGCACGCGCCAGAGAAGCAGGCGATCATCAAGGAGCAAGTCACCAAGGGGCAAAAGACTGGTCTTTTCAGACCGATCATGTACCCGGCATGGCTGGCTAACATCGTCTTGGTACCAAAAGCTTCGGGAAAATGGAGAATGTGCGTGGACTTCACCGGCTTGAACAAGGCTACTCCAGAGGACTGCTATCCATTACCGAGCATCGACCAACTGGTTGACTCAACCTCGGGCAATGAAATACTCAGCTTCCTAGACGCCTATTCAAGTTACCATCAGATCAGAATGCACCCCGAAGACATCGAGAAGACCACCTTTATCACCTACTTCGGTGTACACTGCTACACCCAGATACCTTTCAGGTTGAAGAACGCTGGAGCCACGTACCAGAGGCTGGTCAATCATATGTTCAAGGGACAGCTCGGTCGGAACGTCGAGGCCTATATTGATGACATGCTCATGAAGACCCCCAAGGCCGAGGACCACTTCGCCGACCTAGCAAAAACCTTCGACACCCTTCTGAAGTACAGCATGAAGCTCAACCCTACCAAGTGCACCTTCGAAGTAAGGTCCGAGAAATTCTTGGACTTCTTAGTCACCCAGCGTGGGATCGAGGCCAACCCCGACAAGGTCTAGGCCATCCTGGACATGCGCCCACCCACCTGCATTAAAGATGTTCAACGCCTTACCGGGCGCGTCCCGCGCGGCTATATGATGCCTACCCTTCTTCAAACTGTTGAGGGGGCCTAAAATGGTATCTGCTACATTCGCGTGGGACGAGGAATGCCAAAAAGTATTCTCCGAGCTTAAGGAGTTCCTGGCTTCACCTCTGGTGCTTTCCAAGCCCGTCCCAGGTGAAACCTTGCATCTCTATCTCTCGGTGACTCCATCTACAGTTAGCTCGGTCCTAGTCAGAAATGACTCGGGAGTCGAGTGACCGGTCTACTACACCAGCAAGCTACTCAATGAGGCTGAAAGAAGGTACCCCGCAACCGAGAGACTCGTACTAGCGTTGGTTACCTCGGCCAAGCGCCTCCGACCCTATTTCCAAGGGCACTCCATCATCGTGCTGACCGGCGAACCATTGAAAAGGATCCTCGCTCACCCTGAAGCCTCGGGACGCCTCGTCAAGTGGGCCATCACGCTCGGGGCCTACGATATATCGTATCGGCCTCGCTCGGCTATCAAAGGCCAGGCGCTCGCCGACTTCATCACCGAGAGCACCATCCCAACTGAAGAAAGATCTCCGTCCACCCCGGGGCTTACCTGGGAACTGTTCATCGACGGAACCTCCAACTCAGCCGGGAGTGGCACCGGGATCCTCCTGAAGTCTCTCGAAGGAGCAGAGCTACAGTACACCCTGAAGTTCAACTTCCAAGCATCTAGCAACGCTTCCGAGTATGAGGCCCTCATATCAGGAGCCCGCATGGCCCAACGATTAGCGGCTGAGCGAGTCCGGATTCACAATGACTCCCAACTGGTCGCTAGCCAGGTCAACGGCGGTTATGAAGCTCAAGAGGCACCGATGATCAAATACCTCCAGCTGGTCAAGACCGTGGCACAACAGTTCAAGAGTTTTGAGGTAGTCCGAATAGCTCGGGAGGAAAACTCCCGAGCGGACGCCCTCTCTCGGTTGGCCTCTTCTCTTGACCCCGAGAGTACTCGATCGGTCATTCTCGAAGAGCTAGAGCGGTCGAGCATCGATTCGGAGCTCCTAGCTGTTGACTCGGCCTCCCCAAGCGACTGGCGTACCACGTACCTGTCGTGGCTCTAAGAATCTCAGGAGCCTCCCGACACTCAGGAAGCCTGAAGATTGAAGTACCAAGCCCGGCGATTCGTCACTCTGGATGGCGCCCTCTATCGGAGATCCTTCTTCGGCCCTCTCTTGAAGTGCCTCAGCACCGAGGAAGCCAACCGAGCGATCGAAGAAGTTCACGAAGGTCTGTGCGGAGCGCATTTAGGAGGTAGGTCACTCGCCAGGATCTTGCTATGGCTAGGTTACTGGTGGCCCACTCTGCAGCGCGACTGCTCGACCTACACACAACACTGTGATCGGTATCAATGATTTGACCACTTGGTCCATCAGCCAGCAACGGAGCTCATCACCCTAGCCAAGCCTTATCCTTTCCCTCGCTGGGGAATCGACATCCTCGGGCCATTCCCCACGGCCCAGGCCCAGAAGAAGTTCATTATCGTCGCCATCGATTACTTCACTAAGTAGATGGAGGCCGAAGCCACAGCAAGGATCACCGAGACAATCGTCTGGAATTTCATCTGGAAGTCGATCATCTGTCGTTACGGCATCCCCCGGGTGATAGTAAGTGATAATGGTCGGCAATTTGATTCTTGTTATTTCTGAGACAGATGTGTCGACCTAGGCATTCACAATCACTTCACCTCGGTCGCCCACCCTCAGGCTAACGGGCTGGTCAAAAATGCCAATAAGACTATCTTAAAAGGCATCAAGACTAGGCTCGGCAAAGCCAAGGGCAGCTGGCTTGAGGAATTGCCGAACGTACTTTGGTCACACGGAATGACTCCCAGAACGGCAACCGGTGAAAGCCCCTTTCAGCTGGTATACGGTACCGAGGCCGTGATCCCGTTGGACATTGGCAACCCCTCCCTCCGAGTCATCTGCTTCTCGTCCGAGGCAAACGACTAGAACCTGCTCGAAAACCTTGACCTAGCAGATGAAGTCCGAGAGATTGCCAGCATCCGAGCAACGGAATACCGACGCCGCCTCACTCGATACTACAACACCAAAGTCTGAAATAGACACTTTCAACCGGGAGACTTCGTCCTCAGGAAAGCCGAAGCCTCTCGACCACTTGAGGCGGCGGGCAAGTTATCCTCTAATTGGGAAGGCCCCTACCGAGTGGTCGAGATGCTCGGAAAAGGAGCATACCGTCTATCCACGATGGAAGGAGAGCTCATCCCTCGGACCTGGAACGCGACTACACTACGCAAGTTCTACTTCTGAATACTGAGTATTGTGTAAACGACATAAGATAAAACAAAAGGCTCCTTTCTTTTATTCAAACAACTCGCTTGTAGATCAGGAAGGCCGAAGTCAAGAAAATACAAGTCAAAAAAGCAAAAAATCCATATGGCACCGCCGTATGAGCCCATTGCTCGGCTGACTTGGTTGACCCTCCTGCGTCCAGCCACTGACTCTGCCTCGTGTAGAAACTGGCTCGGATAAAGGGTAGTCGACCCCGTTGACTCGGGCAGCTCAGGACAAAGGTGATAGAGGGATTAGGAAGGAGAAGGCTACCTTCCAAGTTGAACTTGGAAGAGAAAGGGGAGAGGGAACGCATATGAAAACATACTCCCCGCCAACCTGCCAACTCTTTGGGAAGAAGAGAGTGCAGGCACCCTCCGAAGAGTGAAAGAAATGAGGAGAAGAGTAGAAGAGGGAAAAAGTGGCTGCGGGGGGGAGAAAGAAACTAGCAGAGCTGGACGAGGAGGCAGGGGAAAGCCCGGGAAGGAGGGAGCTTAATTGGCTTCCTCCTCCCCTCCATGGAGCGAGTAGGAAGGGACGGGTGGCAGGGATGCCTGATGCCCCCATCTGTCCACCATCTCGCCCCCCTGCATGCACCGCCAGAACTGATAAAAAGAAGATGACGTGCCTCCACACGTCGGACCTTCTTCAGACCCGTCCGTCGACCGTCGGACCTCCTTCAAACCCGAAGCAGCAAGGACTCTCTGCCCTACGTCATCGGCAGCTTCATCTTCTAGGGCATCTTCCATGCTCCAAATATAACGGCACAACGCTACGTGAAGAAAGAATGAGGAAAGACTGTCAGGGAAACCCCTAAGCGGTGGAGAGGAAGGGACGCCCTTAAGACCTTTTATAGGCGAAGGGAGGCTATTTGCCTTAAATGATTCTCTCCTCAAAAACACGCCAAAGGGATCTCTCCCTATGAACGGTCACCTCAAACTTCTCATTTTCCACCCCAGCGGGACACATGAAGCGGCCAGGCATTCAAAGCATGAGAAAACGAAAAGACACCCTGTCAGACGCTCACCCAACCATCAGGTGAAATCCACGCAGAAAGTATCGACTCTTTCCAACCACTGCAGATACATTGAACAAAATACGGCAATGGCGATACGGAATAGATAAGTCTTCATCATAACGCTATTGCCTTATCTATTTTTTTTTACACAAAAGAGGAAGTTTTTTCTTCAAAAATGAAAAAGACATACAAAAAAGGGAAGCAAAGTAGATACATCAAGCCTCCGGCACACCTTGAAGTCCGGAAGTGGAGGGCTCAAACGGTCTGCCCTCGGCATCCTCGGCGACGGCCGACCTTGGCACTAACCCCACCGATGTGGGAACTACCTCAGTTACGTGCCCTCCCGAGGCATCTGGAGTTGGTGACCCCTCGAACAAAGAGCCCCCGTGATCCTCTTCATCTTGTGCTGAAGTAGAGGAACTGGAGGATGACAAGTCCGAGTCATAGCATTGCCCGGACGGGAAGTCAACTACCCCGGACACCTGCTCCTCGGCATAAGAGATGGCCCGGTCGTAGCCATGCTTGAACCCCTTGCGGATGCCCCGGCGAAGTGCTAACTCGTAGTAGGGGAGGGCAGCCTCCTTAAGGTCGACCCGGTAGGCCTCTGAGCTTTTGTACTGCTCGAGAGCCTCCGTCCCGGCCGATCCCACCCTACCAGCGAGCTCGGCCTTCTCCCGCTCCGCCTTGGCTAACTTCCGCTCGGCCTCAGCCGTCCGCTTTTTGGCCTCCCCCGCCTGCTTCTCCGCCTCGGCCCGATCAGCCTCGGCCTCCCGTCGAAGGTGCTTGGCTTCCTCCGCTCGGTCTACCAGCTCTGCACATTCGGTCTCCCACCGGCCATCCAGCTCAACGCGTGCATGGCGCTCCTCTTCAAGAAGCATGTTCTTCCTCTCGAGCGATTCGCGGGCCTTAGCTAGCTGCTCGGTTATCATCTGGGTCTCCACCTGGCTCGACCGCACCAGCTCCCTGACTGAAGAAAGTTCCCACCGAAGCCCATCACGCTCCTCGATAAATCGAGACAACCTACTGTCAGACCCACCAAGGGTCCAGGCAAAGTTCGCTCACTCCCACTCTGACCGAGCGTACGCTTCTGCCAGAGTGGCCCCCATCTAGACCAGGACCAGGCCGCCCTCCATAACCCCAGCGAGGGCCGCGGATGGAGAGTACTACCTACCTCCCCCCCCTCACCTTCGCGGCTATACCGCGGCATACCTGGTGCAGAGGGCCCGAGATACCAAGCCTCTCTAAGGCTGCTGGAATAGAAAACCCCCCATCACCCGGTGCCCCACCGAGTGGCTCAGACCAAGCCCCGGCTTCGGTCGCCTCTCGTGCCTCGGTCGGATTTTCTTGTAGCCCCCCAACCTGGACCGGCTCGGCACCTGCACCGCCACCTGAAGCGCCAGCCTCGGCCACGGCCCCAGCATCCCCCCGCATCGTCGATGGCCCCCTCGGCTCCTACCGAGGGGAGAGCCAGGCCAGCACTGTTGCCAGTCACAGGAGCAGCCCCTGCCCCCTCGGCTCCGACCGAAGGAAGAGCCTAGCCCACAGGAGCAGCCCCAACCTCCTCAGCCCCCTCTTGCTTGGTGGGTGGGAGAGCTCGCCTGGTAGGGTCGGCCCCATCATGCTCGGCAGAGGGGCGATCCGCGGCAAGGTCGCCTTCGACTGTGGGTACGACCCCGGCCTTCTTGGCCCGCTTCCTGGCCTTCGCGGCGGCCCGGATCATGCCTTCCATGGTGTCCTTGAGCTTGGACCCCCGCGGCCTAGAGGATTCACCCTGGGCCGCCCCCTTGCCCTTATCTCTAGTTCGGGAGCGACCCATAGGATCAGCCGATTCATCAGCAGCCGAGTCCTCGCCAAACTCGATCACCTCTATGGCCTCCTCCAAAGTCTGCCGCCTGGTGTCTGCACGAAGAGGAAGACATATTCAGGAAAGGAAAAATGATCCCAACATCCAAAGGAGAATCTAGTTTGTGGCACCTGAGCCCGATGGATGCAGCCGCGTAAGAAGACACTGCTCGATATTCTCTGGAGTAACCTGCTCTTCTGTGGATTGGCGGTGCTTCAGCAAGATAGCCGCATATTTCTCCACATGCGGATGGAACTCATCCTGCCTAGGAGGGATATTCGGATGGAAATTGGGCATTACTAGACACCTCCATGTTTTCTCCACTGAACTAATCCCCACCTAGAAGAATTGAGTTTTCCACCCCTTATGCGAAGAATCCTTCGTCGCCAAGGAGATACAGCTTCTGTTCCGCCTCGCCTGGATGAAATAGAAACCCTTCCCGGCCGAAGGATGTGCTTTCAACTCAAAGAAATAGTGAAAGAGGTCCAAGGAAGGAGGAACTCCACACTGGCGGCAAAGAATGCGGAAGGCGGAAAGAAGAAGATAAGAATTGGCTACCAACTGAATGGGTGCCAACAGGAAAAAATTGAGAAGCTGAAGAACGAAATGTTAGGTTCGGTGCAAGTATTCAGAGGGGGGGTGAATGAATATGTCCTTTTAAAAAACTTTTGGCAAAGTTAAAATTTCGCTCACTAAAATGCTAGTTCGCAAACTAAACAAACTTGAAGGCTAAATGGTAGTTGTGGAACTAACCAAACACACAGTGAGATCACTGGAGAGCTAACAAGACAGATTTAGTCAATCTGAAAACTAATAAATCTTCTGCTCAACCAGACGCCAAACACAAGGAGCGCCCCTATGCAATCACCTAGCGGAAGCACAAATAGACAAATCAAACCACAGTGCACAAGGGGTTTTAGGTGGTTCGGTCCAGCAGACCTACATCCACCCCACACTCAACCCGAGTGTGGCTTCCACTAGCTCACGCTAGAAACCGCAGACTCAGTCTGCAACAGGTAATGCCACACAGCTTGACCAGGGGAACACGCTCCCCTCTTCCTCCCAACCGGAGGGACACCCCAAGTGACTTTTAGCCACTTGGAAACCAGAGACCGAAGTCTCTCTTCCTCCAGACCAGGAGGGAACCAACCGGTGACTTCCAGTCACCAGCAAACCAGAGGTCGAAGACCTCTCTTCCTCCCAACCGGAGGGACACCTGGACTTGCTACCACAAGCCCAGAACCGGAGACAAGTCTCCCTTCTCCTGAATCCACAGGAGGAACCCACAAGTAGCTCCCAGCTACTTGCAACTGGAGATCAGATCTCCCTTCCTCCAAACCGGAGGGAACACACAAGTGACTTCCAGCCACTTGCAGACTAGAGGTCGCAGACCTCTCTTCCTCCAGACCAGGAGGGACCCGACCTCAATCTAGAGGATCGGAAGAACACAGCTAACCAAATGAAAAAGGAAAACTAAGAAAGGAAAAATACACAGTGATCAGAAAGCTGTAAAGAAAGATAACACAGATGTGGCTCGCATGGAGCTGACTGGCCTGGATTTGATCAACGGTCCAGTAGACAGATCTTCAGGTAAGCTTCTCTTCCTCTTCTCTTCTCTCTCTCACTTTCTTTTTCTCTCTACCCTCACGAGCGCTCTAACTCTCTCTTTCTCTTCTTCTTCTTCTGCTCTTCTTCTCTTTCTTTTCTTCTTCTTTCACAGGCTCTCTCTATCTCTTCTCTTTTCTTCTTCTTCTGCTTTCTACAGCAGCTCTTTTCTTCTTCTACTCTTTCACTCTCTCAATCTCTTTTCCTCTATTCTCTTAGGCTCATGCTCTCTGCTATTCTCTCTTCTTCTTCTTTTTTCTTCCTCTTTTCTTTTTCTGGATCGAAGGACTTTTTGCTCTCTGGGCTTCTTCTTCGATTTTTCTTCATCTGTGGACGAAGGCTGCATTATATAGCAGCAGCAGCAGGAGGATAGGGCACAAAACGCGTGTGCCTCCCACGCTCGATCCAGAACCTTCCTGCCACGTGTCTTTATAGTATTGGTTCCTCTTGTCTCGGATCACGTGCAGCTCAGGTGTGTGGAATGTTCTTCCTCGGACCTGTAATAAGATTAACACCATTAATCATTCAGAGTTCGCTGTATGCTCATTTAAAGCTAAGGCTGCACGAGGTATGTAATAGCAACACAAGGTAACTACTACACGAGGTAGGAAATGAACGAAACGAGATACAATGAACAAGGCTAACATAACAAGGAAGATGACATGAGGTCAGATAAGTCCAGCACGAGGTAAGAAGAAAACGACACGAGGTAACAAGGCTAATACAACAAAGAAGGTGACACGGGGTCAGATAAGAACGGCACGAGGTAAAAAAGAGAACAACATGAGATACACAATTAACACAACAATGAAGACGACACGAAGTCGGATGAAGATAGCATGAGGTGAAACGAGAACGACACGAAGTGTCACTGTAACAGAACAAACACTACGAAGAGACCGACACGGGATACATACTAATAACGCTTAACACTACAGAGAAAACGACACGAAGTAAAAAGCAACTCGACATAACAAATAGCAAAGAGAACGATACGAGCTGACCACAACACGAAGACGAAAACAGAAACCAACACGAGTTGAAAACAACACGAAGATGAAACACAGGAATTGACACGGAGTGTGGTCAAGGCGAGAAGGACACGAAGTCTAAAGAGAAGAAAACCAACACGAAGACACAAACATAAAAATAACACGAAGACACAAAAAAAACCAAACTAACACGAAGACACAAATACTAAGGCAACACGGAGACACGAGTACAAGGGTAACACGAAGACAACTCGAGTACAAAGCTGTTCGAACATTCGAACGACTCGAAGACGAGGACGACACGGGCTGACGACAACTCGAAGATGACAACAGAAACGACACGAAGTGGTTGCAAATCAGGAAAGACACGAGGTCTAGGAAAAGCAACACGAAGTCAGAAATAACAAGGAAACGACTTGAACTAAGGACAACACTTAGAGAAGGCTGCACGAAGTGAAAGCAACACGAAGACAGAAGATGACACGAGATGAACAACTAAAAACAAAGCGACAAAGACACGAGGTCTAGAAAACACGACACGAAGACATGAGATAGACACGTCTTCAACAACACGTGATGAAACGGTGGAAGCAGAAGAACAACTCGAGGAACTACAGTAATTGTCACGAAGACACAAGAGCAAACATAGAGGACTGACTCGAGATGAGCAACTAAGTGCTAACGACACGAGGTTCATACAGAAGCAACTCGAAGTTCATCAGAACAATTTGATCTGCTTCAGAGGAATCAGCACGAAGTCAATCAGCACACAACTTAACACAACACGAGGTACGAAAGAAATAACACGGACATAAACACAGGAATAACACGAAGTATGACAGAAACAGTACGGACATACAATGTACTACCTCATAGCAGATTTCCTGTTAATCAATATGCATCAGACGACTGTGTATGGACTTGAAGACCCTTAGCCAATGTATAGACTTCAAGTAGAGACCAATGTGTAGACTTCACGTGAAAGCCCAAGGTGCAGACATATCGAATGGCTCAGCAATGTATAGACTTATCCTAAGATGCTTAAGACGCTGAGAGAGACGGTGAAGTCTGTAGAGACTTGCTGTAACAGTCCGATGTATAGACTTTGTCTTAGACTCTAAATGAGACTGACAGTGTATACACTTAGCCAATGCAATGCACTGTATGGACTTCCAAGAGACGCTCAATGTACATACTTACTGCCAATCAATGTATAGACTCTGTAAATGCATATGAATGCTTTATGCAGCAGATAAGACAGTCTGAACTTCAATTGTAATGACTCACAGTGTAAGAACTTCAATTGCAATGACTCACAGTGTAAGCAGATAAACTGACTAAACATATGAAGGACAATGACTCATTTCAGCAAGATGACTCACAGTGACTCACATCCAACACCAATCATCAAAACCAAATCAATCATCAAAACAGAACATCAATGCATGGTGACTCACAGTGATTAAGTCACATTAAAACCAATCATCATAAACCCCTAAAGCCAATCATCAAAACCACAGACCACAGGGGCCAGGGGCACAACACGAAAGGTTCGAAGGGAAGGCGGAACCCCCCTTCCACGACAGAAGGAAATTACAGATGTGGCATGTACTAGAGTCCAGGCTCGTCTCGTGCGGAGAAGCCGTGATAAAGCGGAACTTGTGGGGCAGGCAATACTGGTGCTCCAGCCTTCTCACATCCGCCTCCCCCAGTTCACTACAGTTTGGAACCGACGGCTTCACCACTGGCTCGTCCTCCCACTCCTCAGCATCCGAACGCTGGTCCGCCATGGAATCCGGAGAAGAGTTTGAGGAAAGGTGATCTCGGGACCTCGAAGATTCCGGGGGAAGAGGAAGCCACTGGACTGCCTCCGCAGTGATCTCTACCAACTCCCCGAATGCCGCTGCAAGCCTCTGCTCTTCCATCGTGTCCTCACGACACATCGAAGAGCCCAAAAGCAAGAACGGAGGAGAGCCAAAACCCTAAAGATGGAGGAAGTCTGGAATGACAGCAAGCGCCCAACGCCTATATCCCCACACGAGAGGCGGCGCGTCGTTCCGACCTCCGAGAAAATGGGGCCCTTTCAGTTCAAATCCGTCAGGATCATCATTATTACGGGCCCAGGTGACCACGGCACGTGGCTTCCTAACACCGCCAGATATCCACCCACCTGAGCCACGCTGGTCTAAAAGCCCAACAGCTACTCTTCCGAGCTTACTAAAGCTCGGGAGTAGGAGGGGGACAAGTGGAGAGGGGGATTTCTGTAGCCCATCTAAGAGCAGCCAAACTAGGTCCATCAGGACCAGACGAGGCTCAGCTCATCCAAGTGATAGCCTCACAGGGCCCACTTAGGCTAAAAAGCCCAATAAGATTACTTGGGATCTCATCCTTCCTCGGTGGCCCTTAGGCTCGGAAGACCCGAGTGTCGGTTAGAACGGAAGAAGACCCATGCCCGAGTTATCCCCTCATCGGGATAGAGGCAAGTGCTCAGCGCCCACTCCGACCTATCTTCATCCTAGCTATGCCCATCGCCCGGACAGGGTTGGCACCTTTTATGCTCGGACCGACCGACAATTGCTTATCCACGCTACCGTTGAGAGCCCTTTATGAGCAGGAATTTTTGAGGATAAGAGATCTGTGATCTCTCAAGGCTGTAAATATCCCACGATGAGGACGTAAAGATCCCACGATGAGGATGTAACTCCCGCCTGAAACTCCTTAGCTTACGGGACTCATAAGGTGAGCACACTATATAAACCTGGGACTCCCTCCAGTGAAAGGTAAGGGCAATACATGCCTAAAATCCCCTAAGCAGAAACCACTTCACCACCTTGGTGTAAGGGGATCTCGTGCAGCTCTTTCTACCTCCCTCCCTATCTTCCACCATTCATCTACTGACTTAAGCATCGGAGGGTTTTCCCTAGGGAATCTCCCCTGGGCCCCCTGATCCGTTTCCCTTTCTCTACAGTTCACTGTTCAGTGATCATCTACCCTGCTCAGGAGCCGCGCGAGATCACGCCCCTTCATGGATGTCCTCTTGGAACTCATGAGGACCCAGGTGGCCAGAAAAGGAAGGTCATGCGTCCCTCCGAAAAGCCCTCCCCGCGGAGACGCATCTCAACACATGGCCGGAGGTCGCTTCTCCCTCCAAGGACGACAGCTTATTCACAACATGTCAGGAGGACCTTCACAAGCCCCTCCTCCGGAGCAAGAGGCCTCCTCCACGCCGAAGCTGGGAAAACCTGGGGCACGCCGTCTGCACCCAGAGATCGAACGATGACCCGACCCTGGGAGTAAAGATTGGAGCTAACCTACCATCTGAGGTTCAGCAGCAATACAAAGAGTTTCTTTCCGTGTACATCTGAGTCTTTGCATGGTTGGATGATCAGCGCCCCGAAATACCGGAGGAGACAGTGATGCATAAGCTCAACCTCGACCCAACCGTGAAGCCCGTACAATAACGCAGAAGGAAGCATGCGCCAAAAAAGCAGGTGATCATGAAGGAGCAAGTCACCAAGGGGCAAAAGGCTGGTCTTTTTAGATTGGTCCTGTACCCGACGTGGCTGGCTAACGTCGCCTTGATGCCAAAAGCTTCAGGAAAGTGGCGAATGTGCATGGACTTCACCGACTTGAACAAAGCCACACCAAAGGACTGCTATCCGTTGCCGAGCATCGACCAACTAGTTGACTCAACCTCGGGCAACGAGATACTCAACTTCCTGGATGCCTATTCAGGTCACCACAAGATCAGAATGGATCTAGAAGACAGCGAGAAGACCGCCTTCATCACCGACTTCGGCGTATACTACTACACCCGGATGCCTTTCGGGTTAAAGAAAGCTGGTGCCACGTATCAGAGGCTGGTCAATCATATGTTCGAGGGGTAGCTCAGCCGGAACGTTGAGGCCTATATTGACGACATGCTCGTTAAGACCCCCAAGGCCGAGGACCACTTCGCCGACCTAGCAGAGACCTTCGACACCCTCCTGAGGTATAATATGAAGCTCAACCCCACCAAGTGTGCCTTCAGAGTAAGGTCCGGGAAATTCTTGGGCTTCTTAGTCACCCAGCGTGGGATCGAGGCAAACCCCAACAAGGTCCAGGACATCCTGGACATGCGCCCACCCACCTGCACCAAGGACATTCAACGCCTTACTGGGCGCATTGCCGCGCTCAGCAGATTCCTGTCCCGTGCGGCCGAACGATGCCTACCCTTCTTCAAACTGTTGAGGGGGCCCAAAATGGCATCTGCTACGTTCGCATGGGACGAGGAATGCCAAAGAGCGTTCATCGAGATTAAGGAGTTCTTCGCTTCTCCCCCAGTGCTATCCAAGCCTGTCCCTGGTCAAGCCTTGCATCTCTACCTCTCGACAACTCCATCCCCAGTTAGCTTGATCCTGGTCAGAAATGACTCGGGAGTCGAGAGACCGGTCTACTACACCAGCAAGGTGCTCAACGAGGCTGAAAGAAGGTATCCAGTAATCGAGAAACTCGTGCTAGCGTTGGTTACCTCGGCCAAACGCCTTCGACCTTATTTCCAAGGGCACTCCATCATCATGCTAACCGGCGAACCAAGTGGGCCATCATGAAGCCTCGAGACGCCTCGTCAAGTGGGCCATCATGCTCGGGGCCGACGATATATCATACCGACCGCGCTCGGCTATCAAAGGACAGGCGCTCGCCAACTTCATCGCCGAGAGCACCATCCCGGCCGAAGAAAATTCTCCGTCCGCACCTGGGCCAACCTGGGAATTGTTCATCGATGGATCCTCCATCTCGACCGGGAGCGGCGCTGGGATCCTCCTGAAGTCCCCCGAAGGAGCATAGCTGTAATACGCATTGAAGTTCAACTTCTAAGCATCTAACAATGCCTCCGAGTATGAAGCCCTTATCTCGGGAGCCCGCATGGCCTAGCGGTTGGGGGCTGAGTGAGTCAGAATTCACACTGACTCGAAACTGGTCGCTTGCCAGGTCAACGGCGATTATGAAGCTCGGGAAGCACCGATGGTCAAATACCTCCAGCTAGTCAGAACCGTGGCATAACAGTTCGAGAGTTTTTTGGTAGTCTGAATAGCTCGGGAGGAAAACTCCCAAGCGGACGCCCTCTCTCTGCTGGCCTCCTCTCTTGGCCCCGAAGGTACTTGATCGGTCCTTCTCGAAGAGCTAGAGCAACCAAGCATTGATTCGAAGCTCATGGCTGTTGACTCGGCCTCCCCAAGCGACTGGCGTACCCCCTATCTGTCGTGGATCCAAGACTCTCAAGAGCCTCCCGAACCTCGGGAAGCCCGGAGATTGAAGTACCAAGCTCGACGATTCGTCATTCTGGATGGCACTTTATACCGTAGATCCTTCTCCGGCCCCCTCCTGAAATGCATCAGTGCCAACGAAGCCAACCGAGCGATCCAAGAGGTTCACCAAGGCCTGTGCGGAGCGCATCTAGGAGGAAGGTCGCTCGCCAAGATCTTGCTTCGGTAGGGTTACTGGTGGCCCACTCTGCAGCGTGACTGCTAGACCTACGTATAATAGTGTGACTGATGCCAGCGATTTGATCACTTGGTCCATCAGCCGGTAATGGAGCTCGTCACCCTAGCCGAGCCTTATCCTTTCGCTCGGTGGGGGATCGACATCCTTTGGCCGTTCCCTATGGCTCAGGCCCAGAAGAAGTTCATCATCGTCACCATCGACTACTTCACCAAGTGGATCGAGGCCAAAGCCACAGCTAGGATCACAGAGACAGTCGTCTGGAGATTCGTCTGGAAATCGAACATCTGTTGCTACGGCATCCCTCGGGTGATAGTGAGCCATAATGGTCGGCAATTTGATTCTCATTATTTTCGAGACAGATGTGCCGACCTAAGCATTCGTAATCACTTCACTTTGGTCACCCACCCTCAGGCTAACGGGCTGGTCGAAAATGCCAATAAGACTCTTAAAAGGCATCAAGACCAGGCTCGGCAAAGCCAAGGGCAGCTAGCTCGAGGAATTGCCAAGCATACTTTGGTCGCACAAAACGACTCCTAGAACAGCAACCGGTGAAAGACCCTTTCAGCTGGTGTACGGCACCGAGGCCGTGATCCCGTTGGAGATTGCAAATCCCTCCCTCCGAGTCATCTGTTTCTCGCCCGAGGCAAACGACCAGAAACTGCTCGAAAACCTCGACCTAGTGGATGAACTCCGAGAGATTGCCAGCGTCCGAGCAACAGAATATCAATGCCGCCTCACTCGATACTACAATGCCAGAGTCTGAGATAGACACTTTCAACCGGGAGACTTCATTCTTAAGAAAGCCGAAGCCTCTCGACCACTTGAGGCGGCGGGCAAGTTATCCCCTAATTAGGAAGGCCCCTACCGAGTGGTTGAGACACTCGGGAAAGGAGCATACCGGCAATCTACTATGGAAGGAGAACCCATCCCTTGGACGTGGAACGCGACTACACTACGCAAGTTCTATTTCTGAACACCGAGTGTTGTGTAAGCAATATGAAATAAAACAAAAGTTTCCTTCCTCTTTTATTCAAACAACTTGCTTGTACATCAGAAAGGCCGAAGCCAAGACAATACATGTCAAAAAAGTAAAAATCCATCTGGCGCCGCCGTACGAGCCCATCGCTCAGCTGACTCGGTTAGCCTTCCTGCGTCCAGCCACTGACTCTGCCTCGTGCAAAACTGGCTCGGATTAAGGGTGGTCGACCCCGTTGGCTCGAGTAACATGGAATGAAGGTGACAGAGGGATTTGGAAGAAGAATGCTACCTTCCAAGTTGAACGAGGAGGTAGGGGAAAGCCCGGAAAGGTGGGAGGTTAATTATTTTCCTCCTCCCCTCGGGACCGAGTCGGTGGATCAGGGACAGCAGTCTGACATGCCCCAGCATGTCAAACCTTCTTCCCGAGTAACCTCCCCGCTAGTGCCACCGTAACTGACAGAAGAAGGCAACGTGCTTCCACACATCGAACCCCTTTCAAACCTACCCGGCGACCGTCAAACCCCCTCCAAACCCGAAGCAGCAAGGACTCTCTACCCTCCATCATCGACAGCTTCATCTTCCAGAACGTCTTCCATGCTTCAAATTCTACGGCACAACGCTTCGTGAAGAAGGAGAGAGGAAAGACTGTCAGAGAAAACCCTAAGCGATGGAGAGAGAGAGACGCCCTTCAGACCTTTTATAGGTGAAGGGTGGTTACTTGCCTTAAATGATTCTCCCCTCGAAAACACGCTAAAAGGACTTCTCCCTACGAACGGTCACGTCAGACTCCTCAGTTCCATCCCAGTGGGACACACGAAACGGTCGAGCAGTTAAAGCATGAGAAAATGGAAAGACACCCTGTCAGACGCCCGCCCAACCATCATGCGAGATCTACGTAGAAAGTATCAGCACTTTCCAACTACTGCGGATACGCTGGTCAAACTATGGCAATGGCGGTACAAAAGAGTTAAGTCTTCATCATAACACTACTGCCTTACGTTTTTCCTTTACACAACAAAAGAAGTTTTTTCTTCAAAAAAGATAAAACATACAAGGAGAAAAGGCAAAATAGATACATTAGGCCTCTGGCCCATCCTGAGGCTCGAAAGTGGAAGGCTCAGACGGTCTGCCCCCGGCACCCTCGGCGACAGCCGACCGTGGCACTGACCCCACCGGCGTGGGAACTACCTCGGTTGCGCGCCCTCCCGAGGCATCCGGAGTGGGCGACACCTCAAACGAAAAGTCCCCCTAGTCTTCTTCCTTCGACGCCAAACCAGAGGAACCGGAGGATGACAAATCCGAGTCATAGCATTGCCCAAACGAAAAATTGATTGTCTCGGACGCATGTTCCTCCGCATAAGAGATAGCCCGGTCATAGCCTTGCTTGAATCCCTGGCGGATGCCCCGGCGAAGTACTGACTCATAGTAGGGGATGGCAGCCTCCTTAAGGTCGACCCGATAGGCCTCCGAGCATTTGTATTGCTCGAGTACCTCCGCCCCGGCCGATTCCACCCTACCTGCGAGTTCGGCCTTCTCCGGCTCTGCCTCGGCTGACCGCTTCTCTGCCTCGGCCCGATCAACCTCGGCCTCCCGTCGAAGGCACATGGCTTCCTCCGCCCGGCCCAATAGCTCGGCGCCATCGGCCTCCCACTGGCCATCTAGCTCGGTACGGGCCACGCGATCCTCCTCCAGAAGCTGGCCCTTCCTCTCGAACGACTCGCGGGCCCGAGCCAGTTGTTCAGACAGCGATCGGGCATCCGCTTGGCTCACCCTCGCCAGCTCCTTGACTGCGGAGGGCTCCGGTCGAAGCCTGTCACGCTCCACGGTGAGCTGAGCCACCTTCCTGTCAGACCGACCAAGGGTCCAGGCAAGGGTCGCCTGCTCTGACTCCTACCGAGCGTAAGCTTCAGCTAGAGTGGCCCCCATCTGGGCCAAGACCAAGTCGTCCTCCATAACCAGCTCGAGGGTCACGGGCGTGGAGCGTTGCATGTCTCCTCCCCTCACCACCTTCGTAGTTACGCTGTAGCACGCCTGATACAGAGGGCCCTGAATGCCCAGCCTCTCCAGAGCCGCCGAAATAGGGCCCCCCCTTCCGAGCGGTATCCTCTCGGGAGCCCGCCGGCCGGCCCGGATCAAGCCACTGCCTCATCCGCCCCTCTTGCCTCAGTCAGTCGGGGCTATGTCGCCGCTCCTCGCGACCCCCCAGCCTCGACCGGCTCGGCCCCTACGCCGCCACCTGGAGCGTCACCCTCCTTGATTGATGCCCCTGTCTCGATCACAGTCCCAGAGACGACTGCTTCAATCCCAAGAATGTGTATCTTGAATTTATTCTTATCATGGTTTATGCAGTGCCTCTAGCATGTGCATGCACTACCTTTTTTTTGATTATGTGTCATATGACACAATTTGATTTTAAATCTACTGTTCACTTGCTATCCTTTTACCCCATTGAGGGGGAGCTATAGATTAGTACATGTTTGCTTGAGTTTCATGCTTGTATGCTTGATTGCTTGAACTCATACTTCATTTCATATTCGTTTCAAAGTTATACATGTACATATCCTTTTACATAACCCCAGTGTCAATCGACTTTTTGTTAATGACAAAAGGGGGAGAATTGAGTGTGGTTGGGTTGGTTCAAATCATGATTGTGCATTTGCATTTCAGTCACATGCATAGTTTACATAGTTTGATAGTGACACATACACAGTTTTCTTACATAATTTTCACACACACATCGCATGTTTTGTCATCATCAAAAAGGGGAGATTGTTGGATCCCCGAGTTGATTTTGGCGTTTAAGTTTTAATGATGACAAATCATGTGTTCATGTGTTGTTGAAATTGTCCATTGATGCGTAAGGAGCTCATATTTTGATAATCTTGCATTGCAGGAACAAATCTATGGTGGACAACTTATGGGACACAAATGTAAGCTTGATGAGTATTTTGGTACTCTTGACACAAAATAGGTTGAAAATTCCATTCATGTTCAAAGTCCATTGGTAAGACTTATATTTCACAAAATCGTTCATTAGAGGAATTTCTGGGTTAGTAGGCAATAGGTGTCGACACTTAGTGTCGACACTCTTTGATATAGACAATTCTCCCTTTAGCTGCATCGACCTGCCTTTAGTGTTTTCCTTCAGTTCATCAACATCACCATGTTCTTTTCTTAATGCACTTCATTCATGGTTAACATTGCATATTGTTCATGGGACTTTTGAGGAAGTATGTGGTTCAAATTATTTTTCATACTCCTTGCTGAAATCAGCTTGAATGATGTTTAACCATTCACATGAGTATTGATGAATTTGGGTTGAATGAATTTCTTGTATGGCAAAAATTCACGTTTAAGTGACTGCATTCTTACTTGAGGATTTGGTGGTTTGAAAATGCCTTCATGCATATACTTCTTAAAGTATTGAAGCTTTCAAAGAGTTTCATGCATTGTCAAAATGAATTTTCTTTTGGGCTTGCAAGATACTTAACCCATTCATATTACCATATGTTGGAATGTGGTTTAAAATATGCCAATACCTTGTTTCAATGCATGGTTATTTGATTTTAATGTTTGAATGAGGAATATTGGGTTTTCAATTGAGTTTAATGCATTTTTGTTCATGACAGCAAAAGTGTCGACTCACAGAGTCAACACTTATTTCCCTCTGCTATGCTTTTGTGATGTTCTTTCAAAGCATGCAGAAAGTGTCGACTCTGTGAATCGACACTTTTTATCTTGTGTACTATTTGTGTTGAAGACGGAACATGTGAAGAGTTGACACTTATTCCCTGGGTTCTGTTTTATAGTGCTGGGCAGAACTGTGTGGAAAAAGTGTCGACTCTAAGAGTCGACACTTATTCTGGTTCGTCCGGAACGGGTTTTCCGGATTGGTTTTGAAACCCATTAAAGCTATCCCATTTGTTCCCAAACTTGACCCCTTTGCCCTTAGGGTTCTTCTACATATCCAAGAGGGGTTTTGGAAGGTTTTTGGCATGGGTATATTGGTCTATTGATCTATTTTATGTGCTGCTATATAGGTCATGCGATTTCAGATTTGGAAGAATAAGAAGAGAAGGGAAAGGCCGCAGGTGAGAGAGGAAGAGAGGGTTTTGAGTGCTAATGCATTTCCTTCCTATTGCAGGGTTGATTTGGGTTTGGAACTTGTAGATCTTCATCCATCCTCAAGTGTTGATGCTTCAACAAGGCTTAAACTTTAAAGAGGAGCTCGTTCGGGTTCCCCTCTTCCTAAAATCGACCTCCACCTTCACAAGCTTCAAGGAAGACATATTTGGCTAGCCTCTACTTGTCAAGGAGATATTTATACATCCTATCTATGTTTATTTTGATGATTGCTTCATAATTTATCTTCACCATGGACTTGTAATGAACATATTTTTTATTTTCTGAACTCAGATATCCTCTGTGTGTGTATACGGAGCAGCGTCTCCGTGTGAGGTTTTAGTGCGGGGTGAGTTCCCCGAGTGTGTGGGTGTCTACTGCGGTGGTAGCGTTCTGGGTCCATGCCCCGTGTGTGAGGATTTCTACAAAAGCAACGTGTGTGTGGTGTTTGGGGTTCGTCCCCATGGTTGCTACGGTTCGTAGCGTGTTAGTGAAGCCTCACCAGATTTGGTAAAGGGCGGACGTAGGCGCATGGGTAGGTCTGGCCGAACCACCTACAAATCTCCTTGTTCCTTATGGTGTGCCTGTGTGTTTGTCCATTTCTCCTATCTCCATTCACAGGTCAATTTATAGATTTTTATTCACTGCATCATCACACATCGCTACGTCTGCTATCTGTTTTCAGTGAAGGTTCAATTGATCCTTGCATAGGCTATTCGTGTGAGATCAAAGAGTTCGAGTGAACTTGCTTGTGTAGAACGAAAATTTGCTTTCGTTATTCTTCACGTTGGTAGTTTATTTTATTTCGCTACATAAACTTTAAATATGCTATTAATTTTTGGGGACAATTCAACCCCCCTTCTTGTCTGCCATCTATCTGGGCCAACAGTAACCTTGAGCCACCAACTTAGCCTTATTCCTTATTATCTTCCCATCTTCACTAAGTTTGTTCCTTAATACCCATTTAGTGCCTATGACAGATTTTGATGTGGGTCTAGGAACAAGATGCCAAATAATATTTCTTTCAAACTGGTTTAATTCATCTTGCATAGAATTTATCCAGTTTTCATCTTTTAAAGCTTCTTTAACATTTTTTGGTTCAATTTGTGAGACAAGAGCAAGTTGATCCAATTCTTCAACTATTCTAAAATGTGATCTTGTTCTAGGTGGATCATGCAGGTCACCAATGACATTTTCTAAAGGATGATCTTTATGGGCTCTAATGTCAGAAGTATTGCTACCTTCACCGGTAGCCATGACCCTTGAATTGCTTGATTCCCCTGGGTCATCATTTCCTCTTGTCTCCTCTTGTAGATGATCATGTTTTTCTTTTGAATCCAGGAACTCCCCATTGTCATCTTTCCTGCAAGACTTATCATCATTAGTTTCATCAAATATGACATGGGGTGATTCTTCCACACTTAGACTCTTGAAATTGTAAGATCTATATGTCCTAGATCTATCAGAATATCCAAGAAATATGCCTTCTTCGCTTTTAGGCTCAAACTTATCCAATTCTCTTTTGTCATTATTATGAATAAAGCATTTTGATCCAAACACTTTCATGTCATAGAGTGAGGGCTTTTTACCTTTAAGCAACTCATAGGAGGTCATTTTGGTGAATGGCCTTACCATTGAGCGGTTGATAATGTAACATGCTGTGTTTACCGCTTCTGCCCAAAATCTCCTAGGTAGTTACTTTTCAGAAAGCATTGTTCTAGCCATCTCTATGAGTGTTCTATTTCTTCTTTCCACCACCCCATTCTGTTCAGGGGATCTTGGTGATGAAAACATGTGAGTTATCCCTTCGGCCCTGTACAAGTTATCAAAGTCAGCATTATCGAATTCACCACCATGGTCAAAAAGAATGTTGGACATCTTGAACTCACCATCTTGCTTTGTCTTCATATAAAGTGTCTGAAACTCAATAAAGGCATCATTCTTGTGCGTAAGAAAGAACACCTATGTAAACCTAGAGAAATCATCCACCAGCATATAGCCTTATCTCTTACCACTTAAGCTAGCAGTTCTTGTCGTTCCAAACAAGTCTATATGAATTAGTTCAAGTGGTTTAGATGATAAATTTTCAGTTCTGTTTTTAAATGATTTCCTAGTCTGTTTCCCTAGGGTGCATGCATCACATATTTTATTATTCTATCTAAAGGATAGTTCAGGCAAGCCTTTTACCATAGAATGTTTCAAGAGTGTTGGATCCCCTAGTTGATTTTGGGTAGTTATGTTTCAATGATGACAAATCTTGTGTGTGTGTGTCGTTGTGTGGTGAATTGAGAAATGTTTGATAACCAAGGTGCTAATATAGTGACCATATGGTTATGTAGGAAAAATAGCTTTGGTGGATTCTTGGAACTCAAATTCTTGAGTGATTGAGTCATTTTCAGCTTGGACTCAAATCAAATGGTAAACCATGCTTATACACTTTAAGAGGAAATGGTAAAGTCTTACAACTCTTAAATGCACAAACTAGTTGAGTTGAGATACATGATGCTCACTCTTGTGCATAAATGGATAGACATATGATTTTGGTGTTTTGTTAAATAACTTGAGCTTGCTTTGTGTTAAACCAATTCATGTGAAGATCGGTAGAAATTGCCATATTTGGTTCTCACACCTTGTTCATGTTCATGGTCATATCCTATTCATGTTAGGTGTGTTAACCTTACTTTTAAAGGGCTTTCTTGCATATTATTTAAGAGGTTTTAAAAGATGAAAACATGTTTAAGGTGTTGATACAAACCTTGGTTGCTTTTTAGCATCACATTGAGCATTCATATTAATTAAACATTAGGTTGTTTAATCCTTGGTTTGATTGGAAAAAATGATGATTTGAATGGGTTTCTACGTGGTTATATGTCTATTATCATGTTGGGGTCTAATGTATATTCATCATGCATATCTTCCCTTGGTGTTAACTCTTTTATTTTTACAAAATCTAGGTTTTCACTAAACTTCGGTCGACCGACCCTATGCTATAGGTCGACTGAAATTCCCAACATTAGTGGGAAACTGGCCCTGTAAAGTTAGGTCAACCGAACCCATGGCTTAGGTCGATCGAAATTCCCAGTTCACCTTGAAAATTTTCTGAAAAAGTTAGGTCGATCGAATACGGCGGGCGGACCAAATTTGTATGTTCGAAACCCACTTAAACCAGATCTGTTTTGAGTCAAACTTGACCCTAATACCCTTAGGGCATACATGCATATGTTAGATACATTGTGAATGGGTTTTAGCATGGGTTTAATGGTCTTTTCCTTATTCTATTGTGGGTATATAAATAAGCTACGAATTTGGAGAGAAAAGAACCTTAGGCTAATATTTTCTATCTTGCAGGAAAAGGAAGGGAAGAAGGAGAGGAGCTGAGAAAGATCTGTGGATATCATCTACATTCTTGCATTTCTAGAGATCGTGATAGAAGAAAAGGAGAAGCAGATTGAAGAGAGGAATGCGTTGACGTTCACATCGACGGCATCCGGCTACCCTCCGACCCGAGGATCAAAGAAGACCATCTACATCCCTTTCTACATATGGGGATCTATTTCTTCACTCTTTCTTGATCTATTTCTATGCTTTCCATTTGGTTTTTGAGCATTTATTGATCACATCTTTATTTTCCAAACTCTGACTCTGTGAGTGTGTGACCATCTGCGTACGGTTGTGGTATATTGTGCTGCGATTGTTACAGCATGTGCGTGTGTGTCTTGATCCATGGTAGGATCATGTTGGAGACCGTGTCTCCGTGTGTGTTGGAGATTTTCTCCATGTGCTTCATTTTGAAGCAAGTGAAGCCTCACCGGTTCGGTGAAGGGTGGACGTAGGGAGCCCGTCCCGTCTCTAACCACCTTAAAATCCTCGTGTCCTGTGGTTGCTTGCTTACGTATTATCTTATTCCAACACAATCGAGTGTGTTCGGTGAGATTGAGTGAACTAGAGTTATTTCTGTTTAACTTATTTTTATCAATCTCATTAATTCCGCATATTGTTTAAAATTTGTCAACTCATTTAAGGGGACAATTCAACCCCCCCTTCTTGTCCGTGCGCCTATCTAGGGACATCAATTGGTATCAGAGCAAGCCCTCTGATTTTATGCAACCTAATGGTTGTGGGGAAAAGATATTTAGGCGATGAATAGTAAGGTAATGATTCCCGAGGGACACTCTCTACATAGGCCACCATTTTTTGATGGTACAAACTATTCCTATTGGAAAAATAAAATGACTGTGTTCTTGCGAGCACAGGATTATAATTCTTGGAAAGTCATAAGTAAATGTCCTTATCAATTGCCTAATGATGAGGACACTTGGATTGAAGAGCATATCAAAAAATCTTGTGAAAATTTCAGAGCTATGAAAATTGTTCAATGTGCTCTACATCTGAATGAATATTCACGTATATCGATGTATTTGTCTGCACAAGAAATGTGGAACAAGGTAAACTTGATATATGAAGGCACTTCAGAAGTCAAGGAAATAAAGGTAAATTTATTGGTCCGAAAATATGAGCTATTCATGATGAAGCCGCATGAGACCATCTCAGAGATGTTTGCTAGGCTTATGCAAGTTACCAATGCCTTGAAAGATCTTGGCAAGGAATACTCGAATCAAGAATGATGGAGGCATCACCCACGATTCCCTTTGGCTCGGGTCCACTTCTTCACACTCGGGAGCTGGTTGAGTTTTGGCCTCACTCTATTAAGGCCCCTTATCCATTTTGTAGCTTTCCTTTGAGTCATTTTGATGTATTTTCATTTTATTTGAGTCTTTTCCCTAGGTCTTGCATTTATTTTCCTAAGATTGTGTGTCATTAGATGATGTAATGTGCTAATTGGGCCCAATTCATTGGACTAGGCCCATGTGCACCCCTTCCACCTTCGGTTATTTGCTATTGAGTCTTTTGTCATGGACTTTTGTAGAAATGTGGGTTTCCTATATATAGGACCCCATTTCCCCCATTTGAAGTCAATGAATGAATGAATGAATGAGTTAAACTTGCCATTTGAGTTCAAATTGGAGTGATTCCTCTAGTTTTTGGGTGAGAGACCCTAGGGGAGAGATTCCCCACCCATTCTCCTCTTAATCTCTCTATTTCACCCCTCTTTCTCTCTCCTCCAACCCCAATTTCGAATTTTCTTCTCTCTCCTCCCCTCCCAACCACCTCCACTAGCTACCCACCTCATTTAATACCCCTCCACTTCCCCAAGTTGCTATTACTCCACTCCCATAGTCCCTAGGTGGCATCTTCCCCATTCCAACACCTTTCTCCACCTTCCCACCAAATCTACCCCATTCCAATACAAACTCTCCACTTCCCCACATAATCACCCACCTTCCAAGGCCATTTCAAATTTGAAATTCACACTCCCTCCACCCACTTGTTCCCCCTCACCTTCCCCCCTCTCCCTCCAAGCCCCAAATTCGTAGCTCCTCTCTCGCCCACAGAAAACACCCCCTTCCAGCTCCCATTCTATCCCTCCCTCACCTTGAAACACCCCATCCTAGACCCCCTCACAGCCCGGGCTTTCCCCACACTCATCCACCCCCATTTCCTCTCCCATATACCCCATTTCCCCCCCATCATCTTCAACCTACCGTTTCAGCTGATAACCGGCAGAAGTGTACCATCTTACAGCGGCGACCACGGCTTCCTCCCGATGAGTTTGAAGACCCAAGAGGCATCCACGGAAGCGGCTACCTGTCCTCTTCGCAACGATCGAGGTCTCATCCCCATCGGAGATCGGTGCTGCTGTGGAGGTCCGTTCTTCCCCGACCGCGCAGTTCTGCTCCGGCTGAGGATCTAAACCGGACTAAAAGCTCGGCCACGACAAACCGTGGATGAACCAGCCCCGAAGATCTTCTAAAAATATCTTCCTCCTCCAGTCTTCGTTCAGGATCAAGAAACGGAACCTCATTCGGCTGCCGGAGGAAGGAGTTACAATTTTTCTCCCCCGAGCTCTCCAGTCTTGTCTCCTGCAGTCTGCTCCGACCAGTGCCCACTCTTTAGGGTTCACCGACTGCCCTCCACCTATGATTGCAGCCCCGTCACCTCTGGCTGAAAGCTACTTCGACCACGAAGACGTCGCTGCCAGTTTCGTGCTGATCGGAGTTCGGGAGGGTGCGTGGCGTCCTCTGCAACCTGCTGCCAGAAGTCTGCAACTGCGAGTCAGAAAACCTGATGTCCTGTTCCAACCTCTGCCCCAGTCAACAACGGTTTCAGAAGAAATTTAAGAAAATCTGAAGCGTTCCTGTCCCTGTTACGAAGCTTTTGCCGCTGGTCTCGCCATCGGAAAAATTCGTGAGAAGGATCTACAGCAACCACACCAACACACTGTCCCTATTCGTAGACAACCGGCAGATTCGGCAACCTCGCTTAATCGTCGTTCTTTACCTTACTTTCCCCACCCCGCTTGACCGGCTGAAGGCCCCTCCCTGCGGGAGGTAGTATTGTTGTATTCACATTAACCCCCACCCCAAGATCCCCCTCCTGCGAGAGGCGTAGTTTTGTACATGGTTTGAGCAGGTCAAGCTTCACCGCCGCGGCGTGTGGGGAACCACCGCCTCCCCGCTCGCCCTCGTCTCCGACCGGGACCGGTTTCTTCAAACCGGTCGAGTAAGTGCTCTAAACCCTTGCTCATTGTGCTTGTCTTTCAATGTTTGTTTCTTAGCTCTGCTGGTTGTGCGAGAGAGAGCCCGATCCTCAAGCCCCGTTGCCTTGAGTGATCACCGTGGGAAGAGTGAAACCGGTGCCCTTGGCACTTTGTCGGCCCCATTGAATTGGGTTCCACATCCTTTTGGGAATCAAGCCTTGGCCTTGCTGGCCCTCTACCAGCAAGGGCCCAACCCCACATCTTCACCTTGGCATTGCCAAGTTACCCCGGGCTTGGGTGAGGGACGAGAGAGCGGCGGCCCAAATTGGCCCATTTAGATTGCGAATGTGCTTGCTTGCTTAAGTCTAAGGTTGTGTCACATCAAGTGGTATCAGAGCAAGTTCACAACTTGTCTCTCCACAAGTTGGTCCTAGGGCATGTTTATGCATTTAGAGTGCTCGGTTGCATCTCCCATGTCCATTAGAATGGCCACTTCATACTCGTCATATCCATCCCCATCAACTTTCCCAAGAAGCCCAAATCCTCATGGAAGCTCCATTGCCAACAAAGTGGGTAGCAACACCTCTATCATAGAAGCCCTACCTAATGTCCTTAATCGGCTTGAAGATATCATGTCTCGACTCAACCGACTTGAAGGAAATAGCCGTACACCAAGAGTGAATGAGAGTGACCTTTGGGGAGATCTAGAAACCATATTTTTAGAACACTTGAAAATCAAAACCCCCGCCTTTGATGGATCCAACAGCCCAAGCCTTTACCTAGATTGGGAGATTTCCCTAGACCAATTCTTTAAAAGTTACCCCTTGAACGAAGAAAGGAGAATGAGGCTAGCCAAGGCACACCTCTCCAAACAAGCTAAAACTCATTGGTTAGTTATGGAAGGTTTAAGAAGGATCCGCAGGGAGGCCCCCATTAGCACTTGGGATGAGATGAAGGTCGAGCTTAGGAAAACCTACACTCAATCAACCCTCACCATTCAAAACCAAGTGGACACCGTGTCCACCCCTCCACCTAGGCCCATGATTGTCACCACCCTCCAATCCAGAAGCTCCCACCAAACCCCTACCCCACAAAACCCCTTGGTCCCCACCACCACCCCTCCCTTGTCCCCGAAAAAGGACATTCCCCCCAAAACCAATCAACCCAAGCCACCCCAACCAACCCATCTCCCACTCCCTACCCCAAAAGTCCAAAGTCCTAGGCTTCCACTACTTCCCCTCCCTATCCAAGCCAAAGTTTCCCATCACCCACCACCCCAGGTACACCATGCACCAACCATCATCACTCCACCCCCAATAGACCTTCCCATTCCCTTGAGAAAGGAGACCACAACCATCCACATGGGAGTAGATGAACCCATCCCCATCATTGAGGAAACCCAAGTTCATATCCGTGGTAAGGAAGAATCATAAATGTCCCCTAGCTTGGACCCCCAAGAGCCACAAGCCTTCACAAATAGCACTATAATCATAGATGGGCCCCTAGCTAGATGGCTAAAGGAGATATCACTTCACCCCATCGTGTCCTATGTTTACCAACCCATGGAGAAAAACCTTCCCATTGCACCCATTAACTCCTATCACACCATAATCCAAACATCCTACCAAGTGGAAACCTTAGAGGATCTTCTTCAGGGCGTAGCATGGCAAATTGAGTTCACTAGCATGTTGACCCCTATGGCCAAACCACCTAGGAGCCTTGGCCTCCTATACCTATGCATAGGGTCTATCACCTCGATTTGCACCATTGGTTGCTACACTAGTGACCTCCTTCTATTCCTCCCTACACCCGATGAGCCCAACCTTCTCCTCGATTTAGAGCTTCTTATCTCGGGTAGAAAGCCTAGTCCTCCATTCATGGCCGACCATCCCACCAAAAACTTTGGCCCGATCACTTTACTAGAGGAGGAGAATCCACCATCAAGGGGTTGTGAGGACCAAAAGGACCTAGGGTTCCTCTCCTTAGGTGACCCTTACCATGACCCCTTCGATCCCTTCCTATACCCACCCATTAAGATCCCAAACACTTTGTTCGGCCAACCCACTAGAAAACTTGGCCCACTTACCTTGGAGGAGGATGACACACAATTTGGGAACCTTGAAGACATAGAGTGCCTCCCTCTAGGAAGACCTTTCTACGACCCCTTTGATCCCTTCCTATGGGAGTCTAGTTTCCCATGTAACCCAACCATCTTACCCACCACCCACCCTTTCCTACCCTCACCCATCATATTGGGCCAAACCAATCTCATCCATGACCCGGGTTACACCTTGGGAGCCAAGACCTTGGGCCACATATCCCTAGGTAATAAGGTTGTGCCCCACCCCATGATGACCACCTTCTTAGATCCATTCGATCCGTTCCAATGGGAATTCAAAGGTTGTCCCGCCCCTATACACATGGAAGTCACTTTTGGGAAAAGTATGCATGTGTCTAGGCTTTCCACACCCCTTGGCATGAACACTGTGTTGGGTCCATTCATTCATATCACCCACATGTCAAGTAGAAAGCATGAGTGGTCCAAATTTGGATGTAGTGGTCCACCTTCATTCATCATGGGTCTTAAGCATATCAAAGGCATCTACGGATGTCCGGGTCCCCCGACATGCATCACCACTTTGCATGATATATTCACATATGGTTGCCCCGGTCCACCTAAGCCCACCAAAGTCTACATGACAACATTGCATGATAAGTCCACATATGGTTGCCCCGGCCCACCAAGGCTCAACAAGGTCCATATGGCATCATGGCATAAATGGTCTATATATGGTTGTCCAGGTCCACCCATAACCACTAGAAGGTCAGCACTCACAAAATTGCATGAGGAAATCCGCAAGCACATTAGCATAAAAAATGAGGCCTATAAAAGGTTGGCTGACTCTCACCGGCGTCACTTAGAGTTCCAAGAGGGTGACTTTGTGATGGTAAGGACGGAGAGGCTCTCCCCAGGAGTCAACTCCAAGTTGAGGCCACGTGGGACTGGTCCCTTCCAGGTTTTGAGGCGCATTGATGCAAATGCTTATTGGTTAGATCTCCCTGAGGACTATGGGGTAAGTCCAACATTCAATGTCGCCGACTTAGTGCCATACAAGGGCCCCACGGTGGTACCTAGTGAGGAGATTGAGCCTACTTCTTCCTTTGAGAGAGCACCCACCCGTGAGGAGAGTCCACTAGCCAAGAGAGCTCAGCGCGAACACATTGAACGAATATTGGATGAGCAGGTCACTACCACCCGGAGCAAGGTATATGAGCGATATCTCGTCAGGTGGAAGGATCGGCCTCCTTCGGAAGACTCATGAGTGAGTCGGGAGGACCTCCAGCGGTTGGATCCGGACCTCCTCGAGCGGTACCTTAGCCGGATGGACCCTTACTCGACGGAGTCGAGCTCTTCGCGGCCCAGGGGATTTGATGGAGGCATCACCCACGATTCCCTTTGGCTCGGGTCCACTTCTTCACACTCGGGAGCTGGTTGAGTTTTGGCCTCACTCTATTAAGGCCCCTTATCCATTTTGTAGCTTTCCTTTGAGTCATTTTTATGTATTTTCATTTTATTTGAGTCATTTCCCTAGGTCTTGCATTTATTTTCCTAAGATTGTGTGTCATTAGATGATGTAATGTGCTAATTGGGCCCAATTCATTGGACTAGGCCCATGTGCACCCCTTCCACCTTCGGTTATTTGCTATTGAGTCTTTTGTCATGGACTTTTGTAGAAATGTGGGTTTCCTATATATAGGACCCCATTTCCCCCATTTGAAGTCAATGAATGAATGAATGAATGAGTTAAACTTGTCATTTGAGTTCAAATTGGAGTGATTCCTCTAGTTTTTGGGTGAGAGACCCTAGGGGAGAGATTCCCCACCCATTCTCCTCTTAATCTCTCTATTTCACCCCTCTTTCTCTCTCCTCCAACCCCAATTTCGAATTTTCTTCTCTCTCCTCCCCTCCCAACCACCTCCACTAGCTACCCACCTCATTTAATACCCCTCCACTTCCCCAAGTTGCCATTACTCCACTCCCATAGTCCCTAGGTGGCATCTTCCCCATTCCAACACCTTTCTCCACCTTCCCACCAAATCTACCCCATTCCAATACAAACTCTCCACTTCCCCACATAATCACCCACCTTCCAAGGCCATTTCAAATTTGAAATTCACACTCCCTCCACCCACTTGTTCCCCCTCACCTTCCCCCCTCTCTCTCCAAGCCCCAAATTCGTAGCTCCTCTCTCACCCACAGAAAACACCCCCTTCCAGCTCCCATTCTATCCCTCCCTCACCTTGAAACACCCCATCCTAGACCCCCTCACAGCCCGGGCTTTCCCCACACTCATCCACCCCCATTTCCTCTCCCATATACCTCATTTCCCCCCCATCATCTTCAACCTACCGTTTCAGCTGACAACCTGCAGAAGTGTACCATCTTACAGCGGCGACCACGGCTTCCTCCCAACGAGTTTGAAGACCCAAGAGGCATCCACGGAAGCGGCTACCTGTCCTCTTCGCAACGATCGAGGTCTCATCCCCATCGGAGATCGGTGCTGCTGTGGAGGTCCGTTCTTCCCCCACCGCGCAGTTCTACTCCGGCTGAGGATCTGAACCGGACTAAAAGCTCGGCCACGACAAACCGTGGACGAACCAGCCCCGAAGCTCTTCTACAAAGATCTTCCTCCTCCAATCTTCGTTCAGGATCAAGAAACGGAACCTCATTCGGCTGCCGGAGGAAGGAGTTACAAGTTTTCTCCCCCGAGCTCTCCAGTCATGTCTCCTGCAGTCTGCTCCGACCAGTGCCCACTCTTTAGGGTACACCGACTGCCCTCTACCTATGATTGCAGCCCCGTCACCTCTGGCTGAAAGCTACTTCGACCACGAAGACGTCGCCACCAGTTTCGTGCTGATCGGAGTTCGGGAGGGTGCGTGGCGTCCTCTGCAACCTGCTGCCAGAAGTCTGTAACTGCGAGTCAGAAAACCTGATGTCCTATTCCAACCTCTGCCCCAGTCAACAACGGTTTCAGAAGAAATTTAAGAAAATCTGAAGCGTTCCTGTCCCTGTTACGAAGCTTTTTCCGCCAGTCTCGCCATCGGAAAAATTCGTGAGAAGGATCTACAGCAACCACACCAACACACTGTCCCTGTTCGTAGACAACCGGCAGATTCGGCAACCTCGCTTAATCGTCGTTCTTTACCTTACTTTCCCCACCCCGCTTGGCCGGCTGAAGGCCCCTCCCTGCGGGAGGTAGTATTGTTGTATTCACATTAACCCCCACCCCAAGATCCCCCTCCTGCGAGAGGCGTAGTTTTGTACATGGTTTGAGCAGGTCAAGCTTCACCGCCGCGGCGTGTGGGGAACCACCGCCTCCCCGCTCGCCCTCGTCTCCAACCGGGACCGGTTTCTTCAAACCGGTCGAGTAAGTGCTCTAAACCCTTGCTCATTGTGCTTGTCTTTCAATGTTTGTTTCTTAGCTCCGCTGGTTGTGCGAGAGAGAGCCCGATCCTCAAGCCCCGTTGCCTTGAGTGATCACCGTGGGAAGAGTGAAACCGGTGCCCTTGGCACTTTGTCGGCCCCATTGAATTGGGTTCCACATCCTTTTGGGAATCAAGCCTTGGCCTTGCTGGCCCTCTACCAGCAAGGGCCCAACCCCACATCTTCACCTTGGCATTGCCAAGTTACCCCGGGCTTGGGTGAGCGACGAGAGAGCGGCGGCCCAAATTGGCCCATTTAGATTGCGAATGTGCTTGCTTGCTTAAGTCCAAGGTTGTGTCACATCAAAGAACTTGTGAGGAAGGTCCTTCGATCTCTGACATCGCAATGGCACACGAAGGCAATGATTATTGAAGATTCAAAAGATTTTAGCACCTTCACTCTTGATGAGTTGATTGGGTCATTGATGACCTATGAAATCTGTTGTCCCTGTGGTTTTGATGTTTTGATGATGAAAAATATTATGACTTATTATATATTCTTGTGACACAATTTTGATGGCTTTATTACTAAATTTCATCATCTCTATATAGCAGTATGAAATATGTGTCAGGACATGATCTAAATGGCTCAGAATACTGACTATTCAAAAACGGGGATGAACAGTCAACGCTGGTAACTAAAAGTCAAATGCCAGGTAAGGTCAATGCACACTTCAACTTGAAGAATATAGGTTAGTGCATATACCTTAAACTCTGTGCTCATGTGTTAATTTCAGTTGATAAGGTTGATGCTAGTTCTGCATGTAGCATCTACGGTCAATGCATCTTACTGTTCACGCATTAAGAAGGTCAATGCATGTTAAGGTCATTGATAGCTAAGGTCGATGTTAGTATATGTGTTCACTAACTAAGGTCGATGCTAGTATGCTTATATACTAACTTGGGTCGGTGCATAGTCTACACGTGTTGCATTGTGCATTCATAGGTCGGTGCATGTTTCTATCGGAGCATGCTTTGCATCGCATTGCACACAAGGTCGGTGCAAGCTTGTGTATTATGCATATACACGGGTCGGTGCATGTTTTTGTCAAGGCATATACACGGGTCGGTGCATTTTTATGTCTAAGGCATATACACGGTCGGTGCATCTTTTCGCTCTAGCATATACATACAAGGTCGGTGCATACTTCTTCAGTATGTATATGAAAGTTGGTGCATGTTTGCATAATGCTTCATAAGGTCTGTGCATAATGCTTCATAGGTCTGTGCATATAAGCTCACTAAGTCTGTGCATGTTCTATATCGCACACAACTCAGGTCAGTGCAAGTTGCTTGGCATATGTTACAAGGTCTTTACATCTTTTTCGATGCATGTAGCAGTTGGTGTATTGCTTCATCCTGCATTCATATAGTCGGTGCACGTTTCTTGTCTGTCGCACGAAAAAGGTCTGCGCACATGTTGTCATAGGCATAAAACGTAGGTATATGTTTTGCCACAGACACAAAAGGGTCTGTGCATACTTTGCATATACCACATTAGGTCTGTGCATGTTTTAATCTTATGCCATCTTAGGTCTGAGCACATTGATAAATGGCTAACTTTCGAAGAAATGTCTTTGCTGCAACTGATAGGATTAAAAAGGGCACGTGATCCAAGATAGATGCGTCTAGAGAAATCTGCCACGTGGATTGCTCCGCAAAGCCCTCCAGAAATCACTTGGTGGGAACGAGGCCTCCACACGCCCATTGCGTGAGCCCAAGGGACCCCTGGCCTAAAGAATATATAAAAACATTCTACTACTTTTAGCGTAGCGAGAGTGATATAGAAGGGGGGGGATGAATAGATCACTCCCAATTTGCAAAGCTTAGGCGAGAAAATAAATCTACCGCTTATGCCCCTTCTAAACTAGCACACAAAGAATAGCAAGTGCAGGTACCAATCAAGACCGAATAAGAAAATGATGATTAAGAGCTGAACACACAACTAGTCGAAGAGACAAGCAGATAGAGAGCGCTGATAAAGATCGCAAACCATAGAGAAGACAACCGGTTTTTAGGTGGTTCGACTGCAGTCCGCAATCTACATCCACCCCTCACTCCAACTAGAGTGAGGATTCCACTAGCCACTGCTAGAGCACAGCAGACTTAGTCTGCGAACAACTTGCTGCCAAACAGCTTGAAAACCCAAGGGAGACAAATCCCTCAACCAAGCTCTGCTACCCACAGAGCTTGTAACCTGTTCTAGCACCCAGCACGAACAGAACCGGAGAGTGCCTCTCCCTTCCTCCACACACCGGAGGGAACCTGCTAATGACAACCCGTCACTAGCAACACCAGAGATCAGCGATCTCTCTTCCTCTGCAACCCAGAGGGAAACTGGAGTTAGACTCCCTTCCTCCACACACCGGAGGGGAACAGATCAGAAATAGATGAAGAACACATAAAGAAAATCAGAAAAGAAACTAAAGACTGATCGAGAAAACATTCAATACTGAGAGTTAATACAAATGTAGCTTCCTGGGAAGCAATTTCAGAAACCCGATACTGCAAACTCTCTTTCTCTCTTCACTGCTATCTCTCTTTTTCTTTCTCTCTTTTTCTTTCTCTTTACTGGTGGATCGAGCTCTCTGCAATACTGCCTTTTCTTTCTTGGCTCTGATCACCTTCATCGGTGGACGAAGGTTTCTATTTATAGCGGCAGCAGGTGGATAGGGCACAAAACGCGTGTGCCTCCCACGCTCGATCCAGAACCTTCCTGCCACATGACCTCATTGGATTGGTTCCTCTTGTCTTGGATCACGTGCACCCCCTTTTATTATTTGGGAATAATCTTCCTCGTACCTGTAAGAAGATAAAAACCATTAACACGCAGTATGGCCACTAAAACTAAAGCTGCATGAGGTATATGATAACAGCACGACGTGACCAGTACACGAGATAGGAAAAGAACGACACGAGGTACACTGTAACAGAACAAACACAACGAGGAGAACGACACGAAGTGAGGTTATAAACAGGAAGGACACGAGGTCTAGGAAAGGCAACACGAAGACATAAGGGTGACACGAGGTGGTACATTCAACAGCACGAGGTGCTGCAGTGTTCAGTACGCGAAGAAACAACTAACGATATGAAGACGACGACAACACGGACTGAAACCAACTCGAAGACGAAAAACAGAAACCAACACTAGGTGTGGTCACAAGGCAAAAAGTACACTGGGTCAGAAAGACAACACGAACTAACAGACGGCAACAAAAGACGACACGAAGTGAAACAACACTTGAAAATATAAGAAAAAACAACTCGAGCACAAAATAGCTCGAATGAACGACTCGAAGACGAGGCGACACGGGCTGACCACGACACGAAGACAAATAACTATAAATGACACGAATACAGAGGACTCGAAGACATAAGAGTAACACGGGGTGGTACAGAAAATAGCACGAAGTCAGAAGAGTGACACGGCTATCGCGACACGTGATGAAGCAGTGACACTAAAACAAAACGACTCGAGGAGCAACAGTAGGTGACACGAAGTTAAACAAGCAGAGAAAAAAAAATGACACGAGATGAAAACAACACGAAGGCGAAACACAGGAATTGACATGGAGTGTGGTCAAGGCGAGAAGGACACGAAGTCTAAAGAGAAAAACAACACGAAGATGAAAACTGAAACCTACACGAGGTGAAGTCACAAAGTGACAAAGACACAAGGTCTAGGAAACACGACACGAAGACATGAGATAGACACGTCTTCAACAACACGTGATGAAACTGTGGAAGCAGAAGAACAACACGAAGTATTACCTCATACAAGTTTTCCTGTCAAGCATGGAAATCAACACGAAGTGTTGTACGCTCAGACGACACGAAATCATTTCGTGTTGGTGAGGGAAAGCAACACGAAGTGTGGCTTAAGTGACACGAAAACAATTCCCAAAAATACTTGAAGTGGCTCGAGGATTTACGTTAACACAGAGAAACATTTTTGTTCACAAAAATTCATAGTGTTGAAACCATCAAGACATTAAGACTCAGGCAACACTAAAATTCATTTGGTCAAATTGTTCAATTGAACAGGACATTCCCTTACTGTATAACCCATTCACTTACATGATGAAACATGAGATTATCTTGAGATAAAGAAATAATTTATAGTGTGAGACATCATCAAAATCATAGGGACACAATAATCTCCCCCTTTTTGATGATGGCAACACTATGAATCAGGCAATATCAAGGTTTATCAGGATTTAACATGAAATCAATACCATCTGCAACAACAGATTAAATTCAAAGCATGCTCATGCAAATGAATTAGAATGCTCATGCAAGTGAATTAGACAAACCCTACAACTCACTCTCATTTCCCCAAATGAATTAGACAAACCCTACAACTCACTCTCATTTCCCCCACAACTCATAATCAGGAACTTCCCCAAGGTAACTAGCCACAACCAACTGATTAAATCATGGATATAGCAGAACCTCTCTCCCCCTTTGACATCAGCAAAAAGAAATGCAGAAGACATAACAATGCTGGAGACATGAAGAAGAAGTGCAGTAACGATCTTAGTGCAGAAAGTCACGAATAGGTCTTAAGAAAATAAGTGAGGTTCTAACATCAAGAGAAGATTCTTTAAGCTTCAGTACACAATGTAGAGAGAGAATTATGAAGAGTATATCAGCATACATAGTGTATGATGTAGAGCAGGAGTTGACAAGTATGGCCAAATAGAGCTGATCATTCAACTATTCCACAAGACAGTAAGAGTCTAAATCAGAGAGGTGTTCTCAAGGTATTGAGGACAAGCAATCCATTAGTTGCATAACAACAAGGAATGTTTGTTGGAGATGATTTCCAAGAAGATCAATGAGTAAGTTGGCAGTTCACTTCTTTTGACATTAGGGAGACACCTGGATCAGAGGCCTGAATCCCCAGTTACTCAGAGTGAGTACCTCATTACTTCCCCTTTTTATTTTTTAAGGAACAGAGTTAGTAACTGTGGTTTTTGACATAAGGAGACACCTTGATTAGAGGCCAGAGTCCCCAGTTACTCACCAGCAAGCCACCATTGCTCTGTCATGACTTTTCATTTATTTTAAGTATCTGACACCTCATGACTTGGGAGAAATATTTATTTCATTGATGAAGCTCCCAGTTTCTCAGTGATCAAAAACAGAACATGTTTGTTCAGTTAAGCCCTTGAGTTAAAGAGATAGAATGATTGAAGACAATACCAAAAGAGAAGGACTTTTCTTGTTTTGAGTCTTGAAGTCTATATTTCAAGTTGATTGGGTCAGATATCAAGACATACGTGTTTTTTGGCCTGAACCATAATCAATGATAATGTAGGAAGATATACTTTATGCAATTAGTCCAGATCTCTGAGTGAGTGCCAAAGGAAAGATTCTAATTGGATTTTAGAGACACTGACTTATTGACTTAAGAGATAAGTGACACTCTACTGTCTGAGAGAACTACACTAGATTAGTCATGAAAAACCAGCAGAGATACACATCTAGACACTCCTTTTGAATTTTGTCAAAGAACTTCTCTTCTCACATTACAACTCAGCTCCCCCTAAGACATAGCATACATCAATAAAACATTTCAGCAAAATCTCAAGGCTTCCCTCAATATAGAGCATTCCTGAAAGCTAACCAGTGAGCATTCCGAACTCCCCCTTAAACCAGCAAGCAAGAAGGCTAACCAAAAGATAGACAAACCTCCCCCTCACAACAAGAACAGGCTTCATAATTAAGACACTTTGTATAAGCCTAACTCTCTTCTTAATGTAGTGAACTCATTATCCAGAGGTTTTGTGAAAATATCAGCAATCTGATTATCTGTTCCTACATGAATCAGTTCAAAATTATTCTTAGACACCTCATCTCTTATAAAATGATGTCTTATCTATATATGTTTTGTTCGAGAATGCAAAACAGGATTTTTAGCAAGATTGATGGCACTTGTATTATCACAGTAAATAGGTGTGCACCCCAGGTCTACTTGGTAGTCCTGAAGTTGGTGTTTAATCCATATTACTTGTGTTCCACAACTCCCTGCAGCCACATATTCAGCTTCTGCAGTGGAGAGGGCCACAGAATGTTGTTTCTTGGAGCCCCAAGATACTAAACACCCACCCAAGAATTCACAATGGCCACTTGTGCTTTTCCTGTCTAGTTTACAGCCTGCATAGTCAGCATCTGTGTATGCTACTAGATTCAATGTGCGAGAAGCAGGAAACCATAAACCAAGAGAGTGACTAGCTGACAAATATCTGAAGATTTTTTTAACTACAGCTAAGTGTAGTTCAGTGGGTCTAGACTGATATCTTGCACACATTCCTACACTAAATTGTATATCAGGTCTAGAGGCTGTTAAGTAAAGAAGTGATCCAATCATACCTCTATAAAGTTTGGCATTTACTTCTTTACCTGTCTCATCTGCATCCAATGATGTATTGGTGCCCATGGGTGTAGTAATGTGCTTTAAGTTTTCTATGCCAAACCTTTTGAACAATTCCATTGTGTATTTGGTTTGGTTGATGAAGCACCCATCTTCTAGCTGCTGTACCTGCAATCCAAGAAAATATTTTAGTTCACCAACCAAGCTCATCTCAAATTCAGCAGACATCATGGTAGAAAATTTAGCACATAGTTCATGCCTAGTTGATCCAAATACAATGTCATCTACATATACCTGAACTATGATGAGATCTTTACTCATGCCCTTGGTGAATAAAGTCTGATCAACTTTACCTCTTTTGTAGCCCTTGCTGATCAGAAATTTAGATAATCTTTCATACCAAGCTCTTGGAGCCTGCTTTAGACCATACAAGGCTTTGTTTAACCTGAAAACTTGGTTAGGTTGAGGAGAAAATTGAAATCCAGGAGGTTGTTCAACAAAGACTTCTTCTTTAATAACTCCATTTAAAAAAGCACTTTTAACATCCATTTTTTGGAGTTTAATGTTCTTTGAGCATGCAAAGGCAAGCAACAATCTTATGGCTTCCATCCTAGCAACTGGTGCATAAGATTCATCAAAGTCTACACCAAATTCCTGACAGTAGCCTTTGGCTACTAGTCTGGCCTTGTTCCTCGAGATGATTCCAGCTTCATTCATCTTATTTTTGAACACCCACTTGGTTCCTATGACATTAATACCATCTGGTCTTGGGACAAGCTCCCAGACATTATTCCTTTCAAACTGACCTAATTCCTCACTCATAGCATTTACCCAACCTTGATCAGCTAAGGCCTCTTCTACTGTTTTGGGTTCAATTTATGAGACTAAAGCAATTAGGTCGTCATTATTCACATTTCTAAAATGAGATCTAGTCCTTAGAGGTTCTTCAGGATTGCCTATGACATTATTTAACGGATGGTCTTTAAGGAATCTAATATTTGTTGAAGACTCACCTGTTTCTCTTTGACCTTCCTGATTTTGGGAATTTGTTTCTCCATTCTGCTGAGTCTTCTCTTCTTCTTGTTGGTTTTCCAGAAAATCTCCACCATGATTGGAGTCCCTGTCAAGATTTTCAACATTAGAAACATCTTTCTTTTCACTAAAGAGAATGTGTGGAGATTCTTCCACTTTCTGATCTGATACATTAAATACCCTATATGCCCTTGACACTTCTGAGTAACCCAAGAATATTCCAGGTGAACTCTTGGCTTCAAACTTGTCTAAATCTTTCTTATCATTGTTATGAATAAAACATTTTGCTCCAAAAATTCTAAAATGAAACAAATTTGATTTCTTACCTTTTAGAAGCTCATAGGGTGTTTTCTTGTGTATGGGTCTTACCATGGCCCTGTTGATTATGTAGGTTGCTGTATTGGCCGCTTCTGCCCAAAACCTTCTAGGTAACTTACTTTCAATCAACATGGTTCAGGCCATCTCCACCACTGTTCTATTTCTTCTCTCCACGATCCCATTCTGTTCAGGTGTCCTGGGAGAGGAAAACCTGTGAGTTAGTCCTTCTTTGTCACAAAGTTCAGTAAACATGGAATTTTCAAACTCACCTCCATGATCAGATTCAATAGAACTAACCTTGAACTTTCCTTCTTGTTTGACCTTGTTGAAAAATAGATTAAACTTTTGAAATGCATCACTCTTATTTGCTAAGAAAAATATCCATGAATATCTGGAGAAGTCATCTATGATGACATAGCCAAACCTGTTGCCATTAAGACTCTGAGTTCTGGTTGGACCAAAGAGATCCATATGAAGAAGTTCCATTGGTCTAGAAGACAATGGCTCAGATCTTAATTTGAAAGAGTTTCTGGTCTGTTTGCCTAGAGCACAGGCATCACATGATTTTGAAATGGAATTAAAATTAATTCTAGGCATGCCTTTAACTAAATCAAGTTTGACCAGTTTATTTAAAGTAGAAAAGCTAGCATGACCTAGACGTCTATGCCATTCAAAAGCATCAATTTCAGAGTTAGCAGACAAACAAATAGTAGATTCAGATTTCTCATTTAAGTCTACAATGTAGACATTATTAATCCGGTTGGCTACAAATTTAACCTCATCAGAATTTATTTCAAAGATTTTGCATGAAGTATCATCAAAAACAACCTTGTGACCCTTGTCACATAACTGACTGATGCTGATCAGATTATGTTGTAACCCTTCCACAAGTAAGACTTTTTCAATGGAGTTTGTGGAAGACTTACCTACTGTGCCAACTCCAATTATTTTACCTTTGTTCTTTCCTCCGAACTTGACCAGACCTCCTGGCTTCATCTCTATCTTGCTGAACTTGGATCGGTCTCCTGTCATATGCCTGGAACAGCCACTGTCGAGGTACCACTTGTTGTCTTCAGCTGCCAGGCCGACCTACACAAGTATATCAAGCAGAGTGATTTGGAACCCAAGATGAGTTGGGTCCAAGTACATTGTTTAAATCTCTGATCAAGTGTTTGGGTACCCAAATTTGTTTCAGCATGGATTTCTCTGGCACCCTCCTTTCTGGTTTATTAAAGTTCAATCCAGCTGAACTGGAGAAATGAGTTCTATTCCTTTCATTGGTCTTCCTATTCCTAGGAAATTTCCTGTAGGCTTGTTGATTGGTATATCTTTGACCATAAAAGTTGTTCCTCCAGTAGGTCTTGTTTGGACCCATCTGATTGTTATAATTCCAGCTCTTATTCTGATTTGTTTTCGTGGTCCAGCTACCATTTGTGTTCTGGTGAATGGACTTAATGTTATTCTTCATAAAGTTCATTCCAATCTTGAATGGTTGTCCAGTACTGGTTGTTGTGTTCTCTTTAGGACTTTGAGTTTTCTTAGAGCTGTTTGAGCTGGATGGTGTGTCCAGCTTTTCTTTTCCCTTCTCTGGACAGAAGGTGATGGTCTTGAATTGCAAGGGTCTCTTGTTGGTTGGGTCATAGCCTAGACCTTCCTTATTGAAATTGACCCTTGTTCCTAGTATAGCATCTAGGCTAGTCTTTCCTTGGACAAACTTCTCTAAGACTTTCTGTTTGTCTTCTAGCTCCTTTTGAAGAAACTCAGAATTCTTTAGGAGTTCAGCATTTACTTTCTTCACAGCTTCATATTTCTCTGAATTCATTCTGATTTCACTCATGCTTTCTTCAATTTTAGTTTTGAATTCATTGAGCTATTTTTTACTTTCTTGGATTTCTCCCCTAAGCTTATCATTCTCTTTCCTTTGTGAGGTCATTTCTTCTAGTTGTTCTTTTAGCTTACCATTTTCCTCACAGACTAGAGTTTGTTCTTCAACATTTGTGTTAAATTTTCTTTTCAGAACTCTGTGCTCTTTGCTAAGTGAATTAAATTTATCTAGCAAGTCACCATAAGCATCCTCCCAGTCATCAATTGAGAAATTTTCAAAAACGTTTATTACCTCCTCTTCACTGTTTGCCATAAGACAAATTCCTTCTTCATAGTCCTCCGAGGAAGTGTCTTCGGGATTTTCTTCTTCCTCGCTCCATGTGCAGACCATCGCCTGTGGCTTTTTCTTCTTCTGCACCTTTGTGAACTTCTTCTGAAGATAGGGACCTTTCTTCTGGAGTTCTGGGCATTCGCCTTTCATGTGTCCCTGTTTGTTACAGTTAAAACAAGTCAGTTTCTTAGGATTTCTATCCCTGTAATTGGTAAACTCAGCATTCTTGTTAAAAGAGTGTGGGTTCTTCTTCCTGAAGGTCTTCCCCTTTGTCCTCAGAAACTTTCTGAACTGACGAGTGAGCATAGCCTGCTCCCCCTGATCAAGATCTGAAAGACCTTCAAGCTAGGACTCAGACTCGGGGCTACTGCTGCTGCTCCCACTTTTACTACCCTTGTTACGGGAAGCTCTTAGAGCTACATTTTTACCCTTCCTCTCACTACCTTCTCCACCTCCTTGGAAGTTCATCTCATAGGTCATCAGGGATCCTATGAGTTCATTCACAGTTAAGACAGTCAAATCTTTTGACTCCTCAATCACAATGGCCTTAGTGTGCCATGCTGGGGATAAAGATCTAAGGATTTTCCTGACTATATCTGCCTCAGCAAGATCCTTCCCTAGCCCTTTAAGAGTGTTAGTGATCAAGGATAACCTGGCATACATTTCGGTTATATTCTCATCTGCATTCATCTTAAACATTTCATACTTGGAGGTGTAGAGATTTACCTTCGAGGCTTTCACTTGAGCTGTACCTTCATAAATTAATTGCAGCTCATCCCACATTCGCTTGGCAGTTCTGTATGCAGATATACGAGCATATTCCTCTGGATGAACAGCACACTAGATTATGTTCAGCGCCGTCCAGTTGAGTGACGAGAGCTTCACATGATCATCTGTCCAAGCATCCTCGTTTGGTGGCAGCTCATATGGCCCCACCGTGATTACTCTCCACAATTTATGACTCTGAGCTCTGATGAACACTTCCATCCTGTTCTTCCAAAACAGATAGTTACTATCATCGAAATACGGAGGGCGACTAATGGATTGACCTTCGACCATGAAGGTTCTAGGACCACCACCATTTCCTTGACCGTTCGTCCACATGGCGTAAACCTGCTCTGATACCAAATGTTAGCGCAGCGAGAGTGATATAGAAGGGGGGGTGAATAGATCACTCCCAATTTGCAAAGCTTAGGTGAGAAAATAAATCTACCGCTTATGCCCCTATAAACTAGCACACAAAGAATAGCAAGTGCAGGTACCAATCAAGACCGAATAAGAAAATGATGATTAAGAGCTGAACACACAACTAGTCGAAGAGACAAGCAGATAGAGAGCGCTGATAAAGATTGCAAACCACAGAGAAGACAACCGGTTTTTAGGTGGTTCGACTGCAGTCCGCAATCTACATCCACCCCTCACTCCAACTAGAGTGAGGATTCCACTAGCCACTGCTAGAGCACAGCAGACTCAGTCTGCGAACAACTTGCTGCCAAACAGCTTGAAAACCCAAGGGAGACAAATCCCTCAACCAAGCTCTGCTACCCACAGAACTTGTAACCTGTTCTAGCACCCAGCACGAACAGAACCGGAGAGTGCCTCTGTCACACCCCGTACTCTATACCGTCGAGGTATTATCCGCTTTGGCCTACCGGCCTCACGGTTTTATCTCCTTTTAACAGTGATCGGCTCTAGAATGAGGGACTTTCCGGGCAGGTCACCCATCCCAGTAATACTCCCCATTAAGCACGCTTAACTTCGGAGTTCTTTCCAAGAACTGAGCCGATACTTCAAAAGGCACCTCGGTGATATAGAGTACAACTTTGCTATATTTGAGGGTGTTACAATCTACCCCTCTTATATAGGCGACGTCCTCGTCGCTGGGCACATATAGCACGCAATCATGCAATCAAGCCCCCAGGCAGGTAGGACTCTAGAGGTGGCCCCTACAGGCTCAAGAGGTCGCTCCCACTATGTAGCACTTTGCTCCATTACAGACTCAAGAGGTGGCTCCCATAGCGTAGCACTTTACCCTGCATGGCACTTAGTTCCCACACTTCCGGCTGGGGTATGGCTCTGATACCATTCTGTCACGCCCTGTACTCTATACCGTCGAGGTATTGTCCGCTTTGGCCTACCGACCTCACAGTTTTGTCCCTTTCTAACACTGATCGGCTCCAGAATGGGGGACTTCCCGGGAGGTCAACCATCCCAATACTACTCCCCATTAAGCACGCTTAACTTCGGAGTTCTTTTCAGGAACTGAGCCGATACTTCAAAAGGCGCCTCGGTGATATAGAGTACAACTTAGCTATATTTGAGGGTGTTACAGCCTCTCCCTTCCTCCAGACACCGGAGGGAACCTGCTAATGACAACCCGTCACTAGCAACACCAGAGATCAGCGATCTATCTTCCTCTGCAACCCAGAGGGAAACTGGAGTTAGACTCCCTTCCTCCACACACCGGAGGGGAACAGATCAGAAATAGACGAAGAACACATAAAGAAAATCAGAAAAGAAACTAAAGACTGATCGAGAAAACATTTGATACTGAGAGTTAATACAAATGTAGCTTCCTGGGAAGCAATTTCAGAAACCCGATACTGCAAACTCTCTTTCTCTCTTCACTGCTATCTCTCTTTTTCTTTCTCTCTTTTTCTTTCTCTTTACTGGTGGATCGAGCTCTCTGCAATACTGCCTTTTCTTTCTTGGCTCTGATCACCTTCATCGGTGGATGAAGGTTTCTATTTATAGCGGCAGCTGGTGGATAGGGCACAAAACGCGTGTGCCTCCCACGCTCGATCCAGAACCTTCCTGCCACGTGACCTCATTGGATTGGTTCCTCTTGTCTTGGATCACGTGCACCCCCTTTTATTATTTGGGAATAATCTTCCTCGTACCTGTAAGAAGATAAAAACCATTAACACGCAGTATGGCCACTAAAACTAAAGCTGCATGAGGTATATGATAATAGCACGACGTGACCAGTACACGAGATAGGAAAAGAACGACACGAGGTACACTGTAACAGAACAGACACAACGAGGAGAATGACACGAAGTGAGGTTATAAAACAGGAAGGACACGAGGTCTAGGAAAGGCAACACGAAGACATAAGGGTGACACGAGGTGGTACATTCAACAGCACGAGGTGCTGCAGTGTTCAGTACGCGAAGAAACAACTAACGATATGAAGACGACGACAACACAGACTGAAACCAACTCGAAGACGAAAAACAGAAACCAACACTAGGTGTGGTCACAAGGCAAAAAGTACACTGGGTCAGAAAGACAACACGAACTAACAGACGGCAACAAAAGACGACACGAAGTGAAACAACACTTGAAAATATTAGAAAAAACAACTCGAGCACAAAATAGCTCGAATGAACGACTCGAAGACGAGGCGGCACGGGCTGACCACGACATGAAGACAAATAACTATAAATGACACGAATACAGAGGACTCGAAGACATAAGAGTAACACGGGGGTGGTACAGAAAATAGCACGAAGTCAGAAGAGTGACACGGCTATCGCGACACGTGATGAAGCAGTGACACTAAAACAAAACGACTCGAGGAGCAACAGTAGGTGACACGAAGTTAAACAAGTAGAGAAAAAAAAATGACACGAGATGAAAACAACACGAAGACGAAACACAGGAATTGACACGGAGTGTGGTCAAGGCGAGAAGGACACGAAGTCTAAAAAGAAAAACAACATGAAGATGAAAACTGAAACCTACACGAGGTGAAGTCACAAAGCGACAAAGACACGAGGTCTAGGAAACACGACACGAAGACATGAGATAGACACGTCTTCAACAACACGTGATGAAACTGTGGAAGCAGAAGAACAACACGAAGTATTACCTCATACAAGTTTTCCTGTCAAGCATGGAAATCAACACGAAGTGTTGTACGCTCAGACGACACGAAATCATTTCGTGTTGGTGAGGGAAAGCAACACGAAGTGTGGCTTAAGTGACACGAAAATAATTCCCAAAAATACCTGAAGTGGCTCGAGGATTTACGTTAACACAGAGAAACATTTTTGTTCACAAAAATTCATAGTGTTGAAACCATCAAGACATTAAGACTCAGGCAACACTAAAATTCATTTGGTCAAATTGTTCAATTGAACAGGACATTCCCTTACTGTATAACCCATTCACTTACATGATGAAACATGAGATTATCTTGAGATAAAGAAATGATTTATAGTGTGAGACATCATCAAAATCATAGGGACACAACAACTACAATCGAAGATAACAGGGGTGAAGATCGAGAAGATTAGAAGAAGAGAATTCAAAGAGCAGCAGGAATAGGCAGAAAAAGAAAAGAGAGTGAGAGCTAAGATAAGAAGAGCAGCAGAAGAGCCAGAGAGTTCGTGAGAAGAATCAGAAGAGAGACTGAAAGAAAGAAGAAAGAAAGTAAGAAAGAGAAGAGAAGAGTAGCGGCGACAGAGAAAGAGCCCGCAAAGAAGAGAGAAAAGAAAGAAGTTCAGAGAGAGAGCCAGTGAGCTAGAAGAAGAGAGAGCTTAGAGGAAGAGATCGTGAGAAGAAGAAGAGAGTGTGCAGCCATTCATCCCGAAGATCTGTTTAGTATGTTCGTGGATCAAATCCAGAAAGACTATGCTCATTGGAGCTTCATGTTTTTTGTTTTTCCTTTTTCATTTTTTGGTTCCCGTTTTTACTTGCATTTTTCTTAGTGTTCTTCCGATTCCCTGTTCAGGGTGTCAGGTTCCTCCTGTGTGTTCAGGAGAAGGGAGATTTATCTCCGGTTGCCCTCTGTGGATTCAGAGGAAGGGAGATTGGTTTCTCCGAGTGTGAGTGATTGGGTATCACTCATGGTTTTTCCTCTAGTTTAGAGGAAGGGAGACTGGTGTCTACAGTTGCTAGTGACGGGTTGTCACTAGTGGTCCCCTCCGATTTGGAGGAAGGGAGGTTAGCCTCCGGTTCTAGTTCTGTGGGTTGAAGAACTTGGTTGAGGGATTTGTCTCCCTCGGTTATCAAGCTATTAGGCAGCGTCTTGTTTGCAGACTGAGTCTACATCTTGCATTTTGCAAGGGAAGCCTCACTCCGATTTGGAGTGAGGGGTGGACGTAGGCAGACTGGTGTCTGGCCAAACCACCTAAAAATCCTTTGAGCAGTGGTTTGCGATGGTGTGATTGTTCCTTATCTCCTTTCTCCTTCACAGGTTTTCTTTACCGTCCGTTTGTGAGCTATTTACTTAATTCGATATCTGACTTGCTTGAGCCTGAACGCTGTGGATTATATTTTGTCGCTCACTGATCCTGTGTTAGCATGTTAAGTGTTTGCCCACTGGTTCAATAGAAGCCTTCATTTCTAGGCATCCTTGGTGTTGATACCTTCAATCATTTCTTAGAGTGTGTTTTTAGTTAAATTGGGCGATTTTTCCAAAAGATCCATTCAACCCCCCTTTGGATCTATTTCCGCGTACCACCTGTTCTAACAATTGGTATCAGAGCGGGTCTCTGATTCATCAGATCCAACGATCTGCAGAGGATCCTGCTAGTTTCTGGTGCATTATTATTTTCAGCATATTATTTTGAAACTGCTAGTCTCCATGGCTCATCCACCGGTTTTCAATGGTTCCAATTTTAACTCATGGTTTAGCAGCCTGCATAGCTATGTTACATTGAACAATCCTGATATGTGGAAGTTAATTTCACACGGTCCACATAGACTACCAAAGAACAAGTCCAAATGGACTAACAGTCATAAATCCATGAGTGGTGAAAACCAGAAAGCTTTGGAGATGATGAAGGAAGCTACTAACAGAACATTCCATTCCTATTTTTATGAGTGCAGATCTGCAAGAGAGATATTGGATAGACTGAAGACCGTCGATAAAGGAAATAAAGACGAATGTCTGATGGCGGATAAAGGTGATCACATTGGCAATCAAAATGAAGAGGAGGACAATGATCAGGTAAATCCTTTTGAGAACTTTTCTATAGATGATTGGGAGGATGCCTATAGTGAGTTGTTAGAAAGGTTTAATAGATTGGGTAAGAAAAATAAAGCTCTGACAAAGAAATTAAACAATGCTATTAATTCTGGTTTTGAATATATTGATATTGAGACATTAAAAAGTGAGAATGAAAATTTTAGAAAACAACTGAATAATCTTGATTCAATTGTCTCTGAACTAGAACAATTAAAATCCACAAATAACAGACTGAGAAAACTTGTAAAAAATCTGGCCAATTTGCAATCAGAGAATAAATGCCTTCAGGAACAAATTAATGATCTCAAAACTGAAAATGGATGTCTTAAAAAACAATTGGAGAGTCATGTCAATGATGGTTAAGAATTAGAAGCATTAAAGTCTGAAAATGAAATTCTCAGAAATCAGATTGAGAAAACTGAAAATGAGTATACAAAAATTCGTGCATGCAATAAAAGCTTGAAGTCCCGCGATCAATGACACCCAAGAGGGGGGTGAATTGGGTGTTTACAAAACTTAGGGAAAACTTTGGCCTTTTTAAAGAATGTGATAAAACACTAACTAGAAGGTTGAAATATATTTAACCACGAGTTAGAATACAACATATACTAATGTTCACACAGAATGGAGGGAGGAGAAATGATCCAAACCACACAATCATACCACAATGCAAGGCGAATTTTAAGGTGGTTCGGATGCAACGATGGCAATCCTACGTCCACTCCTCACCAAACCCGGTGAGGCTTCACTTGGGGACAAATCTCCAAACGGAGACAACACTCCAAACACACACGCAGGACGACACTTGCCCACACACATGGGGACGCGCCCCAATACACAACCACACACGGAGACGAGGTCTCCAACAAGATCCAACAACCGCATCAACAACACACACACACGCTGCGATAAATGCAGCACTCCACACACTAGAACGATCGAATCTAGATAGATTCACACACAAACACGTAGATCTAGGAAGATCCACGCACACACACGAATCAGACACGACACACACACATGACCACAGATCCAAAATGATCCACACACACACAAGTGCTTACAATTTATGAGAAACACAAATATAACACCCAAAACATAAAGACAATGAGGCATAGTTTAGAAAACTCCTGATTTGGCTTCCCTTTCAATATATGCTGCTGATCTTTGACCGTGGCTTCAACCTTGACCTGAGCAGAGCTTGAAAGACTTAAGATTGATCTTTTAGTAGCCTTCTCTTGAATCCATGCTTGCTTGCTTCTTCTTCTTTCTCCCTTCGGCAATCTTCCTTTTGAATCCTTGCTTGCTTGCTTCTTCACTTCCTTGGAGGTTGCTAGCTTCAGATTGAGCTTGAATCACCTTGGAGATGGATGATGAACTCTTGCATGAAGTACTGTTCATGGAGCTACAATACCCTTCTTCTCCCTTGGACAACCTCCCCCTTAGATCTCTTGTGGTTGTTAGGGTTTATGACCCTTTATGTTGGTTTTATACCTCTTGGATGGTCAAGAGACATGCCCCTGACCAGATCCACGAATCATGGCTTAATTAGGGTCATTGGGATTAAGCAAATGAGAATAAAGACCTCTCCACGCGCTTGAAACACAAAGTCAAACAAGGCTGCATCGGGGCTGGCGGTCGATCAGTAGCATGGGGCGATCGACCGAAATTTTACAGGTTTGAAGATTTGGGTTCTGGGAAAATCGGTTGACCGCCCCAAGACTGGCGGTCGACCGAAATCTGGAATTTTCCAGATTTCAAACGTTCAACCCCTTAAATCAAGTTGCAGTCCATGGGATCAAACTCCTTCGACCTTGAGGATATATACCGAGTATTTTAACCTGCAGGAACATAGATAATTGATTAGAACTATAGCTCAATAACCCATATGATAAAAGCATGAAGTACATTCATGAAAAGCACATGATCAAAGAGCACATGAAATGTTTGAACACTTGTTCATCCAAATTGATTGATCAAGGTTAAGTCAATACACCCACCAACAAACAAATCCATATGTTCAAGCATAGAGAACCTTTTCACATTAGATCAAATCAACTTCCCATGTAGGTAAGTCGGCTTTACTTGCTTTAACAGAATTGAGAATTCCATAGCATTACCAAGGGTTCTTGAAGAGTGTAGACATGATTTACCACCTGTTTTAGAATGTGGATAGCAATGTACTTATCCACACGTTTGTTTTACCTTCCAAGCAATCGTCATGATGTTTGATCCTGCAATCAAGATAGATAAGATTTAATACCATGCTTGTTCATATTAAAGAGACTATGAAACCTCTTGCCTCTTGTTCTTGTTCACAATAAAGAGATTATGAAACATCTTGCCTCTTGTTCTTGTTTACATTAAAGAGATTATGATCATTGCCATCTCAACCATACATAAACAGCAAGAGCACAAGAACACTTGAAATATCACACAGCCAAGTAACATCATGAATCCTCAAGTCATAAAGTTAGTTCTCATCAAACTGTGAAGTTTAGTTATCATCAAAAATATATGCACCAGATACAACAATCTCCCCCTTTTTGATGATGATAAACTTTATGACTGACAAAGAAAGATCATAGTCAGACCATATTCTTCTCCCCCTTTGACATGATCAAAAAGTGGGAGGAAGACAATGAAGTTCAAATTACTACAAGCAGATTCATGAAGTAATGAGGAACCACATCAGAAGTGCAAGTGAGGCAATATCAAGGCAAGGATACGGTGATGAAACCATGTTGATTCTTTGTGATGCCAATTGTTGATTATTGGGGTCAGAAAGGTGTGTAGACTTAAGAGTTGCAGACCCGGATTCACAAATCAAGATGAGACCATGGAAGGCAAATACATTCAAGCACGTATTGATTACCGATTGAAGGTAATGGTTGGCCTCAAGGATATGAACCAGTGGTGGAAGATGTTCATAGGAGAGGTGATCAGCATGATAGCATTCAAATTCTCGAACCCATCTCAAATTTTCACAACATGTAAGAGCACGAGGGCATATTAAAAGATTTTCTTTGATTTTCAAATTTTTTACAGTTTCTGTTGAAATGCATGAAGGTATGTACATGCAAATGATGACACATGAAGTGCACACAATGCAACCAAACAGTTACATATAAACATACATGCAAGATATCTCCCCCGTACGTATATACGAAGGGAATGGGTATAAAAAAGATGCATGAGAGTTATGACAACCGGAATGCACATATATAGCACATGGGAGATTGTGCAATCATATAGGAGATTCATACAATTGCTAAAGCAGTCAATCAATTTTTTGAATATATAATAAATCAAATTTCTAGATGTGTAAGTGAGTAACATGAAAAACGATAGTTACAATATGGATATTCATATTTTCATATCAATACAAGGAGACATTTTACATACTGCACTTCAATCTTGAGAACAGCGTATTGGAGGCTTCGCTCTACCGTAAAAACTTTCAACAATATTCAATTTTTTTAATGATATCACAAGATAATCAGAATTTTTGAAAGAGTGATCAGGTTCAAATAATTCATTTTTACGCGAGTAGACGCATGGAGCTCATGCTAGAATCCCTAGTTACTGAACCATTTCACCTCATCTTGAATAGATTGTACTTTAGTCAACACTTTTCAGAAATGAACCACATCACGTCTCAGGTGACATATGCTCAATTTACTTAGTGAGATTGAGCATTGCTCTACCATTCTTTTTCATTTCAGATTTTTCAAACAAGGATAGGTAGACAACTTTTTCCTCAACTGTCTCTTCAACATACATGCAGCAAGTTTAACATCTCGAGAGTGTTGAAAGGAAATTCATACATCCTTATCTTTAACACTCATTTTCACATTTTGTGCAAGAAGTGTATGAATTTGATTCAGCATGTATATAGAAAATATCATGAACATATAACAGTACAACTCTCCCTAAATAAATGCACTTATAAAATATGAAATCCCCTAGAGTGTATAACATGAAACACTCCAATAATGACTCAAATGCACATTATTTGTCAAGAAGTCATAAGGTCATAGAAATTCTAAAGAATGGGGGTGAATAGCATATAATATTAAGCAAGTACACAGAGAGAATGTATGCAACATGTAATGCAAATATGCAATGTAATGTAAAATTGCTGATACCAAGTGAATGGATATCAATGAATGAACTAAATGCAGCTAAGGCATGAGTTCTAATGCAATGCAACCTATGAGGATATAAGAATGCAATGTAATATGCAAAGGCAAGATGCAAGTGCTTCTTTTTTAAACCAGTGAGACAAATGGCATTCACATTTTAGTAATTAATCAAACAAGCATCTTTCATGACATGACGTTTATGAATAAGGGTGCATACATGATCAAAACTTAAGCAATGCAACCATTTTTTAGAAATTGTTCAAAACAGATTTTCATAAGTCTTTCACAAGTTTTTGAAATGAGAAATCATCCACAAGCCAAATGTTTAGATTGATTGATAAAAAATATATTTTCAATTTAAATAGCTCGGTTTATGGATTCATTCACAAATCAACCAATCACAAGCCAGTCAAAAATTTTCAGATCTGGTACTAGGCGGAGATTTTAGTCCAAAGACCCAACTCAACGCATAGGAATTCTTCCAAGTGGACATAATCCACTCTTCCACAGACGACATTTGATATACCAGATGTGCAGTTAAACTCAAATGTGATTATGTAATTCAAATTGAGAAATATTCAATAGTCAATCACATTTCTCAAGATCTTCAATTTAGTTCAACCAATTTGACAAGTTCATCACATAAAACTTGATTCGACCAATTTGTCAAGTTTTCAGAATTGTATACCTGAGTGCAGCAGACCTATTGAGAGGTGCATTCCATAATATCCCACATGCAAATGTCAAGGTTCATCAACAATGTATATGCATGAAAATGGATATGCATTCTAATATTGAAACCAGTTTTTTTTCATTTTATTTATTTTCATTCATGGAAATATGGTTAAAACAAATGTGGGTTTTTCAAACAGAACTTAGAAGTTAATTTTCAATACTTGTGCCTTGAGCATCCATCATCTTCCAAGTCTTCCACCTACAATCAAAGAAGAATAGAATTCAGTTCACCCATTAAGCTTACTTTGAAATCTCCTTGCACAATCCCTATAAATTGTTCACAAAAAAGGCATTATTAGTAGTTTTCAAAATTGATATTATCCACATGTATTTGAACAACTAAAATATCTTTACCTGCTTACCTCGTGAAAAGTGTTTGATCAACCTTACCTATTGAGTTCGTTCTCGATCAAAACGATGTGAACCTCTCATACCATGCCTTGGATACTTACTTCAGCACGTACAAGACTTTCACCAGCTTGTACTTAAGTCGATCCTAGAGATTGTTCAAGTTCTGGTATCCCATCTCCTGGTTGTAATTGAGAAAGTTCTCATCATTTTTCATCCTTACAAGGTATTCTTTCATTGACTCAAGCTTGGCCATGCTAGCCCATCATCATTTAGATTTTGGGAGTATAATCTGCATCCAAAGACATAAGGACTTGATTTGTCAATTTCGATTCAAATTTATTAATCAATGACATGAAGAATTCCTTTGACAACCAAACATCCCTACTAAACTCCAGAGTTGATGCATGAGTCATATGTGAACCTAACACTAAGTCCATATGACGAATGTGGTTGCTCCCCCTTAGTGTGTGCGTGAATGCAAGATGTTCAACAATCATTCTAATACTAGATGCAGTCATGGATGTGATGAATGCAAATGAATTGTAATACATTTTTGCAAGAGTTCACAAGGGTGAACTTCGGCATGACAGGATGTGAAGACATGACACATATGACAAACTCAATGTGTGTGGTGGAAGTAAATTTGAAGGTTTCCAAATTCCCATAACAGTATGCTTATGTGACAAATGACATGCACAAGAATACGCAACTGACTATGAATGAGATGCATCTTCAGACATATACATGGTTACATGACTATATGACTCAGAATAAATCAAAACATGACATAATCATTGGAGAGAGTAGGAGGGATATCACCTTAGTGTTCATATTTCAGTTTTGATTTTTCTTTTAACCTTGCTTGAGTCACTTGACTCGTGTGCCTTACCTTCTTTACTAAAAACACATTTCACACTTCATATTCTCATGGCACACCTGCAAAATAGATTTCTCAATTTGCATTCTTAGGTACCCAAATCATCTTGGGTCCTTGTGGGTTAGCAGCAACATTGACACGTAATTTCTAATTTTTAACAACATTCAAATCATCATCTTTCACAAGAAAACAATCATGCTTAACATTTCCATATTTGCTAAAGTGATGAGGGAAAACACGTGGCATTACAATTTTCTTTCTCATTGGCTCTATTGGTTTATGTATGTGAGCATGACGTGTTGAGTGAAAACTCTTTTTCTTCATGAGTAACCAGCAGTGTGACTTTGTGTGACCTCTTTTACCACAGTGATTACAATGCATGGAAGGTTTTGTGGTAAATGATTGCTTTGAGTTTTTCAGACCAGCTTGGTTTCTACATGCTCTCAAGTCATCATCTCTCATAATGAAACAATTGTGCATGGCATGTCCATGTCTTCACAGTAAAAGCATGAGAGTTTCTTAATCAATGGATGTGTGTGTGTGTCAGAATTATGCTTAACATGCATAGTGATGCTAGCAGCATTTTTGGATTTTTGATGCAAGGTGATTTTCTGATTTTTATTTTATTTTTGAATCTTTTGGACATTCACACTATTTTTCGAATCTGGTGGAGTTCTTGACATGGTGTGTTGCTGGGAGTGAGATGTGGAGGTGCTTGGTGCACAAGTGGTATGAACAAATGAAGTATGTAGTTTACTTTCAAATTTCTTTTTATTCACAGGATTAAACCCTAGCCCTTCTCTTTGAAAGTTCACTTTCATTCCCAACAATTTGTCCAAGTTTTCTTGACCATTCACAAATCTAGACAATGAAACATTCAAATCAAGGATTTCCTTTTCAAGTGATGAAATGTGCAATTCATAGGAAGCCATCTCTTTTTCACACGAATTGACATGTTCATGTAAAGTAGCATTGATGGTTTTATGACTTTCAATTTCTTGCAACAAAGCATGTATTTTTTCAGATTCATCAATATTCATAGATTTTCCTTTTTCAAAAGCAAGCAATCTTTCAGAAATGGCCGTGTTCAATTCCTTCAGTTTCTCATTTTCTTTTTCAAGCTTTTTATCATGAGCAAATTCGTTTTGGCCATTGTTCATCAGACTTATTCTCTCTTTCAGCTCTTTATTTTCATTTCTCAAGGAGGAAATTTGATCTTTATGAATTTCAAGATCGAACACATGAGACTCAATCAATTCCTCTAGATGCAAGCATTTTTTACAAGAGGCATTGCACTTATTTTGTCCAGCATCCTTTTTCAATTTTTTGTTTTTCGATTTTAACTTCTTGTATTTATCAGCAAGCTCATCATATGCATTCAACAACTCTTCATAGCTAAATTCATCTTCATTATCAGAATCAGAATTTACCTTTAAGCTTGATCCAGTTTGCTGATCACTCCCTTGATCACTCGTGCCTGCCACAAGACATTGGTCTTCATGTTCTTCCTTGAAGTCTGCTAATCCATCCAATATTTCCTTCGCGGATCTGCAATGGGAGACAAATGGAAAATGATTAGAATTGACCGTGGTAGTAAATACTTTTAAAACTAAACAATTTTGATCATGTTTGAGCTTTTGATTTGTAGTCCAGACATATTTATCTTTAGGCAATTCATAAGGACCATGTGAAATAAGATTCCATAGCTTAGGATCGTATGAATTGACTAGACTAAGCATTCTTCCTAAGCATAAATCAAAATTGTAACCATCAAACACGGGCGGAGAGTTCAATGTGTACATTTCGGTAGTCATGATCTAGATCTCTCTAGATCGTTAGATCTATGAAAAATAGAGCCTTAGCTCTGATACCAATTGAAGTCCCGCGATCAATGACACCCAAGAGAGGGGTGAATTGGGTGTTTACAAAACTTAAGGAAAACTTTGGCCTTTTTAAAGAATGTGATAAAACACTAAGTAGAAGGTTGAAATCTTTTTAACCACGAGTTAGAATACAACATATACTAACGTTCACATAGAATGGAGGTAGGAGAAATGATCCAAACCACACAATCATACCACAATGCAAGGCGATTTTTAAGGTCATTCAGATGCAACAACGGCAATCCTACGTCCACCCCTCACCAAACCCGGTGAGGCTTCACTTGGGGACAAATCCCTAAACGGAGATGACACTCCAAACACACACGCAGGACAACACCTGCCCACACACACGGGGACGTGCCCCAATACACACCGACACACGGAGATGAGGTCTCCAACAAGATCCAACAACTGGATCAACAACACACACACACACATTATGAGAGATGCATCACTCCACACACTAGAACGACCGAATCTAGATAGATTCACACACAAACACAGATCTAGGAAGATCCACACACACACACGAATCAGACATGACACACACACATGACCACGGATCCAAAACGATCCACACACACACAAGTGCTTATAATTTATGAGAAACACAAATATAACACCCAAAACACAAAGACAATGAGGCACAGTTTAGAAAACTCCTGATTTGGCTTCCCTTTGAATATAAGCTGCTGATCTTTGACCGTGGCTTCAACCTTGACTTGAGCAGAGCTTGAAAGACTTCAGATTGATCTTTTAGTAGCCTTCTCTCGAATCCATGCTTGCTTACTTCTTCTTCTTTCTGCCTTGGGCAATCTTCCTTTTAAATCCTTACTTGCTTGCTTCTTCACTTCCTTGGAGGTTGCTAGCTTCAGATTGATCTTGAATCACCTTGGAGATGGATGATCAACTCTTGCACGAAGTACTGTTCATGGAGCTACATTACCCTTCTTCTCCCTTGGACAGCCTCCCCCTTAGATCTCTTGTGGTTTTTAGGGTTTATGACCCTTTAGGTTGGTTTTATACCTCTTGGATGGTCAAGAGACATGCCCCAGATCAGATCCACGAATCATGGCTTAATTGGGGTCATTAGGATTAAACAAATGAGAAGAAAGACCTCTCCACGCGCTTGAAACACAAAGTCAAACAAGGCTGCATCGGGGCTGGCGGTCGACCGGTAGCATGGGGCCGTCAACCGGAATTTTATAGGTTTGAAGATCTGGGTTCTGGGAAAATCGGTCGACCGCCCCAAGACTGGCGGTCGACCGAAATCTGGGATTTTCCAGATTTCGAACGTTCAACCCCTTGAATCTAGTTGCAGTCCATGGGATCAAACTCCTTCGACCCTGAGGATATATACAGAGTATTTTGACCTACAGGAACATAGATAATTGATTAGAACTATAGCTCAATAACCCATATGATAAAAGCATGAAGTACATTCATGAAAAACACATGAGCAAAGAGCACATGAAATGTTTGAACACTTGTTCATCCAAATTGATTGATCAAGGTTAAGTCAATACACCCACCAACAAACAAATCCATATGTTCAAGCATAGAGAACCTTTTCACATTAGATCAAATCAACTTCCCATGTAGGTAAGTCAGCTTTACTTACTTTAACAGAATTGAGAATTCCATAGCCTTACCAAGGGTTCTTGAAGAGTGTAGACATGATTTACCACCTGTTTTAGATTGTGGATAGCACATTGCTATCCACACGTTTGTTTTACCTTCCAAGCAATCATTATGATGTTTGATCCTGCAATCAAGATAGACAAGGTTTAATACCATGCTTGTTCACATTAAAGAGACTATGAAACCTCTTGCCTCTTGTTCTTGTTCACAATAAAGAGATTATGAAACCTCTTGGCTCTTGTTCTTGTTCACATTAAAGAGATTATGATCATTGCCATCTCAACCATACATAAACAGCAAGAGCACAAGAACACTTGAAATATCACACAGCCAAGTAACATCATGAATCCTCAAGTCATAAAGTTAGTTCTCATCAAAATATGAAGTTTAGTTATCATCAAAAATATATGCCCCAGATACAACAAAGCTCATTTGTGGAAGAGATAAATGAAACACACCATTGTGATCTTAAATGGTACAAGGATCTAGTTGCCTCATTAAGAGAAGAAAATAAAGAATTACTCAACAAGGTTCTCGAAACTGAACAAAGAAGAGAAGTTAATTGAACAGCTAAACTCCATGACTAAAGATGAGAATCTTGTTGAACAAATCAAAGAGTTGATATCTGATAATGAAAAATTGATAGAATTGAAGTAGTTGAACACTGCTATGTCTGAGAGGCTTCTTGTCCTAGAAAAGAGAAAATATGTTGTTGATAATCAAGCTGAAAATGAGCTCAAACTGGAACAAGAAATCGAGAAATATAAAATTGCAAACAAGGTGCTAAGTGAGTGTGTTAATTGCAATGAACAAGAAATTGCTGGTTTTGAATTATATATTGCATCCTTGGAAGATGAGATTAAGGACCTAAATAATTCTTTGTCTAGATTTGTTGAAGGTCAAGATAATTTGGATAAGTTGTTAGGGATGAAAGTGAATTTTTAAAAAGAGGGGCTGGGGTATAATCCAATAAATAAGGAGCTTTGGAAATAAAATCCATACATCTGTTGTGTGTAGCTCTGATCAAACCAGCACCAAAAACCCTCTAATTTTTCAATTCACAACTAAAAAGGATTTTGAGGATACTATGATTCAGAAAACACATAAACAAACTGATAAAATGAAGAAGATCAGTCACTTGCAGAAAAGACTGAATCACACTCATATTGAGAATGTGCATGCTATAAAAAACACCAACATAGCTATCCATGCACACAAGAAAATTGAGGCATGTCATTACTATCATAAGGCTGGCCATCGAATGCATGAATGTAGATTAATGGAATTAGATGATCTGAATGCCAGTAAAATGCATGCTAGAAAAACTCATGTTAGAAATCATGCATGTCATACTAAGAAAATTCACTATTATCATTGTGAAAAGATGGGCCAAATTACTGCCCATTGCTGGCATGCCCAGGGAAAAGCTCATTCTAAACATGTTATATTCCCTGCAAGATAGAATGTCTTTGGTAAAGATAAATTTGCTTTCAAAGGAAAATCTTCTATGTGTTCAAACTGTTGGAAGCCAAGCCATCTGGCTAGTGAGTGCTGGTCAGTTATTAAGAGAAGAAATTTCTCTTCTTGTTTTGAGTGTGGGAAGCATGGCCACACAGTCCAGGACTGTTGGCATAATCAAGGAAAGAAACTTAATTCTAAATTTGTTAAATTCCCTACAAACAAAATTGATTTTGGTAGAAATAAATTTGTGTCTAAGAAAAAATACTTTGGATGCTTTGATTGTAGAAAACCTAGTCACCGAGCTTCTGAATGCTGGTTGGCAGGTTATGGAAAACAAAACGTCCAGGCAAATAACAGAAATTTTCATGTTAATGCACAGAGATTCCATGCTTGTAATAATGTGCATAAAAAGAATTTAAAATATGTTATTTCATGTTATTATTGTGGTCAGTTAGGACATTCAATGTCTAACTGTTTTATGATGAAGTCCGATGACCTATCTGCTCAGAAAATGTGGAAAGCACCCACTAGAGGTGCCACTGACAATTTAGGACCCAAGAATTCTTGGGTTCCTAAATCTGCAAAATAAGGAACAGTTCTTGCAGGTGTGCCTTAGGGCCGAAGAATAAAAAAAAGGGGTAAATAAACCAAGGCACCCAATTTGGTAAAACCCCACTAAGGTAATGTTTTGTATTCTTCACATCTGTTCAACTGAATTTCTTAAGAACACATTTTAATTGCATATCATGTTAAATCTGATTAGTCAAAAGTTCATGCATACATGTTCTTTTACTTGTTTTGACATTTGATTGTGTACATAGAGAAGACTATAAACTCATGAGCATAGTATGCAATTTTGTGCATATATGTGAATTGCATATGTCAATTGATTGCTTACACATCTGTTTGACATATAGTCATTAAAAATCTGATGCATTTAGGACTGTGTTGGTAGTGCATTGTCATGCATGATCACTATGGTATATCAAATGGTAAGCTACTAAAGGGCAGCTGAAATCTGTCTGGAGGTTCTTACTATGTGTGAGGTGGTCTTTTAGACCAAGTCCTCTACCTAGTACCATGGGTCATGTTGCATATAGGACAGTCTGAATAATCATGAGCATGAGTCATAAAATCATATGTTCAGCCTTCATTGCATAATGTCAGGGGGAGACTCTCAAACAAATGGTTGCACTTCATGTATGATGGATCAATGCATTCTGTGAAAAAAATAGTCAATGCATATGCATACAGATTTCATTGCATATCATCATTAATGAAAAATTCCAAAAAGATTGTCTAATTGAAATCATTCAAGGGGAGCATCAAGAATTCCTGAACTGTTTGACTATCTTTGGCCATACTGATTATCTTTACTTTTCCAGTAATTTTTTTTAAACATTGGTATCAGTTACTCTCTCTTACCTTCAGCTGATCTCAAATCCTTTAAACAAATGATAATTTAGCTGTAATTCTTTGAGAACACTGCTCCTGGATTTACTGAGGGGGAGATTCATTTGAAACAATCCTGTGCCTTCTTGAAATAACTAAACAGTATAGAAAAAGGATTGTCTGGAAAGATAGGTCAGGCCTATCTGGAAAGTTAATCCTTACGTGAGTAGATCCTTGGATCCAATCTCCGCCAAGTACTGTTCCTAGTTTTGATTCTATTTACCAGCTCATCTTGAAATCCAACTCTTTTGTTGACACTTATGTCAATTCTGTCTTAAGCTGGTATGTCACTGATTTCAATTTTCTGAACATTGAACATTCGTCTTACTCCCAGCTCACTGATTGCAAAACCTTTTGAATTAATTTTTCTGTTGAACAGTTGGTATCAAGTTTCATTGGTTGCTGCTGAAAACTACTGAATTTTCTCTAAAATTTCCTCACAGACTTGAAATTCCTTTTGCTATTCTCTACATGAAATGTCTTGAAATCTCTGGTCATGTGTTTAGAATTCTTGCCATTCTTATTATTGCTTCTGAACTATCTGAATTTCAGGAAAAGCTCAATCTATGTACCTTGCTCATAAATCTGAAAAATCAATTCAATGAGGAATCTTCCATTATACAGATTTATGTATGTCTGAAAGATCAAATTGGTATAAATTTAATGTATTCATTAAGGTTGGTTATAAATGTCTTGAAAATATCTGAATCAACTTTAATAAAGCTTAACCAACTTGTTCATGTTAATTCTTATCAAATCTTCTGAAATCTAAAAATGTTGAAATCATGACTTTATTTGGGTTAAATATGTGAACTTTTTGAAAATGTCCAAGGGTTAAATATGGTAAATCTTGCAAGAGCAATGACTTCGGTCACTGAGAAACACATGTCCAAAGGACTGTGTCATGAGGTGTCTTAGTTAACTCTGCTTAAAATCATTGAAAAATAGGCAGAGCAATGGCTGACACACTGAGAAACATATCTCACTCATCAAAGAAATGAGAAAAGGTATGTCATGAGGTGAAAAGTTAACTCTATTTAATTTTAAAGCATGACTGTTAGTCACACTAAGTACTTAGGGATATTGACGTCTAAACAACATATATCTTTTAGCTACAAGGTGTGTACTGAATTAGATTGCTCGTAAGATTTAGTAGCAAAAGTTATCCACTTGATTAAATGAAAAATCTGAAAAAGAATGCAAAGGATAAATTGCTATAACCCTTGATAAAATCAAATGGTTTCATGATTGTTTAACCTCAATACTTATAAGTATAATTTCTCAAGAAGTCATTGAAATTGATTGAGTAAGATGAAGGGTGGTTAATCAAGATGTTAATATGAGTTTTTTGTTCATTTTTATTAAATATTGATTTCAAATATGAGTACTGTAGTGCCCCAAAATTTATATAAATATTTTTTGGTTTATTTTAATAATTTTTTGTAATTTATTAGTAATTATAAAGCTTAAATTGATTATATGGCCCAAGTATGTTGAATAATTAATCCAGCTTTGATAAATGAAACCCAAAAGGTTTAATGATTAAGCCCATTAAGTTTGGCCCATATTCTAGAAGGTTATTTAGCCTATTCATGAATTTTAAGGATAAACACCCTTTTTTTGATAATTATGTGGATAAAACAAATGAGAGTTTGAATTAAGTTGAATTCTGCGCACAGTGGATGTAGCGGTCTATCGTGCGACCGCCACAGGTATGTAACACGCCAAGCTTAGACCGTTACGCTCTGTCAGTTCCGTGAATGGAAGAAAGAGTAAAAAGATTAAATTTTTGCTAGTCTATCTCTTAGGGATCGAGATAGGAGGACTAGTAAATGTGTTAAGGACTCTCAAAAGTTGATCTAAGCCTTAACAAGGACTCTAGAATCGATCTAATCCACAAAACCCTAGCAAAACCCTATAAATAGACCCTAGTTTTGACCTGCGCGACCCCTACATTGGCTCGCGTGGAACAAAGGTAAAGAGATAGTATTTCGGGTAAGTTCTTTGGAACTTTTTATTCCTTATACATTGGACTAATCTTTCTCAAAATTTCGTGCTAGGAGATCAACTACACAAGAAGTTTGAAGCTTCCAAAGTTACTAGTTTGACCATAGCAACCCAGGAATCTGAGTGAAAGTCTGCTGAAGATCAGGAGATTAGAGCACCAAAACGAGGTAATTAGCCTAAGTGTCTTTAGAACTTTATGTTCCCCTTAGTTTCACCTTCTTACCCTCAAAATTCCACGTCCTTAGGTCAAGAGATTGAGAAGTTAGAGTGACGTGAAGTTGCTGAAAACTCACTGGAAGGAAAGAACTAGGGCGGGTCTTACAGTCCCAAATTGGAAGTTGAAAGCCCAATAAAGAGGTAGGTCATCTCATGAATGGCAAAAATATCATGTTAGGGATAAAAGCCCTCTAGTTTTTATTGATTCCATGCATCTTAGACTTTGAATTTCATGTTTTAGTAGAATCATGGATATATACATATCTTTAACCTTAATTGAACCTAAAAGATATTCTCTTGTTAATTCACTATAACATATGCATCTAGATGGCTTTTACTTCGTTTTATCATGACTAGATTAGTTAAGTCTTTTTAAAGCATGACTTGTTTCAAAGCATAGTCTTTTATCTTTTTATGCTGTCAACAGGACTCTAACGGCCTATAGTTAGACCGTCAGAGGGACGTAACGGCCATACGATAAGCCGTCACACTCCCTGTTATACTTAAGTTACTCTGTTATCTCTGACGGACCATAACCGAAGCGTTACAACACACTAACGGTTCCACGATAAACCATCATAGCCCTGTGACGTGCCCATACTAGATCATCAGATTAACTGTGTTCTGTCAACCCGAGACAGAATTAAAAATAGTCAAATTTACATATGAATAAGCCTAGTTATCTAAGTTTTGACCTATTTTTCATAACTTTGAGTTTATAAATTGATTCATGTATGTTTAAAGCACTTTGAGTTATTTTAAAGTATATGTTAACTTCATTGCTAAAACTCTATAGTTTTGTATTAAAACATGATTTTTACTGATGTATTGACAGAGTTTTATCATGGTTTCACATTGTTACACATTCTTTCTGTCTACAGAGTCAATTCTCTAAGTATATGACATATATTCCTGTATATGACCATTAGTTCACACTTTTGCAATATAGGAATATATTCTTGAACTTGAGGACCTCTCTATTGGATATTCCTTCCAATGGACTAGGAAATCTGGTTTTAAGGCCTCCGTAATTCTCCGCAAGCCTGGGATTCCCACTAGGACACCGAGTTGGTTGTACCATTAAAACCCAATTATTTAGAAAGTACTATCGATGTTTTCTGGTTTTAACGGTGTAACGGCCTAATACTAGATCGCCAGGCTCATCTAATAGTCCAGTATACAATCGTCACATATGCTAAGTCCAAATTTATTCTTTCTAGATTCAGCCCGATCTAACAGCCCAATTATAGACCGTCACGTTCATGTAACGGCCCATTAATTGACCGTCATAGTTCTTGACTGATTTAACCTGAGGTTTGACCCAAGGGTTGATATTTCAAAGTTCCTAGATTGATTATTGATGGTCTAGGACTTGTCATATTGTTCAAAGATACTTAATCTTAAATTATGAAAGTTAAGAAATGAACCGTTATGCTACCGATTTATTTTCATGGCATAACCTAGTTTTAATATGTTCATTGAAATTCTTTAAATCAAATAGAAGCATTATTGTGATAGATTACTTTATCTTGAACCTATCCGTTGAAGTTGTACATTCTTGGCCATATTATTTACATGCGTGGAAGTACCTTGATTTATACTTGAAGATGCGGACCGAGCACTGATTGTGTTCAAGGGCTCTATGCTAGTCCCCTCGACTGATTATCGGAAACATACTATTATAAACCATGGGGTATGATGCTACTGGCGTCGCATTACGATGGAAGTACTTTCTCGATAAATAAGTGAAGATCCATGGCTCGTGAAGTGAAAATCCATGACACGTACATGACTTTCTAGCTTGTTACATGATATTCCACAGAAATTCACGAAGTACTTGCTACTAAGTGAAAAATACATTCTTGATTGTTACATGACTTTCTAGTACATTCTTGTTCATGAAAGGCCATATCATATTCTTATTATATTCTTGATAGTTCATACTTGCTCATTCTATCTTACATGATCATCATGTTACTTTGGTTTAATCGCATGATTGATCGCATTCGCATGATTTTACCTTATTTCTTTAGAGCTAAAATGCTAATTACTTAAATATTGCTAATCATGTTGATGCGAAGATACCTACTGGGCAAGTGTGCTCATTACCTATTTTTCAATCTTTTTAGGAGAAGGAAGTGATTCAAATTTAGATTCGAGTTATACAAGTAGCGGGTCCGAGAGCGAATGAAAGTCTTACCAAAATGAGAGTGGAGACTTAGGAAAGTCAATAATGTTTAAATCCAGTCTTTGTAATTTCCTTTTTCCTTAAGTATAGTGGATTATTGAGGGTTGAAAGCTATTGTATTTGGATATTTTGATTATTAATGAAATAAAGTTGGAGTTTGATTAAACTATTGTGCAATTGCATTCTTATGTGTGATTGTCTGGCGCTCTGATCGTTCTTGCTTGCAAGAGGCTTACCATGCCGACTGTTTGCGTTCCTCGAGCTAGTCTTGCGCTGTAATAAAAGACTCGGGACGTGACAGTTAAGTACAGTACTTTATTGTCAAACCATGTATACATCATCTTTAAACCATGCAGTTTAATAAAGTTCATTCATAAACCTTTATAATGGGAGACTCTAAAAAATTTCCTATATTTAAATTTATGAAATTGGCATATTCTTTTGAAAATCTTGCTGAATGTGTTTAATTCTCACTGTTCTTCAGACTTTCTGATTGAGCTTAATTCTTATTGCTCTCATTTGATCTCACTGTCTGAATATGTTTCATCTGATTATCTGTGACCTACTTCAATTGACTGTTAAATCTGATTGTCCAACCTTTGCCCAATCATTGAACTTAATCTGACTTGATTGTCCAATCTGAATGTCCCTGTGATTCACTACTCATTCACTTCATTAGACTCCATCTGCTTTGAATATACAAAGAAGCATCTGTTCAGGGGGACTTTCCTTGTCAGTGAATCATATTGCATACTAATTCATAAAGGGGGAGATTGTTGTCAGCATCCTTCATGTTCCCTTCTTTTTCATGTTGTCAAAGGGGGAGAATTTTTGTAAGTCATTGATTGACTATTCTAAGGGTTGACTATGGATTGGCTATTTCTGTCTATTGGTATATTCTCTGTTGGCATAAGTCTAAGCCTCTCCATGTTCATACTGGCATGATCATCATGATGAATTAATACAATGACTCATAATATTGCCATCATCAAAAGGGGGCAGATTATTGTCCCTGTGGTTTTGAAGTTTGGATGATGACAAATATTATGACTTATTATATATTCTTGATGACACAATTTTGATGGCTTTATTACTAAATTTCATCATCTCTATATAGCAGTATGAAATATATGTCAGGACATGATCTAAATGGCTCAGAATAATGACTATTAAAAAAGGGGGATGAACAGTCAACGCTGGTAACTAAAAGTCAAATGCCAGTTAAGATCAATGCACACTTCAACCTGAAGAATATATGTTAGTACATATACCTTAAACTCTATGCTCATGTGTTAATTTCAGTTCATAAGGTTGATGCTAGTTCTGCATGCAGCATCTAAGGTCAATGCATCTTATTGTTCACACATTAAGAAGGTCAATGCATGTTAAGGTCATTGATAGCTAAGGTCGATGTTAGTATTTGTGTTCACTAACTAAGGTCGATGCTAGTATGCTTATATACTAACTTGGGTCGGTGCATAGTCTGCACGTGTTGCATTGTGCATTCATAGGTCGGTGCATGTTTCTGTCGGAGCATGCTTTGCATCGCATTGCACACAAGGTCGGTGCAAGCTTGTGTATTATGCATATACACGGGTCGGTGCATGTTTTTGTCAAGGCATATACATGAGTCGGTGCATGTTTATGTCTATGGCATATACACGGTCGTTGCATCTTTTCGCTCTAGCATATACATACAAGGTCGATGCATACTTCTTCAGTATGTATATGAAAGACGGTGCACGTTTGCATAATGCTTCATAAGGTCTGTGCATAATGCTTCATGGGTCTGTGCATATAAGCTCAATAAGTCTGTGCATGTTCTACATCACACACAACTCAGGTCAGTGCAAGTTGCTTGGCATATGTTACAAGGTCTGTGCATCTTTTTTGATGCATGTAGCAGTTGGTGTATAGCTTCATCCTGCATTCATATAGTCGGTGCACATTTCTTATCTGTCGCACGAAAAAGGTCTGTGCACATGTTGTCATAGGCATAAAACGTAGGTATATGTTTTGCCACAGGCACAAAAGGGTCTGTGCATACTTTGCATATACCACATTAGGTGTGACGACCCAGAGTTCAGGATACCGATATACCGATAACATCGATACACCGATACCAAGAACTGGGGAGGCCACCCAAGAGGCTGATGAGGCCCCTGAAGGGTTAGTGGGGGGGTTAGCTGAGGAATCTGCATAATTAATTGTGAATTGGGGCGCGCAATTCAATTAAGTATTAAGATTTAAACACAAGTGCGGAAGCAATTTAAAATAACCAGAGTGATATATATATATCTAGTCTAGAGTCACACACACTAGTCCACAAGGTACAACTACACGGGGCATACCCCGGCAGGCACTACACAAGCCTCAAAAAGACAGCTCGTGCACAGCTGGCAGCTAGGGACGGTCCCGAAACAGCACACTACACTCCGGGAGACGGCGGGCGCGGCTCACCTGAAAGGAGAAGGGTGAGTCACAGCCAGACTCAGTAGGGGTCACGCGGATCCCTACCTCGTACTAAACAAGCAGACATGCATAAATGACAGCAGCTAAAGCATGCATTTAAATAAATACACAGGCAATGGCATGAATAACCAATCACAAGAAAGCTGTAAACTCTATCTAAGCAAGTATAACAGCTAACACATGCCACTACTAATTAAATGCAAGCGTCTGAAACTAAAACTACCAAATAGAATAAGCTGCAGCTAATCCAGACAACAAGGACGGACAACCACTGGAGTAGAAACCAGAAGCGTCCACTGACGGCTTACACTGCGTCTCAAGCACTCGCAGTCGTCGAAGCGACAAGCTAAGTGCGTAAACAGTACCAAACCAAGTGACCAGTCGGAGTGGCACCCGTCGGTGTCAGTCCACAGTCTCCGACCACGTGTGCACACACTGACTCTAGCCTGAGCCAGGCCCTCTAACTAGTTTTCTCCCTTGGCAGGACGCTACCATTGGCTGGGAGCCCACGGAACTAGCTTACAAACCGTGAATGGGAAACATACCCCTCCGCCATCCTCAAGCGGGTCGGTACTCAACAGACCTTAGGGCAACGACAGTGGCTCCATTGCATGGAAAGAAAAGCTACTCTATTGGCATATAAAACATGCCACAATATAGTAAAACAATACAACTATGGCATGAGTATAGAACGGAATGCATAATCAATGGGCTGGGAACATAACTAAACTGATGGGCAAGCGGCGGTCAGAGGCCCACGCGCTACTTGGAAGTGACGGTCGGGGACTGGTGCGTTACATCAAGATTGACGCGCTGGTCTCCAGCCGTTACTCCCTCCCGAGTTCCAACTCACAGGTGCAGGGGGGAATGTGACGGTAGGGGCCCTGCGCGTCGCTTCCAAGCGGCGCGGTAGGTCACCGCCGTTACATCCTCCCGAGTACCAAACCCAAAGGCCATGAAGGGGAGAGTGACAGTGGGGGTCCTATGCGTTGCTTCCAAGCAACGCGTGGGAACTCCGCCGTTACTTTCACCCGAGGCTCAAAACAACACACCACGTTCCAAAGCGATAGCAGATGAAGCGACGCCCCGGTCTCGGCGCGTCGCTCGGAAGCGACGGCCGGTCGACAGACCGTCGGGCTCACCGCCTCACCGTACCAACGGAAAACAACGATTGAGTAACGGATGGGGTTCCCACCGTTACTCTCCAAACGACGCCCCTCGATAGGCCGTTATTTGGGAAGTGACGCGTCCATCTTGGACCGTCAGGCAAGTGACGGTTCCTGGCCGGACCGTCACTCCACCTGGGTTACGAGCGGGTACAGTTTGTAAACCGAAGCCCTCCCTGACGGCTGAAAACGCCGGGTATCGACGAAAAAACCTGTTACCTGCCAAACCACGCATGCTATACAACAATTTAACAGCTAATCTAGCACATGCATCGCCTAAAATCAATCAAACGCGAAGAACATGGCCAAAACCCTAAATATGAACAAGTGGGCAACATGCTTACTACGGGGCGCTAATCAACAGGATGAGCTATAGGAAATACTCCTAGCGAGCTAAGGATTCCATCCCCCTACCTCTTGCAAGCCGAAACGCGCGAAAAGCCCGCATGCACTGAGGTAGGCTCGCCGAGCCTTCAAGCTCCAACATGCTCCCACGTCCACCGATCCACGCCGAGATGGGTACCCACGCGTTCGCCTCGACGCGAGGAATCCAACGGCGCCAACCTTGCTTCAATCCGACCTCGTCTCGGCCGTGATCCCTAGGAAGGGGGGAGACGGTCGCGTAGAGGAGAGAGAGAACGAGGGTGAGAGTGATCGACGGGGAAGAAAGGAGAGGGGGGTGAGGGATTAATAAAATAAAAATAAAATTAATATATATATAATTTAATCATTATATATATAAAAATCTTATTAATACTCCAATAACCCTCAAACAGCTCCGAATAAATCCGGAAAAATACCAGACAAATTTCTAAAAATCCAGGAAAAAGCCGGAAATACCAGAACAATTAATAGAACAATAACCACGAAGGATCCATTAAGGCACGGGCCTTACAGTCCCTCCCTCCTTATAGAAATTTCGCCCTCAAAATTTTCAACAACCGAATAGGAGGAAACAGAGAAAAGGCTATACCTCACTGGAATAAGAAAGGAAAAAGCTGTTGCATCTCATCTTCACGCTCCCAAGTAGACTCGTTACCAGAGTGACGCTGCCATGCAACCCTTACCAGAGGAATAACCTTATTCCTCAACCGCTGCTCACGACGGTCTTCAATTCGGATAGGAAACTCTGGTGTGGACAAATCAGCAGTCACCTCGGGCCACACTGAATCATCGAGAACATGAGAAGCATCAGGCACATATTTCCTCAACTGAGACACGTGGAACACATCATGAATAGCTTGCATGGCCGCCGGCAGTTGCAAACGATAAGCCACTGAACCAATAGCCTCAACAATCGGAAAAGGGCCAACATACCGCGGACTAAGCTTTCCACGCTTCCCAAACCTGGAAACACCTTTCATCGGAGATATTTTAACAAACACCATATCTCCAGGTTCAAATTGTAGTGGACGTCTGCGTTGATCTGCATAACTTTTCTGTCGACTCTGAGCCATCAACAATCTCTGCCTGATCAGACGAACCACATCAGAACACTGTCGTACCATGTCCGGTCCCGTCAACAGTCGGTCCCCAACATCAAACCAGTTCAGAGGAGTACGACAAGGACGACCATACAGCGCTTCATAAGGAGCCATGCCAATACTGGAGTGAAAACTGTTATTATAAGCAAACTCAACAAGTGGCAAATGCTGACCCCACGAACCTTGCCAGTCAAGGCAACACGATCTCAGCATGTCCTCCAGAGTCTGAATAGTTCTCTCTGACTGTCCATCTGACTGTGGGTGATACGCTGAACTGAAAGCTAACTCAGTGCCCAAAGCTTTCTGGAAACTACGCCAGAAGCCAGAGGTAAAACGTGGGTCACGATCCGACACAAGTGAAACAGGAATTCCATGCAGCGGCACGATCTTCTGCACATAGAGCTCGGCCAATCTTTGTACACTCCAAGTAACTCTAATCGGTGACAATCTGGCGGTTTTTGTTAATCTGTCAACAAGCAGCCAGATCCCATCAAAACCTTGAGAAGTTCGAGGCAAACCCACCACAAAATCTGTAGTAACTTGGTCCCATTTCCACATCGGAATCTCTAATGGCTGAAGCAGACCACCTGGCTTTTGATGTTCGGCTTTAACTAACTGACAAGTCAAGCACTTAGAAACAAAAATAGCCACGTCCTTCTTCATGCCGGGCCACCAGAACCGCTTCTTCAAATTCTGATACATCTTAGTGACACCAGGGTGAATAGCAAAACGGGAACCATGGGCTTCACTCAGAATCTCATTCCTCAAATCATTATCAACGGGAATATACAATCTGCCCTGGAAACTGACAACCAGCTCGTCATCAAGTTCCACATCATATCTTGATATAACACGGGCCAAATCAGAATCAGCTTGCTGGGCTTCTAAAATCTGCTGATACAAAGCTGAACCCAAAACTAAGCTAGCACAAACTACCATCTTCGGATCGGCAGGAATCTCTACACACAAAGCCTCGCTCGGAAGCTGTTCCCACAACTTCCATTCGTGAAGCAACAAATGGCTGACCTGTACTTTCCTGCTCAGAGCATCGGCCACAACATTCATTTTACCTGGCTGATAGGAGAGTGTAAAGTCATAATCCTTCATGAATTCCATCCATCGCCTCTGCCTGAGGTTCAGATCTTTCTGGGAGAAAATATACTGTAAACTCTGATGATCAGTAAAAATCTGAAATTTCTCACCATACAGATTATGTCTCCAGATCTTCAAGGCAAAAATAACTGCAGCTAGCTCAAGATCATGAGTGGGATAATTCCCTTCGTGCTGCTTCAATTGCCGAGATGCATATGCGATAACCTTACCATGTTGCATCAGCACTGCACCCAAACCTACTCGAGAAGCATCAGTACAAACAAGAAAACCACCCGAGTCGGAAGGTAAAGTCAACACTGGAGAAGAAGTCAATAGCCTTTTCAATTCAACAAAGCTAGCCTCACACTGATCCGACCAGACAAATGGCACATCCTTCCTTGTCAATTTAGTCATCGGTGCTGCAATCTTCGCAAAATCTTGAATGAATCTGCGGTAATACCCAGCCAATCTTAAAAAACTTCGTATCTCAGTGATGGTCCTCGGTCTCTGCCAACTCAAAATGGCATCAATCTTTGCAGGGTCTACTGCCACTCCATCACCAGAAATCACGTGGCCAAGAAAATGAATCTCCCGAAGCCAGAATTCACATTTACTGAGCTTCGCATAAAGCTCGTGATCTCTTAGAGTCTGCAGAACGATCCTCAAATGCTGCACATGATCATCAACGGAGGCAGAATAAATCAAGATATCATCAACAAAGATCACCACAAACTGGTCCAGAAATGGACGAAAGATACGCTGCATTAGGTCCATGAAAGCTGCTGGGGCATTAGTCAAACCAAACGGCATGACTAAAAATTCAAAGTGACCATAACGAGTACTGAAAGCAGTCTTCTCCACATCAGATTCCCGGATCCGCAACTGAAAATAGCCAGACCGGAGATCAATCCGCGAAAAGATAGTAGCAGACTGTAACTGGTCAAACAAATCATCAATCCTGGGGAGTGGATACTTATTCTTGATAGTCACCTGATTCAGCTGCCTGTAATCAATACAAAGTCTCAGGCTTCCATCTTTCTTTTTCACAAACAGCACTGGGGCACTCCACGGAGAAAAATTGGGGCGAATATAACCTTTCTCTAGTAACTCTAGTAGCTGTGCACACAGTACTTTCAATTCAGCTGGAGCCATACGGTACGGCGGCTTCGCTAAGGGGTCAGTACCTGGAATCAGTTCAATCACCATCTCAATCTCTCGCTCTGGGGGCAAGCCTGGCAACTCGTCAGGAAACACATCAGGGAACTCACAAACAACAGGAATATCACAAACATCTCGTCGTGGTTTTTCAACAGCCACCACTGAAGCAAGGAATCCCTGGCAACCTGCGCTAAGCAACCTATAGGCTCGAATAGCAGAAATAATCATACGAGAAGAACGGGAACGAATACCTTGAAAGTAAAAGGCTGATTTTCCCTGGGGCTGAAAATAGACTTTCTTCGATCTGCAGTCAACTACAGCTCCATAATGCTCCAACCAATCCATTCCCAGAATAACATCATAATCTGCCAACTGCAATGCATACAATCTCGCTGGCAACTGGTGATTATCAATCCAAACAGGAGATTTTTCCAAACACAGAGGAGTAACCATGAAATCTCCAGAAGGCAATTCCACAAACAACTCACAAGGCAGCTCAGAAGTTGGTTCCTCAATACAAGCCATGAAATCCTCAGAAATAAAAGAGTGAGAAGCACCAGAATCAAATAAGACATGAGCTGAATGACCATAAAGCATAATCGTACCTTCCACAAGATGGGACGCAGCAGCATCAGCTCTTGTCAAATGAGAAACTTTGCCTTTCTGCTTCTTGGAACCAGCTGAAGATTGCTGAGAAGACGCCGACGCCTGAGAGAAAAATTGTTGTGGAGCTTGAGGTGCAGGAGGTCTAAAGTGCGGCTGAGGTTGAGACAACTGAGGAGCTTGCAATTGAGTCGGCCTCAGCGGGCAATCCCGAACCACATGACTTGGCTGGTCACACCTAAAGCAAACAATAGGAAGAGAACACGGCTGGCCCTTGTGATGACCACTGCATCTCCGACACGTCCACGGCTGACTTGAAGCTGAACTCTGCCGAGTCTGAGGAGAAGGTGCTGTCGGCTACTGAACAGAATCTGTACCGGACGGCTGCTGAAAAAACTTCTTCTTCTTCTTGAACCTTTTGAACTTGGGCTTAGAAGGAGAGGAAGCACTGGAAACCTCTGACTGGACCGAAGGAACACCAGGCACGGGCTGTCGGTAAGTCTGCTGAACCTGAGCTACCGGCTGCACTGACCTTGCTTGGGGATATCCACTCGGTCTCGCCATCTCCAGCTCTAAAGCTACAGCTGTCTGGCACGCAGTATCGAGATCTACAACACGACTCGCTATCAGCGACATCTTCAACTCTGGCCTCAACCCTCACAAGAATTGCTGGGTCTTCAAAGCTTCACTGGCCAGCACATGGGGCGCATACTGACCCAATTCCAAGAACTTATTCCTGTACTGAAGCACGGTCATATTGCCCTGAGTCAATTCCATAAACTGATACATCTTATCCATCTGCAAGCAGGCAGGAGTATAGGCACGCTCAAAAGCAGCAACAAACTCTGCACAAGTGATTTGCCGAAGAGGTCTGGATCGAAAGGAAATCTGCCACTCGACTTTCCACCACGCAATGGATGTACCCTGGAGTTGAAAGGCAGCAAGCATGACCTTTTCATCTTCAGCACACTCCATCGAGACAAACACATGCTCCATCGCGTCCAACCATTGCCGCGCGACTTCTGGATCAGCTTGGCCATCGAAAGCAGGCGGATTGAACATCAGAAATTCTTTCAAAGCCTTGCCTCGACTGCCAGGCACTTCAGCTTGAACGATCGGCACTGGAGGAGCAACTGGAACGACAGGAATAGTGGGAACTGCAGGAGGAGGTGCAGAACCGCTATCTTCCCTGGGCGCATCTCGAGGAACACGAGGAGGTCGAGGAGGTCTCCCTCGACGAGGCGGCATAATTATGCTGCCAAAACACAATCAACAATAAAATCCATCAATCATACGGAAAAACATCCTATGCCAGCAAGAGACGATAACAGGACTAGCTCTAGACAAAGCGTCAATTCCAATTCCTTACGCAAATCCTCAACTTAAGCTCTGATACCAGCTGTGACGACCCAGAGTTCAGGATACCGATATACCGATAACATCGATACACCGATACCAAGAACTGGGGAGGCCACCCAAGAGGCTGATGAGGCCCCTGAAGGGTTAGTGGGGGGGTTAGCTGAGGAATCTGCATAATTAATTGTGAATTGGGGCGCGCAATTCAATTAAGTATTAAGATTTAAACACAAGTGCGGAAGCAATTTAAAATAACCAGAGTGATATATATATATCTAGTCCAGAGTCACACACACTAGTCCACAAGGTACAACTACACGGGGCATACCCCGGCAGGCACTACACAAGCCTCAAAAAGACAGCTCGTGCACAGCTGGCAGCTAGGGACGGTCCCGAAACAGCACACTACACTCCGGGAGACGGCGGGCGCGGCTCACCTGAAAGGAGAAGGGTGAGTCACAGCCAGACTCAGTAGGGGTCACGCGGATCCCTACCTCGTACTAAACAAGCAGACATGCATAAATGACAGCAGTTAAAGCATGCATTTAAATAAATACACAGGCAATGGCATGAATAACCAATCACAAGAAAGCTGTAAACTCTATATAAGCAAGTATAACAGCTAACACATGCCACTACTAATTAAATGCAAGCGTCTGAAACTAAAACTACCAAATAGAATAAGCTGCAGCTAATCCAGACAACAAGGGCGGACAACCACTGGAGCAGAAACCAGAAGCGTCCACTGACGGCTTACACTGCGTCTCAAGCACTCGCAGTCGTCGAAGCGACAAGCTAAGTGCGTAAACAGTACCAAACCAAGTGACCAGTCGGAGTGGCACCCGTCGGTGTCAGTCCACAGTCTCCGACCACGTGTGCACACACTGACTCTAGCCTGAGCCAGGCCCTCTAACTAGTTTTCTCCCTTGGCGGGACGCTACCATTGGCTGGGAGCCCACAGAACTAGCTTACAAACCGTGAATGGGAAACATACCCCTCTGCCATCCTCAAGCGGGTCGGTACTCAACAGACCTTAGGGCAACGACAGTGGCTCCATTGCATGGAAAGAAAAGCTACTCTATTGGCATATAAAACACGCCACAATATAGTAAAACAATACAACTATGGCATGAGTATAGAACGGAATGCATAAGCAATGGGCTGGGAACATAACTAAACTGATGGGCAAGCGGCGGTCAGAGGCCCACGCGCTACTTGGAAGTGACGGTCGGGGACTGGTGCGTTACATCAAGATTGACGCGCTGGTCTCCAGCCGTTACTCCCTCCCGAGTTCCAACTCACAGGTGCAGGGGGGAATGTGACGGTAGGGGCCCTGCGCGTCGCTTCCAAGCGGCGCGGTAGGTCACCGCCGTTACATCCTCCCGAGTACCAAACCCAAAGGCCATGAAGGGGAGAGTGACGGTGGGGGTCCTATGCGTTGCTTCCAAGCAACACGCGGGAACTCCGCCGTTACTTTCACCCGAGGCTCAAAACAACACACCACGTTCCAAAGCGATAGCAGATGAAGCGACGCCCCGGTCTCGGCCCGTCGCTCGGAAGCGACGGCCGGTCGACAGACCGCCGGGCTCACCGCCTCACCGTGCCAACGGAAAACAACGATTGAGTAGCGGATGGGGTTCCCACCGTTACTCTCCAAACGACGCCCCTCGATAGGCCGTTATTTGGGAAGTGACGCGTCCATCTTGGACCGTCAGGCAAGTGACGGTTCCTGGCCGGACCGTCACTCCACCTGGGTTACGAGCGGGTACGGTTTGTAAACCGAAGCCCTCCCGGACGGCTGAAAACGCCGGGTATCGACGAAAAACCCTGTTACCTGCCAAACCACGCATGCTATACAACAATTTAACAGCTAATCTAGCACATGCATCGCCTAAAATCAATCAAACGCGAAGAACATGGCCAAAACCCTAAATATGAACAAGTGGGCAACATGCTTACTACGGGGCGCTAATCAACAGGATGAGCTATAGGAAATGCTCCTAGCGAGCTAAGGATTCCATCCCCCTACCTCTTGCAAGCCGAAACGCGCGAAAAGCCCTCATGCACTGAGGTAGGCTCGCCGAGCCTTCAAGCTCCAACACGCTCCCACGTCCACCGATCCACGCCGAGATGGGTACCCACACGTTCGCCTCGACGCGAGGAATCCAACGGCGCCAACCTTGCTTCAATCCGACCTCGTCTCGGCCGTGATCCCTAGGAAGGGGGGAGACGGTCGCGTAGAGGAGAGAGAGAGTGAGGGTGAGAGTGATCGACGGGGAAGAAAGGAGAGGGGGGTGAGGGATTAATAAAATAAAAATAAAATTAATATATATATAATTTAATCATTATATATATATAAATCTTATTAATATTCCAATAACCCTCAAACAGCTCCGAATAAATCCAGAAAAATACCAGACAAATTCCTAAAAATCAAGGAAAAAGCCAGAAATACCAGAACAATTAATAGAACAATAACCACGAAGGATCCATTAAGGCACGGGCCTTACATTTGGTCTGTGCATGTTTTAATCTTATGCCATCTTAGGTCTGTGCACATTGATAAATGGCTGACTTCCGACGAAATGCCTTTGCTGCAACTGACAGAATTAAAAAGGGCACGTGATCCAAGGCAGATGCATCCAGAGAAATCTATCACGTGGATTGCTCAGCAAAGCCCTCCAGAAATCACTTGGCGGGAACGAGGTCTCCACACGCCCATTGCGTGAGCCCATGGGACCCATGACCTGAAGAATATATAAAAGCATTCTACTACGATCGAAGATAACAGGGGTGAAGATCGAGAAGATTAGAAGAAGAGAATTTAGAGAGCAACAGGAATAGGGAGAAAAAGGAAAGAGAGTGAGAGCTGAGATAAGAAGAGCAGAAGAAGAGCCAGAGATTTTGTGAGAAGAATCAGAAGAGAGACTGAAAGAAATAAGAAAGAAAGTAAGAAAGAGAAGAGAAGGGTAGCGGCGGCCGACAAAGAGCCAGCAAAGAAGAGAGAAAAGAAAGCAGTTCAGAGAGAAAGCCAGTGAGCTAGAAGAAGAGAGAGCTTAGGGGAGGAGATCGTGAGAAGAAGAAGAGTGTGTGCAACCATTCATCCTGAAGATCTGTTTAGTCTGTTAGTGGATCAAATCCAGAATGACTACGCTCATTGGAGCTTCCTATTTTTTGCTTTTCCTTTTTGATTTTTCGGTTCCCATTTTTACTTGCATTTTTCTTAGTGTTCTTCTGATTCCCTGTTCAGGGTGTCGGGTTCCTCCTGTGTGTTCAGGAGATGGGAGATTTATCTCCGGTTGCCCTCTGTGGATTCAAAGGAAGGGAGATTGGTTTCTCCGGGTGTGAGTGATTGGGTATCACTCATGGTTTTCCCTCTGGTTTAGAGGAAGGGAGATTGGTGTCTCCGGTTGCTAGTGACGGGCTGTCACTAGTGGTCCCCTCCGGTGTGGACGAAGGGAGGCTAGCCTCCAGTTCTAGTTTTGTGGGTTGCAGAACTTGGTTGAGGGATTTGTCTCCCTCGGTTATCAAGCTGTTAGGCAGCGTCTTGTTTGCAGACTGAGTCTGTGTCTTGCATTTTGCAAGGGAAGCCTCACTCTGGTTTGGAGTGAGGGGTGGACGTAGGCAGACTGGTGTCTGGCCAAACCACCTAAAAATCCTGTGAGCAGTGGTTTGCGTTGGTGTGATTGTTTCTTATCTCCTTTCTCCATCACAGGTTTTCTTCACCGTTCGTTTGTGCGCTATTTACTCAATTCGATATCTAACTTGCTTGAGCCTGAATGCTGTGGATTATATTTTATCGCTCACTGATCCTGTGTTAGCATGTTAAGTGTTTGCCCACTGGTTCAATAGAAGCCTTCATTTCTAGGCGTCCTTGGTGGTGATATTTTCAATCGTTTCTTAGAGTGTGTTTTTAGTTAAATTGGGTGATTTTTCCAAAAGATCCATTCACCCCCCCTTTGGATCTATTTCCGCGTACCACCTGTTCTAGCAAAATCAGCATTAAAAGGACAGAGGCGGAGGAAGATAAGAAGAAACCATTTGCATTCAAGGTTAACACGAAGTCATCAGATGAGAGTGATGAAGGCTCATGTCTTGACAGTAGCGAGGAAGAAGTAGTTGATCTCATCACAAGTAGGGCTAGAAAGCTTTTCAGGAAGGCTAGAAGAAATGGCACATCTTTCAGAAAATTTTAGAAGAAACCACTGGGAAAGAAAGGGGAAATTCGATGCTATGAATGTAACAAGGTCGGACACATGAGAAATGAATGTCCAAACCTTGAGTGGAAAGTGAAGAAAGGAAAAGGATAGAAGCCAAAGGCGATGAAAGTTGTATGGAGTGACGAGGATGAAAGTAAGTCCGAGTCCGAGGAGAAGGATGAGCTGGACGAGCTGATCTAGAATTTATGTTTGATGGCGGATGAAGAAACTTCTGAGGTAAATTCTGATTCCAAAAATCTCACAGCTGAACAATGGCATATAGCTTATGCGGATGTATATCAGAAGAACAAAAAGTCTAAAAATAATGTTAAAAATCTGAAAAAGAAATTTCATGACTTGATTAGCTCTAATAATCCATGTGATAGGTGTAGCTTTTTTTAAATGCAAATTGAGAAATTCAAAGATGAAAATGAAGATTTTCAATCCAAGCTAACCTTGTATGTCGATGAGCTAGAATGTTTGGAGGTAGAAAAACAACATGCATATGATAATGTTGAAAAATTGAAAACTGAGAATGAACAATTGGTAAAGGAGTTGGGAGAACTCAAATTGAGATTGAATGAATGTGAAAAATTCAAGAAGGATATTGAAACCAACTTTAATACCATGCATGATGAATTAAAAAAGTTGAAAGATGTTGTTCAAAAGGAATTGAAATGAAAAGAGAAAACATTTGAATATGGTGAAACTAGCAAAGGAAATGCTAGGAATGAGAAGAGAACAGTGGGATACTCACACACAAAGAAAAATTCATTTGTGAGAAATGAATTTTAGAAATCATTTAATTCAAATTGTTATTCTCATGTCGACTCTTGCATGAACCCATGTGTTGATAGATCTTATATGCAAAGGAGTCGCTTTAGAAAACCAAATGTCACATGCTTCTATTGTGGAATGTTCGGCCATTCCATGTACGTCTGTGGCTTAATGAGGGCCGACGATGAAAGGTTTGAGATGAAGAACAAAATGTCTCTTGTTCGAAATGGAACTAACTCTAAGGGACACAAGAATGCTTGGGTACCCAAATCTATGAAGTGAGAAATTTGTCTTGCAGGGGTGCCTTGAGACCGAGGTAAATAATGGCTTCTCAAGGCAAAGGTAAGAGAGCTCAAGTTCTGAAACCTTCTGTTAAATAATTCATGCATACACTTGGTTGGATTTTGTTAATTCGACCCACTTCAATCTTGTTGATTTTGGAAGTGTTAAAGAGATGTGATGTTGAGATGAGTATCTTGCATACACACTTTTGCTTCTTTTTGTAAATAACAGTTCACTTTTGCATTCATAGAAAACATTTGCACATATGCTTGCATATTTGTGAATGGAAATAAATGTTCATCACCTTTTTAGTTACATGCATATACTTGTGCATATTCTCTGAACTTGCGTGTTTGAATGCCATGATTCTTCGGTATTAAAAATGGTGTGTTGTGGAATGGTGGATTCTGTCCACCGGGAAACACTCACCATGCATGAGTCGGGTCTTTCACACCTCCACCACGTACCGAAAATCATTTTACATGCATTTACTTTCAAATCCTTGCATGACTGCATGCATATATTTTAGAAAACCATCTCTTGAAATTTTTCTAAGACCTCACCTCCTTGCTGGATAAAATATAGTGATTTGGATCATTTGTGAATAGTGTCATATACAAAGGAGGAGGATTTATTTCCAATTGTGCATACATTTAGGGGGAGTCATATCTATGTTGTGACAAATTCATTTTCAACATACAAAGTAATTACCCACACACATTGCACAAAAATGTTGCATATGACACACGAGCATAATTCTTATACATGTTCTAGATAAGTCTCAGTCTTATGACACACGAGCATAATTCTTATACATGTTCATAGTTCTCATATGAGCATACCATCATTGTCAATAAATTGTCATTTGGAATTCATGCACACATCATGCACATGTCATTTTTTCATCATCAAAAAGGGGGAGATTGTTGGATCCCCTAATTGATTTTGGGTAGTTATGTTTCAATGATGACAAATCTTGTGTGTGTGAGTCTTTGTGTGGTGAATTGAGAAATACTTGATAACCAATGTGCTAATATAGTGACCATCCGATTATGTAGGAAAAATAGCTTTGGTGGACTCTTGGAACTCAAATTCTTGAGTGATTGAGTCATTTTCAGCTTGGACTCAAATCAAATGGTAAACCATGCTTATACACTTTAAGAGGAAATGGTAAGGTCTTACAACTCTTAAATGCACAAACTAGTTGAGTTGAGATACATGATGCTCACTCTTGTGCATAAATGGATAGACATATGATTTTGGTGACTTGTTAAATAACTTGAGCTTGCTTTGTGTTAAACCAATTCATGTGAAGATCGATAGAAATTGCCATATTTGGTTCTCACACCTTGTTCATGTTCATGGTCATATGCTATTCATGTTAGGTGTGTTAACCTTGCTTTTAAAGGGCTTTCTTGCATATTCTTTAAGATGTTTTAAAAGATGAAAACATGTTTACGGTTTTAATACAAACCTTGGTTGCTTTTTAGCATCACATCGAGCATTCATGTTAATTAAACATTAGGTTGTTTAATCCTTGATTTGATTGGCAAAAATGATGATTTGAATGGGTTTCTCTGTGGTTATATGTCTATTATCATGTTGGGGTCTAATGTATATTCATCATGCATATCTTCCCTTGGTGTTAACTCTTTTATTTTTACAAAACTTGGGTTTTCACTGAACTTCGGTCGACCGACCCTATGCTATAGGTCAACCGAAATTCCCAGCATCAGTGGGGAACTGGCCCTGTAAAGTTAGGTCGACCAAACCCATGGCTTAGGTCGATCGAAATTCCCAGTGCACCTTGAAAATTTTCTTAAAAAGTTAGGTCTACCGATCCTTTCGAACCAGTCGACCGAATACGGCGGGCGGACCCAATTTGTGTGTTCGAAACCCACTTAAACCAGATCCATTTTGAGTCAAACTTGACCCTAATACCCTTAGGGCATACATGCATATGTTAGATACATTGTGAAGGGGTTTTAGCATGGGTTTAATGGTCTTTTCATTATTCTATTGTGGGTGTATAAATAAGCTGTGAATTTGTAGAGAAAAGAACCTTAGGCTAATATTTTCTATCTTGCAGGAAAAGGAAGGGAAGAAGGAGAGGAGCTGAGAAAGATCTATGGATATCATCTACATCCTTGCATTTATGGAGATCGTGATAGAAGAAAAAGAGAAGCGGATTGAAGAGAGGAATGCATTGACGTTCACATCGACGGCATCCGGCTACCCTCCGACCCGAGGATCAAAGAAGACCATCTATAGCCCTTTCTACATTCTACGTATGGGGATCTATTTCTTCACTCTTTCTTGATCTATTTCTATGCTTTCCATTTGGTTTTTGAGCATGTATTGATCACATCTTTATTTTCCAAACTCCGACACTGTGCGTGTGTGACCGTCTGCGTATGGTTGTGGTATATTGTGCTGCGATTGTTGCAGCGTGTGTGTGTGTGTCTTGATCCATGGTAGGATCGTGTTGGGGAGCGTATCTCCGTGTGTGTTGGAGATTTTCTCTGTGTGCTTCGTTGTGAAGCAAGTGAAGCCTCACTGGTTCGGTGAGGGGTGGACGTAGGGAGCCCATCGTGGTCCCGAACCACCTTAAAATCCTCGTGTCCTGTTGTTGCTTGCTTGCGTATTATCTTATTCCAACACAATCGAGTGTGTTCGGTGAGATTGAGTGAACTAGAGTTATTTCTGTTTAACTTATTTTTATCAATCTCGTTAATTCCGCATATTGTTTAAAATTTGTCAACTCGTTTAAGGGCATAATTCAACCCCCCCTTCTCGTCTGTGCGCCTATCTAGGGACATCAATTGTTATCAGAGCGAGGCCTCTGATTTTATACAACCTAATGGTTGTGGGGAAAAGATCTTTAGGTGATGGATAGTAAGGGAATGATTCCTGAGGGACACTCTATACATAGGCCACCATTTTTTGATGGTACAAACTATTCCTATTGGAAAAATAGAATGACTGTGTTCTTGCGAGCACAAGATTATAATTCCTGGAAAGTCATAAGTAAAGGTCCTTATCAATTGCCCAATGATGACGACACTTGGACTAAAGAACATATCAAATAATCTTGTGAAAATTTCAGAGCTATGAATATTGTTCAATGTGCTCTACATCTGAATGAATATTCACGTATATCTATGTGTTTTTATGCGTAAGAAATGTGGAACAAGATGAACTTGATATATGGAGGCACTTCAGAAGTCAAGGAAACAAAGGTAAACTTATTGGTCTGAAAATACGAGCTATTCATGACGAAGCCGCATGAGACCATCTCGGAGATGTTTGCTAGGCTTATGCAAGTTACCAATGGCACACGAAGATCTTGGCAAGGAATACTCGAATCAAGAACTTGTGAGGAAGGTCCTTCGATCTCTGACACCGCACTAGCACACGAAGGCAACGGTTATTGAAGATTCAAAATATTTCAGCACCTTCACTCTTGATGAGTTGATTTGGTCATTGATGACCTATGAAATCAACATTAAAAGGACAGAGGAGGATGAAGATAAGAAGAAACCATTTGCATTCAAGGTTAACATGAAGTCATCAGATGAGAGTGATGAAGGCTCAAGTCTTGACAGTAGCGAGGAAGAACTAGTGGATCTCATCACTAGTAGGGCTAGAAAGCTTTTCAGGAAGACTAGAAGAAATGGCACATCCTTCAGAAAATTTCAGAAGAAACCACTGGGAAAGAAAGAGGAGATTCGATGGTATGAATGTAACAAGGTTGGACACATGAGAAATGAATGTTCGAACCTTGAGTGGAAAGTGAAGAAAGGAAAATGACAGAAGCCAAATGTGATGAAAGTTGTATGGAGCGACGAGGACGAAAGTACGTCCGAGTCCGTGGAGAAGGATGAGCTGGATGAGCCAGTCTAGAATTTATGTTTGATGGAAGATGAGGAAACTTCTGAGGTAAATTCTGATTCTGAAAATCTCACAGCTGAACAATGGCATTTAGCTTATGCGGATTTATATCAGGAGTACAAAAGGTCTAAAAATGATGTTAAAAATCTGAAAAAGAAATTTCATGACTTGATTTGCTCTACTAATCCATGTGATATATGTAGCTTTTTGAAATGCAAATTGGGAAATTCAAAGATGAAAAAGAAGATTTTCAATCCAAGCTAACCTTGTATGTCGATGAGCTAGAATATTTGGAGGTAGAAAATCAACATGCATATGATAATATTGAAAAGTTGAAAACTGAGAATGAACAATTGATAAAGGAGTTGGGAGAACTCAAATTGAGATTGAATGAATGTGAAAAATCCAAGAAGGATATTGAAACCAACTTTAATACCACGCATGATGAATTTAAAAAGTTGAAATATGTTGTTCAAAAGGAATTGAAATGAAAAGAGAAAATATTTGAATATGGTGAAACTAGCAAAGGAAATGCTAGGAATGAGAAGAGAACTAGGGGATACTAATACACAAAGAAAAACGCATTTGTGAGAAATGAATTTCAGAAATCATTTAATTCAAATTGTTATTCTCATGTCGACTCTTGCATGAACCCATGTGTTAATAGATCTTATCTGCAAAGGAGTCGCTTTAGAAAACCATATGTCACCTGCTTCTATTGTGGTATGTTCAGCCATTCCATATACGTCTGTGACTTAATGAGGGCCGACGATGAATGGTTTGAGATGAAGAACAAAATGTCTCTTGTTTGAAATGGAACAAAATCTAAGGGACCCAAGAAAGCTTGGGTACCCAAATCTATCAAGTGAGAAATTTGTCTTGCATGGGTGCCTTGAGACCGAGGTAAATAATGGCTTCCCAACGCAAAGGTAAGAGAGCTCAAGTTATGAAATCTTCTATTAAATAATTCATGCATACACTTGGTTGGATTTTGTTAATTCGACCTACTTCAATCTTGTTGATTTTGGAAGTGTTAAAGAGATTTGATGCTGAGATGAGTATCTTGCATACACACTTTTGCTTCTTTTTGCAAATAACAATTCACTTTTGCATTCATAGAAAATGTTTGCACATATGCTTGCATATTTGTGAATAGAAATAAATTTTCATCATCTTTTCAGTTACATGCATATACTTGTGCATATTCTCTGAACTTGCGTGTTTGAATGCCATGATTCTTCGGTATTTAAAATGGTGTGTTGTGGAATGGTGGATTCTGTCCACCGGGAAACACTCACCATGAGTGAGTCGGGTCTTTAGACCTACACCTCCGCCACGTACCGAAAATCATTTTGCATGCATTTACTTTCAAATCCTTGCATGACTGCATGTATATATTCTAGAAAACCTTCTCTTGAAATTTTTCTAAGACCTCACCTCCTTGCTAGATAAAATACAGTGATTTGGATCATTTGTGAATAGTGTCATATACAAAGGAGGAGGATTTGTTTCCAATTGTGCATATATTTAAGGGGAGTCATATCTATGTTGTGACAAATTCATTTTCCACATACAAAGTAATTACCCACACACAGTGCACAAAAATGTTGCATATGACTTTAATCGATAAGGATTTCAGAAATTCATCTCAACACTTTAAGGGAAACAAATTTCTACATGGAAATTAAGAGTAATCGTGAGGAAAAAGTTGCCTATCCCATAAAAATTTAATAAGTGGAATGTCAAACTGAGTAACCGGGAATCCCCATTGAAATAAATGAGGAAACTCGCGTCGAAATGTGAAACAAAAATCCACAATGCGTGATGAATTCTAGTAGCCGGGAAACCCCATTGAGACACATGAGGTGACTCACGTCGAACGATGAAATCCAATAAAAGAAACAAAAGAGGGTTGTGCTATAATGCCCTGAATTCTTATCGGATTCTTATTAGGTCTTTCGGATCCTTTTCGGAGAGTTTCGGATCGCTTGTGTGAGTCTTGAGTTGAGTTTTACGATCCGTGTAAGTTTTTCTCTCGTACTAGTTACGGAACCCTGTGGTGAGTTTATTTCTCAGTTCATCGACTCGTGGGCACCGCAGTTGCGATGTACTCATCGAGAGGATCGTTTCGACTATTTTAGCGTATTTTTTGAATTAATCCATTTTCGGGCTACTTATCGGATTTTTGAAAATTAGGAAAATTCCTAATTTCTTTTCTTTTTTCTTTCCCTTCCTCGCTCCTCCCTTCTCATTTCACCGCCGCGTCCTCTCTCTCCTATTTTCTCTCCTCTCTCGCCCTCCCGGCTCCGGCTGCAGACGGAGGAGGCTTGTGGACGAGGTGGCGATGGCGTGGGGTCCATGAGGTGCGCGATTGGGTGAGGAGCAGATCGGATCAGTTTTGGCGCGATCCCGAACGGTGGATTCAAATTCGATGGTCGAGCTCGTGACGTGGTTTTTAGCGCGGTTTAGTCGCTTCGGCGCACGGTTTCTTCGGTGGAGTTAGGGAGATGGATCGCCTACTTCCCCTCTACATTTTTCCTGCAATTTCACGTCGTTCGGTGCTAGAACGGGCAAGTTTGGGCTCGTTTAGGTAAAATCATGATTTTGGGAGTTCGTAGAGTTCGCCGAAAAATGGTGACCATTCTTAAGAAAATTAGTATCAAACGAACCGCTGGGATGTCTGGATCCCATTCCCATAAGTTTCATCATGATTGGTCATCATTCAGGGCCGGTAGGAGTCCGAGAACCCCGATGACCCAATTTGGGTCGATTCGTTGGAATCGCCCGTTTCTCACGAACGAATGGTTGCATGTGACCCTTCCGGCTTGTGGGATGTGTTTTTCATCGTTTAGGACTGTTTCCCCTGCGTTTAGATGTGAATGGGGCGTGGAATGGGCCGATTCGGCCTTTTCCCTTATTTTCCCGCCGTATCGCTTTGGCGGCCGTTCCAGAGACCGGTACAGGTCTCTGGCGGCCCCATGATAGACCGCCACATCCTTCAATGTGTCGGTGATTTTGAGGTCGGTTGAGGTTGGGGGCCTAACCTCCGACCGCCACTTGCTTTTGGCGGCCCTATAGTGGTTCGCCAAGGTTTGTTATTTCTCGATGTTCGTGGCAGTCGGTTCCCTCTGGCGGCCCTTTCTTGGAGCTCCAGGAGTCGGTGACTAGGTTCAACAATCTATGTCGGTTCGTGTTGGTGGCCTAGTGTATGACCGCCACTTTACTGTAGTGCGCCAATTATAGGCCGCCACAGTGTGTTTTGACCGGGTCTGAGGTCTATGTCGGTTGGCTCTAGTGGCCTAACCTTCATGTGTTTCTTTGATGTAGCGTGTCTTTCTTCGACCGCTACAGTTCTCTAGCGGCCTAGTCTAGGACTGCCAGAGTCTTGTCCCTATTGGGGTGTAGCGGCCCTACCCTCGACTGCTTCTTCCATATAGCGGCCTAAAGGTGGACCGCCATATCCCCAGGGTGTTATTTTTTGAGGTTTTGATTTCTAAGGGTCTTGGCTTGACCTTGTGGTCTGCCCACTGTCCCGTGGATGTCTCTTGACATCCTATGAGGGCTAAGACTACATTAGAAGGTAGCCAGAAGTTTTCTTGCTTGAAGTAGGATTCTCTTTCCTACTGTAGAGTCGTCATTGTCTAGTTCCGGTCAACCCGGGATGACTCAATGGTTGACAGGCGACCTTGCGTGTCTCGGCAGTTCTGTCTAGTTCGAGACATGGTTCTAGAGACCTCGAGGTATTATCTTATCTCGTTTTGCGTGTCCAGGTGTACTGAGGGTCTTGATGTTCCCTCATGTCTCTGTGTGTCATTTTACGCGGCCGTGTCATTTTTGTGGCTTAGGATTAGACCGATTGGCGGCTTGTTCCGTTTGGTACGATGATCTTGACCCAAGTCTTCTGACTCAAGGATCGTTGTGGTTGCAGGTCTAGTTGATTGTCCTAAGTCAGGTGGCAGTCTGGTATGTGATGGCGGGAAAATGCACGTCGTTAATACGCCCCGCTACCAAATTTAAATATCCAGCCCACAAATGAAATTTAATAGTTAAGTGATGAGACCGAGTCGAATCCACAGAGAGGTTTAGATTTAAGAGTTGAAGACTTTGGAGTTTTGAGTTTTGAAAATCATGAGAGTTGGATTGAAAACTTGATTTTGAAATTGAGAAATTAAAATTAAACAAAGTGAAGGAACAATAAAAACTTGGGCTTAAAAATTAATGAGGCAAGTGAAATGAAACACCAAACTTTGGACTCGAGAAAATAAACAAAACGGATGAACAAAAGAAATAAACAAGAAGAACAACAATATCGATTCAACTAAATTTAAGAGACAAGATTAAATTATGCGCACAAGAAATTTAAAAGAACAATATCCATGAAATAAATTATAACCTGAAGGGGCCTCCTGCCCCTCTCTCCTTACTTCTTCAAAAACACTAAAACATCACTTGAACAAAGCTCTCACATGAACAAATAATAATAAAGAAATCCAAAATACATTATGAAGACTATATTCCCCACAACAACACCTCATTCCTCCTTTTTTAGGCCTTACACTAGCCCCTGCTTATCTCTGTTTCTCTCTATCTATGTGAAGCCTTCTTGCTTTTGCGGCTGAAGCTGTCCGTGTGAAGAGCCACGTACTGTGGGTGCCAATGTGAACCCCCGCCGCTGAATTTTTGTATTTGACCTTGTCGACCTCCGCTTTGCGTTGAAGAACATGGACATTCGCCACTTTGAATGCCGAAGCTCCCGACAACTCCGTGTGGGTGGACCCGCTTGCATGTCCGAAGCGGCGTGAAACTGCTAACTTGGAGAGAGGTTGCTGCTCGTGAGCCAACCTCTCCAGCTCTCATTCTCTCATTCGCGTGTGAATGCCTAACCCAAGCCTGCTATTGAAACTGGCCTCCCACCGCGTTGACCGCGCTTGAAGCCGCTGACCCTTGGCCATTCGTCCGCCCGCGTTAGGCACGCCCCACGTGCCTGCCTGCTCGAGCCCACAAGCCACCGCGCCCTCCATGCCTTGGCCGCCCTCTCTGTTGCGCGTTGACCGCGCTCTGCTTCGACAAGTGAAGCCCGCGGCTCGTCGCCCGTGCCCAGCCTGCACCGTCGACCGTGCGTGGAAGCCCCTCGCGTGTGAGCACGTGAGCCACCTCCATGCCAAGCCCATGTGAAGGCGAGCCTGGTCGACTGCCAGCTCGCCCGGCCAGCTGTAGACTTGCCGCTACAGATTGACCACCCGCGTAAGAAACACTGGCCGCCGAAGTGCTGAAGACTCCACCTTGTGAAGCCCTCGCATGCCCGTTGATCGTGTCCACGAGAAGGGCCATCTGCATTTATATGAGCTTTACGTGAAATGGCCATGCATGCATTTTGGCCGGCCAAAGTGTTGAAGCTTTTAACGTGGCTCATCTATATATTAGATGTATATATAGAATAGATATATATATATTATGTATATATCATATGAAGGAGGTGGTGCTATATTTATATATGGATATAATATATATATACATATATATGTTATGTATATAGATATATTGTGAATATATATATATATATTATGAATGTATATATTATATGACTATATATATAATGAATGTATTATATGAATATAATGAATGTTTTATATAAGTGAATATATATATATTAATGTTTTGTTTTTTGATTTTTATTTATTTTTATTTCTTTTTCTTTCCATGCTTCATGATATTTGGACCATTCTTGCGCAGACTTTTTTTTTTTCTCTGAAGCTCTAGTCATCTATTGGCTTTAGGGAGAGTGCACCCCCTTCCATAAGAAGAGAATGGACCCACTCCACCACAAGCACAGTAGATGCTGAAATTTTATTAAACTTCCAAATGGCATGTGTACAATGGAGGCAGCGCCTTTACAATGCTAAGGAGACCAAGCTATTAGGTCTCTAAATGCAAAAAGAATACCAATATCTATACAAAATGTCTACGAATATTGGGAACAGCAGCTGCATCCGCCCGCACATAAGCTCTAGCTTGGACTGGTAACTCAACAAGTGAATGGAAGTCCTTATTCCGGCCCATCAAGATGGCATGTGAAGCAAGGTAGTCCGCCACTTGATTAATCTCTCTAAAGGAGTGAGCAATAGGGCAATTGCACCAAGCAAATAGTTTCTTCAATGCAGGCCACCACGGTAGAAGACTCCAAGGTGGATCCATCTGTCTGGATAGAAGATCCACCAACATCTTTGAATCCGAGAAGATGATTGATACTGAAATAGAATGCTGCCTCAGCAAGCGCAGTGCATCTAGAAGTGCTCTCCCCTCTGCTAACAGAGAAGTACCATACCCATAGAAATATGAGAAACCCAGAATAAAGTTGCCATGTGTGTCCCTTACACAACCACCCCCTCCTGCAAGGCCTGGATTCCCCTTACAAGCACCATCCACATTTAAGGAAAATTTTACCACAGGAGGAGTCCATCTAACTATTGATATAACCGGCCTTTTTGATTTCACTTCAATGCCAAACTCACTAATTAAGTTCCTGTAGCTGGAATGAGCAGCATTTTTGAAAACCATAGAGAGCATGATCTGTTTAATGTCAGCCAATATGTTATCAGCCACCCTTGGCATATCAGGAGCGCAGCCCTCAAACCTAACTGAGCATCTAATTTTCCATATCTCCCAGGAAACAAGCAAGACCACCAGCCGAGCAATAAAGCCTTTAGGTGAAGCAATACTGAACCCAGTTATAAAGGAGTTTAGCCAGCAGCAGAAGTTTTGATTACTTGGCCTAATTCCACCAAGTAAAGGCCCAAACTTTTCCCATAAGTACTTTGCTATCTCACTGGTGACAAATAAGTGATCATAGTTTTCAATTTCCTTGAAGTTCAGGCAGCACGAACAGCATGAGGCCAAAGATATCCCTACTGTTTGGATTCTGCTGTCCACAGGTACAGCTTGCTGAGATAGCTTCCAACAGAAGAGTGCAGCCCTAGGGGGAAAATTGCAGTTGAACAAATTCTTAACCCCAGGACCATATTGGAGATTGCTGCCATTTCTTATATGCCTGTAGGTAGATTTAATACTGAATTCTCCTGAGATGGTGAAGGCCCAGATGGGAGAATCCTTGCCAGCCTGTAAAGAAAAACCCTGTAAAGCCTGACGGGTCTGCCAATCAGAAATAAAATCCCAAGCAGAATGTAGCCTGTTAGTTAGGACTTCCTTAACTGAAACATGCACAATGGAGGGAGGGGGAGCCATCTGAACTGGTATTACACTATCCTTGTACCAAATGTCCTTAAAAAAGCTGGTAGAAGCTCCATCCATAACCACCATTCGAAGGCCAGATAGCAGGATTTGCTTTGCCTTTACAAAATCTTTCCTCCTAACCCCTGCCGGAAAAGGAGCATCACATTCAGATATATGTCTTCCATGCAGGTACTTGCTCCTGATAAACTTAGCCCACAGTGAATCACTCACTAGAGAGAGCCACAACTGTTTAACCTGACAGCAAATTTGAATGTCATCCAGGCTTCTAATACCTAGCCCTCCACTGTTAAGGGGAAAACATAATTTTTTCCAAGCAATCCAGTGCCTCTTATGGGTAGAGTCCACACCCTGCCAGAAAAAACTCGCACAGATCTTAGCTATCTGATTCCTGATAGTACAAGGAATGGATGTAGCACATGCAGAATAAATGGCAATTGAAGATAACACTGAACGAATTAAGACTACTCGGCCAGCTTGGGACAGAATCTTGCTCTGCCACCCAGCAAGTCTAGCATGAACTTTATCAAGAAGATACTTGAAATGAATGACCTTGATACTACCTTTGAACAATGGAATTCCCAGATATTGAATTGAACCAGTCCTGTGCTGAAAACCAGTGAGCTTCTTTATCCTGTTCACAGCTAATGCAGGCATATTTTTTGAAGTCATAAAGCAACTTTTGGATGCATTCACTCTTTGGCCAGAAGATCTCTCATAACTCCCCAGAAAAGCAAGAAGGTGTTTAATTGTTGACATTCCACCATTCAGAAAAATAATCGAATCATCAGCATATAATATATGTGACAGTAAAGGAGAACCACGAGGCAGGTGATATGGCTTGCATTTCCCAGACAAAAAGAGTTGATGAAGGCCTCTACTCAAAACCTCCTCTGCTAGTATGAACAAAGCTGGGGCCAAAGGATCTCCCTGACGAACCCCTCTTGAAGACTTAAAGTAACCTTGAATCCGACCATTAAAGGCAATAGAAAACCAACAGTTCATAAGGAGCTGAGAGATAAGAGAAAGAACCCTGTTGGAGAAGCCAAACTTCTTTAATACTTGAAGAAGAAAATCCCATTCTATGCGATCATAAGCTTTGGCCATATCTAATTTGATTAGCATATTATGACCTCTGACCGGCCTATCCAGCTCCATGAATAGCTCCCTAGCCAGCAGGAAATTGTCAGAAATCAGCCTTCCACTAGTAAATCCACTCTGTTCACTAGATACAATATTAGGAAGCACAGGCCTCAACCTATCGCTTAGAATTTTGGAGACTATCTTATAAGAGAAGTTACACAAGCTGATCGGCCTAAAGTCAGCATAAGATATAGGGTTCTTTACTTTAGGAATCAGGCAAACTATAGATGAAGTGACACCCTGAGGGAGCCCCCAGCCCTGAAAAAAACTTTGGACTGCTTTCACCACATCCAAGCAAATAACATCCCAACAGTGAGTAAAGAAACCTCCAGTGAATCCATCCGGACCTGGAGAACTGTTTCCAGACAATGAAAAAACAGCACTTCTTATCTCCTCCTCCAAAGGAATAGCACAAAGGGAATTATTCTGCTCATCAGTCATCAATGCAGGAATGACAGATAAAATCTCAGATTCAATACTGTGGGCTTCGGAAGTGAGTAGGTTTTGAAAGTATTTCACTGCTCCAGTCATCAGTTCCTCCTGCTTGTCCACCCAAACATCATCCACTTTAAGTTTTTGAATGAAGGATCTCTGCTGCTTAACTCTAGTATAATTATGAAAAAATTCAGTGTTCCTGTCCCCCGCTTGCATCCACTGAACTCTAGACTTCTGAAACCAGAAAGTCTCCTCCCTGGCCATAATCAACCTCATTACAGCATTAGCCTTGTTTAGAAGTTCTCTATTTATAGCAGAAGGAATAGCATCAAACACATTTTGAGCTTTTTCAATTGATTGAGATGCCTCAAGCTTAGCTTTGAAAATGTTACCAAATACTTCCTTGTTCCAAGTTCTCAATTGAACTTTAAGGAATTTCATTTTACCTTGAAGAGCATAAAAAGGATGAATTGCAGGTTCAGCCATCCGGGTCTTGTTCCATTGCTCCTTTACGAATTCTAGGAAACTGGAATGTGAATGCCACATGTGTTGGTATATAAACCTCCTTGGAAATTGAGAGGAAGGAATAGTAGAAATAAGTAAAGGAGCATGATCGGACGGCCCCCTGGGTAAGTGTGTGACTGACAGATTAATGTTTTTGTCCAACCAAAAAGAATTGTACATAACCCTGTCCAACCGAGCTCGGATATGAGATGGGCCTAATTGATTGTTAGACCAAGTGAAACTGGTTCCATTATAACCTGCATCAACCAAACCAGCAGCTGCAACAAATCCCTGAAAGTCTAACATTGAAGAGGCTGAAGGGAGGTTGCCTCCAACTTTCTCATCTGTTGAAAGAACACAGTTAAAATCTCCAGCAATTATCCAAGGGATCTTCACCCCCTGACTGAACTCCATCAGAGAATCAAACAGCTCTCTTCTGATCAAACGATTACAAGAAGCATAAACAACAGTGATTAATACTGTGGTAGAGCCTTCTTCTTGAAGACCGACTGTAATGAACTGAGGATGTAATAACACAACCTGTAAGTCCACTCCCAAATTGTGGAAAATCCAAATTTTGGAAGCATCTCCATTGTTCCCAATGACTGACTGCATTCTTATTTTCCCAGCAACATCAGAAGCTTGTTTAAAACAAATGTGAGGTTCAGAAATAGCCACTATATTGATTTTATTTGCTCTAATGATCTGAGCCAAGCTACGGGTAGAGGCAGCATTACCTATCCCCCTAATGTTCCAAACCAAAGCTGAATTAATCATTATTAAATGAAGAGGAGGATTCAACAGCCAACTCCTTGGCTTTAGCTCTAGTCAGACGTGTATCACAGAAAAGAACTCCAGGCAGCATTGTATCAGTGATACTATTCTGATTTATAAATTTAAGGGGACTATTGGTAGGACAAACCATCTTAATATTTTCTGCAGCCGAGATAGAAGAGGCCCCTTCACCACAAACACCATTTAGAGACTGGCAGAAGTTACCTGATATTGTTTGGTCAGCTCCCTCCTCTGGACTCAGAGAAACCGAAGGAAGTTCCCCAAATTCAGAGGTTTCCTCAATGCAAGATAACCCTCCGAGATTTGAACTAGTGGAGGCTGCAGAGTTTATTCTTGAGATTAGAATTCTTGGAGCTATTTTCTCCTATGGAACAATAACAGTTGGGCCCATATTTTTAACAATTGGAGGAGTCTCATCAATTTTCTTTTCTTGAAATGGGACTGATTCTGTGTCAGCTTCTTCAGCCACTTGATCCAGCACAGCAAACCGATTTCCATTTGAATGGATAACCTCAGCTGATTCTAACCTTTTTGTCCTATCAATTGGCCGGGCTTTCCGATCCTTTTCAAGGTCTGCAGAAGTCTTCCTGTCTAAACCTCTCCCTGACCTTCTCTTGCATTCAGATTCCTGGTGACCAATCTTGTGGCAGTATGAGAAAAGTCTAGGAACCCTGTGGTAGTTTATCTTCTGCCAGAACCCTCCATGTCCGGAACCTATCCAGATTCTCTCCCTCATTTGCTTATCAAGATTCAACTCAACACAGACCAGAGCCTCAGCGGTATTTGTGAGTGCTACCGAAGTTTCGTGAATTCGTAAAACTTGACCAATGTTACCTGCAATCGAGCGCAGCATGTCTTCATGATAGTAATTGACAGGAAGGCCCGGGAAACCTATCCAAGCCGGAATAATCGGAGGATCCGCCTTGAAATCGAAATCCGGCTGCCATTTAAAAAATCTGAACATAAAACCTTTAACCAGGAGATTGCGCTGAAGAAGCACGCGCAGGAAGTCCGCTTCATTCCGCAAACGAATCAGCAGGTGCCTGGGATTCATCCGACTGATAATCGGATCCCCCTCCAACTGAAGCGAGTTAATCAAACAGGCCTTAACCTCAGGGATTGACGGCCTTCCATATGAACACTTAGCAATGATCGCAAGCTGCAGGAGATCACAGGAGGCTTGAATGTCTTCTGTCGAGAAGAACACAGCCGGCTCACCTTGCTCCGTGTATGCTGGGGCTTTCACCGGAATCCGACGACGAGGGCTCTGAAGACCTTCCAAGACCGTCTGAGCAAAAGATTTGCTGGTCTGTACGGGAATGGCTTTAGAACCTACCGTCCTTCCATCACCGGAGGTTGAGGGCTCCCCCACCAAACCTTCCATGGCCGGCGGGGGAGGAAGCTATGGAGGAGTTCTTGATTCTACCGCGAAAACGGGAGCTTCTCACTCTAAAATCTTAGAGAGAGAAAATCATCATGTACGTCACCTAACTTCATAACAACAACCATTCTTCTTGCGCAGACTTCTTGCCGAGTGCCTACAAAATAACATATTTATTACTTAAATCATAATTAATTTCATCAAACTAAGTATTTTGATCGAAAATTGATATTAAGTGTGATAAGTGCATAATTATTAATATTAAAGCTCATAAAAGTGTGTGTATCATAAATTAACTCCTACAAATGCACACTTATCAGTATGCTACCTCGTGTTCTGTGCTTCGTAGTACGTACGATAGTGTTTCCTCACATGTCTGTACTATAGCACTTCTGTTTCAGAGTTCTGTGTCTAGTGAGCCTCCACTAGTCGTAGCCAGTCGACACGTTCAAGTGTTGGCCTACCTGGGAGTGGTGGTATGGCAGTTCCCGAGATACGGTTTATAAGCTAGTTTCTGTGGGCTCCCTTGCCTTATAGTAGCGTCCTGCTAGGGGAGAAAACTAGCTAGAGGCCTGGCTCAAGACATTGAGCTTGTGTGTGCACACGTGGTCAGGGGCTTGGACTGAGGCCGACAGGCTTTACCCTGCCTAGTCACTCGGTACTGTAGTTCCTGTTCTAGTTCTGAGTGTGTCTTAGTCTCTGTCGCGCTTCAGGCGGCATAGTAGGCCAGACACTTGAGGCACAGCATAAGACGTTAGTGGACGCGGCTGGCTGTTCTTCTAGTGAGGAGGTACTTCCGTTACGTTACACGTGACTCTCGCGTTTCTCGTACGCCGTGACCTTTCCAGGTTAGCCCTCTCGTGGTCTTTCCCGAGGTCAGTGTTGTGTCGTGTGCACGACGTTCTAGTCGTGTGTGTATGTGGTCGTGTCTAGAAGAGCGTGCACAGAAATCGAGTTGTGTATGCTTTAGGGCGACTGTGTTTGTTTAGATTTTTCTAGGCTTTTTGTCTGCTTTAGTAGGCCCTAAGGTTGTCGACGGATCGGTGACGCCTGACTCTGTGAGATCAGGGTCTGCCGTTCTGTTGCTACTCGGAGTAGTTTGGGAGGCCGAGGTTTGTTCGGCAGCCGTGTTTTCCTTCAGGTACGACTTTTTCCTTTTCTTTTAGCTGCTCCACTCCTTCCGTTTTCAGTTTTCTTGCTTTACTACTCCTACTGTTTACCTGCTGTTTTAGCATGTTACTGCGTTATTTTTCAGTGGGGATCCGCGTGACCCCTACTGGGCCAGTGACACGAGGCTCACCCCTACTTTTCAGGTAGGTCGCGTCGTTCTGCTTCCGCGATTCCTGGTGTGACGTGTCCGTAGTTGCCAGTTGTACCTGCATCGGGCTTCCCCCGACCTCAGTGTACGTCCTTCTTTTCTGTTTGTACTGCGTGTCTTTCCTTTGGATTGGACTCTGGTATAATTGTTAATTTAAACTGTTAATTAAAAAGTAATTATATTTCTGCTACTTCAGCAAACCGATCTAATGAAACTTAATTGCTTACTGTTATATCTCTGTGGCTTCAATGTACTACACGACAATCCTTTTATCCGTTCGAAGCTTTACCGCTCTTGGAAGGCTTCACAGGTTCCAAGTGGTATCGGGTCTGCTCGGTAGTCCTATCGGGTATATCCAATATCTGAGATCCGGGTCATCACAGGTGGTATCAGAGCGTTGTTGTGTCAAGTACATGGGAATCCGAGATATAGAGTATCTAGAGTCCTGAAAGTCCAGTACAATCTTCAGCTGGCTTAGGTTTCGCGATTCTTGTCGTTTTCTCGTTATTGTGGGTCTGTTCTTGGTGAGCTGCTCGATGCATGACTAGTCCTTCGTGGTCATGTGTTCAGCTGTTGTTATGCCTTGATGTGACCCAGCTTGCAGTTGTGTTCCGTGGTTCTATGTTCTGTATGGAGCCGGAATCCTGCAAGTGTTGCTGTTGTTGTTTTGGCGCTATTTCTCTATGATTTTGTGTACCTATCTTGGCACTGTGTGGACCAGGTCCTGTCGGTTAGCTTTGATGTACTCTCTTCTCCTGGTAGAGTTAGCATGCGACTCGATCAGATGTAATATTTGAGTGAGGACTGACTTGATTGTGTTGTGGTCCAGTGCTATCATTGGTGTCCTATGTGCCTGGTGTTCCCTGTTGCCTTTGGCATTGGAGCCGATGATGTGTCAAGCTGTCAGCTGAGAGGGCTATGTTTCCTTGTTTAAGCTGATAGTCGCTGTTGTTGATTATTATGTGTTCCTTTCTTGCAAGATGGATATGATCTTAACTATGATGGAAATATGAACAACAGTGAAATCACTCAACCTATGAACATGTGCAACATGAACCTAGGCAATCAGCATGAAATCTAGCATGGGCATGCTATCTCTATCAGGAATAAACTAAAGGGCAGAAATAAAAAACACACGCCGGGGCGTGGAGCAAGGAAATAAAAGGAAACACACCGTATAGGTGGAACAAGCAAAATAAAGCAAGAGATATGAAGTATGATGAAAGAGAGAGCTACGGCCCAACACTAAGGAAAGATGTGATCGCCACTAAGGTAATAAATAAGCCAAAGACTTGAAAAATACCTTAGAATAGGTGGATGGAACACCCGCCCACGGGAGAGAGAAAATAATCAGGAAACTGCAGGTCTGTGAAGTGTAACGGTCGAATGCTGATGCGCCACGGATGTGTAACGGCCTTACGATAAGCCGCTACGTGACTCTAATGCGCCTGTGATAGACCATCAGAGATCTACAGAAGAGGAACTTGGGAATCTTTGATCTCCACGCCTTCCAACCAGCCAGAAAGCTTGGGCCTCGTGTTACGGACTCTGTAAACCTGCAAAGGAGTGTAGAACACAAAGAAAACAACCCAGATTAGCCCTTGAGCAAGAGTAGTATCAATAAGCCAAAAGAACTCAAAAGCATGCAAAAGGAGAGGGAAATACCAAGGAGGTTGGTTGTTTAACCCCTCTGGGGCATTTAAAAGATGGGAGAGATGTTTATATGAATGCAGCAGATGTAAAAGCGTGAGAGAAGAAGAGGGAAGATGCTATATTGCTTGGAGGAGGGAAAAGAGACTAAGAAGACACTTTGACTGAACTAGACCCTTGAAACTAATACTCCCTGGACTTTGGAAGAAGATGGACGTGGGAAGCAGTTCTCCTTGGTTGGTTCTAGCTCCAGGATGCAGCAGCACTTCGACGTGAACTCCAGATGTCTCCCCTTCAAGCCATGAAGTCAAGGGTTCTATTTATAGACCCTCAAACTCTCTGGTCGAGTAAGGGATAATCCAGCTAGAAAGTAGGACGTTTCTTAGCAAACTCTTGAAGAAAATACTCCCAAGAGTCCATAGAAACAAACAAAAGGTTCTGAGGATCAGATTTGAGGGAGAAATCATCAGATCAAACTCTTAATTCGGCCACGGAGTAGTAGAGAAAGAGCGGTTCTACTAGAACTCTCTGTTTGATGTAACGGCTGAATGATAAACTGCCACAGTGATGTAATGCCCTAGGAGTGGACCGCCACACAACCTTATATGCTGAAAGATAAGACCAACGGGCGAAGTTTTCAAACATAGGACTCTGCAAGAATGTAACGGTTGTAAGTAGATGCGTCAGAGACGTGGTAACGGTCGCACGATAGACCATCACACTGAACGGATCAAATAAAAGATAAGCTTTGAAAGAAGCCTTGGCCTTAAGGATTCTGAAATGATGTAGCGGCCTGATATAGGAAGGTGCGTTAGAGAAAATGTGACGCGCCAGCAATGGACCGTTAGAGACAAAGGAGTGCAAATAAGATGAAGATATGCTAAGCTTCGTCCAGCGGGAAAGAGATAAGGAACCAGACCCAACCAAGGAGGCATGACCCATTAAATAAACCTCAAATTGACCAAGATGGCTCAATAAAGGTGAACAACTTGGAGCATCATTTAAAATGAACAAGAAGATGACCCAACTTATGGTCATAAAACGGGTGTCAACAGATGCCCCTCCTTAATGTCCTCTTTGCAGGGAAGCGAGCGGAGGTGAAGTGAAAGTGAAATGGAATATGGAGATGAAGCGAAAATGAAGCGGAGCGGACTGAAAAGCGGGCATTAACGCAAACGACACCCATCCTCAACCAACGAGCGATAGGAATTTTCGGGAAAACTTCAAACTAATAACACGGAAAGAGCTAACCAAATGACGCATGTCTGGAGGAACTAACAACTAAGGAAAGGAAAACACGGCCAGCGGCAAGAGCGATGGAAAGGAAAGAGACAATTAACTAAACTCCATTCAGGAATCTTCAGCTAACCAGATTGAGTGAGTAGATCGAAGGAAACCTTCCAATTCAGAGTAGAATAACTCTCCTTACTCGAGATCATGAACATATAGTTAACCACCATTACCGAGACACCTTGGACAGATGAAGGTTCGTCAATGCTTAAAGATGCGGGTGATGTATGCTGGGCTAAAATAAAAAGAAATCATTAAAACGAATGTAAAGAAAGATAAAATAAGACGATACTCGAGAATAGTATTGCTAGACTGGAGAAATAAGGGTCAGGACACTATCTGCAACCACGGCGTGCAAGATAGAACCATCGTCCCCAAGCTTTTCCAACCTAATGGCCTATCCAACGATTAAACACGTGCACTTAGATCATCATCATTTTTGTTTAAGGGGAACATCAGATCCCAGAACACATGAATGACCAACCGATTCTCAAGATAATATATCATAGATAACATATAGTAATGCATTAAGGGAGATAAGATGGAGATACTGTACCTGACTTACCTGTGTGGCAAATGGCAAAGCATGATGGCGTTCGCAATTTTATCCATATAAAGGGGTTAGCCAACAACAATATGAATAAAGCACATTCATTCATGAGCACGAATCGCATTGATAAGATAAGGAATTGAAAGCATAATGATCATTCAAGCATGAAATAGGGCATCATCATCCCTCAAATGATTTAAGCCTCTGACGGTTTATTAAAGGGGCGCCACAATCATGTAACGGTCCAAAGATGACCCGTCACGCAGCGTCGGTTTACATTTTCAAAATAAATGACTGAATTAACCTGACGGTCTAATAATAACGCGTCAGAGACATGTGACGGTCCTTCGATAGACCGTTACATTGCCTGGGCATTCAAAAACAACAACTGATCGGTCTCTCCCTCTCTCTCATTCAATCTCAAACGCAAACGCCCAACCGAGCCCTAAAACCCACCGGCGACCATGTCCGGTGACGAGCTCCCCCGGCCACCAATGGCGAGAGAAAAAGGAAAGAAGAAGCTGGCGATCAAGAGATGCCGGGATCGAATAGCCCGGGAGGACACTCCCCCGGCGGCGGACGAACAACCGGCGGCGGTGGCAGAGCCAACGGCGGAGGAAGACCCTCCTACGGCCGGAGAAGAATGGGGAGATGCTTCGGAGGAGGTCGTTGGCGGTGAAGAAGGAACGACAGCGCCGGAGAAGAAGAAACGAGGCTGAGACCGTGAGGTAGGCGTCCGCCCCAAAACCCTTAAAAGTTCAAATGTTTTCAATTTTTGTGTTTGCATATGTGATTGAGGGGGAGAAAATGGGTCTAGGGACCCATTGTAGGCCATTGTGGCCATTTCCATAGGTTGGGGGGAACGAAGAAAATAATGCCCTATCGGGGAGGACGTGACAGTCGTTCCAGCGACCATCATAAAACCTGACGTGCCATACATGGTGCGTCAGAGGACTGTGACGCGCCAGAACCTGGCCGTTAGAGAAACCAGAGCCAGAAATTGATTCTTTTTAGGTTTTTGCTTATTCAATTTTTTTGGTGTTTTATTCATGTTAAATGCAATGAATTTAAACTAATGAAATGACTAACTTATGTTCTACATGTGTGCAGGGGAAGAGAAGAACCAGTATTTCTTGGCTTCAGATCAGGGCGGTGTACCAGGCACTGCCAGAATACCAAAGAGAGAGATTGGCTGCTATGGGCTTCGGGGAAGTCCTCAACATAGAAGTGACAAGAATGGACACAACGCTGCTATATGCATTGCATGAGCGATGGGATCCAATCAGCAGGGCATTCATCTTCCCATGGGGTCATATGATCCCAACATTGGAGGATATAGCGAGGATTACAGGGTTGAGGGTCCATGGTGCAGTGGTGACAGGCTAGACATATGGAGACTACCGAGAGCTAGCCCAGGAGCTACTGGGGCTGGACTTAGTGAGGCCGGGGCATCCATCATCCCAGTTGTCATGATCGAGACTCTAGGAGAGCCTGGGTCTACGAGGAGCAGCCATCGCAGTCGGGGAGCTTCTAGAGAAGCACCTAGACAAAGTGATTGAGCAGGTTCGCCCGAGGGTAGCAGCGGAGGCGGGACCAGAGGGAGATAGAGTACTGCGACGCTTCCTGATCTTGCTGTTCGGGAAGCTGTTGTTCCCGACCCGAGCGGATGTGATCAGCTGCAGGCTTTTGCCTTTGCTGGAGGATCTTAATAGAGTGGGCAAATACGCATGGGGAGCGGTGGTGCTCGCCTTCCTATTCAAGTCTCTGAGTACGACCGACCGGCGAAAGATGCTGGGCGGCTTCTCGCCTTTCCTTCAGGTAAATGCTTAAAATGCTTCTATATGCTTTTGACTACTATATGCTGACACTTGGCTTCTAAAATGTAGATCTGGAGCTTTCTCTACCTCCCATGAATCGGGTGAGGTACACAGATGTATCCCGGGTGGATCCCCATCGCGAGGTGGTGGATTGTTGCGAGGGACATAGGATCGGTCAGCCGATTGACCAGAGCCATCTAGGACGACATAGACTCATTCCCGTACGCATCGATAATCTCTTGAACTTAAACTCTTCTATATGCTCCTAAATGTCTCTTTAAATGCTTCTAAATGTTTCTAAATGCTGACATGGACTCAATTGCTTTTTCAGGTGTGCTGGACACCATACCGGGACTAGGGCCACGAGGGACAGTCATGGGTCAAGGCTTCCCTGGCGTACAGTGGGCGAGATATCTGGCTGCATTGCATCAACGTCATCGAGCCCTTGCACTACCGCCTGATCTTGAGGACGCGGGGAGTTCACTAGCCAGAGGTAACATTCCCTCGCAAAAACGACGAGTGCCCTGGGAAGTCTTCAAAGGGCATTAGTGGGAATATCGACTAGTGCGCCCGGAAGGTGAAGTATGTGCATGATTGGAATAAGAAAGGCTGAGCCATGAAAGAGCAAGCTGACAGTGACGAGGCCTACCTCAAGGCCTACTCCCAGCGATATGGCGGCCAGGTATTCCGAGGCACCCGACGACCGGTATGAACTTCTAAAGTCAAACTCTTGTCTATTTAATTTAATTGAACTCTTATATGCATTGACACTTGTTTTCTAAATGCAGCTAGACCCACAGGGACGGATCGTCGAGCTCGAGGGGCTCCTCCACGCCACTATCCAGCAGTGGGATGAGTACCGGACAACTTTGGAGCTCTTGGTGAGTTTTCTAAACCTTAGACTTAAATGCTTATGCTTATGATGATGCAAACTAATTGACTTTGACTTCTAAATGCAGTGGGCCGAGGGAGCACGGAGAGCAGGACTAGATGCTCCATCCTCCTCTTCATTGCTTGTGGACGGCCGAGCTGATCGAGATGCGGATTTTGCTCGGGCGGTTGCTCAGGCCGAGGATGCCGAGGCTGCCCTCGCAGAGCGGGTAAGTGAAAACAACCGAGTCCCCATTGACTTAAATGCTAAATGCCTTGATTGACTGACTATGATGAAATGCTAATGCAGGCGAGAGAGCTGACTGTAGCTATGGCCGAGGCAGAGCGAGGACGGTCGGAGACAGAGAGACTCTGAGCGGAGTTGGCACAGGCACGGGCCGAGGCAGAGAGATTTTGGACTGGGACAGCGGACCTGGAGCGCTATCGGACCGAGGCTAGGGAGTCACGGCGTCAGATCTTCCAGCTGAAGATCAAGCTGCGGATGATGGAGAGGACCGTGCGGATGATGGGCCGCAGACCAGAGAGGAATGCTTCCCAGAGCAGAGCACAGAGTGGGGTTCGGAGCGTCACATCGAGTGGATCAGTTGCGAATTTTCTTGCCAGTTCTTCCGGCCAGCGAAGGAATGAGGAGGCGGAGTAGAGACGACAGCGGGGAGAGGAGAGCAGCGTCATGGAGCCGCCAGCGAAGCGGCACGAGGGTACCTGTGACAGTGACGGCTCGGGAGATAAACCGGCCGAGTGACTTGTACTTTTTCTTTTTCTTCCTTTTTTCTTTGATACGCACTTGTACATGACTATGTAAATGAAATGAAATTCCTCTTATTGTTTTTGTTATGGATGTGTGAATGAATGTATGGATGACTGAATGCAAACAGGGGACACAGTGGAAGACTGGCAGGTTTGACCAAAGAGAGATGGAAGAGCGAATTAAAAACCTGTAGCAGAGGGTGTAACGGTCTAATATTGGAGCGTCAGGATTGTATAACGGTCCAAGATTAAACCGTCAGAACCGACAGAGCGAAGGTAGTGTAGGAATGAACGTGACGGTCCAATGTTGGAGCATTAGAGAGCTGTGGTGGTCCTACGATGAACCGTCAGAGGAAAACTATGTAATCCGAGACTGATTCTGCCATGAGAGCCCGAGCTCGAGGCAAAGAGGCCTTAATCCACACTATAACCCTCCTAGGCTTAGGATAAGGCTTTCTAATCCATGTCCTATCATTCTAGCACCAAAATAAAACCTTTACAAATAGGAACAAGCCCAGAAATCGCAGCTCCATTCAATTTTCCGCCCTAAGGCTTAGAACTTCATCAAAATAGCAAAGAATGCCATGAAGAGGAGCTTTGGAGTGATGGTCATGGGAGAGAGGGTCTACACTGGGCCCAAAGCAGCCAAAAAGGAGCAGGGGGAGCTGCAAAGATTGACCTCCATCCCCAAGCATCTAAGTTCAAGTGCAAAAGTTCATTAATTTTCTGCACTTTCCGTACTTCTTATGATCCTTTTCTCTTCTTCCTTTTCTTTTCCTTTTCTCTCTAGCCTTTGCCTAGCCCAAGGTGTTATTCCAATCTAAAGTGGGTGGCTCCCATGATCAAAGAACTCCCTTTAGAGGTCTTATCAATCCTAAGGGCATGGCATCTCCAACCTCTATTAGTTTTGGTGAAAAATTTCCAGAAATTATCCTTGGATTGGGCAAGCATTTCTTCCCTTATAGAATTATGGCACCCACAAACACACACCCTCCTCTTCCCTTCCTTCGAAGCTACAGTCCTATTAGAGGAGGTAGAAACTTACCTAGCCTTCCCTAAGACAAAAGAGGGAGATATAGACTTAGTGTGCCATACGGTGGAAGCAATAGACCCCTCACTCATCCTAAGTGATTTCATCCATAATCCAAAGGATGTTAGGACTATGATCAGCCCACGGCACATTCATTTGATACCCATGGCTCAGTGGATAGTCTCTCATTGCAAGAACAAGTGGGAGAGATATGAAGCCATAGCTAAAGCCGTATCAGTTTGTTTGTGCGGAGTGTTCCTTTTCTCCAGCACCGACCACCTCCTAGATATCCAAATTCTCAGCATTATCAGTGGGTTGTGGCGGAGATTATCTATTTCTCAAACATTCCTTTCATACCTCTATGAAGGGCTTAGCTCAGCTTGCTTAGGAGGACCTCTTTTTAGCTCTATGATACTCCTTGAGTGTTGGATGGGTGTGAGAATCAAATTTCAACCCAAGGGAGAAATACTTTCAGCTAGCCAGATCTTTGGGAGCCACCCTTTATTCTTTATTGGAGGTGCATTCGGATTCTCTTCACAGGTTGAATGCCGGACGGCAGACAAGAAAACACGGGACGATTGGCGCCTCTTCCTCAACACCTTGCCAATAGAGAAGTTCACAATGCGTCCAAGAGTTCTTCGGAGCACCTTACTCAAAGTACCACGGCGACCAGGCCTTGATCTTCAGCTAGTGGGGGACACTACCATGGCGATCTACAACCCTCACCGATGCTATCTTCAAATCGGGCTACCCTGTACTATGGTTCCTGCACTATCACATTTCCCTCCCCTTCAAGCTAGGAAGATAGGGACCGAGGAGGATGAAAGAGCAGTCTGGAGCGCTCTGATCAGGTGGGAGATCAGTAAAGTGCGCCTGTGGAAAGAGGAGGTGGAAGAAGACGACGAGGAACGACGTGCCTATGTGAAGGAACTACGCAAGATCCGGCCTCATGCGGATAGAAAACTGAATCTAATTTGAGCTTTCTTGAATGAAATGAAATTGAAGTTATCCAACCAGTTTTATGTAGCATTGAGTTTAATTGAATGACATGGAAGTGCCTCAGTTGATGGAATATGAGTTTGTTGCTTGATCGGGCTCAAATTTTCTAGAGAACATAGCTTCTGGGGAATGTAACGGTCCTATGTAGGGCCGCTACAGCACTCTGACGGTCTGATGATGAGCCATCAGGAGGGTGAGCTCAGAAAAATTGAGTTTTCTTATTCTCAGGAGAGTGTAACGGTCTAATATCAGGCAGTTAGAGAGACGTAACGGTCTAATGTAGACGTGTCAGGAAGAATTTACTGAGAACAAATGAGTTTGACCTTCGGGAGGAGGTGACGGCCGAACGATGGACCGTTAGAAGATGTGACGGTCCAAAAATAGACCATTACAGAACCTGTTGATTTGTGGGCTTTAATCTTGGGCTTGAACCTGCATTCTGCACACACTTAGACAAAAATAAGTTAGATCTATTCTTAGACTCAACCCCTTACCTGAAGCAAGTTAGAGAATGACCATCCTTGATATTGGGTCAAGGGGTGGAGCCTTATTAAATAGGTGGAAGATATACCGGGAACAATGCATGCAATGCACATGATGGTATTTTTGGAGTTTTGCATATATTCAAATTTTTGTGAGATTTTGAAAATATCTGATGTTTTGGGTTTTGAAATATATGATTTTTTTTCTGGATTTTGAAATATGTGATTTTTTGGATTTTGAAATATGTGATTTTTTTGGATTTTTAGAATATATGATTTTTTGAATTTTGGAATATATGATTTTTTGGGGTTTTGGACTATATGATTTTTTTGGATTTTGGAATATATGATTTTTTTTGAATTTTGAAATATATGATTTTTTTTGGATTTTGAGATATATGATTTTTTGGATTTTGAAAACCAGCGCCCCCTAGAAACGCGGGTCCTCCCTATTCCATTGAGAGTTTCCGAGGTTGGCGTGCAATAGCGGTGACAACCCCTGGCCAGGGCCTAACTTGCGTGACTGTGCTTCTATAGAGGCCATACCTAGGGTATTTGTCTTAGTCCTAAAAAATAAAATAGAACATGGGGATAAGCTTAGGCCCAGTATAGAAGCTTTCAGGGCTTGAGTTCCTCTCCGAACAACCCATTCAGAGATTTGATCTGTTGTGCAGGGACTTTGTGTCCTTCATCGAACCTTTGTCCACTCTAGGCACGCATATGACCAGGCTCATAACGTCCCGCAGGGAAATTGTACTGGCACTCTTGCCATGCCTAGCTTTTTCATTTTCCTTGGAGCTTTGGAATTATGATTGATGGACTTTCAAGATAAACTTTTGTCTTTTGTCATGATGACTGCTCCTTTGCTTTGCTTCTTTTTGCTTTTCTTGTGGCGTCAGGTCATAACGGACTGCCCCTATTTGAGACCTCCTCTCGTCAGGGTGTCTAGATTGGTTGTCGCCCCCTTATCCGCCTCTTGCCCCTAGATTCAGCCGAAGAGAGAAACAGATAGGGACTTTGACTTACCCCCAAGCATGGCCAGGAGAAATGGTGTCTACAGAGTTGGAAACCCAACCAGGGACGTCGTGTGGTGTGTGATTGCTGTGCTCGGGGTCCTCCTTCAGGGTGAAAGGGAAAGGACACCTCGCTACTGGGGTGGCACTGGTTAGACTCTAAGGAAAGAAACGCTTAAGATACAACCCATTCCAAGCGTGAGCGAGCTCCTCACCTTCTGCGTTTACTAAGCGGTAAGCATTCCCTGGATAAGCCTCTTTGACAACAAATGACCCTTCCTAGTTAGGTTGTAATTTAGACCTAGGACCTGCAGACCGAACGAACTTGCGTTTCAAAACCATATCACCTTTTTGAAATTTACGTTCAATTACCTTCTTTTGAAAATAACGTGAAACTCTCTTTTGATAAATTGATACATGATCGGCCGCATTCATCCTCTTTTCATCTAAGAGTTCCAACTGAACGAGCAACGCCTCTCGACATTCATCGAGATTAAGTTCCTTATCTAGCTATACCCTTAGGGAAGGGATCAGGATTTCATATGGGGGCACCGCCTCCATCCCGTAGGTGAGAGCATAGGGGGTTTGCCCCGTAGGAGTACGGACGGAGGTGCGGTAAGCCCACAGAGCTTCCACTAATCGTTCTGTCCAATAAGAGAATTTGTGAGATTTGCATGTTTTCTTTATGATCTTGAGAAGGGTTTTATTAGTGGCTTCGACTTGACCATTGCCTTGTGGGTAATATGGAGATGAATGATGCAATGTAATATTGAATTTCTTACATAGGTCCTTGAGCTCCTGAGAAATGAACTGGGGTCCGTTGTCGGTGACGATGCTGCTTGGCACGCCGAACCGCGAGATGATATTCTTCATGATGAAGTGACACACCGTGGTAGCTTTGATCTCCGCATATGCTTCGGCTTCAGCCCACTTGGTGAAGTACTCAGTGGCGGTAAGGATGAAGGATTTTTGCTTAGTCTGAGAATTAGAATCACCAAGCGGGCCGACAACGTCAAATGCCCACATAGAGAACGACCAAGGAGCAGTAAGAGGATGTAGGGATGAAGCTGGAGCATGGATCTTATCAGCGTGGAGTTGGCATTTAAGACACCTCCGGACATAGAGGGAGCAATCTTCCTCTAGAGTGGGCCAATAATAACCCTGCCTAAGGCTCTTCTTTGCTAGAGCCTCGCCATTGACATGGTCTCCACACTCACTAGAATGGGCTGCTTCAGCCACCTTCCAAGCTTCATCATCGTCTAAGCATCTCATGAGCATTCCATTGGTAGCGCGCCTATATAGTTCTCCTACAATGATAGTATACCATGAGGCGGCTCTTCTTATTACTTTGCACAGCTCGGCATTTGCCCCTTCTGGGAACAATCCATCTTTGTAATACAACTTGATTTCATGGTACCAGGGTAATTCTTCTTCCTCCAAGATCTCTTCTAATTCTGTCAAAGATACTTTCTTAAGATCTTCCTTCTCAGCTCTTGCCTCCATAGTTTTCCTAAGGTTGGCGTACCAAGGATTCTGAAGAGAGGGTGCGTCTAATCTCTGAACGACGATAGTCTTAGTGCTCTGACTGAGAGGGAAAGATAGAGAGGAAGCAAGTGATGCTAGGGCATCAACGAGAATGTTCTGAGATCGAGGAGTATGGATATAGATTAACTTGTAGAATTGCCTAGCTAGGAGCATGACCAAATCTTGATATGGCTTGAGCTTAGGGTCACGAGTGCGGTAAGTAGACAGCACCTACCGCAGGACGAGCTGAGAGTCCCCTATGATCTTCAACTGGCACGCACCTAGAAAGTACGCGTGCTTTAATCTAGCTAAGAGAGCCTCATACTCGGAGATGTTGTTGGTAGCAGGAAATCGGAGTTGATAAGTAAAGGGAATCGTCACCCCTTCTGGAGTGAGCAGAACGGCGCCTATCCCTCGGTCTTGAGAATTGAGTGCACCATCGAAGTGTAGAGACCAGAAGGGATGATGAGTAATGACAGAGAGATGCTCATCAGGGAAATCATCCTGAATAGAATCGGTGTGAGGAATGGGAAGATGGGCAAGATGCTCAACGATGGCATATCCTTTGACCGTCTTCTGAACAACGAATGTGATATCGAACTGAGAGAGGAAGCTCTGCCAACGAGCTAACCTACTAGAAAGGATAGGGTTTTCTAAGAGATAGCAGATCGGGTCCATTCTAGAGATCAACCTAACTGGGTGGGTTAGGAAGTAATGTTTAAGCTTCTGGGCTACCCACACTAAGGCGGCACAAGTCTTCTCCATAGTAATGTATTTGGCCTCAGCCGGGTTAAACAACCTGGAGAGGTAATAAGCTGCCCACTCTTTGCCTTCATCGTCTACTTGTGCTAAAACCGCCCCTAGGGAGTCCTCAATGACCGAGATGTATAGGATTAGGGGTTTCCCAGGGACAGGAGGTTACAAAATCGGGGGATTGGTAAAATATTCCTTTAGGTCCTGATAGGCCTTTTGACAGTCTTCATTCCATTCAAATTTGACCCCCGCCTTTAGCAATTCATAAAATGGGCGGCACCTCTGAGAATGTTGAGATATGAATCTTCTGATGAATTGTAATCTACCAATCAATCCTCGAAGTTTCATGATATTCTTAGGTGAAGGCATGTCCATGACGGTCTTTGCTTTATTAAGATCAATCTGGATCCCCCGTTTGCTAACTATAAAGCCCAGCAGCTTCCCTTAAGAGACTCCGAAAATACACTTCTTCGGATTCATTTTTAGCTTGTACTCCCTAGCTCTCTGCAGCACCTTACCCAGAATAGCGGGGTGTTCTTCTTTCGTTCTCGACTTCACCAGAATGTCATCCACGTAAGCTTCTATATAGATATGCATCATGTCATGGAATATAGCCATCATCACCATTTGATAGGTGGCACCTATGTTCTTCAATCCAAACAGCATAACCACATAGCAATACGTGGCCCGGGACGTGGTGAAGGAGGTTTTCTCCTGATCTTCGGGAGCGAGACGGATCTGGTTATAACCTGAGTAACCATCCATGAATGATAAAGCTTCGTACCCGGTTGTGTTATCCACCAAGACGTCTATGTGAGGCAGCGGGAAATCATCTTTGGGACATGCTTTGTTAAGATCCCTGAAATCGATGCAAATATATACTTTTCCATCCTTCTTGATAACAGGGACTATGTTTGCCACCCACTGGGGATATAAGATGACTCTGATGAACCTGGCCTTGTACAATTTATCGACCTCTTCTTTAATCCTCAAGGCCATGTGGGGGTGAAATCTCCTTGACCTTTATTTTACGGGTGTTGCCCCTAGTTTGAGCACTAGTCGGTGTTCCACGAAAGAGGGGTCAAGACCCGGCATGTCCTCGTAAGACCAGGCAAAAGAATCACTATACTCCCTCTGAACTTTGATTAGATCTTCTTCTACTTGCGGAGGGAGATTAGCAGCAATAATAATGGGCCTTGGGTTTTCTTCGATTCCTAAATTTATTTCCTTCGTAGGTTCATCCACCACCGACGATGGCTCGTCAAATCTCTTTAATCCTTGCGCATATAGATCGGCGGTGTCATCGACGTTGCTTTCCTCATCATCGATCGGGTCTTTTTCATCCAAGACTTCATAAACACTTAGTCCGTCGTCGCTCCACACCCCTTCTGGCTCCTCATCGTCTTCTATCACTATCGCCGTAGTGACAAACTCCGGGCACTTCAGAAGTGCATGACATCATTGAGCTAGATCCTACAAGAACCTATTAGGAACAGATTTGGAATGATGCGCAAGCGGGCGCGGCCCAAGCTCAGAAGGGCTAGACGACCTAGAACTGTTGAATCTCTGTAGTTTTGATGATGACTAACACTATGAATCAAATTATGTGTTGCTTCCTGGTGACTGTTAAAGATCCTGCATTGTCTGGATAATCTCTGGATCTTGGTTCTGAAAGGAGCCTTGGGAAATTTCTTGTTTGCATGCACATCTTCTGATTAAAATGTCTTCATCATGCGTTTCTGATTAAATGCTCCTCTAACACGTTCACCCATTAGCTCGTACCTGTCTGTCTTCATCTATATGGGTTCTGTGCTTTTAGTGCGTTGACGCACTTGGCTGACTACGTAGACGCAATTGTGCGTCTTTCACTTGCAGTCTTGTTCATTGCGTCGACGCTGACACTGGATGCGTTGACGCATTGGCCAGTTGCCAAGGGCGTGAGCATCTCGCTTGAGGAGCTGAGGCGACGCTACACGATGGAAGCGTTGACGCCTTGGGCTGATGTCCAACGGTCTTTTGATCAACAACCAAGCCGATACGTCGACGCTGTCACTAATGCATTGACGCATTGGTGTGTATTGTGAAGGGTCCTGCTCTCCATTATAAACTCATTACGTTAACGCCTTGGCTTTACTGCGTTGACACGTTCTTCAGTCCTTTGATAAGTTCCGTGCAATCTGTGTGAACAAACGTATGACTTGAATATTTCTGAGATTGACTGAATGTTCTCTGAAACCTTACAGGGACTTAAAGACAAATTGGAACTTTATTCCAATCATGTGAGCACGTGATTTGAGGGAATAATCATCTAACACGTGGCTCGGCTCATCTGGAAGCATCTTCTTCGCACGTGTCTCCCACACCCTCAGTCTCTCGTGAGTCTGGATATATAGGAAGGTTTCTGCTCCTGAAAAGCTGCCGAAGCCACAAGAAAAAGGGTGAGGCCAGAGCGAGAGGAAGAAGAGGAGAAGCCATCCTGATCCATTCGTTGAGCGTACCTGGAAGAGAGAGAGTGATGAAGGAGAGGATGGTTTTCTGCTATGTTTTGTCTATGCTTCTTTAAGAAGCTACATTGTTTCTCCTTCGATTATCTTTCAATATTTCTTTATGTCTTCGTTTGTTCGTTCTCAAATTCTGATACTCTGTTTTCGTTCCCTCTAGGTGTAGAGGAAGAGAGGTGAATCCTCTGGGTCATAGTGTGATTTCCCTCTGATTTAGATCAGAGGAAGGGAGGAGTTCTCCGGGGTTTTGTGTTCAGGTAGTGAGAAGGCTACCTGGGTTCTTCCCTCCGGCTGAGGAGGAAGAGAGACAGCGTCTCTGAATTGCAGTGAGGGTGGGTCACTGCTAGGTTCTCTCTTGTCTAAGAGGAAGGGAGAGTTATCTCCGGGTCAGGTCTTGTGGTGTGAGACCTGGGTGCAAGCTGTGAGTTCTGCGTCTGTAGGGATTTCGATCCCCAAGCTGTGGATCAGCGTGTTGTTGGCAGACTGAGTCTGCGGTGCTTTCTTGTGAAAGGGAAGCCTCATTCTGCCTTGAGTGAGGGATGGACGTAAGTCTGCAGGTTGCAGACTGAACCATCTAAACCTCTTATTCTCCGTGGTGTGGTTGTGCGCATCTATTTTCTTTATGGTTCTGTCTGGCTTCATGAAGTAAGTGTGATTGTTGATGATCGAAACCTTGGTCTGACTGCTCGCTTAGTGCTTGTGCATATGTGCTGATGAAATTTTGAGTGTTATATGTTCTGCGCTCGTGACTTGCTTTATCCTGTTTAAGGTTCCGGATCATTTTACATATTATCAGTCTTCCTAGTCTATCTCATCTTCTAAGTTCTCCTCGGCTCGGACAAATATTTTTTAAACGGTGATCTATTCATCCCCTCCCCTTCTAGCTCACCGTCCTCCTGTTTAACAAGAACAAGATCCTACTTCTCTAGACTTAACTGACCCTACTCCCGTAGACTCGACAGACCCTATGTCTAACCTAGGAGAAAGGAAATCTAGTGGAAAGGAAGGAGCAGGGGACTCATGCCCCTAAGAGGAGGATGGATTGAAGATAGCGTAATCTTCCACCGAAATCTCCGTTTCAAAATTGACATTTTTTTTTGGAGATCAGTGGAGATCACATGGCAAGATGGAGAAGAAGAAGGAGGAGAAGGAAGAGTGAGAGGACAGAAGATGTCGAGGGGCGGGTCGGAGGAAGAGAAGGAAGGAGTAGAGAGATCAAATGGTGGGCAATGCCCATAAGGAGGGTCAATGATTAGAAATTTTGTTGGCAGGTCGTACCGAAATGGAGATATTGGGGGTAGCGGACCAATCATAATAGGAGGAGGACGGGGAATAAATGCCAGCATCTAGAATAGTGCGTGCAGGCGGGAAGGAGACAAAGTGATGGTAATGTGATGTGACACCACCTATGGACCTATTTTGCAAGCATTCAAGTTTGAGCAGTGGACTCACACTAGCGAGCTCACCCGTATGGCGCACACTAGTGCCCGATGGCGACTAGGCGATGTTGGAGAGGGTCCGAGGCGGGACCTTGAGGCTCCAATGGTTGGCTAGCTTGGGGAGAACCCCAAATGGGCCTAGGATGCCCAAATCATGGGTGGCCAACACACCAAGGGTGTGGGTTAAGTGGATGCTCTCACAACTCGCCTGCGGTGGTCACTCAATTTGGGTAGCAATTTAAAATCGGACACTCTCTTACCGCCGACGGAGTAACTATAGCAATACTAAGCTAATCAAGTCCATTACAGCAATGAGAGATGTTCAGGAGCTCACCTAGCCGGCGTGAAGACGCCGACTCCGGCCGGAGACGGGGGCGAGCGGGGAGGCGAGGGTATGCACCCGCACGCCGCGTCGGTGTCGCTTCAACCTGAAATGGAAAGATTACACCACTACACCTCTCGCAGGAGGGGTGATCTTGGGGTGGGGATTAATCTTATTACATCCAATACTACCTCCACGCAGGGAGGGGCATTCATCCGGCCAAGCGGGTGAGGATTTATGCTAAGGAAACCCGATTTGTCGATCCCCGCCGGTTCTGCCAACCTTCAGAATTGTTGGACAGGGGGCCGGTGATGTCACTGCTACAAATTCCACAGAGCTCAGATCTTGACGAAACCTATGGCAAAAGTTTCCCAACTGACAGAGGATGATGCCTGAATTTTTTGGGAAGCTTTGGACCTCGGGGCTGATCGAACCAGCGACTGGAGCAGGACAGCAACACTCTACTTCAGACTGATGCAGAACTGATGGAGTGGATTGCAGAAGGTGCTGCGGTCGCTCCCGAACTTCAAATTGAACAAAACTGGTGGTGACACGATCATGGTCGGAGTAGCTTCGAGCAGAAGTTGACGGGGCCACAATCTGAGGTCGGAGATGAGAATGGTGGCCAGATAAATGAAGATAGGTCAAACCTGAGTCCACTGGTGGCAGACTGCACACTCCGACGAAATAATTCAGAACAAATAGCTCGGGCAGGCGATTGGCATCGTTTTTCTGCTACTGATGGAGGACTAGATGAAGAAGAATTTTTTAGAAGGAAGTGTGCTCGAATTCCTCCAAGGTTGACCGCAGAACAGCTTCCAAAATCGCTCTGGTCTTCAGTCTGGGACAGATTACGCAGTCGTTGAAGATGACGCTGCTCCGGACAGCTCCGAACTCGGAAGCCGGCGAGACCACCACCGTTGGAAAGCTATCTCAATGAAAATTCCAGAAATGTAGGCCTTGCCACCTGAATCTTTGAGAGACGGTCATGGCTGCCTCTGAAAGTCGCTGCAACTCTGCTGCCTGAAACAGAGGCTGAATGAGAAGAAGATGAGGGGGTGGGGAAGGGGATGGCCAAGAGAGTAAGAGGTGGAGGGTGAACTTGGCTGGTATGGGGAAGGGGGGCTGCGACTTTGGGTGGTTTGGGAGGTGGGGAGATGGAAGGGTACTGCCCTAGGGAGAGGGAAATTTGAATTTGGGCTTAGGGAAGAGCCCCTTCAACCTTGGGGAGGGGAAGGGGTGCTTAGGAAGTGGTGTTGGGTAGTTGGGGGTTGGGAGGTGGGGTGTGGATTGGAGGATGCCACCTTGGGTTGGGGGGGAGTTAAATGGGTGTATGGGGAAGGGGAGAGGTCTTAATGAGGGGTGAATGGGGAGGAGAGAGAAAATTCCAAAAATTGGGGTGGAGGGAGAGAGAGAGAGAGGGGGGACCCCTTAGAGAGAGAGAGTGAGAGAGAGAGAGAGATCTAGTGGGATTTGGAAGTGGATTTCAATTTTCATTCAATTGTTCATTACTTCAAAATGAGGGGAATGGGGTCCTATATATAGGCAACCCACATTTCTACAAAACTCCCTGACATTTGACTCAATGACAAATAACCGAAGGGATAGGGGTGCCCTTGGGCCAAGCCCAATGAATTGGGCCCACTAGCCTAACAAACCAACCTAATGACACAATACTTAGGAAAATGACTCACTAACCTAGGTACATGACTCAAATAAAGGGTAAATTACATGACATTGACTCAAATAAAATGTGAAGATTACATGACTAGACTCAAAAATACATGACTAACATAATGGCGCTTGTCGACGAACAATCCGAGTCCGGAGAAAATGTGGAGGGGTAAGGGATGCCCTCATCATACCCCCGGGGTGGGGAAAACTCGACCCCGTTGAGTATGGGTCCACCAGGGAAGTAGTACATCGAACTGCGGCTCTGGGTGATCCACGATCTCCATACTCAACCCGCGACCATAGTCGGGGAACGGCGCTTCAGCTCGACAAAGTGGCTTGGTCATACCCTCATGCTGGCGATGGGATCTTGCTTGCCTAGTATTGCCGCTGTGTGCTCACGTCGGGCTCTCAGGCTATTTGTGGTGGCACTCCGAGGGTGTCTCTCACAAGGGTAGGTGTAAGTTCGAGGCACTCACTAGGATCCACCGCGGTGCCCTTAGAGCGTACTGGATCCGCCACATGAGAAATGAGGAGAATCCCAAAACCCTTTTGAAAGTTCAACCCATAAGCTTGGTTGTCAAAGCCACTCAGAACTTGGCAAGGTCCAAGTCCTCGTGCCCTCAGATTGGAGGTGACCCTAAAGTAGAGCCACTCCAAAGCCATCATCGCCAAGTTGTCAACTTGGAACTCAAAGTGGTGCTTAGGAGTTTGTGCTCGTTTCTTGTGAATCCCACCGCTTGTTGCTTGATACTTGCTTGAATGCATATGCCATGTACTATGATGCGGTGTGAGTTGACAATGTATGGTATGCAAAGGGGGTCCAGGACAACCACATATAGACCTATCATGCATTGATGTTATGAAGACTTTGAAGGATTTGGGAGGACCGGGGCATCCATAGGTGTCCCTCTTGTGAGTGAGTGTGATGAATGTTGGAGGACCCGGACATCCATGAATGCTCCTAACATGCTTGAGATTTATGATGAATGATGGTGGACCATTACAACCAAATATTGACCACTCATGTTTTCTTCTTGACATGTGGGTGATATGGATGAATGTACCCGACGGACTAATCATGCCAAGCGGTGTGATGTGCCAAGACATATGAATTCCTTTCCCAAAGATGACTTCCTCATGTGGGATGGTGGGGTGGTCTTTGAGCTTCCACTCAAAAGGGTCGAAGGGATCTAGGTAGGTGGATATAGGGTGGGGCACCTTCTTGATCTCTAGGCGGGTG